>OX031070.1:23983364-24599325 GCA_943736015.1 Tridacna crocea
TTCCTTTAGTTTTCATCCCTCTTCTTCGAAATGGAAATATATGGGCGATTTTGATCCAAAACTATACAGAAACATCATGAAAGGTTGAAAAAAATCGCGTTTGAAACTTCACTTCAAATGGTCGTTTCATGTGGAAATTTGAAGAAAAGTTGAAAAATTATGCGGATAATTGAAAGAAAATTTTCAACTTTGCTATATTCCCTTAGAATTCACCAATCTACTTCAAAATAAGTTTCAAAGGCGACTGTTTCCATCTTTGATGACGTTTCTGTACAGTTTTGGATCAAAATCATCAATATATATTCATTATGAAGCAGATGGGTGGATTCTAACAGAATAGAGCGAAGTTGAAAAGGGCCTGGTTCACTAACCCCCATAATTTGCCCAAAATATTCAAGAAAAGTAAACTATGATAAATATCATCAATTGATCAATATTCATTCAAAACAACTTCTAAACTGTATAAAAATGCTATTTTGTTAATTTCAAATAATTTTGTAGGTGATTAATTTCACGTTTTAAAACCCCCTATTTTCCAAAAAACAGGAAAATCATACCATTTTTGTCCAATTATATTAAAAATAAACTATCAGCGCAGGCGAGTACCACAATATAACAAGTATGTTTGTATTAATAATTAAGATACAAACAAAATGATAGATGTTTCGTTGTGGTACTCAAATGCGCTCATGTTCTAATTCAAATAAAATTGTACCCGAGGCGTAGGCTTTGACGCTGATGAGTAGCCCGTATATATCCAAACAGAGAACGCCATTTCGGGTTTATATGTCCAAAACTGTTGTTTTATGAATACATTACATGTGCAATTGCTAAATGAAATAACAATTGCTACTTTAGTCAATGCATTTTGCTATAACATTGTACTTTATAGCAATGAAAAACGAAAATATTAACGCGATGTACGAACTTTACCGAGTACGATTTTCGCCCGTCTCCAATGTAAACAATGCAGACTATACGCTCTTAGCGATGCAATCGGTAGGCCTACTAGATCCCGTAGCATTTCTAAGTACATCTAAGTATTATTTATCATTTATCATTTCTTTTTTCTTTTAAAAATTGGGTCCAGAAAACTTTGAGCTTGACAAACTATTTATAGATTTTTCGGGGACACAAATCGAAGACAGTAGATGAAATATCTCGTAAAGGAGAAAATTAAATACGATAGTCTACATTGCAGGTCGTATTTCGCTTTCGTTTTACGATATTTTTGCCACAATTACTTAGAAAATACCAATTAGATAGATCTACATGTTTATCTACAGAGTTTTTTTGCGGTATTTGAGAAGATTTTTTCAAGTTTTTCGTCTGGCAGGATACAATTCTATTTTTAGACCTTAGCTTTAGATACTGCTACTTTATTTAACCGATAATCGACCGGTTGGATGTGTAGGCTATTGGTGTATGACGTGCGCTCATGCCTAAGAGCACCCAAGTTCAAATCGTACTGTTAGCAATAACTTAATTTTTTTTAAATTAATTTTTCTTACATCAAATTTTTCTTCAAGATACCAAAGAAAAACTGTTCTAAACCAAATTAAGTCATTAGTGTCAAACCAAAATTAAACATTCAACTGGGAACAGTTCCGCGATGATGACCCTAAAATAATACAATTGCATATGGACAGTGGAAAATTCTCTGAAATTACACAGAAAGAGTGTCAATTGGAACAGGAAAAACTTTCAAGGAACTTGAAGAGACTTAAAAAGTTATGTCTGAAAAATCAGAATTTAATACCACGCCTAGCTAACACACAAATTATAAAATGTAAATAAGTTGTGTTTTGAAACACTAAAGACTGCTGTAACTCTACAAGGCCTATAAAATCGGAGGTCTTGGTGTTCCTATTATAGGAAGTTAATACAGAATACAGAACAGATATCATACGACGATTAGAGTACAGCATACTGGTATAGAAAATTAAATAAATTCTGGTATAGAAAATTAAATAAATTAACAGTTTGGACCACTTTCAACTTATTTTTCAGAATGCTGCAAAACTATCAATGTATTATGTGTCACAAACGGGTAAAAACTTTATGATCGTTGTCCTGTAACAGACAAACTGAGAAAAAAGAGATGTTGTTTGCCGTTCTTTTCGAATACAGTGTTATAAAAGTGCCAAAAGTCCGCCTAAACTGAAACCGATATACAATTTCATGACATTCATGTATGTCGCCATCTTTCTGATAAGGTTAAAAACTCACCAAGCCGGTCTTCCAGAACAATTATTAGAAATTTTCTAGTAAAGCTACGCTCTACTAGACTATTATCTACAGGATGTCCGGAAAGTAAGATAACACCTCTGTACATTCGTAGTATGGCTTTACATTTCAATTAAAGAGATGAAAATTTAAATACATGTGTATTAAATGTGTAATTCTTTGTATGACATTTTTACTCAATTTTCATCACATGAAGAACTTTTATACATATTTCATATCAGAATTACCTTTTGGTCTATGAATTCATTTTAGTATAGTTAACTGACGTTTTCATTAAAATGGCTTTTTTAAGCTCTTTCCATGCCAAATATTCATGATAAAGTTGTCAATCAGTTTAATAGCACATTCTACATCCAATCTTCTTAATTCCACGTGTGATGTTCTGTTGCAACATGTCTGTGTCTAGCTCAGGATTGCAGACATTTGACTTTAAGTAACCCTAAAGGAAGATGTTGCATCGATTGAGGTCCAAACTGTGCGCAGGCCACGATATTTTTTAATCTTTTACCTCCGAATATCGTCCCGATATTAACTTATCACGGGTCATATGTTATAAAAAGTCCATCCCAGTATAAGATTAGTTTGCCATAGCAACATCCGGCATAAACCTGTGTTTTTCAATGAAGGAGATTTATTGTTTATAATTTTTTATCTCCTTATCAGAAATTAAAGGCTATATTTTAAATATACGAAAGTGTTACTTATTTTCCGGACACCCTGTACTATATTTGGTATTACCAAGTCTAGTGTCTCATGCAGTATCCAAAGTGAGACAAGTATTTATGCGTGGTTTTGTGCCTCTCTAGTCTCTACCTCGGAATAGATAGCCTAACCAGGGAATCTATTACCAGAGACCATACCCGTGACATAGCAAAGACCTTGATTGGTACAGCTAATGACCAGGTGTTCCTTGTCCTTGATGGGACTTACACTGACAAATCGAACAGCTTTCAATTTCAACGATGAACATACTGCATGCACAAAGGTCGTCTGCTAGTTAAGCCCATAGTAGTTGTTACAACCACAGGCTATTTCGTAACCATCGTTGGACCGTATTTGTCAGACAGCAAAAATGATAATGCTTCAATACTTAACCACATGCTTCTGTCAAATATGGAAGATGTCAGAGGCTTTTTTGAAGGATGTCGATGTATTTGTGGTGGACCGGGGCTTTCGAGACTCAAATTACTCGAGGAGCTTGGTATTCAGACTGAAATGCCAAGCATTCTTTCCAAAGAGCACAGACAGATGTCTTCAGAAGAAACTTATTGGCAATTTTGTTGGAATAGGCGTGTGCCCTTTCGAACAAATATTTTCCAATCTTTAGTTCTACATCTGGGGATCAGGAGCGTGCAAAAAGGGTGCTAGAACGCATTAGGAAAGGAAATGAATTGAAGGATATGGTAGAGGAAAAAGGAATAGCAAGAAAAATCAAAATATGGCGGCCAGTGGATGAAGTTGAAATGAAAGCCTTTCTTCGCTTAACTCTTTACCAAACAATCCCTAGTTTTTTTTCCGACCCAGGGAAAGCAGGCTTTTGAAAGCTTTGTGGGAAAATAAGAAAATGTTGGTAATCAGCAATTTCTCTTTTTCCCACAATGCTTTCTCCCCTATCAGAGACCTAAAGCTTATTTGTACCAACTCTGAATTTATGTGCAGCAACGTATGAAAATAGAGAGATAGGCTATTTGGTGTACGTGAATTGAAGATGCCACTCCCAATCAAATCGAAGATTCAAGTAGTGATATTGATCTGTGAATTACATGTTTATCTTTACCTTTTGAAGACCGTTCAGCGTCAGTACTAACATGAACGTGTAATTCATACACCAGCCCGCCAATTTTACGTACCAAACTAGTGCTGCCAGTGTGAAATGGCTTAAATGTTTTTGTTAATGTGTTGATATTTACTTTTTCATCAAACAACATAATTATAGACTGGTCCAAATTAAAAAAAAAAACATTTGCAGACAACAAAGTAAATGTGACTCAAAAATTGAAAATTATTTATAAAAGGATAGAAAACATTGAGCGAAAAGCAAAATATGATTGTGTCCAGCATTTTCTCCTTCTCCCACAATGTTTTCAAAAGCTATATTTCCCAGGGTCGTGAAAACCAAAGATTTTTTGGTAAAGGTTAATATTTGATGTCTATACTTATTATGCTCGAAATGAAACGGGGGAAATCAAATAAGACCACTGGTCAACGACAGATTGTTATAGTAATTTAAGGACTTTGAGAGTTAGTAACCATGATTCTTAACCTTTTACCATACAACAAAATTTTGGGCTAGACCAAACTGAATCATTTCCAGGCAACAACAAAGATGTGCCTGAAAAACATGATTTCTGTTTTTGGACAGGGTAGAATGCATTGAAGGAAAAGGAGAGAATGCTGTTTACCAACATTTTCTCCTTATTCCACAATGTTTTCAAAAGTCCTCTTCTTCAGGGTCGTAAAAAGTCGGCATTGTGTTGTAAAGGCTTAATTAAGTTAGTTTTTGTCACTGAAACGGAAGGATACACCGTGAGAAAATGTACGTTTGGATATGATTTTCTGTTTTTCACACACGCGTAACGTCGTGTTGTTTATGGGCGACATCAATAAAGACGTCGTTTTGTTGCGTTACAGAGGGCCTTGTTTCTTATTAAATTTCAATGCTCTGTTCAATTTTTTCACTAAATAATGTCATTCTCAGGTTATACACATGTCATTTCTATTATTTCCAAAAAATAGTGAGATTCTGAGGTTGGGCAAATTTTGGGGGTTAGTGAACCAGGTTCTTTTCTTTCAATTATCCTTATTCTTGTTCAGTTTCTATTCAAATTTCCACACGAATCCGCTTTTTGAAGTGAAGTTTCAAAAGCGATTCTTTCCATCTTTCATGATGTTTCTGTATAATTTCGGATCAACATCGCCCATATACATCCATTTTGAAGAAGAGGGATGAAAACTAAAAGAATATAACGAAGTTGAAATTTTATTTCAAATATACGCATTCTTCAGTTTTATTTCAAAAATGAACTAGAGTCAAGCTTAACAATCCGACATATAGTCCCGCTTTTACAAATCCGAACTAGAGTCAAGCCTAAAATCCGACGTAGAGCAACGGCCTTTTTTTAATGCAAGTTTAGATGCTTTTTTTTTCATCTTTGATACTGTTTCTGCAATGTTTTGGATCAAAATCACCCATATATATTGATTTTAAAATAGATAGATCAATAATAAAAGATTATAGGTCGGTCGAAATTTTATTTCAAATATCCAGAGTCAAGCTTAACAGGCCGACGTAGAGTAACGGCCTTTTTTTAAATACAAATTCAAATGCTTTATTTTCCATCTTTCATGATGTTTCTGTAATGTTTTGAATGAAAATCACCCATATATATCCATTTTGAAGTAGACGGATGAATATTAAAGGATTACAGCGAGGTTGAAATTTTTATTTCAAAACTGGATTTTATTTCAAAAGTGGTTCTAACATGGTTACCAGCATTTTCTCCTTTTCCCACAATATTTTCTAAAGGCTTCTTTCTCAGGGGCGTCAAAAGTAGGGATTGTGTGGTAATGGGTTAAAAAAAAATATCTTTTAAAACCTCATTTTAAGCAATTTCTCCCTCTACAACAATTTTTTCGCAGGCATTTAAGTATTCAAACTTGACCATTCATTGTGTATATATTAGACATAGGAAAATGTGTGAGTTACAAGCTTGTTGTATACTAAACTAGACGTATGAAAATCAGTCCAAAAGAGGAAAAAAAATCAAAAGACATGGGAAGGGATCAAAATATCCCTGTGAAAAGTCATTCATAACCTTGATCTAAGGTCATTTGGATTGAATTGACAGATAAAACAGGACCTAGCCTTTCAGGAGAATTATCTAGACTTAACTCTCCTTGATAATTATTGAACCAATTACGATCATCACTTAGCCAATTTCTGATATATGGCTTTGGGTAATTCCTTATCAAACAAAAGTTTAAGACCTGTCTGTAAAGAAAAATGTACTGAAAACACTTTACTTATAAAAACTTTATTCCTATCCAACAACCATTTACTCTTAAACTGATGACAAAAGTGAGTGCTTTTTTTGTCACTTCTTTTTTTTTTAAAAATCACTGCATCAAATGTTTCCCTATTCCTCTATGACACTTTCTCACTTAAATTTTTGCGTGTTTCCATAATATTCAGTACCAATTCTAACTGTTTCATTTCTATCACTTAAGATATATATCATCATATTTCTGGGTTTCATCAGTACCAATCTGGGGTGCTACAGTAACTTGCCAGAGGACAGTCCCACACAACCCTTTGCCACCAGCAGCAGCAGAGCCTAAGTTGATTTGGAATGAAGCCAAGCAACCAATCTTTTACAGAGTTAAACATTTATATTACTGAACTGAATCCATACAACACTTTAGGAGCACACAGCAAACAATTTAAAATGTTGCAATAAGCTTACCTGCTTTCTGAGATCTTCAATTGTCGGTTGTGTAGCAACAAAATCAAGTTCTGTAATCCTGTTTCCATCTGGGGTTGATGCTTGAGTGATCACCCCTGCTGATACTGAAGCACATCTCTGTAGAGTATGCGTTGGTACACTGGCACCTTCAAGCGCTAAAATTTAGGAATGAAAGAATTTTTACAGTTCATTTTTTACAGCAGTTTCGTATCAAACAGGGGAAAAACCTTATTTGGAAGAAAATATACGAAGGTATAAACAATAGTGGAAAAGTATTTTAACAATTTTTTTCTCCCACATTAAAACCTAGACATTAAAATTGTCACATCCAAAAAAATGACTCTGTATGCTTGAAAATATGTCAAAGATCATAGCATTTGCTTGAAAATAATTCAAAGTTCAAAACATCTGAATGTACAATGTACATTTTACAGAAATAAATAGAGCAGTTATGATACCCCTTTGCCTAACAATCCTTCATTTTGATAGCTATAAAAAGGCACTGAAAAAGAAAGCATTAGTTGAAAGCAAAAGTTGCTGGAACTACCCAACATTTTCTTCTTTACCACTGAATGAACCCTACCCTTTCAGGAAGAATGTCTTTAAACTTTTTTTGTCTGGTAAAGATATTTCTACACAGAGCATATTTGACTAGGAAAGTACATCACCTATGAAAATGGTCATTTTCCTTTTAAAAAATCCTTGTGAATCAACTGATAACATGTGTGAAGTAAACTTAAATACTTGAATTACGTGCAGTTCGACTTGTTTTATAAACGAAGGTGTTTTCCTACCAATCCTAGATATGTAAACAAGTGACGAGGAATGCTAGGCACAAAAAACAAAATTGTAAGTCAATCAGAGATATTGCGGATCATTAAGAATCTTTATCTAACTGCAAGGATTGTTCAAGATTGACAAGGTGAAATTTTCTTATCGACCCAGACTACCTGACATCAAAACATCACGGTTAACTCTGTCACAAGCGATCCCTGGTTTTCACAAGCCGGAGAGAAAAGCTTTGGAAACTTTGTTGGAAAAGGATAAAATGCTAGTAACTTTTAATTTGTTGTTTGCAAATGCCTTCAATATGGACCAGGCTAACTTTTTTGTGGTTTGGTACAGATTTAACAAATATGTTCTACTCTTCACATTGTTGTAAAGAACCAGCATAGTTAAGTTACTAATCTATAATAACCTTCTCCGAACCATCAAATTTTAGACCCTTCAAAACTGTCTGCAAATGATAAAACAAAAAATGGTATAACAGCATTTTCTCCTTTTCCCACAATGTATTCTGCCCTTCTCCCCACACAAATTTAAAATTTTAGGTCACACTTATTTTGTCGTTAGCAAAATTTATGCTTTGAATTTGGACTAGTCTAAATTTTTGTTGCTTGGTTAAGAGTTAAAGTAAATATCTTCTGAAAATGAAAGAGATCTTGAAATGACATAGACAGAGGATAAGTAAGATGCAGACAACGCTTTGACATTGCCTTTGAATACAGGCAAACTAAAAACTTACAAATTCAACTTTGAAAGTACCGTATAAATGGTTAAAAATATAAAACATCACCTGTAATCACACTGGAACATGCAAGTCTGTATGCACAATGTCACATTTCCTTTTATTTACATACTGCAGTCTATCTTTTCAATTTCTTTTTTGACTGATAAAGAAATATTTAGGCACAGATTGATAGTTGAATTCATAAAAGGCAGCCAAAGAACTTCCAAGTTTTCCCTAGGAGACTAATAGTACCTGTAAACCATGGCCTTGGAACAATACCTGAACTTGAGTCATGCTATGCGAAAAAAAGTTTAACCCATTACCACACAATGATGAATTGTAACAACCCTGAGGAAGAAGCATTCTGAAAACATTGTGGAACAAGAGCGGCAAATTGTCGCAAGATACGCCCGTCTTACCCAAAGTTGTAAAGGTGGGGCATGCACCGGACAAAATTCAAGTATGAAAAACAACAAAGGGCAATAACTCAAAAATAAAGCAAGCAAGAGTTGTGATTCCTGTGCACTGCACTCCCCATGGATGAGATCTATCCACCCATGAAATTTCATAACCCTAGCTACTATAGTTTTGGAGATATGCTCCGTACAAAAATCAAGTATGAAAAACGACAAAGGGCAATAACTCAAAAATTAAGCAAGCAAGAGTTATGATTCTTATGCACTGCACACACTCTCGGTAAGATCTATCCAGCCATGAAATTTCATAACCCTAGCTAGTATAGTTTTGGAGATATGCTCCGGACATAATTCAAGTATGAAAAACAACAATGGGCAATAACTCAAAAATAAGCGAGCAAGAGTTATGATTCCTGTGCACTGCACTCCCCGTCAATGAGATCTATCCACCCATAAAATTTCATAACCCTAGCTACTATAGTTTTGGAGATATGCTCCGGACAAAATTCAAGTATGAAAAATGACAAAGGGCAATAACTCAAAAATTAAGCAAGCAAGAGTTATGATTCCTGTGCACTGCACTCCCCCTCGGTGAGATCAATCCACCCATGAAATTTCATAACACTAGCTACTATAGTTTTGAAGATATGCTCCGGACAAAATTCAAGTATGAAAAACGACAAAGGGCAATAACTCAAAAATTAAGCAAGCAAGAGTTATGATTCCTGTGCACTGCACTCCCCGTCAATGAGATCTATCCACCCATGAAATTTCATAACCCTAGCTACTATAGTTTTGGAGATATGCTCCGGACATAATTCAAGTATGAAAAACAACAATGGGCAATAACTCAAAAATTAAGCAAGCAAGAGTTATGATTCTTGTGCACTGCACTCCCCGTCAATGAGATCTATCCACCCATGAAATTTCATAACCCTAGCTAGTATAGTTTTGGAGATATGCTCCGGACAAAATTCAAGTATGAAAAACAACAAAGGGCAATAACTCAAAAATTAAGCGAGCAAGAGTTATGATTCTTGTGCACTGCACTCCCCCTTGATGAGATCTATCCACCCATGAAATTTCATAACCCTAGCTAGTATAGTTTTGGAGATATGCTCCGGACAAAATTCAAGTATGAAAAACAACAAAGGGCAATAACTCAAAAATTAAGCGAGCATGAGTTATGATTCTTGTGCACTGCACTCCCCCTCGATGAGATGTATCCACCCATGAAATTTCATAACCCTAGCTAGTATAGTTTTGGAGATATGCTCCGGACAAAGAACTGGACGCCGCCCGCCCGCCCGGACGCCCGCCCGCCCGCCACGGGTGATCCCATAATACGTCCCGTCTTCGACGGGCGTATAAAAAGGAGAATATGCTAGTAACCAGCATTTTCTCCTTTTTCCACAAAGTTTTCTACCCTATCACAGAAAAATTGCATCATTTGAGCTACTTTGAAATTGTTATCTGCAAATGCTTTCAATTTGAATTGGTCTAAAATGTTGCCGATTTGGTAGAAGGCTAATGCAAATCCAGCAGACATAATTTTCTTTCCAAACCACCAACTGCTTTTCTCACATGCATCAGGTGAGAGAAAGTTTGCCTCAACCTGGTATGGAACTCAAAACCACCAGGTCACAAGTCAGATACACTAACAATTGAACTATGAATGGTTCTTGAACAAGCATGAAATATACAAATAAGAAACAAGTTTCCACGTTTTCACACAGCTCAGCCTGCATGGACTGCACAGGTTGACCTTAGTCTATACTCTTTGCAAATGCATTAACTCATTACCAAAGGACAATATTTAGACGGGTCCAAATTGAAAGCATTTGCAGATGACAAAATAAAAGTGACTGAAAATTTGATATTTGTTTTGTGAAAGGTAGAAAACATTGTGGGAAAAGGAGAAATGCTGGTTACCAGCATTTTCTCCTTTTCCAACAATGTTTTCTATAGGTTTCTTTCTCAGGGGCATCAAAAGTAGGGATTTTGTGGGTTAAATCCCTTTCTACAGAGCATTGCTGACATTACCTAGAATGGTATGTGTATATAGCTTTTAATCCATAGAGCAAAAAAAAAAAACGGACATTGGCCCTTTACTCTTTACTACACAATCCCGGCTTTTAACGACCCTGATAAAGAAGGATTTTTGAAAACATTTTGGGAAAACGAGAAAATGCTGGTTACCAGCATTTTCTCCTTTTTCCACAATGTTTTCAACCCTGTACAAATCAAATTTTAATTTTTGATTCATATTTATTTTGTTGTCTGCAAATGCTTTCAATTTGGACCAGTCCAAAATTTTGTCGTTTGGTAAAGATTTAATCCCTCTCTAAGTAAATAGTCATCTAGGATTGACAGAGATATCCTGGATTGTGATGACGTAAAACACATGAGTGTTATTGAACTATACATTTTGATTCCATTACCTTTAATTATGGACTTGTAACTATGAATCTTTTGAACATGTTTCATGAGTATTGGACAAAAATTCTGCCCTTTTGCAAGTACACAAGTTTTTACAAGATTTGCTCCAGTGACCTACTTTTTGACCAAACATGACCCAATTTGAAAGAAATCATATATACAGTGTTTGAAAAGTAAGGTAACACTTTTGTACATTGAGAACTTGGCTTTAAGATTTTAATTGATGTATGAAACATATACATGCATTTAAAATATATACAAGTTTCTTGTGTGAATCAATTTCATTCAATTTTCATTACATTGCATTCTTTTATACATATTTCAAATGAGAAGTGGCTTTTTGTAACTGGTATTGTTTTTAGTAATTAATGACATTCTCTCAATTCCTTTTGTCTGGACATGTTTGTAAAGTAAATCTGCGGTCCTGAGCATATGAAATACCACAATATTTCACAGAAAGAATCTTGTACAGTGAATTGTACTGTATGGTGGGCAATTACATGTACATGTCAAAGTGTTATTGGGCTATATGTCTTTAACAGCATCTTTAACTTGCAGCCCTGCCTATCGCTTTTGAAAAATGAGCTTGTACTCTACCACGAAATGAAGTCTCCTTAATTAGGAAACAAATGGTTTATACAGGATGGTGCTATGTCACAGAAATATAATACAGTGATACACATTTTATATGATGCACTTGTTGATAAAGTAATATGAAAACTTATCCAGAGGTATAGATAGTGTATTATCATGGCCAACAATCCCAAGCCAGACAGAACAGATATTTAGTCAAAAAACATTAAACATGAAACGATACTGCAATATGTGCTAAATTAGTTGACAAGTGCACCATGCATGTATAGCTTGAAAAGAGCCTACAAGACAGTAACACTGAAAATATCATGCCAGAGACAAAAAGCTACTTTTGATTTGAAATCTGTAATTGAAGAGTGTATTGTAATAAAAATTAAATTAAGTTTTCACACAAAAAAACTATATATCTTATACACAAGTATATCTAATTTCACCTGAAATCAGAAGCTATAATTGTAAATGTACAAAAGAGTTACAACTTTCTGAACATCCTGTAGTTTCAAGACAAATATTCTGACCAAGATTAGTGTAATGAGCATCAGGCTCAAAATTTGGTGTTCTCAGTGCTACAAGGTTTTCAAAACTTTATCATGTGACCTCACACTGATTTTCAGTACTTATCCAGGAATGGCTGTCCTGTAAGGTTGGATCCGAACCAAAGAACTAAATGTTTGCTATATTCCAACACCTTGGCCCTTGTGAAAAGGCATAATGCATTATTCAAAGAGAATATTTAACAATTATCAGTTTATTAAAGATTCTTGTTTAAACTTAGCATTAGACTTCTACAAACTATTTGCCTGAGGTACAGCTATTAAAGATAAATCATGTTTCAGCCTTTTATGTGGTTTTGCTTTCCATTGGTCATTTCATTGATTAACCCCCAAGGCCTGAAGATATCATTATGTTGTCAGAATTTACAGACAGAAGGGAATTTTTTTTTTGAATTGTCAAGCATACATACAAACGAATGTCATTACTAATCATGACCAACCAAGAGATCAACAGTGACCTCAATACCCTTTACTCCATAGATACTCATTTCTACGCATTGCTTGTAAAAGCCTTTGGAAAACATTGTGGCAAAAGGTGAAATTGCTCATGATGAACAATTTCACCTTTTGCCACAATGTTTTCTATGCTATCAAAAGGTGTCATATACACATAAGAAACTGCTTCATCCTTGTTGTTCTTTTGGGGTCAGTTAGAGATACCATAGAAATGCCTTATGTGGTAAAGGGTTAACATGCACAAGTATACATGTATATAAGCCTAGCTCTGTGAAAAGGATGATTAACCCATTACCAAACGACAAAATTTTAGACTGGTCCAAATTGAAAGCATTTGCAGACGACAAAATAAAGGTAACTGAAAAATTGAAATTTGTTCTGGGAAGGGTAGAAAACACTGTGGGAAAAGGAGAAAATGCTGGTTACCAGCATTTTCTCCTTTTCCCACAGTGTTTTCAAAAGGCTTCTTTCTCAGGGGCGTCAAAAGTAGGGATTGTGTGGTAATGGGTTAATGCATGTGCAAAAAGTATCAACCCATGTCAAGAATGTGCAATCTATGTAGGCTGACCTGGACCAATGCTTTGCTTCTGGTTGTATTCCTGTTTGTCAAAGGACCAGCATATGTGTACCTTATGATTTGGTTGATTGTCAAACAAAATTAATTTTATGGATCCATGATTATATGGCCTGCAACATGTGAAAAGGGGCATTGGGACGTTTGCTTAAAGTGTCATCTCCGGTTAGCCTGTGCTGTCCGCGCCGGCTAATCCGAACGACACTTTCCGTTTTTGTGTAATTTTCTGTTTTGGGCAAGTCTATTGTAGCACAAAATCTAATGTAGTCATAAAGTGCCGTCTTGGGTTAGCCTGGGCGAAGTGCGCAGGCTGATCAGAGATGACACTTTGCGCAAATGTCTGAATGTCCCTTTTTGTGTGCCACAAGCCATATAATGACTTACTTGGTATTATGGATCACTTTTTATTTTGGAATTATTGTAAAAGTTACAGCTATTATGTTAAACCTTTTAATCACATAATCCAAACTTTTGACAAGCCTGAGATATGAGGCCTTTGAATGCATTGTAGGAAGAGAGGAAGATGCTGGTATTTGTGTTGTCCGGTATGGTTACTTAAAAGGTTGACTTATTTACAAAATGAAAAGATGTACCAAAGAGAGAGCCTTTCTGAAAAAAATTAAACCCCCATCCTATTTCATAATCTAGTTAAGATTGATGCAGGTTGTTAAATCATTTTTTATTAAATACAACAAATTTGTAGGTATTAAGTATGTATACATGTAAATGAAAAACAAAGTTTATTAAACATAGAGGTTTGACCTCAGAGTGTGTGACCTTTGACCTTTATATATCTGTCTTAAAAATTCTAATTTCAATTTATTTTTCATGGTGTAGTTTAACTCCATAGTACAAATGGGATAGAAGTACCAGACAAGACCTTGATATCATAAACAGAATCTGATGGCCTTCTAGTGATCAATGAACAAACTGACTTAATATTTTCTCTATTACCATTTTAAGTATTTTCCACTTTGAACAATGACCCATTTTCCCTCGAATACTTTTTATCAATTACGAATTCTAAAGAACCAGGGTTTCCTGCACTCTAAGAGGCAATATTTTACAATATATAAAAGGTACCCAAGATCAGAACTTATTAAATGCCAAACCAGCAAACAAAAGTAAAAGACACTTAAGTGAAGAGTCAAGTAATTAGTTAATAATTGCTGTTCATAGAAGGCTGACAGATTATTAAGTAGTTATTAACTGTTTCAACCCTATCATGACATTTCAAAATCTATCATTTCAAATTGTCTAGCATTAATCAAACCGGAAGTAGACTGTGCCATGTCAAATGTCACCTCTAATGAATTTAGGATGGAAGATAGATTGGTACTAGGCTTTTTTGATAGATGGTCACAAAAATGGTAATCTTAGGTGATACTGACATACCCTTTACCATATAATGCTGACTTTAAATAACCCCGAGAAAGAAGCCTTCAGAAAACATTGTGAGAAAAGGAGAAAATACTGGTAAACAACATTTTCTTTTTTTCCCCCACAATGTTTTTACCTCTACAAACCCAGATTTCAATTTTTCAGTGACATTCATTTTGTGGTCTGCACATGCTTTCAATTAAGTCTAGTCTGAAATTTTAACGTTTGGTACAGAGCTAAAGGTAATCAAAATCTATTTAAGTATCTGCCAAATAAAATTCATGTTTTAATGAACACTAGGAGGGAAAGTTATCGACACAAAGCCAGAAAAGAAAAACCTGCTAATAAAAAACAATATCTACATTTTCCACATTTTCTATTCTATCTGAGCAAACTTCAGTTCATTTGCAAATATCCAATTTTTAAGTCTGCAGAGAATTTGAATTCGAAAGAGTCAACACAGCTTCAGGATTGAACCAATAACCTTCAGATTACAAATCCAATCCCAAAACTACAGTGAATACCTAGGGAATTGACATGATCCTTCCAGGTACAAATGATTCTTTCAAGTATTATAGGGAGTAGATCCATGGATTCAAACTTGCTACTTAACCCATTACCACACGAGAAAAATTTAGACTGGCCCAAATTGAAAGCATTTGCAGACGACAAATTAAAGGTGACTGAAAAATTGAAATTTGTTCTGGGAAGGGTAGAAAACACTGTGGGAAAAGGAGAAAATGCTGGTTACCAGCATTTTCTCCTTTTCCCACAGGGTTTTCAAAAGGCTTTTTTCTCAGGGGCGTCAAAAGTAGGGATTGTGTGGTAATGGGTTAAAAGCCAAATGCAACAAAACTTGGGGGTGGCAAGAGGAAAAGTTGAAGTGCTGTACATTAGTAAGAAAAATTATATAAATGTTGGTAGAACTAAAAAATACTGTTACTGTATCTTTCACTTTACAATGGTGAACTATTGACATTTGGATTTTTTTTTCTATGAGTGAAAGGTGAAAAAGCTACCATACTAAAGGTTTATAAATATTAATAAAATTTAAAGAGATTATTTTGTCATGTAGTGACCAAACCCTATCAGGACACCTGCTGTATTGGCCTCAATGTAAATAAAATTGACACCAGGGTATCTTTTAATTTGAAAATTGTTAGTATCTACCTGTAAATATCTTTATACCAGGTTATCTTCTGTACTTCATAACTCAATAATCACGGTTTCTAATCCTTTTCTTCAACCCAACACCAATGAAAATGACTTCTTATATTGAATCAGTAGGAAACTTTAGGTGAGTTCAAGGAAACAGAGGTAATTATTATTTATGAAAAGCAACTGCTCCTTTTCCCTCAAAATGTTACATAAAGCTTATACTTTTACCAAAAAATTATAATATTAATAACTCTGAAGCATTAATTTTCTCCTTTTCCAACACATTTTTCCATTATCCTATGGACAAATCCCATTATTTGACCAGAGTTACATCTGTTTTCAGCAAATATTTTCATTAACAGCATGTCTTAATTATTGTCCTATGGTGAAGCAAGTTCTCTTTACCACACAATACCAACTTTTTGCAACCCTGTGGAAGGACATATTGTGGGAAGAGGAGATCAAGCTGGTAAACAGCATTTTCTCCATTTCCCAAAATGTTTTCTATCTTTTAACAGATAAATACTTTATTTTTTCCACTTGTGATTTGTCTCCTGCAATTTTGGCTTTGAGTTTAGATGGGTCTTAAACTTTTTCCTCTATTTTTCCAGTTCTGTCATTTGTACTGTAGGTTTGATGCCAGTTAACCCATTAACACACAATCCCTACTTTTGACGACCCTGAGAAATAAGCCCCTAGGAAACATTGTGGGAAAAGGAGAAAATGCTGGTAACCAGCATTTTCTCCTTTTCCCAAATTTTTTTCTAATCCTTCATGAAACAAATTTCAAATTTTCAGTCACTTTTATTTTGTCATCTGCAAATGCTTTCGATTTGCACAAGTCTAAAATTTTGTTGTTTGGTAATGAATTAAGTTCCATCAATGCTTTCGGAGTAAGTGAAATGTAACTTCAGCTTCCATCGAACTTCAAACCGCATTCTTGTAGAACTTGCTGGTAAATGTTTGAAGTTCAAGTGCTTAAAGGTTGATGCCCTGTACTGTCATCTTCACAAGCCAAGATTATTATCACTACGTGGATTTTACCTAGGCTGATTAAGCCTGATTTTGAGATTCCTGCGATGCACCTTCTATTGGACGCTGATTATTACCCCCCTTTACATCATATTTCTGAAAGCCAATGAAATATCGTTTTACAAACCGCTTACGAATACAATTATTCAACATGAAGTGATAAGCAGACATCCATCTGGGTTTCCATGTTTACCTTCTATTCTATTTTCATCAAAGATGAAATGCAATGAGTGATTTCATTCGTTGCAGTTAGAGCTGGCTGCATCCAATGAAAAAGCGTATCGGGGGAATGTAAAAATCAAGCTTGATCCGCCAAGGGTAGAGTAGCGTAGTGAATCATCAGCCTTGGCTTACGAAGATGTGTACTGTAAGTTTCTAACCATTTTTATTTGCATAAAAAGAAAAATTTTATGTTGACAAAGACTGAACTTTTGTACACCACATAATTACCATTTCGTTAAAAGAGCTGTCACTTGTATATTAATATTCAATGAACTTTTTAAACAAACTATGCCAGTCATGTCAATAGCACAAATCATGAAAGTTGTATTCTCATTTAATTCACCCTTTACCAAACAATCCCTGGTTTTTACAATTCTGAGATAGAAGCCTTTAGAAAACATTGTGGGAATAGGAGAAAATGCTGGTAACCAGCATTTCGTTTCTCTATTTCCCACAGTGTTTTCTACCCTGCTGGAAATACATTTCAATTTTTGAATTATGTTTATTTTGTCATCTGCAAGTGCTTTCAATTTGGACCAGTATTAAAATATTTCGTTTGGTAAAGGGTTAAAAAAAATCTTATTCTTTCAGGAAAAATGAATTACCAGTATACAAGAACAAATTACAAATTACTGTATGCAACTTTATTACAATATACTTCTGAGACAGAAAAAAAAATTAATCAACTTGAGACAGAAAAAAAATTTAATCAACTTGTATTATTTCTTAACACTGACAAAGTTTTAATACAGAGGTACTAGGTTAACATGGGGCGATTTTGGTTCTAGATCCCTTATTGTACAAAACATTAACTCTTGGTTTAGGATGACCGCAAATCTTTTTTCTCGCGTGAAAATGTCAATGATCCTATGTCACCGAACTTCATTAATCTCTATTGAAAGGATTTTATTGATGGATCCCTGTCTATTTAAAGTCATCATACATTAGAAAACTTCACAAAAGCTTAGTTTTAATATCTTAATCCTATGTTTTCATCCATTTCACCAATTTACAAAGCAAATGCTATGCTTTAAAATCTTTTTATTTGGCTTGTTAAACCTCTATGAATATTGTACTAGTTGTATAACATTCAGTTCACTAAAGCTGACATAGACAACCCTTTACTACACAATGCCAAGTTTAACCTTGGAAAAGGGGCCTTTGAAAGCATTATAGGAAAGGACAAAATAACAAGCATTTTCTCCTTTCCCATAATATTTTCTACCCTGTCAAAGAAAAATTGCACCACTGAGAATTCCATCACCTGAAATTTTGTAGTTTAGTAAAGGGTAAGCCAGGAGTAAAAGAGCTTCTCAAGTCTCATGGAAAAGTAATCACAGAGCAGTATGAAAGCACCCCATTCAGGTGTCAAAGCCCAGCTGGAGTTTTGTTTTTAGTAAAAATTTCCAAGAGGACAGAACTTCGTGAAAAAATATATGCAGGGTTACAAGCCCTTATTGCACCGATTTCACTTTACCAATATGCTAAATTTCTAGAAAAATACCTTCGGTTATGACAGAGGTATCAGAAAATTTAAGTTATATATGCATACAAAGTAACCTTAAAAAAGTCCTTCACAAATGTAAATGCCTTTGCAGGCAGTATAGATCAAAGATCAGACTGAATAAATTATGCAGCCTGATCTTTGATCTATACTGTCTCTTCTGTTGAGACATTCTGAACACAAGCAACCCTGAAGCTACTATTATTTCTAGACTGAAACTGACTGTTGGGTTTTATTCATTGCTCTAATGATTAAGATTTTTATAGTGCACTTTAATCCTTATCCTGCTAAGTAAACCAAAATGAAACTTTGAAGCTGATAGTGAAGCCCCAAATTTTGATATTTCATAAGTATTTTGTGGGGTAAGGTATTTTCTTATCCAACAGTGTAGAATCAAAATCAGCATGCACAATCTGTGAAATTTTGAAAATTTGACCCACTGAGTACATGCATAGGCCTACATAAAAGTTTTTTGTCTATTTTTCTTTTATTTGACAAAGCGACTTACTTTATTACCTTAGGTGATCCTTAACCCTTTACCAAACGACAGAATTGTAGTCTTTTTCAAATTGAAACCATTAGCAGACAGGAAATTTTATGTGAAATTTGTGCTGTGAAGGGTAGAAAATATTGTGGGAAAAGGTGAAAATGCTGGTTACCAGCATTTTCTCTTTTTCCCACAATGTTTTCGAAGGCTTTCTTTTTCAGGGTCATTAAAAAGTCAAGATTGTGTGGTAAAGAATAAATGGCACTCTAGACCAAGATCAGACATGAAGCCTGTTTCTCAATCTAACATTCCCAAAAGTTTATGAGAAAGTCTGACCAAAATAGCTTTAAAGTCCATTTTACAGGTTAAAAATAAAGTATTCATAAATTTAGCACTCTCTGGGTTCAAAGATTTTGCCTTTACGTCAACAGAAGAATTAGCCAACATATATAGTAATATAGAAATAACATTTCGGTGTTGCCAATTTTCAATAAAAACTTTTGAAAAGTTAAATTTAACGAATGATTTCACTTGCTTTAATATTTTAAAACTGTTATGCTAATGACATTGATGGTTGAGTGATATCAAATTAGCTGTTTTTATCCAGAGGTAATGTTCCTGAAAGTGGGTAAATTGAATGTCAGGTTGGTCACACGGTCCAAGCCAGAGAGGGACATGTATATAGCTGGGTGGTATCATTTAGCCAAGATTCTCTCCAACAAAACTTCAATGATACCCAACCTAAGTTTGCATGTACATACTCAAGTTATTTACTCTTCCAAATCTCAAAATCAGACATAAATCATATTGTAACATTGCATTTTTATCATCAGTAAATGGTAAGACAAAGAGAGATCCAAGACTGGGTACAAAGTAATCTTGATCCATAATGTGAGTTAATTCTTTACCAGACAACATAATTTTAGACTCCTCCATACCCAAATTAGTTGCAGATAACAAAGTATTATGTTGTTTAAATAATAATATTTGACTGGATGTGTGGTTACAAACACTTTTTTCCTTTACCGTTATTTCTTCAAATGCCCTTTCAATTAAGGGTCATTTTGACAAGGGATTATCTGTTAACCCATTATCACACAATCCCTACTTTTGACGACTTGGAGAAGGAAGTCTTTTGAAAACATCGTAGGAAAAAGAGAAAATGCTGGTAACCAGCATTTTCTCCTTTTCCTACAATGTTTTCTACCCTTCCCAAAACAAGTTCTATTTTTTGAGTCATGTCGTCTGCAAATGCTTTGAATTTGGACAAGCCTAAAATATTGTCGTTTGGTAATGAGTTAAAGGGTTAAACTACCTAGGTTCAAAATAACATTATAATGAGCGGTGTAGTCTGATCTCTGATCTATACTGTCCACTGCTACATTCTAGATTATGACCGAACTTTCCTTGATTTTGCACAGAAAATGTACTTTTAGCCTTTGGAAATATGCAAATCATTTATGCCATAGTGAAAGAATGAAAGAGAGCATCATTCAATCTTGATCATATATTTTGCTTTATCATTTCCTGTTTCTTTGTCAAAAGTGCTTATAATCACTGAAAACATTATCAGTCCCTTGGAAATTAATGATTTATAAAAGCATAATATGGAGGCCGTGATGTTATTCAGTGATTAAAGGTGGGTATTTAGAATTTTCACATCACACTAAATTAAAGAATATATATATCATTGAAATTTATATGAAGAAACAATACAAATCATCAATAATTAAGAATCATAAAATTACAAAAGAAAATTTTTTTGATGGTATTCCCCTAAAAGGCTACATAGCCTCTTGAGCTATTTTTAGATTTTGTGCCAAAAATCAATAAAGCATTGTGGGAATTTCAAGTGACTGGCATGTGACTAATAACGCTTAAATTCTATTACATAACAAACATGTAATAATCATTTCCCATAATGTCTTCTTCGGACGGATGATTGAAACTTCGTTTGTGTTTTCCTGTATTTAAATGAGAGAATTGATAATCTAAAAATAGAACGTGTCTCCCATTGGTGTCAACTTGGTCCGTAATAAATGTCTAATCTCTCGTGTTATCAGATGGTTTTCGACTACTGGGGTTTTATGAAGGCATATTAAAAGGCTTTGGGAGTATAAGGATAATTTTTTTTGCATTTTTGTACAATTTTTGTCACAAAATCTGAAGGGACACCTTTAAGTCTTTACCACAAGAAAAATTTAGAATTGTCCACACTGAAAGCATTTGCAGATGACAAATACAACCACTCTCAAATAATGACACTTGATTTTGAAAGAAAAGAAAACAGTGTAGGAAATGGAGAAAATGTTGGATACCAGCATTTTCTCCTTTTTTCCAAAAGCCTTTCTTCTTAAGGTTGCAAAAACCTGGGATTGTTAGGTAAGAGTCACAAATCACTGATGCCTGGACCCAAGCTAGGTTCCACACAGATCTCACCAGAAATCTTAACTGACAAAAAATAGATAGAAGCATGTTTGGTAAACAGCAAGATAGTTGGAAAAAAAAATTAACTCATTACCACACAATCCCTACTTTTGACGATCCTGAGATAGAAGCCTTTAGAAACCATTGTGGGAAAAGGAGAAAATGCTGGTAACCAGCATTTTCTCCTTTTCCCACAATGTTTTCTACCAAACCAAATTTCAACTTTTGAGTCACATTCATTTTGTCATCTGCAAATACTTCCAATTTGAACCAGTCTAGGATTATATATCATTTGGTAAAGAGTTTAAGCTTTTCAAAACAAGGTAGATAATATTTATGACTTTCACTGTAGCTTTGACTTACAGGAGTAATCTCCCTTCCTGTAATAGGCAGTCTTCAATACAAGAGAAATTCTTGTAACAATGTTTTCTACCCTCAATCAGAGGACTTAACCCTTTATCACACAATTGCAACTTTCATCAACTTCAAAGTAAAAGCCTTTTTGAAAGATTGTGGAAAAGGAGAAAGTGCTGGTAACCAGCATTTTCTCCTTTTCCCACTGTCTCTAGCCTTCCAAAGACAAATTCCATTTTCAGGTCCTGTTTATTTTTGTGCACTGCAAATGCTTAGAATTTGGACAAGTCTAAATTTTTGTAATTTGGTAAAGAGGTAAGGTTCAGGATAAGGATATACATACTGCAGTTGCTGTCTACATGTCCTTGAAATTTCAAACGGTCTAAAATTTGCTGTCTTGGAAAATTTCACATTTTTACCACATGACAAATATTTAGACTTGTCTAAATTGAAAGCATTTGCAGACGACAATTTGAACATGGCTGAAATGATGGAGTTTGTCTTTGACAGGATAGAAAACATGGTGGAAGAAGCTGGAAATGCTGGATACCATCATTTGCTAGTTTTCCCTCATGTTTTCAAAGGCCATCTTTCCTGAAATCTTTAAAACCCAGAATTGTGCTGTAAAGAGTTCAGTTATTGCTCCTTATCTGTAAAAGATGTTTATGTAGATTTCATGTACAGTAAACTTAAATGCAGATTTTGTAAATTATCGGTACATGAAATTGATAACCTAGAGCACGCAAGTATGTTCAATGCCTTAAATCCATCTCAGACTTCCCATTTAAAATTGATCAATCCTTCACCACACAATCCTGAGTTTTTTAAAAACCATGAGAAAAATTGCTTTTGAAAAAAATTACAAGAAATAAAGAAAACACTGGTAATCAACATCTGCTCCTTTCTCGAAAATAGTTTCTACCTTCAAAGACAAATTTTAGCAACTGAGTCACACTTGCCATCTACAAATGCTTTCAAGTCTAAAATTTGGTTGTTTAGGTTGGACTTAAGAGACAAACAAAAATTCATCTCTGTCAGTTATCTAGGTCCCTAAGTTAGAAATCTGAACTGGTGAGAAAGACTAGAAGCAAAATTTTGTTTTCTAAATCATTTACAGACATTTCATTCTGACATCAAGAAAAGGATAATGAAAAAGGTATTGTGGGTCTTTTTAAAAGTTTGCTTTATCCCATAAATAATGAACTAACAACTTTTTACATTCAAGGGTATGGCTCAAACAAATTGTGTATGCCATGGTCTGCCTCAAAAGTTTTATAAGATAGATAACTGATGATTATAAATGTATATATTTATTGACTAGTAGTCTCCCTTGCTTCCAAAATGTTTCAGTTTAGTTTCTTTATTGCACAAATAACAATACAGCAGCTTTCATTTATAGACCCAAGGCAGAAAAATTGTGTATGACATGGTCTGCCTCAAAATGGATGCAAGATAAGTAACTATCAATAATAAACACATTTATCATTGTCCAGTAATCTCACTTATTTTAAAAACAACACATTTTACCTTGTATGGGATTTCATAGTAGTCCTAAAATAAAGAAAGAATGAACATGACTATGTTCAAAATGGGTCTTTAAATTAAATGCTGTAATAACCATCCAATATTTTGTGAGCAACAGAGACTAATACTAAGCTTTGAAACTCTTTGTTTTCTTGCATTCTTTGCGACAGGAAAATGACCATTTCATCCAGACAAGCCATTTAATTTTCATGGCACTCTGAAGAGTAAGACTTTGTGAACTGAAGAGTAAAGGGCTTACCATTCCTTTTTTCTCTCAGTTGACGAACCTCAGCTCTCATTTTTCTTTTGTCTGTAAAACTTGTGCTTCTTCTCAGCTATGATGGAGAAAAAAATATTGTTGTACATTGTATTTGACATTCTGGTCTTTTGGTAAATTATTCTCCTCACCGGATATACAAAATATTATGCTGTAGAAACTATCCTAGGGCTAGTACTTGCATCAAGCTGCATAGGAAAATGTGATATCTCAAGGTCTTATGAGATGTCAAAACTATGCAGCAAGAAGCAAACACAAACACAAGGGAAGTATCTATTAACATAATTTTCCTTATATTATACATATTAAAATCTACAGTTTTTAACAACAAACTATTGGTGTAATCAATAACATTACCAGAAAACTAGAAGAAATTAACACAGTGATATTATGAGTGATTTTTTTGTCTTCAATTGTTCTTGACACATGCATCATATGGCTTGCAACACGCAAAAAGGGACAATCGGAGAATTACATATATTCTGGAATATATTGTATAATTACGGATCAGCCTGTGCAGGCGGCACTTTGCGACTTCTTAGATTTTGTGCCATAGTTGACTTGTGTAAAACAGAAAATTACATAAAACAACAGTACCCTTTTGGATTAGCCGTCGCGGACTGCACAGGCTGATCCAAGACAACGTAAATTTAAGTAAATTTTCTGCATGCCCTCTTTTGTGTGTTGTGGGCCATATCTTACCTATCAAGACCCTGTTACAGTAAAGCAAAATCAAACTGTAGAGAATGTACTTATTGTAACAGTACCGTCATACCTTGGATTTGACAGACATATAATCACTATAATTATGAGATATAGAAATGGCTATGAAACATGTTGGCTTTCTGTATGACTAAAAACAGCCCTAAAAATTTCATTCATTCAGTCCTCTAAATAATTACTTTAACCCATTACCACACAATCCCTACTTTTGACGACCCTGAAAAAGAAGCCTATAGAAAACATAATGGGAAAAAGAGAAAATGCTGTTAACCAGCATTTTCTCTTTTTCCCACCATGTTTTCTACACTTCACAAAGCAAATTTCAAATTTTCAGTCACTTTTATTTTGTCATCTGCAAATGCTTTTGATTTGGACAAGTCTAAAATTTTGTTGTTTGGTAAAGAGTTAAAAAAGTCATGCTCTGACAAAGGTGTCTTTGATGCATCTCCATGTAAAATTATACCATGCAAGTCATCACAATAATTTCAAATCCATAAAATCCATTTTGTCTGTTTAGACACACTGAATCTTGAGGTAAAATGGTTCCTGGGCATACAAAAACTTGAATATTGGCAAAAGGTTTTGACTCTGGTTAGCCTGCAGGGACTCTGCGGGTTGTCCTGGGTGGACACTTTTTGCAGATGAATTAAATCTCCTTTTCACAGACCATAGCTCATATATTACTGTGCACATCTGTAGAGTTGACAGATCTGGAATATACTGTATGATTACATGTTATGCATTAACCGTATACCAAACAATCCCTGGTTTTTACAACCCTAAAATAGATCCCTTTTGAAAACATTGTGGGAAAAAGGAGAAAATGCTGATAACCAGCATTTTCTCCTTTTCCCACAATGTTTTCTACCCTGCTGGAAACAGATTTCAATATCTTTGTTACACCCATTTTGTCGTCTGCAAGTGCTTTCAATTTGGACCAGTCTAAACTTTTGTCCTATAGTAAAGGGTAAAATCCCCTTTTCATAGACCATGGCTCATACATGTATATTACAGTGTACATCCATAGAGTTGACAGAGCTGGAATATACTATTTGATTATATGTTATGCATTAACCCATTACCACACAATCCCTACTTTTGACGCCCCTGAGAAAGAAGCCTTTAGAAAACATTGTGGGAAAAGGAGAAAATGCTGGTAACCAGCATTTTCTCCTTTTTCCACAAAGTTTTCTACCCTTCACAAAACAAATATGAAATTTTCGGACACTTTTATTTTGTTGTCTGCATATGCTTTCGATTTAGACACGCCTAAAACATTGTCGTTTGGTAACAAGTTATATCTCCTTTTCATAGACCATGGCTCATGTACTACAGTGCACATCCACAGAGTTGACAGATCTGGAATATATTGAATAACTGTATGTTACAAGCATTTTTTCCTTTTCCTATACAAGATTCCATGATGTTGAATTTGTGTGTGATTATGTAGAAAACATTGTAGTAAAAGAAGAAAATGCTGGTTACCAGCATTTTCTCCTTTTCCTTCATTTTTTTTTCCAAATGTGCTTTTTGTGTTAGTATTTGTAACTCAACCTTGTTTAGTAAAGGGTTAATTTGATGGTCAACAAAAGCATTTTTCTTTCTAACTATTTCCCAAACAAAAAAATATAATGGTAACTATCGGTGTGGTCCAAATGATGAAGGCAAGAAGGGCAAGAAACATGGGGGGAAAAGAAAAAAAAGCATTTTCTCCTTTCCCACAATGATTTCAAAGGCCTTGTTCCTTTTAAAACTTGGGATTTATTGGTAAAGGGTTAATTAGACCAGAAACTCACCATTTCTTGTATTTTTGCTTCTTCTTGCATTAGGCTTCCAATTAAATCAATCTTTTTATCTGGAGTAAGAGGTTGCAAGAGCAAATCTTCTACTTCCTTCGCAACTGAACACACACCTTTTTCAATGTCATTTGTTTTTTCCCTACAAGACACTTCAATTTCAGCTCTGGGTGGTTTCCTAGCGACATCTGAATGTGATCTTTTCACTAAAGTTTGAATGTTTTCTTTATCTGTAACAGCTTCACTTGCTTTCAATATTGCACTGAATTCAGCTTCCAGATTGACTGCAACTGGAGACTTCAGTTTGGTTTCTCTGTTCAGCAACTGTAGTTCCCTCCTGACACGACATGCTTTACGTTTTGAATCTGACCTTTCTAGTTTCTCTTGCAAATTTTTTATTTTTTCTGGAGTAGTTTTGACTTTACCTGACTTGGGTTCTACCTCTTTCTCCTTTATAATCTTATCCAGTCTTTCTTTCCTTCTTTCTTGCAGAAGGCGTATTGTACGTTCATGAACTGTTTCATCATTTTCAACTTCTCGCTCTTCTTTTGACACAGGAATTTCTGGCAACTTTCTACGAACATGAGATGACTTTTGAACAGATTTTATGTGATATTCACCATTTACTGGTGATATGACTATTTCAGGATGTGGCTGGGGGGTATTGAGTGATGTAAGTGGTTCATCATCAGTCTTTCCTTTCCTCCGAAATTTTTTCACAGATTTGGCACTATCAGAGGAGTCTACTCTATTTCTTCTTGACAAACCAACTTTCTTCTTTTGGACAGATAAATCCATAATATTTTCACCCATTATCACATCAGTATTGCACCCTTGGGATTTTGACCTAACTCTTTCTAATTCGTCTCTATAAACTTCACTATTTACATCATTTCTCGACTTTTGGCTAGAAACAGAGCTATCACTAGCAAGTCTTTTACCTGTGTCAGCTTTCATATTTGTATCTGATTTTTCACTTCTGAATGACACCCTAGTTACTCCCTTCTCAGGAAAAGGCTGACTTCCTGTTTGATTTTTCATAGACTGTCTCACCTTATTAGAATGTCTGTCGGTATGTTTAGATGGCAAATGCCCATCTGTATGATCAGCAGCTATACCTGACTGCTCAAACACAGAATTTCTTCCACTTTGATTTGTGACTAGAATCTTATTTGTATACTTTGAGACAGGCCTTCTGCTACTCACTGTAGGCACAGAATGTCTACCAATCAGATTTGTATCATACTGCTTACTGGCCTGATTAGTTACTGGAGGATTGGCACTCTTCTCTGCTGTTGCAGGTACTGGACCAACAGTTTTACTTGTTGAGTCAACAACATTCAAATCTTTCTTCAATCTGCCTCTCGACACAGATGAACTGATTTGATTGAGTTGACTAGAAGGTAAAAAAGGACTAGTTCTATAACTTATTTTCCTAGGTTTTCTTGGTGACTGTGTACCTTCTTTTTTGGGAGACACTGGTGTACTGGCCTTGTCAGAGCCTTCTTTGAGAGGTAGGGACACTGGCTGTTTTATCACAGATTCCTTTGTATCACTGTTTTCATTTGTAATCTCTTTGCTTACTGTGGAGACACTGACACACCTTTGGACAGGTCTTGGACTGTCATCCTCCAAATCTCTGGTTGGAGTTGACAAAGTTCCAGCATAAAAGTAACTCTTGAACTTTGGCCTCTCTTCTTTATGTTTTTCAAAAGTTGATTTGATTTCATTTACTCTATTCATAAAACTTTCACTCAATATCTCTTTTACATTTGATCTGTTTTTAGATGTTTCACTTGATTTATATTCAAACTCTGAATGTAACTCCTCACTCTTACTGGGACTTACTTTTTTGACATTTCTTTCTTGAACACTGGATTTGTTTTCAAAGTTTGACTTTATTTCTTCAAAGTTAACAGAACTTCTAGAAATCACATTTTGATTCACATTTCTGTCTTGCACATTATTTCCTGTCACATTTTGATGTAAAGATGATATATTTACAGGCCTATGATCACCCTTGCCTAAGTGGTTTTCATTTTCATCTTTTCCCACAGTTTCCTTCCCCTGTCTTCTACCTTTTGTCTTTGTAAAGCATGTTCTATCTGGTGTTTTGTTGTATTTCTTCTCAAGGAAGCTGTTTTCATCTACACTTTTATAGTTGGTTTGTTTGGGAAATATTTTACCATTTTCTGACTTAGGAGATATAAATGATGTTGTTGTTTTGATGGACTTTGGCCCAAAGGAATAAGTTATTACTGTGTCCCCATCTAACTTGAGCCCTTTCAGTTCTCTGAGAGCACCCCTGATATTCTGTCTCTCCTTAAAGTCAGTGCAGGCAGCCAACTGAAAATAAAAGTATAAAAATTTATCCATCACTTCAATATTGTCAAAGAAGCATTTCTATTTTATGAAAAAGTTTCACAAAATTTTGTCACACATGTTCAAACTACCCCAATACCTTAAGCCTTTCCCAAACGACAAATTTTGGACTCTTCCAAACTGAAAGAATTTGCAGAAACAATTTTAGATTTTTAGAAAATACTGTAACAGAAAGTTTTCAAAAAGGATGGAAAATACTGTGGAATTTGAATGGAAAAGGAGAAATTGCTCGTTATCACCTTTTTCTCCTTTTCCCACAGTGTTTTCCAAAGACTTTTACTGCAGACATGTAAATACCAGGGCTTGTTTAGGAAAGGGTTAAACTCAAGCATTAGCTGTTTTCTATAGTAGGTAACTCTCATTTTTCATGACCACTTAACTGTTTCCCAAATGACAATACTGTAGATGGATCGAATTTGAAAGCACTTGAAGACAACAAAATTTATATTGCAAAAATTATGGGATTTAAATCAGATAATCTAGAATACATTGTGGAAAAAGGAGAAAATGTTGGTTTTCAGCATTTTCACCTTTTCAAAAGGTGTACTTCTCACAAAGGTTAAAACTGTGGATTGTGTGGTGAAGAGTAGAATAGCTTTTGCAAATGGTATAGATAAAATTATTCTCATCTTGGATTTACAACATCTTGCAAATCTTCAATCTATGATCAGTATATGTCCAAAGTTTCAGTACAATTGAAGGAAAACTCTAGGAGGAGTTTGTGACTCAAAATTACTAGTATTTTGTACACAGATGGACATGGACGGACACACAGACAGACGGACAGACACACAGACAGATAAGCCGATTCCAGTATACCCCCGAAAACATTCGGTTTGCCGGGGTTTAACCCCTTTACCACAAAATCCCTACTTTTGACACCCCTGAGAAAGAAGCCTTCTGAAAACACTTTTGAAACCAGCACTTTCTCCTTTTCCTAAAGTGTTTTCTACCTTCCCCAGATCAAATTTCAATTTTTCAGTCACCTTTATTTTGTCATCTGCAAATGCTTTCAATTTGGATCAGTCTAAAATGTTCTCTTGTGGTAAAGAGCTAATTAGGTTCAATAAATTTCACAACATTATTGGTACCTATGATCATCAGAAGAACCAACAAGCAAATGACAACTCTATGGTTCACCAAATTTGAAAAGTGCACTGAATATCAGTATTCAAGCAGAAGATCGAACATGTACCATCTTGAAATATCATTCATTTCAAAACTTGCCTTTCAAAAAATAGTAGCTCTTTGCAAAACAAAGTTTCAAAATCCTAATGGTTGAAAGCTTTTGCAGATGACAAAGGAAATGTGATTCACTTCATTAGGTCATTCTTTGTAAAGTTAGGTAATATTGTAGAAATGAAGATAATGTTGGTACCCATTACTTCTACTTTTCAAACAATATTCTTCAGGGTCTTTTAAAAACTGGATTATTTGGTAAAAGGTTAATGCTTTACCAAATGACAAAATTTTGGACCAGGAATTTGCACACAACAAAATAAATGTGACTTAAAAATGGAAATTTGTTGTAGGATTGGTACAAAGGAGAAAATGCAATTTACGAGCATTTTCTTCTTTTCCCACCAGAATTCTCTCTCAATGTCTTTAAAGTGGGAATTGTTTGGAAAAGGGTTAACCCCATTACCACACAATCCCTATTTTTAATGACCCTGAGGAAGAAGCCGTTTGAAAACATTGTGGGAAAAGGAGAAAAAGATGGTAACCAGCATTTTCTCCTTTTCCAACAATGTTTTCTACCCTGCTCGCAATTTCAGAGTTATGTTTATTTTGTTGTCTGCAAGTGCTTTAAATTTGGACCAGTCTAAAATTTTGTCATTTGGTAAAGAGTTAAGTGACATCCTCACCAAAATAAAAATCCACATGTAACTCTACCCTTCTATTATTCAGAATCAATACCTGAACAATTTATCCCCGATATATTACACTTGCATTATTTGATAATCCACATTAAACATTTAACTCCCATAAACTTTTATGCTAACTACAATCTTGTTAACCTGTACAATGGACCCTTTGACCTCAGACCAAAATATCAACAATCAAGCCCAGCAATTGGAAACCTGATCTCTGGGCAAAACTCAATGGTTTCAGATTAGAATCACTGGAACCCTTTTTACCGTTATTCAGTACTCCATAGAGTAAAGTGTGCCACTTCTTTACCTGGTGAAAAAAAATAAACTGGTCCAAAATCAAAACTGGTAGAGCACATTGAGGGAAAAGAAACTGGTTACCACCATTTGTCCATTTTCTCTCAATGTTTTCAAATGCCTATAATTACCTCAGGGAACATTTCATTAAAACCCAGAATTAATGCATCCATAATTATGGGTACTGGTATTTCATTTTGCTACCATATTTGTAGAATCTACCTAGTTCTCTTCCTTCAACAAAAATTACACAGAATTCTGTTGTACATGCAATCTGCTCTTTTCAAATCCCTCGATTGATGATGTTGATGATAATGATGATAAATGGTGATGCCTCAACAAGCAATAGGTTTGTAGCTCTTTTTTCTTTTTTAACCCTTTACCAAACAATCCCCGGTTTTTATGACCCTGAGATGGAAGCCTTTTGAAAACATTGTGGGAAAAGGAGAAAATGCTGGTAACCAGCATTTTCTCCTTTTCCCACAATGTTTTCTGTCCTGCTGGAAAAAAATTTTTGAGTTACGTTTATTTTGTTGTATGCAAGTGCTTTCAATTTGGACCAGTCTAAAATTTTGTCGTTTGGTAAAGGGTTTAATCATTTTAGTGAAAAAAAATTTTAAAATCTACCATTTTTCTGTTTCTTGATGCTTTACCACACAGTCCTGACCTTCGATAACCCTGAGGAAGTTGCCTTTTGAAAACATTGTGGGAAAAGAGGCAAATCTGGCTAACCAACGTTTTCCTCCTTTTCCACAATGCTTTCTACACTTCCCAAAACAAATTTTAGTTTTTGAGTTCTGAACCACATTTATTTTTTCATCTGCTGATGCTTACAAATTGGACTTGTCTAAAATTTTGCCATTTGTTTGAGAGTGAAGCCTTTAAAAACAAAAGGAAACAAGGCCATAGACACCATTAGCTCTAACAGTTTTCCTGTTAGCAAAATGTGGATTAATTGACGAAATTTGTCAAAGAAAAGGTAGAAAATATGGGTGAAAAAAAAAGATAAGAAAATGTAGTTACCAGCATAATATACCCATGGAAGAACAAAATAATTATTATGGTTATTGTTTGGCTTTTTCTGAATTAACCCTTGAATTCAGATATCTTTTTTGAAAGAATGCTCAGACCTTATATACTGTAAATGGACATCATTCTACAAGTTAGACCATTTTCTCATGTCATGTCTGTCAGGTATAATTGGTTTCATTTCGTCTAGATTTGACATGGTACAGTTCTAGATTAATGAGAAAAACACCCATTTGAAATTCGAAGTTTTTTGTAACCCAGCTCTGAACTTTTGTACCAAAATTTTATCAGCTGCCTCGGTATTGTATGTTGCACTAAAATTAATCATAGTGCATGTACTTCATCCTACATTGTTGCTATGCTTCTCTAAAGATCCTGTTATTTTAACTTTTTTACCCAGTAACAAATTTCTAGACTTGTCCATATTCCAAGCAGTTTGCAGACAAAAATTTTATTCTGCCTAAAATGTTAAGATTTTTCATTGAAATGGTAAAAAAAAAGAACATCAGCATTTCCTTCTTTTCCCACTATGTTTTCAAAAGCTTTTTTCTCAGGGTCATTAAAATATGGTATGGGATTGTTTGGTAAAAAGTTAACAGTAGGAAAAGTTTGCACACTCTTGTGGACGATCACCTTTGTGGACATAGCATTATTTAACCATTTACCCCATAAGGCATTTCTAGGGTATCTCTAATTGACCCTAAATAACAGCAAGGATGAAGCCATTTCTTATGTGTATATGACTCCTTTTGATAGCATAGAAAACACTGTGACAAAGGGTGAAATCGCTCGTCACGAGCAATTTCACCTTTTGCCACAATGTTTTCCAAAGGCTCCTAAAAGCAATGTGTAGAAATGGGTATCTATGGAGTAAAGGGTTAAGATTAGACTGCACAAAACATACCAGTACTCAATGATCTTGGATTTACTGTATCAATTTATATTTTTAGGTAAACAGAGATCCATTTAGTAAGCGAAAAATTTGACAATCTGCAAGTATTCAGCTATTCAAGGCCAGATTTTGAAAAACACTGTCTCATATTTTCTCAAATGTCATGTCCAAATTAGCCTTTAAAAAGCTGCCTCGTTTTTTTTTTAATTTGAAAAATGTCCCATAGGCCAGAAAAAAGTAGAATTCTTTTGACTTACTTTTTAAAATTAAGTGCAAGAAAGTTATAAACATGTATGGCTTTCAGTGCACAGATATAACAATAATGCTGTCAGAGTTTTTAAACACAATATCTATGGGTTACAGACATTTGATGGAATTATGCACAAATCTGTACAGTAAACAATTGTTCATTTCATACTCTAATAACATACCATATTTAGAACAATCCTTTGCAATCCAGACAATACTGGAATCGTTTAGCAAACACAAACCACCATCTTATCTACACTTTTATCTTATCTACTAGGATCTCAAAGCCATAAAATCATATTGACAACATAATACTCCTAGATTAGCTGCTCTGTTGACCATAGCACAAAGCCACAATAGTCCAAAATTAGTCACTGCTACGACACCACACTCTTGGTCATATTCATGTATGGTTTATTTTGGAACTCCCTGAACAATATTATTCACACAAATAAAATAGTATTACAAAATATGATTGTTTTTTTATAGCCCAAAGAAAGGAAGCTTTTGAAAACATTTTGGGAAAAAGGAGAAAATGCTGGTGATCAGAATTTTCACTTCTTCCGTATTTTCTACCCTTTTGAAGATAAATTTCTACATATTTTTTCGCATCTGCAAATTTTCTCAATGGAAGAATCTACAATGTTGCCATCTAATAAATAATTTATAAGTCAAGAATGTGATGAATTTACTCCTGCTTGAGCTTTTACAACATTTTTAGCCAAAAAATGATAATACTACATAGGACATTGTAAATTATCAACAGCATACAGCGCAAATAGCTGTGGTATGTAAAACACTGTATACTAAGCCATCAAATGTAAGGACGAGTCTTGACTTGGTTATCAGCCAATAAGTTAAAAACAAAAGAGCAATGAATATAAATATTTGAACAAAAAAAATAGTAGATACAATAGTTTTCTGTCCCATCACAAACCCTTTAAGTGAACATGGAGTTAAAATTTATACCAGTACATATTTTGAAGTAACAAATAAGTTATAGTACAAACAAACCTTTTGCATTTTACCACAATATTTCAACAAAACAATCTTCAACAGAATAAAACATACTTTGTAAAGCATTATGTTGTAGATTAAAACTAGAATGCACAAAATTTTCATATACAATACCCCATAATTTGTGTAAGCTATTTAATCTTTTAGTGATAGGGTGAACTCCGCCCTTCATTAATGCTTTCTGCTTGTTTTTTTACTTGTCCATACTGAAAGCATTTGCAGACAACACAAAAATGTGACTGAAAAAATAAAGTTTGTTTTTGCTAGGGTAGGAAACTTTGTGGAAAGAGAAGAAAATGCTGGTTACCAACATCTACTCTTTTTTCCACAATGTTTCTTAACTCTTTACCACACAATCCCGACTTTTAACAACCCTGAGGGAATAGCCTTTGGAAAATTTTGTGGGAAAATCATTTCAGCTATATATGAAGTGTTGTCTGCTTTTGCTTTCAATTTGGACCAGTCTAAAATTTTGTCATTTGGTAAAGGGTTAAAGACCTTTTTTTTCAGATTTGTTAAATTTGCGATTACCAGCCGACAAAGTTACATCATGCTTCCAGTGGAAGAGTCTTTGAAGTTATGGTTAACATTGTGAGAAAAGGAGGAAAAAAAAACCTATAAATCCACATTTCCTACAAACTTTTAAAAAGCTTTTTATTTTCGCAGGCTGTCAACACAAAAGTATCAATTGATAAACAGTTCAAGTTACTATCAAGAAAAGAATTGATGTACTAAGTCTTCATCAAATTTGCCGAAATAAAATTGATCAAAATAAAGAGTGTGAGGTGATAAAAGCAGCATGTTAAACACAAAATTGTCTTTTTCTGAGCAAATTCTTTTTCAGAAACAGTTTTTTTATACAAAATATGTAAGGAAGGCCCATTAACCCTTAATACCCACAAGTTTTTGAGTTGTCTAAATTCAAAACATCAGCTGATGACAAATTCAAACTTGATGAAAAATATAGAACTTAAGTTCTCTGATGGCATTGAAAACATTGCGGGAAACGGATAAAATGCTAGTAACTAGCATTTTCCCTTTTTCTCACAATGCTGCATAAGCTTTCTCAGGATTGTTTTGTAAAGTGTTAAAATACTTTGACAAGATGTGAAGAGTATGTTTGAGATTACAGGCCATGGTCTTTAACCTTCTACCTTTGTTTGTGAATGACTCAATTACAACTTGGAAAAGTATCAAGAATTCTTCATCTTCTATTTATAACAAAAAAATTTACAATTTACTGTGTCATTGTGTTTTGACAATTTGGCAATGACATCATTTCATTTTGTCATTGTACTGTCCTGATCTGAGTGACAGTTCAGTGTACAATGCATGACAGATACCACTTTGAGGCTATAGACTTTTTTTCTTTATTTTCCCAAAGCCAAGCCCCACAGTTCAATTGGCAAGGTACACTGCTTTACATACTGAGGTAACTGGTTGAATCCTGTTCTTTTGACCAAACTTTTTCCAAAAACCGATATTCTTCACTGGGAAAGGATTCATTACTCTCTAAAAGCTGAGCACTGTTTCGAAGATGTTCATATAGGGAAACGGCCATTCACATACTGTTTTCTATCCTACGAGATAAAAATTGTATCATTTCATCTATGTTTAATTTGTCGTCTGCAGAATCTGATGCTTTCAATTTGGACCAGTCTGAAATTTTTTCGTTTGGTAAAAAGTTAAATAACCTGTTAATACAAAGACCATTATCTTTTTGCGAGAAAACTATGTACTGTAACCATACTGACCTGACCACAACAATTTGGCGATTGAACCATCAGATGTCTATTTATACATGTTACAGAATATTCTTTCACACCATTCAAAAAGTAGCCACTTCAAGTTTAAAACACCTGACAGGACATCATAATGAATCCTAAATCAGACTTTATATTCTATGCGCCACATTATGACCTCAATCTTCACTTCTCAAAGAAGTCCATGACAAAATGTGTGGCTTTCTGTGTCATGTAAGAAGGAATTATTCTTTTTTTCAAACAGGCTCTCCATTTCGTTTTGAACAAAATGTGCTGATGGTTTTATATTGATATTCTAAAAGTTATACCCAAACAGATGTCACTGTGGCTTTCAAATGATAATAAATGGAAAAAATTGTGCCAATTTATCATCATCACTTGAAAAATGTCTCACCGGGGCCTTTTCCTGCGCAAGTTTCTCAATTCTTTTGCAATGATATCATCAATAGCTTGGTGAAATACGGTACCATATGTAACTAGTTTCAACTATGCTAGTCTGAACACAATTTAGTTGCCTGTATTAAAGGTGGCCCTTCAGATTTTGGGACAAAATTTTACAAAAAATACAACAAGAGGACCATGATGGTCCTATATCGCTCACCTGAGTACCAAGCAGCACAGGTCTAAAATAAAGATATATACCAAATAACAAGGTTCAAGGCCAAATGATAATGAAACAGGAGCAGCAAATTGTTGCAATCTAACTTGAGACTTTGAAGTTCCATTCCATACAAGCAAGAAATACTGTAAAAATGAAGATCAAAGTGGAATTACTCAAAATTCCTGCTACGTAGAGTTATTGTTCTTGTGCACTGTACTCTGTAATATTGCAAAAAACATGAGTACCAAGTTTGAAGTCGTTCTGACTTAAGATGACAGTTATATTCAGGGCAGGCACTAAATGCTGTAAAAATGACATTCAAAGGGAAATAACTTAAAGACAGCACAAGGTACAGTTACAATTCTTAGGCACTGCACTTCCAAATACTGCAACAAATAAGCATACCAAATTTCAAGTCATTCCTCCTTAAGATGACAAAGTTTTGCTCCTGACAAAGCAAGAAATGCTATAAAAATGAAGGGGGAATAACTCAAAATTTGTGCTAGGAAGTTATGGTTCTTGTGCAATGCACTCCATAATTTTTCAACAATCATGCATATCAAATTTGACGATGTTCAGGCTGTAGATGACAAAGTTATATTCCAGACAAGCAGAAAATGCTGTAAAAATTTCAATCAAAGGGAATTAACTTATAGACAGCATGAAGTAAAGTTATGGTTCTTTCACACTGCACTCTGTTTTATTGCAATAAACACAAATGCCAAGTTTCAAGTAAATTGGACTGGAAATGACAAAGTTATGCTCCAGACTAAGAACTATTCTAAATAAAACTTTCTAATTCAAGGGCAAATAACTCCCATTGTTCTGGTCACCCACAATCGGACTCATCTGAGATCTTAGAGTCATATATGTTTTGACCAAGTTTGGAACTAATTGGTTGATATTTGTAGATGCTAGAGTGTAAACAAAGTGAAATACAGCAATTTTTCGAATTCAAGGGCAAATAACTCCAGTTGTTCTGGTCTGAATACACCCATAATCAAACTCATCAGAGATCTTATGGTCATGTATATTTTGTCCAAGTTTGGTGTCGATTGGTTAATAATTGTAGATGCTAGAGTGAAAACAAAGTCAAATACAGCGATTTTTCTAATTCAAGGGCAAATAACTCCGGTTGTTCTGGTCCGATGAGACCCATAATCAAACTCATCCGAGATCTTATGATCATATATATTTTGACCAAGTTTGGTGCTGATTGGTTGATATTTGTAGATGCTAGAGTGTAAACAAAAATAAAATATAGCAATTTTTCGAATTCAAGGGCAAATAACTCCAGTTGTCCTGGTCTGATTACACCCATAATCGAACTCATCCGAGATCTTATGGTCATGTATATTTTGTCCAAGTTTGGTGTCGATTGGTTAAAAATTGTAGGTGCTAGAGTGAAAACAAAGTCAAATATAGCAATTTTCTTAATTCAAGGGCAAATAACTCCGGTCGTTCTGGTCCGATGAGACCAATAATTGAACTCATCCGAGATCTTATGGTCATATATATTTTGACAAAGTTTGGTGCTAATTGGTTGATATTTGTAGATGCTAGAGTGTAAACAAAGTGAAATATAGCAATTTTCTTAATTCAAGGGCAAATAAATCCAGATGTTCTGGTCCGATTTGACCCATAATCGAACTCATCCGAGATCTTATGGTCATACACACTTTGACCAAGTTTGGTGCTGATTGGTTGATATTTGTAGATGCTAGAGTGTAAACAAGAAAATGTGAACGGACGCCGGACGGACGGACGACGGACGCCGACGGACGATGAGTGATCACAATAGCTCACTCTGAGCGCTTCGTGCTCAGGTGAGCTAAAAAAATCATCCTTGTACTTCCAAAGCCTTATAATTTTCATTTATTAAACCCCAGTAGTCAAAAACCATCTGAAGGCTAAATAAATTAGAGATTTGCTACAGCCAAGGTCGACTTTGAAGGGAAACACGGTCTATTTTTACATGAGCAACTCACTCATTTACATACCCGAAATATACAGATGAAGCTTCAAACATAGCATCCGAAGTTTTAGACATTATGGAAAATAATTAAATGTTTGTTATGTTATGGAATTTAATTGTCATAAGTCACATGCAAGTCACTTAACATTCCCATAATGCTTTTTCGATTTGGCGGGAAATCTAAAAATAGCTTAAGCGGCTACGTAGCCTTTTAAGGGAATACCACCAAACAGATTTTTTTTTTGTAATTTTATAATTCTAAATTACTGATGATTCGTATTGTTTTTTCATATAAATTTCAGTGACATTATACATTTTTTAATTTGGTGTGATGTGAAAATTCTAAATACCCACCTTTAAGAAATGGACTGCTTTAAGTTTTAGCACAGAAAGGTCATAATTATCACTTTCCATACAACTTATTCTAATTACAAGTACAAACCATTTTGCATCAAATTCGTTCGAGAAAGGGTTACATTTAATTCGGTCAGGGTGGTGTTTATTTTTTCACCATGACTGAGACCATGATAGACAAAATAAACAATGCAACAAACACCAGCAGGGAAGTAGATTACATCTGACATATTGGGGTTTAAGTTTTAAACATTATCAGTCAAAAATTTACTTCATGCCAAACTTTCTGTTTGAAAGGGAACTGATGCAAGGAAGAAAAAGAATGTAAAACTGAAACTAAGCTGGAGGTAAAGGAAATAATTATGACAGAAAATAATTTCTCATTAACAATTTACCAGATCATTTTATCACAGAGACCAGGAAGGGCTAAAAATCAGGCTCTAAAATTTCGTATCAACACTAAGTAACTAACCTAATTTGAATACTTTAGCAACTTAGAAAACTTTATAGTCTAAAATAGTTGAGCAAATGGAAACTCTTTTCATTTTGTAAATCTCATTAATAAAAAGACCTTACACAGTATAAATCCATTACCATCTTTTGTTAATACTTTAGTTTTGGAATTCTGTCTGTGCAGTCTGATCTTGATTAAAATTTTCTGTAAAAACATTGTTTTGAGTTTTGCCCTTATCATGGGAATATTTAACCCTTATAAAAGAAAAAATTAACCCTTATAAAAGAAAACAAAGTTTTAATATTCCTGAGAAAGACAGCAGTTGACAATATGATAAGAAAACAGTGCTGTTACCAGCACTTTCTCTCCATCTGATGAAGTTTTCTACCCTTTAACTCATTACCAAACGAAAATATTTTAGGCTTGTCCAAACTGAAAGCATCTGCATAGTTACGACAAAATAAAAGTGACTGAAAATTTGAAAGTTGTTTTTACCAGCATTTTCTCCTTTTCCCACAATGTTTTCTGGAGGCTTCTTTCTCAGGGTCGTCAGAAGTAGGGATTGTGTGATAATGGGTTAAAAGACAAGTCCCACAAGAGCATTTGACTTGCTGTCTGAAAGTCCAAACATTTTGCGATTTGGTAAAGAGCTCAAATGAAATTTTTGAGTATGATTAACTTTTTTCACCATATTATCTGCTGTGCAGAAGTAACCATTATGAAGGAAAAAGAAAACTAAGCTACCAATCATCTGGGTTATCTAGGTGTTACTAGGCACCAAATCTACTTCAGTTACATTTAACTCAATATCATGTGACAAAATTTTAGGTTTGTCCAAATTGAAAGCATTTGCAGATGACAAAATAAAAGTGACTGAAAATTTGAAAGGTGTCTTGTGAAAGGTAGAAAACATTGTGGGAAAAGGAGAAAATGCTGGTTACCAGCATTTTCTCCTTTTCCCACAATGTTTTCTAAAGGCTTCTTTCTCAGGGTCATCAAAAGCAGGGATTGTGTGGTAATGGATCAAAGTACTGGTACTTCTTTCATCATGCATCATCCAAATTCTGACAGTGCCAAAGCAAACAGTATAGGCATTTATATACATGTATTATAGTAACTATCATTTTGATTCAACATTATTTCAGTTATATCATAGCAGCCAGTGCACCTATCCATACATTCCTGGAGTTTCTTTTACCAGTACTTCACACAATTTTCTTTCCAAGCCACCGGCTGCTTTCCCACATGATCATCGTCGAAACAATGGTCAGCGGTGGAAGAGGAATGAATTCTGTCGCAGCAACTATCATCAATCCTCGGAAAGAAATTGGCCAAGCCGGGAGTTGTAGCCAGAGATCGGACTCAGGAACCTGTGTTCTCAAGGTATTTATGAAATACTAATGGCATTTTAGGGTTTTTTCCCGATAGCTGTTCATAAAAAGGTTACACATACTACATGTATTTAAATTCCTTCAAGTTATAAGCCACTACAACAAATCACTTTTGACAAAAACTTCATGGAGAAAGCACAAAGCTAAGGCTTATAGCAGAAATTGAAAAATTAAAATACCTCAATTCAAGCTTAGTCATACGAGCAGAGAATAATCATTCCAGAGAATTTAAATATCACAAACACATCATAGCAAAATATCCATAATGACAAACTTTCACAAAATGACTTCCATTACGATTCATTTACCTTCACATAGTGCATGAATATTAATACGACAAAATGCATAGACGGTGGGGAAAACTTTTTGCATTAAAAATGTACTGCGGAATATTTTATGACACCTTTACTATTCTTTCTTATTTAAATCTGGTTCTACAGTTTAACTCTTTACTACACAATCTCGACTTTTGACAAGCATGAGAAAAAAAGCCTTTGAAAACATTATGGTAACCAGCATTTTCTCCTTTTCCCACAATGTTTTCTACCCTATCCAGCACAAATTTCAATGTTTTAGTCACATCCATTTTGTCATCTGCAAATGCTTTCAATTTGAGGAAGTGTAAAATTTGGTTGTTTGGTGAAGAGTTAACAAAAAGCATTACTGTATAAATTACATCTTTAGCACTCAAGATTCTATTTTATTTGGCAATATGAATCTTGGTAACACAAATCTTCAAACAAAGATATCTAGATATCTGTATATTAACAATTATCAAGCTTTATAGACATCAGTTTCATAGTAACTTAAAAAGTTTTTACAAGTTTCTTATTCAAAAGTGAAAATTAAAAACTCTTTACCAAACAGCAAAATTTTGAAGTTCTCTAGACTGAAAGTATTTGCACACAGCAAGTAACATGCAAGTCAAAAACTGAAATGTTCCTATGTATTAATAGAAAACACTCTGGAAAAGGAAGAAAATTATTCTCCTTTTCCCACAATGCTTTCAAAAGCTTTCTCAGAATTTGTAGTAAGGCTGTTGACTCTTACTAGACAATGAATTTCAGCCTAATCCAGATTGAAAGCTTTTGCAGACGACAATTTTAGTGTAGCATAATAATACAATTTTGTTTTACATAGTAGGAAAAATTGGGGGAAAAGGAGAAAATGCTGGTTACCAGCATTCAATTCTTTTACAACATTGTTTTAAAAGGCTTCTTTCTTTGGTTGCTAAAAGGTGGCATTGTGCTTAAACTCTTTAACACACAATCCCGACTTTTAATGACCCTGGGAAAGAGGCCTTTTGTAAAACATTGTGGGGAAAAGGAGAAAATGCTGGTTACCAGCATTTTCTCCTTTTCCCACAATGTTTTCTACCCATTGAAAAAACAAATCAGCATTTTAGCAACATTTGTCGTCTGCAAATGCTTTCAATTTGGACCAGTCTAAAATTTTGTCATTTGGTAAAGGCTTAAAATGGTGATGATAAAATAGATTTTGTAGACTAGCTAGGGAGCTATTTACATACGGAATGACATAATGATTGGGAATCTTCACAACTTCACTCCCATAAATCCAAATTGATACAATAAGACCCAGACATAGCTAAAGAGGAACTTCTGTGATGTGTTACTGCCATGCACTTTAAAACTGACTAAATCCTTTATCAAACATTCACATTGTTTAATGACCCCAAGGAAGGTTATTGAAAACATTGCAGGAAAAGGAGAAAATCCTACTGCTGGTATCCAGATTATCTCCATATCCCACAATTTTTCTACTCTGTCTGATACAAATACAGTCATTTGAATATCATTTCATTTGTATTCTGATTATGCTTTGAATTATGACCACAATGTTTCAGACTCATCCATACCAAAAATTAAAATAGCTCAATGGGTCAAATTATATCTTTTTGTCATTGAAATAGTGGAAACATTGAGGAAAGAGAAAATTACAGTGTGACACAATTTTTGTTTAGATAGTTGTGATTTAGATCAGGTAACTGATCAGTAATTTTATGAGCGAGTAAAAATATTCAGCTAGAACTTTAGCATTTACATGCACAATGCAGAAAAATCTCATCTGTGACACCAGATACTAGACTAAGGCATACCATAATCAGGTGCTCCATGTTCATGTACCCATCCTCGGAACCCAGGTTTAAGCATTACGTTACTCCCCACGCATTACCCCTGGGGAAACTGACTAGCAAATCTTCATTTCCTATGAATATTCATATGACCGGAAAGTACCCTAATAGCCAATCGAAAGACTGATAAAATATTCATTCTCTTGTAGGGAGGGCAATTTCATTTCGTCAGTTACTAAAAATAGAAATGACAGCATATTTGCGATAAAAAATAGTTTAAATTTTCTCAAAGAAAAACTGAGATTACCAAACAAAATGCTTCATGAATAATTCATGAGAACGAGAAAAAGCCAGGGTCGATCACAGTATGAATCAAAACTGGGTCAACAAGGATGTCATGTACCCAGCGTTGCAAATGAGAAAGGGACATGAAAGGGGATGGCTGGTGCTCCAAAGCTCACAGGTGGTTATCATAGTGTCCTGGGTGTATATTACAGACCAAACATTTACTGTCTGTTTTATGACCCTACATAAATGGCTGCTGCTGCATTATTGATAAGCTTTGTATTGATTAGTTTTGTAAACTGACAGAAGATTTACAGATCAAATGCAGAGATTTGGTAATGAAAAAGTGGTAAAAGACTGAATTCAACTGGTTTACCCTTTACCACACAATCCCTACTTTTGATGACCCTGAGAAAAGAGCCATTAGAAAACATGGTGAGAAAATGCTGGTAATAAGCATTTTCTCCTTTTCCCACAATGTTTTCTACCCTTCACAAAACAAATTTCAAATTTTCAGTCGCTTTTATTTTGTCGTCTGCAAATGCTTTCGATCTGGACAAGCCTAAAATACTGTCATTTGGTAACAAGTTAAAAATCAGACTGCAAAATGGTAGAAATGTTCCTATAAAAAAAGTTTATAGACATCATAATAGATATAATGAATCTGCAAAGTCAGCAAGATGACAGAAGTTGGAACCTTTCACTATTTGTATAAATTTTCAGCAAGGGAAAGAACAATTCTGCCTCAAGATCCACTCAATTGTAAGACTTTGTGGAGTCCATAAAGTGATGACTTACTTGCCACAGGCACGTAGGAAGCAATTCAAGATTGGGGGGGCTAACTTGTATTTTTTGGAAAATTTTGCATCGATTGAAACTCTCCGCCACAAAGGGTAATTTCAATTACCACGATTGTCAAAATTATTGGGGGGGCTTAGCCCCCCCTAGCCCCCCCTGTTCCTACGGGCCTGCTTGGTACATGTATAATGCATCACAGAGATGCAGTAAACTCCCTTTTGCAAGAGCACAGCTAAAATAGTTTCTCCTATTATAAATTATCCTACAAAACTCTGAAAAATGGCTTCTATTTGAACAATTGACAGGCTCATAAATTGTTACATCACTGAGTAAGTACCTGTAACTCTTTTCATCCTTTTATTTCTACCAGTGTAAGAATCTTTTTTTCTAGAAAATAAAGAATTAACCGATTACCAAACGATTTTGAGATGAAACCCTCAGTAATGAGGCTTTTGAAAGCATTGTGGGAACACAAGAACATTATGGTATTCAGGATTAACCCTTTACCAGACGAAAACAATTTAGCCTTGTCCAAACTGAAAGCATTTACAGAAAACAATTTCAATGTGGCTCAAATGGTGCCATTTTTCCTTGAAAGGGTAGAAAATATAGTGGAAAGATAAGAAAATGCTGGTGACCAGCATTATCTCCTTTTCCCACCATTTTTTCAAAAGGCTTCTTCCCAGGGCCGTTAAGTCGTCACTGTGTGGTAAAGGTTAATACACTCTTTTACAAAACCCAATTTTCATCCCCCTTCAAAGACAAATTCTACCATTTGAGTTGCATTTAACCATCTATAACAAAATACAGCTCTTAATCATCCTTGGGAGGAAAATTCTTTAAAACAATGCAGGACTGAGGGAAAATACTAGTAAGTAACAAACATGTTTTCCTTTTCATCAATGTTTTCTACTGCATTATAGAAAATTTACATCATCTGAACTACATTGAAATGGTTGTTTGCAAAATTTAATGCTTTAAATTTGGATCTGTCTGATTGGTCTAAACTTTTACAAATTTTGTCATTTGGATGACAGTTCAATTTTCTTCTGGCAATGATTTCAACTCGAATGTCTAAAATTTTTTTGTTTTGTAATAGCTATATTTACTAGAAATTCAAATCTTAAAGTGCCCTTGTCTGTGTTTCAAAGCAAGGCTTATGTAATACAAACCCAATTCTTTTTCTTGGCTCCTGAATATGTTTCATTGTACCTATCCAGTAGCTCAGTTGGTAGTGTTCAGGACTTAAGAACAGGGGATTGTGGGTTCAAATTTCCTTCCTAGGATTGAGTGATAGTTATTGCCATGGGGATTCATTCCTCTCCCAAAGCTGACCATTGTCTTGACATTAGTGATGTGGAAAATCAGCAAATGTCTTGGAAAGAGAATTGTACAGAATACTGGTAAAGTAGACTTCAGGAACGCATGAATAGGTACACTGACCACCCCAATATAACTGAAATTGTGTTGAAAATGGCGTTAAAGACCATACAACAAACTGTGCCTATCACCAAGGGTAAAAGTAATTTCTGAATTGCTACATTACAGCTAGAAATTATGCATGCCAGATTAAAATCCTATTAACTTTTCAGTTTTATGCACCTAAATATTCTTTACTCGCGGCAGTAAGTGGCTGAGCATACAGTATACGATTAACTCTTTACCATACAAATAGTGACATTTGGAAAGATTGTGGGAAAAGGAGAAAACACTGATAAAAGCATTTTCTCCTCTTCCCACAATGTTTTTTATCACTTCTGATACCAATTTCATCATTTGAGTCATACGTTGTCTGCAAATGTTTTGAATTTGGACTTTCCCATTTTTGTCATTTGGTAAAGAGCCGACACTTACCATGTCTACAGGCAATATTAACTATTTACCAGGCAGTATTAACTATTTACCATACCAAAAACATTTCCGAGTTGTTCAAATTAAACACATTTGCAGACAGCAAATTAAATGTTACTCAAAATAATTGGGAATTTATTTGATAGAAAAGGTGAAAGTGCTGGTTATCAGCATTTTCTTCTTTTACCAAAATTGTTATCTAGCCTTTGTCTTTAAGAGTCATTTTAACTATTTACCGCACAAAGTCCCGACTTAAAACAACCCCGAGAAAGAAGCCTTTTGAAAACATTGTGAGACAAGAGCTTCGCAAAGCGGCGCATATACGCCCGAAGGGGCTTGTCAGTGAAATGAGTTGAAATGACAGAAGGGCCATGAATGAAGAGTAGTTAATCTCCATGATATGTGAAAAGTATTAAAGGGCAATAGCTAGAAAAAGAAAGGTGGCACAGTTACAAATTTTGTGAATTGCTGTTCTCAACAAGGAGTTCTATCAGTTTTGAAAGGTTCAAGATCATAGCTTTTATATTTTAGAAATTATGGCCCAGACGAAAATTCAAAGAGAAAAACTAACAAAGGGAAATAACTAAAAAAGAAGGATGGCAGAGTTATGGTTCTTGTGCAGTGCACTTCTTCATAATGTGTTCTATTAGTCTTTGAAGTTTCAAGATGATAGGTTTTAAAGTTTGGGAGTTATGGCGTGGACAAAAATTCAAACTGAAAATTAACAAAGGGCAATAACTAAGAAAATAAAGGTCACAGAGTTATGGTTCTTGTGCAATGCACTTCTCCATAATGTGTTCTATCAGTGTATGAAGTTGCAAGTTATTAGCTTTTATAGTTTAAAAGTTATGGCCTGGACAAAAATTAAAACTGAAAATTAACAAAGGGCAATAACTCAAAAAATAAAAGTGGCAGAGTTATGGTTCATATGCGATGCACTTCTCCACAATGTGTTCTATCAGTGTATTAAATTCCAAGTTAATAGCTTTTATAGTTTAGAAGTTATGTCCTAGACAAAAATTCAAACTGAAAATTAACAAAGGGCAATTACTACAAAAATAAAGGTCGCAGAGTTATGGTTCTTGTGCAAAGCACTTCTCCATAATGTGTTCTATCAGTGTATGAAGTTGCAAGTTATTAGCCTTTATACTTTGGAAGTTATGGCCTGGGCAAAAATTCAAACTGAAAATTAACAAAGGGCAGTAACTGAAAAAATAAAAGTGGCAGAGTTATGTTTCATGTGCACTGCACTTCTCCATAATGTGTTCTATTAGTGTATGAAGTTTTAATTTGATACCTATTATGGTATGAAAGTTATGGCCTGAACAAAAATTCAAAGTGAAAAGTTGGTTATTTCAGAAATCAAGGGCAGATAATTTTGGAACGCAAACAGCGATCAAAATTCTAAGACCCAGGTGCACAACTAGACATGATGGAGATTCATTGTGGCAAGTTTCAAATAATTCCGATGAAAACTGTAGGAGGAGTTGCGCACACAAGAAATTGCTAACGGACGGACGGACGACCGGGGGTATAACATAATACAACCCTTCGGGCGTATAAAAAGGAGAAAATGCTTGTAACCAGCATTCTTCCTTTTCCCAGAATGTTTTCTACCCTTCACAAAACAAATTTCAAATTTTCAGTCATCGGTAAACATAGACATTATCATAAGGACTATTCAGCCAAAAATTTCCACTCTTTAATATGACCTTAACCCTTTACCCCATGAGGCATTTCTATGGTATCTTTAATTGACCCTAAATAACAGCAATGATGAAGCTGTTTCTTATGTGTGTATGACACCTTTTGATAGCATAGAAAACATTGTGACAAAAGGTGAATTTCACCTTTAGCCACAATGTTTTCCAAAGGCTCGTACAAGCAATGCGCAGATTGAGTATTTATGGGGTAAAGGGTTAAGCAATTCTCATATATTTTATTGGTGAAGGGATCACTGTTATCATTCTGTAATCAAACTTGTTCAAAAGAAAAACTTACATATTTTGGCAAATACATTTCTGCTATGTTCCTCATTCCTACAGATTTGCCCAATTTAGTATACACAAAGTTTTTCACTCTTTTGCAGTTCAATGCAAACTATGCCACAATTGATTTCACTATGCATGCACCTTGCACCGTGAACCCTTTATCACAAAACAATAAACAACAATGAGTCAATCATTTTAGGCACAATTTCACCTAAATTGTAACAATATTTAATAGTTTACCTCACAATCCCAAGTTTAATCAACCCTGAGAAAGAAGCTGTTTAAAACTTTTTGGCCCAAATGTCAGCCCTCATACCAGAAATGTTTTGGCCAGGATGTTTTGGCCACGGATGTTTTGGCCAGCTAAATGTGCAAAGTAGGGCATTATGGCCAAATGCTTTTTAACATAGAAAAAAATGCAGCAAATGAACTTTTTATGGCTTTAAGCAATCATTATTTAACAGAGTTGATAATTTGCAATTAAAGAACTACTATTTAATAGAGTCTCATCCTTAGTACAGTTGGCTAAAACATCCATGGCAAAAACTTCCTGCATCTGTACATATCACAAAGGCAAGTCAAAGGACCTATGCATTGTAATATACAAATTATTGAAATTTGGATATTCTACAGATAAATTTGTCACTCTCTATGTTCAGCCATTTCGAACCACTGACTATCTGAGCCACAGTATGGATACCATGCGCAGATCAAGAGTGGGGGGGACCAGGGGTCCAGACACCCCCCTCCCCCCACTGGAATTTTGGCAAAATTGTGGTTATCGGATTCCTGAATGGGACCGGAAACATTGGCTTTTCTTGTAAACAGCCAAAATCCACTGAAATCTGGAAATCAAAGTATCATATAATAAGAAAAGTGCATTTTCGGTGGGACCCCCCCTTGAGAAAAATATCTGGATCTGCGCATGGATACGGTTTCAATACATAATTATGATCCTATCAACAGCTTGTTGAATATTCCCGATCAGTTGGGATGGATCTCCAGGTTCCAAAAGAAGTGTGCTATCTCTAGCATGGTGATTTACAGAGAGGTGTCAAATTTCATTGACCAAACATGTTCAGTCACAACAAAAACAATGTAATGTAATCTGTGTGAACAATCATTTTATCTTTTACAACAATCTACAAAGGCATGATTGCAGTTTAGGTAATCTTTCAAAATCCATTATCTGTCAAGTTAACAATATTTTTAACATCACAAAATAATTTTTTGTCAGTTTGTTGATATCAGAAAAGACATTTTATGAACATTAGAGCTACAAAGTGTCGCAAGATACACCTGTCTTACCCCAAGTTGTAAAGCTGGGGCATAATAATTATAAAGGGGAGGTATAGAAAAATAGTAGTGCAGAAATTTTTGCCGTTGAAGCAAATAGCAGTTTTGATTTCACATCTTTCAAAAAAAATTAAAAGCCACAAATAAGAGGATGAAATTTCATATTAACAACACCTATACTCTTGGAGATACAGTGTGGTCAAAATTTATGTGTAGAAATAACTAGATATATCATGTCATGAAATTTCCTAGCCAAAGCTAGCATAGCACTGGAGAATCCTCCAAACAAAATTTAAGTCTCAAAAACAGTACAGGGAAAAAACACAAAAGTTTAGGAAGCAGGAACAATTCCTTACAGTTCTATTTCATAAGATGTACTCTGCCGCAATAACTCAAAAATTAAGCAAGTAAGAGTTGCAATTTATAAGCACTGCACCCCCCCCCCCCCCCCCCCCCTTGATGAAATGTATCCATGCATGAAATTTCATATCCATAGCTAGTATAGTTTTTAAGATATGCACCGGACAAAATTGAAGTATGAAAAACAACAAAGGGAAATAACTCAAAAATTAAGCAAGAGTTATGGTTGATGTGCACTGCACTCCCCCTTGACGAGATCTATCCACCCATGAAATTTCATAACCCTAGCTAGTATACATGTAGTTTTGGAGATATACTCCAGACAAAAAACTGGATGCCACCCGCCCGCCACGGGTGATCCCATAATGCGTCCCGTCTTCGACGGGCATATGAAAACCATAAAGCTTTTGCCAAACAACTCCAGCTCTATGGAAAACCTTGGAGGAATACTGAGACTTTAAAAAATGTTTAAGGAGAAAATGCAACTCTTCCAATGCATATTTTACATTTATTTGAAGAGAAATTCTGTCATTTGGGCAACAATGAAGTTGTTGTCTACAAAGTCTGTTAACCCTTTCCCAAACAACAACTTTTAGACTGGTCCAAATTGAAAGCACTTGCAGACGACAAAATAAACAAAACTCACACACTGAAATTTGTTTCCAGCAGGATAGAAAACATTGGGGGAAAAGGAGAAAATGCTGGCTACCAGCATGATGTTTTCAAAAGACTTCTACCTCAGGGTCGTAAAAACCAGGGATAGTTTGGTAAAGGGTTCACATAGATAAGCTTAAAATTTTGTTGTCTGGTAGAGTTATACAAAGGAAAACATAGTGGTTAAAATAGCAAAATTAATGCTAGTTATCAGCATTTTCTCACTGCACGATGGTTTCTTCACTTTGGTATAGGTCCTGTGTGGCTCGCTGGTGGAGTGCTAGACTCGTGATCTGGAGGTCCAGGGTTTGAGCCTCACTAGCTCCACTGGGTTTTTTCACAGGAGTGTCCTCAATGGGCAAGACACTTCAGAGCCTACCTAGTACTGGTGAAACCCAGGAAACATGAATATGTGAACTGTCGCCGTGATATGACTGAAATAACGTTGAAAGCATGGTAAAACACCATTCAAACAAACAAATCACCTTGGTATAATTATGAAGTAGTAAGGGGACCATGGTTAAATTGTGGAGTGCAGCACTATGGTAAGATGAGTACTTTACACTTCAAAAATAGGTAAAAGGGAGAATGACAATTAAAAACTCTTCAGAAATGTCTACATAAACACTAACAAGTGTGACAAAAGATGTTAACAAAAGATTTCGTCATTTTGTTATTGCTTTTTGTTGTACAAGATTTTCATACTACAGTTTCAAGTGTCAAAATGATTACTGTCAACAACTGGCCTGGAAAAGGAAAACCTCTTTTTGTTTACATAATAAATTTCCCACAAAAATCCTTTAACCAATTCCATATCAAATGGATCATGTGACATCAACAGAGATCAAGATCAGATGGCAAAAAAAACATGCCTTTGATCTTTGATCATCACTGTGCACTTTGCTGAGACATAGTGGAAAAATCAAATTTGAAATGGCAGTTGTGGGTATTATTCATAGAATGAAAATGTCTGTTTTATTTATTCTGCACTCTAAGGGTTTAAATAAATAGATTAAATCATCAATGTAACAGAATAAATAAAGATATTCAGTATGCTTTATGACCATTCATAATGTAAGCCTATCTTGATACCAGGTTTCCAATCAACCACAGCCTGTAGCATACAGCACGGCCTGTATTCACCAACCATTCTTAAGAATGTTCTTTGTCTTATACTCCAGAACTTTCTACATTTGTTAGTAACACAACCTCTGATTGGCTAAACCATCCGATTTAGCCAATCAGAGGTTGTGCTACTTACAAATTTAGAAAACCTTGAAGAATTAGACTAAGAATATTCTCAAGAATGGTTGGTGAATACAAGCCCTGGATTTTAGTCCCTGATTTTACTCCCCAGCTTGGCTGATTGCTTTATGAGAAATGGCAATTGTAGTTGCAATAGCATTTATTCTTCCTCACCCCTGATCACTATTTTGATTATGCATATGTGGGAAAGCAGCCAGAGGTTTGGGAAGATTATTGTGCAAATATACTTCTAAAAAGAAAACCCAGGATATGATGGAGTGGTGCAGTGGCTGCTGCTAAATAAGTGAGGTAATGTTGAAAATATTACCAAATGACAAAATTTTGGGCTAGTCCAAAGCGAAAGCATTTGCAGACAAAATAAAAGAGACTGAAAATTTGGAATTTGTTTTGTGAATGGTAGAAAACATTGTGGGGTAAGGAGAAAATGCTGGTAACCACAGTGTTTTCTAAAGGCTTCTTTCTCAGGGATGTCAAAAGTAGGGATTGTGTGGTAATGGGTTAAGCACCATTCAAACATTTAATCAATTTCAACAAACCTTTTTTTCTCCAAAGACCATGAAAAAAAAAATGCAATTAATATAACTATTATTTCTTTACCAAATGATAAAACTTAAATTTGTCCATTTTGGAAAGCATGTTGATTTTACAAGCATTTTGTCTTTTTTCCATGTTTTCAAATGCCTTTTCATAGTAATTAGTACACAGGATTGTTTGGTAACAAGTTGAATAAATGATTTTTGGTTCGGAGAAAACCTATGCCCTTTCTTAAGCCTTTCATATATACCAAGAGCTTTTGCATTAGTTCTGCGACTGTGGCTTCTTGAAGTTCTGAATCTGACTCAACAGCACAGCTACTTTTTTGGGAGAAAGAAACATCCTATAGTTTTATTACCCTGTTTACAAATTACTATATTTCTGACAGATGACACACATTAGGACTCTTCCAAATCAAAAGCATTTACAGACAAAAAAAAAGAATGTGGTTCAAATTGTTAATGCAAGAGAAGAAAATAAGGCTGGAAAAGTAGCAAATGCTGGAAACAAAAGTTTTCAAAATCCTTCTCCTTAAGGCGTTGTCACACTCTAGCGTAAAGAGCCAGTGTATGAGGAACGTATGGACTTTTTGGGCATATGCTGACATACGCTGAGGGCACGCTGGTATACGTTTCTAGTATGCCGGGGTACGTTGCTGTACGCTGATGTACGTTGATGGCCAAAACTTTTTTTAAACATGCACAAAATTTTTCAGCGTATGCCGACGTATGAATCTTACGCTCATCATACGTTCCTCATACGCTGAACACGCTAGAGGTACACTGAAGGTATGTTACTCATACGTCGAGTACGCTTCTCATACGTTGAAAATGAATGGGTCAGGAAACCTAGCGTTAGAGAAGCGCATAATGGACATGTATCTGATGTGTGTCTAACGAATGGCTAGCGTTATAATGGTAGTTTTAACGACAGTCTAACGTACTCAACTTATAACTAACGTTTTCTGAGCGTACAGCCAACTTATCCCATGCGTATTACATGCGTATTTCCAGCGTATGGGGGGGGGGGGGGGAGGTGGGAGGAGGTATATAAAGTCTCACATTTCCAAATCTGTACCAGTTGGTACCAGCAGTTCAGAGATGGAGGTTGATGTGCTGCAACATCACCAAGATTTGTTACAGTTGGCAGTTAACCTCATACGCTGAAAAGTTGCGCGTATAAACAATTTTTCAAAATATTTGATACCTTCCTCATCAGCAGTTCAGAGATGGAGGTTGATGTGCTGCAACATCACCAAGATTTGTTACAGTTGGCAGTTGACCTCATACGCTAAAATGTTGCGCATATAAACAATTTTTCAAAATATTTGATACCTTCCTCATGCGCTGGCTCTATACGCTAGAGTGTGACAGCGCCTTTAAGGCCTGGTCTTGAAACATGGGATTGTGAGGCAATAAGTTATTTTTTTACCAGACCACAGATTTTCAGCCTTGTCCAAATTGAGGCATCATGGGGACAACAAACTAAATGGAACCCTCTCATTACTTTACCACAGGAAAGCTATGAGATGTCAATCATAAAGCAGTATTTGGCCTTTAAAGTCCAACAAGAGGACCATGATGGTCCTATATCGCTCACCTGAGTATATTTGTAACTTATATAGTTCATCAAGGGCAGGCTATTAATTCTTTTCAAATAAGGCATACCCTGGGGTTTGTCACAAAAATATGTTTACAAATTTTCTTCTTTGTCTTAGGCCAGTGGAGCTAAAAGCTGCTGCTTATCATCAATTTTTCTCTTCACAGTGTCTTGTTCCCTTTTTGACTTGTAGTTTAGCCATTACCAGACGACAAAATTTTAGACCGTTCCAAACTGAAACAAAATGCAGACGACATTTTAAAATGTATATAAAATGAAAAATAAGTGATCTATATGGTAGAAAAGATTGTGAAAAAGGAGAAATTGCTTGTTACAAACAATTTCTCCTTTTTAGATGGAATTGATTTTAAAAGATTTCCTTCTATGATTCTATGTGAAATAGTGTGCACCAGGGCACAGAGCCAAAATATGACCCCAAAGGGTCACTAGATGATGCTACATGCAAAATATGAATGCTCTAGCCTTTATGGTTTGTCACAAGTAGATTTTTAAAAGATTTCCTTCTTTGTTTCTAGGTAAAATAGGGCGCGCCCGGGCAGAGCCCAAATATGACCGCAGAGGGATAATTCTAGCAATTTTGGCAGAAGATTATCAGATTTTGCTACATAGCAAATATGAATGCTCTAGCCATTACAGTTTGTCTGAAAAGGATTTATTAAAAGTTTCCTTCTTTGTTTCTATGTAAAATAGGATGTCCCTGGGCAAAGCCCAAATATGACCCAAGGGGAATAATTTTAACAATTTTGGTAAGGGGTCACCCAATGATGCTTCAAACAAAATACGAATGCCCTCCGCCTCATGGTTTGTCACAAGAAGATTTCTAAAGATTGTAAAATAGGGTGCGCCCGGGCAGAGCCCAAATATGACCGCAGAAGGATAATTTCAACAATTTTGGTAGAAGATCATCAGTTAATGCTACACACTAAATAGGAATGTTCTAGCCATTATGATTTGTCACCAGAAGAAGTTATAAAGATTTCCTTCTAAATTTCTATGTAAAATAGAGTGCACCCGGGCAAAGCCCAAATATGACCCCATGGGAATGATTTTAACAATTTTGGCAAGGGGTCACCCAATGATGTTTCAAACAAAATATGAATGCTCCCAACCTTATGTTTTGTCACAAGAAGATTTTTAAAGATTTTAAAATAGGGTGCGCCCAGGCAGAGCCCAAATATGACAGCAGAGGAATAATTTTAACAATTTTGGTAGAGGATCATCAGATAATGCTACATACCAAATATGAACGCTCTAGCCATTATGGTTTGTCAGAAGAAGATTTTTTAAAGCTTTCCTTCTTTGTTTCTATGTAAAATAGCGTGCGCCCGGGCAAAGCCCAAATATGACCCCAGGGGAATAATTTTAACAATTTTGGTAAAGGGTCACCCAATGATGCTTCATACAAAATATGAATGTTCCCGGCCTTATGGTTTGTCACAAGAAGATTTTTGAAGATTTTTTCCATTTTCAGCCATTTTGTTGCCATGGCAACCAGAGTTTTTGTTGGAATTAAATTCTTTTAACAATTTTTGTAGAGCTTCACCCAAGGAACATTCCTGCCAAGTTTTATCAAGATTGGCCTTCTGGTTTTGGAGGAGAAGATTTTTAAAGAAATTGTTAACGGACGGACAGATGGACGGACGGACGGACGGACGGACGGACGGACGGACGGACAGACGGACGGACGGACGCCGGACGATGACCGGTCACAATAGCTCCCCCTGAGCACGTTGTGCTCAGGTGAGCTAAAAACTGTAATAAAATACCTTGAGCTGACATTTCTAAATCTCATACAAGGCTCCCACACAAACACCTAACTAGGACAGCAACATTTCACAAGCAATCTAAGTTTTAATGATCCTAGGAAAGAATAGTTCTTCAAACATAGTGAGAAGAGAAGAAAGTGCTTGACAAAAGCACTTTCTCTCTATCTCATAATGTTTTCTTTCCCCGTCATTGACTAATTATATCATTTGCTGGTTACAATACATGCAATTTGAACTAAGTGTAAAACTGGCATAAGTTAGGAAGTAGGTCATAGATTTCATAAAACAAGGAAACAACATTATAACAGAATTGCTGTCACTAGAAGAGTTTCAAGGAAAGTTTTAACTCTTTACTAAACAGCAAAATTTTAGATTGGTCCCAAATCAAAGCATTTGCAGACAACAAAATAAAAGTAACTGAAAATTTGAAATTGGGAAAAGGATAAAATGCTGGTTACCAGCATTTTCTCCTTTTTCCACAATGTTTTCAAAAGGCTTCTTTCATTGGGTCATTAAAAATCGGGATTATGTGGTTTAACAATATGATAAAAAATATAGAGAATATAAAGTTATGGTTCTATAATAGGAACTTTTTCTTCAGTTGAATTAAAATGGCTCTTTTTAAATTCTTTTTGTTGAAATTGAAAAATATAGCAAACATTCATTATCCACCTTATCTTTGATCTATAACAACTGAATTGAAACTCGATCATCAAGGATACATGATGAAATTTAAGAAATTTAAATGACATGAATTTTTGTACTCAGAGAAATTCAATACACAGCTGGTGGCCTATCTGCAAAAAAGTGGAGGGGCTAATTAATAAAAGGGAGTACAATTATTTATTGACATTATATGACACTGCTTAGACAGCTGAGTGACAGGTTAAATGACCAATGACACAACTACTGTCAAAACTGGCTTTATAGATTGAGACACATTTATGTACACCCTTCTGCAACTCAAATGATTTTGTTATCCCTATAGCTCAAGCAGTGTTAGGCTGTGGGAAAAAAAAATCCCAGGATACTTAACAGTGACGGTTTTAGCCCCATGATTAGGCAGACCAAAGAATTACTCATAGGTTTTCTGACGAGACATTAAACCCAGGCCCTGTGTGACTGCTATTCACTGACCATGTTAAACAACCAGACATAGCTTAGGACGAGTTTCATCCTGTATCTTGCACTGTCCCTGACAACATCCTTCTGGGGACCTGAGCCATATGGGCAACTGATGGCTGGCTATCATAAATAAAAAGGAAAACTGATCAGACTAACCATTTGTACTTTTGTGATATATGTTGGCCATGCTCTGGCAAAAGGGGGCTTCATGCATCTCCATGATGCATATCAAAGCAAGCACCCACATACATACCGATCCATAATAGCCAAATTTTTAACTAGAGGGCCATAATGGCCCTGTATCGCTCCACTGTCTTTTTAACCCTTTACCACACAAATTTAAGTGTTCATGACCCTGAAAATGAGGGCCTTCAAAAACAGAGGACACTGTCAGGCAATACAAGCAGTTTAATTCATTGGCATCTGAGCATAACTATTAGCATCAAAATGAGTCACTATTCCTGAAAACAGATTATTTTCTATCAGAAAACCTAACATCTAGCACCAGTCATTTATCACTGCAGTTTGATAATCAAGGAAGGTAAATAGTAACGAATGTTATCCTTTACAAAGAGTTATTTCCTTTAATTAATGTTTAAATTGAGATGACTGTATTTTGAATCCTGTTAAACTTGTGATCCCTGGAATGAAGCCAATTTTGACCCCAGGCTTATAATACGAAGAAACTTGTTAAAGGTCCATTAGATAAAGCTACATGCCAAATTCAGCAGCCGTGGGCTTTGTGCTCTCAGAGAAGATTTTTAAAAGTGTTATTTTTTTTTAGCTTTGTTGCCATGGCAACCAGAGTTTTTGAAGGAATCAATATCTTTCAACAAATTCTGAAGAGAACCATAGCAGGATCATTTCTGTGAAGTTTCATCAAATTTGGATGGGCAGTTTCAGAGAAACGGATGCACGCATGAGGGACACCAGGCAATGACATAAGCCCGCTGGCCTTTGGCCAGTGGAGCTAAAAACAGACTTAATCGCAAGTTAGAGTGGTCCTTTGAGCAGGCTGACCCAGGTTGATACCTTTTGCAGATGCATTAAGTATTCTTTTACAAAGCATGGCTCATGATATTATGCTTCTAAAGTTCTTAACCCTTATCCTGCTAAATAACTAAAATGAACTTTTCATTTCGATAGTAAAACTAAAAATACTGTCATTTCATAGTTATGATTTTGGGAATACGATTTCCTCATCGGACAGTGTAGATCCAAGATCAGACTGCACGTTCTGTGCAGTCTGATCTTGATCTACACTGTCCGCAAAAGGTCAGTGAGACACGATAAGCAGCCAAAGGGTTAATATGTGAAAAATAAACATGATAATTATACTTTTATTGTGAAATTTCTACAGACTTCAAGCACTTAGTTTCTGGATTTTAATGGGTTTCATTCCATTAATTGGCTTTCAGTCCATTGAGGTCTTTGGTCACTGTGACCCCTCATTAAACAACCCTGGGGAAAAGGGTTCTTGAAAATATTGAAAAAAGAAAAAAAAAACAACTTCTCACCATCTGGAAACAGTTCTAGTCCTGTAGTGGAAAACAAAATGTTTACAAACTGTTACTGTAGAGTTTCTACACCATTTTTTGTAGATTCAGGAAATTAATATATTCTGGATTCATTTGCATGGGAAAAATGGCTATAAGCCTATAGGGCATATCAAATTTATTGCCCTTGAATACTTAAGTGGTGAACAAATGCCTAACTATAAGTAACGTTAGATTACTTATTCACTCTTTACCAAACAACAATTAAATTTTTTGAGCAGGACAAAATTCATAGTATCTGCAGACAACAACCTAAATCATGTTAATATGACAATTTCTGACTTTGATAAGGTAGAAAATAATGTGGGAAAAGGAGAAAATGCTGGTAACCAGCATTTCTCCTTTTTTCCACCATGTTTTCTATAGGCTTCTTTCTCAGGGTCGTTAAAAATTGGGATTGGGTGGTAAAGAGTTAAAGCTAATGGCCACTTTTAGTTTAGAAATAAAGCCTAGTATGCAATTGCAGTTTCATGGTCACTCTTATCTGGAATGTCTTCAGCAAATTAGACAGTGTAGATTTATGATCAGACTACATTTTGTGCATTCTGATCTTGACCTACACTGTTTGCATGGGCACCTTTAAGGTTACATCTATGAAATCTGCTTTCAACAACTTTGAATAACATTAATATTCAATGTCGGATGGGCAATTCAATTTTTACTGACTCAGACACCAAGTCTACAATATCACAGAACAAATCTATCGATATTGAAATTACACTGCATGGTAAATTGGACCAAATTTCTTATCCAAGATATATTTTTCAAGATTTAAATGTGATAAGGCAAACACACATTCTCAATTATATAAGTACATGTATCAACTCTTTACTCAGTCATAAAATCTCAGACCAATTATCAAAGTTGATGCGGATGAGAAATTTCCAGGGAGAGGCTAGAAAGTATTGTTTGAAAAAAGGAGAAAACATTATTTCTTACATTTTACTCCTTTTTCCACAATGCTTCAAAAGCTTTCTCAGGGTTGTCAAATATTCAGGATTGTTTTGTAGAGATTAATGTCAATGGAATGATAATAGTGAAATGACAAAATTTCATAATGACACTGAGTGTACTTGTTCACTTCTCCTGATATTCTTTAACTCTTTACCAAATAACAAAGCTTTACAATAGACTAAATTGAAAGCATTTGAAGACAACAAACTAAATGTGATTCAAAAATTGAAAATTGTTTTGGAAAAGGTAGAAAAAATTGTGGGAATTGGAGAAAATAATGGTACCAGTATTTTCTCTTATACCCACAACGTTTTTATTGAGTGTCTATTTCCTAAAGGTCATTTGTGGTGTCTGTGGTCTTGAGGTAGAGCGTCGGCCTCATAACCTAAGGGTCCTGAGTTCAATACCTAAGAGCGGGTGTCAACTTTGGGATTTTTCATTGGCCCACACATTCGGCGCAAGTACTGGTGTAGTTCCGAGGAAGCAGAATCAAGAGAGATTAGTATAAGTTGTAAGAACTTGTTTCTCAATCGATGTAAAATAAATATGTTTAAACTGAACTAAAGGTCATTTGAAGTCAGGATTGTGTGGCAAAGATTTAATAATCAATTTTCAATCTCATAAATTGATTTTTAGATCTATTCTTAACTTCTATATCATGTATTCTTTGGCCACTGATACTACAGATAACCTTTGTTTCCCTGCCAGTGACTCCTTGTAGCAATGAATAATTTCCTGACCCTATATCTGATAATAATTTTGTGGACTTTTTTAAATTGAAAGCATTTTGCATCTGTGAAATACAGTGTGGTTTGAAGAATAAATTTTGTGCCTACAGGTTAGAAAACATAGCAAGAAAACGAAAAAATGTTAAATGCCTGGCCATCATTTCATCCTTTCCCCAGTTTTTCCAAAGCCTTCATTGGACTGTTTGACAAAGGAAAAATTAGCTCTTCGACTTAAGAATCAACGGAATCTAATAGACTTTAGCAATCACAGGGACAGAATAGAAGCATTGCAGATCCTAGACTCTTTATGCCAGAAAATCTCAGAATGTACTGACCAGGTTCTATGCAGTTGCATAGAACAGATCTATGAATCTGTTGACCAGGTTCTATGCAGTTGCTGGTAAACTGAAATAATAACATTCAATTACCATTTTGAATTTGTTTAAAAGTGTCATAAAACATATAACATGAATGAGTTCTGAACTCTTTGACACAGCACAAAATACTAGACTTCTCCCAAGTCCTCAGTACTTAAAGACATCTAATCAAATGTACCACAACTGATAAATATGCTGTATTTCTTTACCAAACAACAAACTTGTACACTTATACAAACTGAAAGCCATGGGTGGATCCAAAGGGTGGGACCGGGGGTCCAGACCACCCCCCCCCACTGGAACTTTGGCAAAATGTGGTTATCGGATTCGTGAAATGTTACTGGTTTGATATTGCACAGCATTTATGTAAAATACAGTCCTAAATTTAAAAAAATTCTAAATGTGGAAACCTCCTCATGGTTAGAACTGGAAACGTTTACTTTTCTTGTAAACGGTTTTCATCCACTGAAATCCGGAAATCAAAGCATCATATAATAGGACGAGTGCGTTTTCGTTGGGACCCCCCCCTGAGAAAGATATCTGGATCCGCGCTTGAAACCAACCGATTAAACATGACTGAAATTATGAATTTGGCTCTAAGGTGGAAAATGGATTTTCTCCTTATCATTCAATGTTTTCTACAGGTTTTTTCTTTTTTTTCAAAAGGTGTCTTTAAAGTTGTTTTTACTCGTTATTGTGTGGTAAAGAGTCAAACACTTAGAAAAACATTGTTCAAAAAGAAGACAATGCAAGGCACCAGCATTTTCTTAATTTCCCAGTCAAAAGCTTTCTTCCCAGGGTAGGTAAAATGTTGGATGGTTTGGAAATGGTAAAGTGATGTAAGGCTACAACATTGAAATTACAATCATAAATATTTATACAATGGTTTTGAACATAAAAAAGTAAATTACATCAAAACCTATTTCTAATTATTATACATCACTATAAATCAAATGATAATGAGGCTGTAATACATGATTACAGTAGTTTTAACCCATTACCACACAATCCCTATTTTTGATGACCCTAAGAAAGAAGCCTTTAGAAAACCTTGTAGGAAAAGGAGAAAATGCTGATAACCAGCATTTTCTCCTTTTTCCACAATGTTTTCTACCCTGCTGGAAACAAATTTCAATTTTTGAGTTACCTTTATCTTGTTGTCTGCAAGTGCTTTCAATTTGAACCAATCTAAAATGTTGTTGTTTGGTAAAGAGTTAACTATAATCATCATTATTTATAAGTCGCTGCTAAATCTGTTATAATTGCATGCAAAGATAAGAAAGGATGTTATTACTTTAATTAACACAGCTAATGATTGATGCTAAACTTCCTAAGCAGGTACAGACAATTTTGCTGACTTTGCAGATGCAGAACAACTAATTTTGGTTCTGACCAGTCTATGAGGTTTGAGAAGGTAAACTGGCCTTCGCGGCTACTGCTGGAGATCTACCAAAGCATGGCTGCAAAAATACCCCAGATCGAAACCAAAAAAAACTTACTTTGGCAGAGCAATACTATTGCAAAGCAAACAATATGTCTTTACAATCCCATATATTGTACTTATAGTAATGGCATAAATGTGAAGCTTCGAACACATTGAAAGCATGCTCTTAATCCTTTACCACACAATCGCGACTGTTAACAACCCTGAGAAAGAAGCCTTTTGAAAACATTGTGGGAAATGGAGAAAATGCTGGTAACCAGCATTTTTTTCCTTTCTCAAAATATTTTCTAGTCTTTCCAAAACAAATTTCAATATTCAAATCACATTTATTAAGTCGTCTGCAAATGCTTTCAATTTGAACAGGTCTTAAATTTAGTCGTTGGTAAAAAGTTTAAGTTTAAGTTTGCTAAATTACCTTGTTTTCGCTTGGGATTGAATGCAGATTTAACTTTTTAATCCAGATTATTTGTGCTATAATCCTTTTATCACCACGAACAATTTCTGAAATCAATATCGAGTTGACAGCACTGCTATTATATCATCTTCCATATCTTGATTCACCTGTTTACACTCAGTTGTTATCTTTATACACTGATTGAGAATGAGTTTATCATTAAAGACAAACAATAACTCTCTTCAAAATGCTGTAAAACAATCCATAATATATACCCATTTCTAACCTATAACTTAACAATTTGAGATGAATGAATCATTCAACTTTTTACGTTGTACCACAAATCTCTGTTTTCTCTCACTTGTATATATTGTACATAAAAATTGTAACACTATCTTTGTTTATAAGGACACAATACTGACATCACAAAAGTTGTTCATAATACCATAACAACCTGGTAAAACAAAAGAAGACTACACCTGTTTAGGTAAGTTACTGTATATAATTTGGTAGATCTCATTACTTCAATATGACAACACCCGAGGCAGGTGACAGGACTCAAACTATTACCACGGGAATATGTACTACTTTTCATGCCTCATCTGTACGCAGCTTTTGAAGACACTGCTGAAAACCAGGAATAGTTTTTTACAAGCAATTCTTCCTTTTTCCACATTGTTTTTTTTCTTCAAATCATCCAAAACGCAATATTTTGTTTGCAATATTTTTCCTCCACTTCACTTGTACCTGTCAGTGGTATGAAAATTGGCCTGTCAATCAAGGCTAATGACAATCAGTCCCTCTCAATCCTTAGAACTACAGTTCCAATCTAGAAATGAAAATTTTTTCTATAACCCATTACCACACAATCCCTACTTTTGATGACCCTGAGAAAGAAGCCTTTAGAAAACATTGTGGGAAAAGGAGAAAATGCTGGTAACCAGCATTTTCTCCTTTTCTCACAATGTTTTCTATCCTTCACAAAACAAATTTCAAATTTTCAGTCACTTTTACATGTATTTTGTAGTCTGCAAGTGGTTTCAATTCGGACCCGTCTAAATTCTTGTTGTTTGGTAAAGATTTGAAACTTTGAAATTTGCTAAGATTATATCTTTCAGAAGAGACTGTTACTCATGGTAGAGGGGCTTTGGGAGTCCATATCTATCACCATCCCTTTCAAAATCTGAGTCTATCGAGTCCTATGCTCATTTAACCCTTTACAACTATTCCAAGTTTTAAAGACCCTTAAAAAAAAATACATTTGAAAAAAATTCTCGAAAAAGGGAGCAAAATGTTTATTTCCAGCATTTTCTCCTTTTCCCATCATGTCTTCAACATATCAAAGCAAAAACTCATCATCTTAGCCAAATTTAATTGTTGTCTGCTAGTGCTTTCAGATGGTCTAAAGTTTTGTCAGCTGGTTAACAGTTATGGTCCTGGCCCTATCTTCCATAACAGTTTTCTGCCAAAAAACATTTCTTACAAATTTTATGTCTGGCTATTTAGTGCAATACACTAAAGCCAATGTCCAGGTGACCTGCAATGACCTGATGACCCACTATGATTTGTATCTGATATCACACCAATTAACAAAGTTTAGGCAATAAGAAGATGTAAACAATTTCTAGCAGTATAATAGTATATCTCAAACTCATTATTTTGTAGATCTCCTGCAAAAATCTTCTGCCAATAAATTACTAATGTTGTTGTCTAGTTCATTTTTTTTTTGTCACTTAACTATTTACCAGACAACAAAATTTTAGACCTATCCTACAGGAATGCATTTGCAGACAACAATTTTGTAGTGGCTAAAATGACACAAGTTTTCTTTGATAGGGTAGAAAACTTAGTAGTAAAAGGAGAAAATGCTGGTTACTAGCATTTTCTCCTTTTGCCACAATGTTTTCAAAAGGCTTCTTCCTTAATGTCGTTAAAAGTCGGGACTGTGTGGTAAAGGTTTAAATAGACCCAATTCTTTTGATGTGACAAATGAAACTAGCTACATAAAACTGAAATGAGCATTTTCAGTAAGTTGAAAACTGAAATATTTAAAAATCATAATTGGTTGAGCCAATATGTCTAATCAAATAAAAAAACAACTGGCCTCTTACCTTGTTTTCTGAGCTACCAGCCATCATCAAACCCTCCCTCTCTGTTACTTTTGTATCATGTTCACTAATACATTTCTTTTTCACATCTGTTCAATTTTGATCCCTTTCTCTGAACATACACCATTCATATGGTTTCCATAAAATAATTTGTCACCACATGACAAGGAGATCAATTTTGACTGTACAGTTTACTGGGAAATGATAGGCGATAACTTTGTTCATCTTTTGTACAAAAAATAATTATATTTCAACTTAATGTATCTGATAGAAATGAAAGCATTAAAAATTCAAAGTGACTAAACTATCTTTCCTATGCAGTACACAGAAAGTCAACAAGTCTGCTCTAAAATGTATTGTAACCATTAAAACCTGATGTGTTGACCACAATGATGAACGGGATGAAGTTTAGAATTTAAATGAAGTCTGTTGGACATAGTAATTACTAACCCTTTCTGTAGGCACAATCATTAACTCTTTATAAAATGACAAAATTTTAGACTTGTCCAAATTGAAAGCATTTGCAGACGACAAAATAAACGTGACGTCAAAATTGAAATTTGTATCAGGAAGGGTAGAAAATATTGCAAAAGGAGAAAATGCTGGTAACCAACATTTTCTCCTTTTTCCCAAAATGTTTCCCAAAAAGACCTCTTTCTCAGGTTTGTTTAAATTCAGGATTGTGTGGCAGAGAGTTAAGAACAGATTTTCAAAAGGTTGCCACAGTGTTTTTACACTGTTTTTTCCTATGATTACCCCAAAATATCAGATCATTTTAAGAATAAAGTGATGCTATATTTTGACTTTAACATTTATAAAGCCTTTAATCAAGCATATAGGATTCTGATTAACTCTTTACAAGGTAACAAAATTTTGGGCTCAAAACAAAACTGAAAGCATTTGCAGATAACAATTGAAGTGTAGTTAAGAAAGATGATGTCAGTCTTTTTTACTGATGGGTAGAAAAGCAATGTGGACAATGTTTTTCGAGATCAATAAAAATCAGGATTTTTTGGTAAAGTGTTAAAAATGACCCATCAATATGGCTGACCCCTAGACAACCCATAGTGAATATGGTCATCAAGGTTTCAGTTTTCAATTGTATTCTACTCATTTTTTCTCTATTCAAAAATGGCCCACTGAATATGGTCATACAGGTTTCAATTTTCTACAGTTCTGTCCATCCTGTCTGTAGACTTCACAGTTCTATTCTTTAAGTCTCAATCAAGAGTTTTAACTGTCTTGCAGATGAGAAAACATTTGGGGAAATAAGTTTTAATGATGTTGAGGATGAAAGTTTAAGAAAAGCATTGCAGAAAATAAAGAAAATGCTGGTACACTTTCATAGAATAATTCCATCATTCCAGGCACATCTATTAAGTTGTCTGCATAATAATTTGTCATATGGTAAATAGTTACTTATTCACCAAACCAAAACGCATCCTGTACTCTCATTCACAGTTTACTTTAGACACAACATCACCTTCAGTTTGAAAGAAATCATCACTCAAAACCTTATCCTGCCAAATAAAACTTTCGACAGTTAGTAAGATCATCGTCATTTTCAAAAACCCATTTTGAAACTGACTCATAGTTGAAATAATTCAATTACAGGTTGTTTTATAAATACTTAATATTTACTATGAATAGGAGACACTTTTGTAGGATACTTATAGACCTTCTGATACTGATGAAAACACACAAAAAATAACAAAAAGTCCAAAATCAATTTTAAGGATCAAACAGTAGGATCAGAATGTTTGAGTGTACCCCTCGATATATCTATGTAAGATGAAGTGTTGAACTCTTTACCAAACAATACAATTTTAGGCGTGTCCGAATCAAGCATTTGCAGACGACAAAATAAAAGTGATTGAAAAATTGAAATTTGTTCTGGGAAGGGTAGAAAACACTGGGGGAAAAGGAGAAAATGCTGGTTACCAGCATTTTCTCCTTTTCCCACAGTGTTTTCAAAAAGCTTCTTTCTCAGGGGCGTCAAAAGTAGGGATTGTGTGGTAATGGGTTAACTCTTTACCAAACAATACAATTTTAGGCGTGTCCGAATCAAGCATTTGCAGACGACAAAATAAAAGTGACTGAAAATTCGAAATTTGTTTTGTGAAGGGAAGAAAACATTGTGGGGAAAGGAGAAAATGCTGGTTACCAGCATTTTCTCCTTTTCCTACAATGTTTTCAGAAGGCGTGTTTCTCAGAGCCGTTAAAAGTTGGGATTGTATGGTAAAGAGTTAACCCTTACGACACTATCCTAAATCTTTATGAAGTCTAGGAGGAAAACTTTAGAAATCACTGTGGTACATGGAGAGAATGCCGGTAACTAGCATTTTCTCCTTTTCCCAGAACATTTTCTACCCCATCAGGGACAGGAATCATCATTTGATAGAAATTCAATTTGTCAACTCCAAATGCTATCAATTTGGTAAAGACTAAAACACTGTTTGGTAAAGGGTTAACAGCATGATAATCCACAGACAGTCATATTTACAAAACAAAGTATGAAGTGAGAATTCATTTTAACAGCAGATTACTTCATACCATAACCTGATAAGCATAACATCAGCCCCCTTACCCTTTTGGACAAAGACAGCAAGACCTCATTGTTAGGCTGATCATTCTATTTTACTGCAGTTGTAGAACGATTTAAAGATAGAGAGACCTATTTTTCGATGCAATAATCAGTTTTCTTTGTTATTAAAATTGTCTCTTGTAATGATGATCAAAAAATATATATACAGTATAAAGAAAGTATGTGTTTAACACCCAAGAAAATTTTAGACTGGTCCTAATTGAAAGCATTTGCAGACGATAAATGAAAGGTGACTGAAAAATTAAAATTTGGTTTGGGAAGGGTAAAAAACACTATGGGAAAAGCATTTTCTCCTTTTCCCACAGTTTTTTCAAAAGGCTTCTTTCTCAGGGTCGTTAAGTCCGGATTGTGGGGTAAAGCGTTAACTCAGTACCACACAATCCCTACTTTTGACACCCCTGGACAAGAAGCCCTTTTGAAAACATTGTGGGAAAAGGAGAAAATGCTGGTAACCAGCATTTTCTCCTTTTCCCATTATGTTTTGCTTTCGATTTGGACAAGCCTAAAATATTGTCATTTGGTAATGAGTTAAATACCAGTTTATCTCAAAATAAACATTGTCTTTTTGATTTACTTACAGACCAAACTATTCTCAGCAGTCATTTAGACAGGATGTCTCTTTATCACTTTTCGAGTGAATACCAACACAATCTGTCCTATGGTTTAGGAAGTAGGCGGTCAATCCAAAAGTCAACGAGCACTTACAGCGCCAAATAAATCTAAGTGATGTTTCAAATCTAGAAATAAGACTCAAATGAATACCTTGGTAAAAATATTGTAGAAAAAGAAGAACTTAATATTAACATTTTGAATTCAATGTTTTGTTCTGCTGCCGTTCTTGAGAAGCAGTAAGAGTACCGGTATGGTATATAAAAAGAAGACAAAGTTTTGCCCTACAGATCAGTGTTAGACCTTTAACTCATTAACCAAGCTACAAAATTTTAGGTTTGTCCTAATCAAAAGCATTTGCAGACAATAAAATAGAAATTACTGAAATTTTGAAATTTGTCTTGTGAAGGATAGAAAACATTGTGGGAAAAGGAGAAAATGCTGGTTACAAGCATTTTCTCCTTTTTCTCACAATGTTTTCTAAAGGCTTCTTTCTCAGGGTCGTCAAAAGTAGGATTATGTGGTAATGGGTTAAGCGCCTTTCACAATTTTAGTAGCTTCTGCTGGTCGTGTGAATCAAGATCAGACTGCACACAACGTAGTCTCATCTTAATCAACACTGTCGGCTTACGGAAATGTTCAAATCAAAATAAACCTTGATTCTATATACAAGGTTTCTTTTGTTGTGGTCTTGAAAAACATATTTCTTGCTAGCTAAAGGGTTTTATTTCATTTATTATAACTTAAGTTATACAGAAAGTATATCAGGGAAAAAGGGGCTGAATAAATTAAATGAATAATCAAATGTAGCAAACTCATGTGTTTAGGCCTGAAAATCACACAGCAAGTTCCAATTTTCACCTACATTGCCAAGAGATACATATACAGCTACGACTAAGATATAAACTTTCATCCATTTCATCTCAACCAAATTCAAAACTCAATTGTGAAAATCCCTTTTACGACAGGTACTTCCCTAAACTGCCACAAAAATATCCTTCCTTGTATTAAAAAAACCCACATCCATCACACATCAACTTTCACAAACTATTTACGGTTACATACCAACATATTTTTACACCAAGCTCACATAATATCCATTACAAGGTACAAACTATAATACAAGTTACAGATTTTCATAAAATGTACTACAATAATAACATTTGAAACTACTAAATGTTTTCCATGTGAAATGATACTTGTAATTGTACAGCTCTCACGATTTACCGCTCTAGTGATGAAGAATATAATTATACCATCTTTTTTTGGTCTTTACCATTAAACACCATATCACAATGTCCGAACTTGACTCGTTCCCTAGTGACAAACTTGCAGACTTGTCGAAATTGACAGCATTTGAAGACAATAAACATTGACATTGCTCAAAGGATGGGGTCCGCCACCAAAAGAATAGAGAAAAATGTGAGAAATGTAAAAAGTGCTGGTAACCAGAATTTTCTCAAAATCGTTTCAAAAGCTTTTCTTTTCAGGGTGGTTGAAAACTTAGGATTTGACAGTGGAAGCATGTCCTGACAGGCAATTAGATACCACTCAATGATCAGATTATATTTCAAAAGGGTATAAACAGTGTGTGACAGAAAAAATGCTGACAACCAGCATTTCCTCTTTTTCCAGCAATGTTTTCAAAAGCTGTCTTGTCTAAGAGTCATTAAATGATGTGACATTTAAATGAGGGGTTAATCATCTATGCTCTCCATTCAGATACCATCTTTTCCTATCTCAGCTGAAGGTTACTATTACAAACATAATGGATAATTATCTCTTTTTCATTCCATATTTTAGGTTTTTGACAGTATAAAAAATAAAGAAAATAAGGACAATGCTTAACATGCATACCATTATCTTTGACCCAAAGATGACTCAAAGGCTATACAATATTCAGTATCAAATCTGTCTCCATGTACAGATTTCTAAGAATGGATTACCTGTTGACCAGACAGCAACCTAAAATTATATTTCTAGTCCAAATACTTATTATGGACAGTCTGATAGAGGTACTAGAATATCTGAGTTACATCTTGTTTAGCAGTCTTCTGCATATTTGGCAAAAAAAGGAACAAGTCTCATGAGACAGCATGATATTATTAGGGAAGAGATGGTGCTGCAATGTGCAGAAATCATTATGAAAGCTCTAACAAGAATAAATTAGATAATGAATAAGCTTATTTGATGCTCCTTGACTATGTAATGTGCCACCATTAATCATGATAGTTGCTGACTTAAAGAATCCATACACCAGTATTGCCACTGTATTTTTGTTTATGTGTAATACACGGTCATAGGTCTAAAATACCGTATGTGCCTTTAACTTGAAGAGTATCCCTTACAGAAATAAGTATTGAAAGCATTATGCAGATTACAGCTTATCTGAAAAAAACTATACTTTTCCTGAATTAACCTTGATAACAATCTTTATCAAACAGAACTTGGTTTTAACCATAATTTAACTCATTACCAAACAACAAAATTTTTGGTTTGTCAAAATTGAAAGCATTTGCAGAGGACAAAATAAAAGTGACTGAAAATTTGAAATTTGTTTCATGAAGGGTAGAAACACTGTGGTAAGAGGAGAAAATGCTGATAACAAGCATTTTCTCCACTTCCCACAATGTTTTCTACTCTATCAAGGACAAATTTTGTCATATCAGCTACACCGAAATTACTTTCTACAAATGCTCTCAATTTGGACCAGTCTAAAATTTTGTCATTTGGTAAAGAGTTAAGTATGTCAGACTAAAGATGGATTGACCTTTGAAAATGTAATGCAAAAAGGTGAAAATGCTAGGTACTTTCAATTTTGGATGTCTTCTCATTCTGTAAAGAGAGGTAGAACACAGTGTGGAAATACAGGAGAAAGAGAATGTTATTAGCATTTTCTCTTTTTCTCATAATGTTTTCAAAGGTTTTTTTTTTTTCATAACAACAAATAGGTCTAAAAATACAATGCCTGTAAATGAATTATATCTGCAAAATATTAAAACCTACCATAATAACTGTAGTTTGTGCTATTACAGACAATTAGTGACAATCAAATATACCCCTCAAAGAGTAAGTTAATATGAGCAATTTCTGGCATAAACTACAGGTCTATATTCACTCTCTCAAGTTTATCTTCATTCATAAACATTTTTCAAACTATGTCATCAGTGTCTGTCAGTAAAACTGCAATGTCAGGGTACAAAACTTTTCAGGATTCTTACCTGTCCTCCTGCCATTTTGCACTCGTCTTACAGTTAGACTTAGAAGGATAATCCACTCACCAAAATTTTACTAGTAAGGATGAGCAGACAAGTGGATTTTTTGGACCCTGAATGTACTCCAGGGTTCCAAAATGAATGAAAACTTACTTGAAACCATCTCTTGAAAAAAAACTCTTGAACTTGGACAGACCATACTGAAACACACTGTTGTACTTATAATAATGTTCACTTTGAACCTTCTTATCAAACAACAAAATTTTAGACAGTTCCAAATTGAAAGCACTTGCAAACAAAAAAATAAACATAACTCAAAAATTGAAATTTGTTTCCAGCAGAGTAGAAAACATAGTGGGCGAAAGGAGAAAACGCTGGTTAGCAGCATTTTCTCCTTTTCCAACAATATTTACAAAAGACCTCTATCTAAGGGTTGTACAAGTCAGGGATTGTTTGGTAAAAGGTTAAGGTCTACAGCCCCTAAACCTCATGTTAGTTAACACTTTACCACACAATCCCGACTTTTAACGACCCTGAAAAAGATCAGAGACCTTTGAAAACATTGTGGGAAAAGGAGAAAATGCTGGTAACCAGCATTTTCTCCTTTTCCCACAATGTTTTTGACCCTGCTGGTAACAAATTTCATTTTCTGAGTTTCGTTTATTTTGTCGTCTGCAAATGCTTGCAATTTGGACCAGTCTAAAATTTTGTGTTTGCTAAAGAGTTAAAAGATGGAAGCTGAAGATTCATCAGATAATCTTTACGAAAATGTTGATGTTACACCATATTTACTGATAAGTTAATGAATCTATGGCCCCTAACTCTCATATGAAAACAATGAAGCTGCTGAAATAGGCCCATTAGCATTCACAAAAAAGTTAATGTTGCACGATATTTATCGATGAGTTAGGAATCGTAATCCTTAATCGTTTACCACACAATGAAGCCTTTTAATGCCCCTGAGGAAGAAGCCTTTTGAAAACATTGTGGGAAAAGGAGAAAATGCTGGTAACCAGCATTTTCTCCTTTTCCCATAAAGTTTTCTACACTATCAAAGCAAAATTGCGCCATTTGACCCACTTTGAAATTGTCGTCTGCAAATGCTTTCAATTTGGATTGGTCTAGAATTTTGCTGTGTGGTAATGGGTTACATGGTATGAACTGAAGTTGCTTGCATTTTGACTTATGTTTTTTGGCCTCTTGCAGACCTTTAATTTTTCGCTAAAATCAATAGAACATTTACCAAACATTACAAATACTGCTCAAGTCTGAAATTCAAGGACTAGGAATCTGATTGAATGAGAGAAAATTATTCTGTTGTGATACATGAATACTGCTTTGGTGATAAATGTGTAACCTGGCAATAAATCTAATATATTGTTACAGTCAAATCTGAGTTAGCGGTCATACCTGAACAACGGCCGATCTATCGACAACGGCCACTCGAATCCCCCCGTGCAATTTTCTTCTTTAATTGCACTGTGTATAGCGTGATATTGTGAAATGCAGCCAGCGGTCACATTATTTGGCCGGGATCAACTGTATATCACACCTAGACAAAGGTCAGCTGACACAACAGACGACCTATAATTTGTCGGATATGCCTACGGAAAATCGATAATTAACACTTTACTGTAGTTATTGATTTTTCATTGCATTCATTTCTTTTTTTCTGTTATCCTGGCGACGACGGCATAAATACTGTTGAAAATTACTTACACGCATCGAGTCAACTAATCCATGTTTATTTTTTACTATTGCATTTCGGCTGTGAGGATTTTTTGCAAACAGCCTAACTAATTTTCTGCTGACTACCCAATACATGCGACACAACTGCCCAGGTGTTCATGCATGAAACAGCCATTACTAAATGCAATGCGACCATAGATTTCGCGGGGTAAAACTGTCGTAAATGTGTACAACAAACGTCTGTATTACAACCCTCTTGCCCCGAATGACTTACACGTTACGTCATAGATCTACCCCAAATCAAAATTTTACTGCAAACGCGTGTGTACCTGTGACAGGCATAAAATCATGTTGACGGATGGCTTGTTTTATATTTGTGTCGTTCTAATATTGAATTTGGTGATGACAAGATGGTGGATATCAACGTGTTGTTGGACGGTGTCAGACAAAACAGAACTTGCAGTCTGATCTTTGATCTATCTCATCCAGTTGAACAATGACTTAACTCGTATTAAAAAGCAACTTTTCAAAGTCGCACAAGATTGAATAGAAGCCGAAACTTAGATCTACTACCATTTTAACCCTTCACGTTTGTTCTAAAAATAGATGCAAATTTGTCGGAGTTTACACTTTTTATTTCGGACACACTGTAGGACGTCAAGGTAAAACGCGTCATTTCAGTTATAATAAACAACTCGAGCTCTAAACAATAGATCTGTTTCCTTCTGTCACAATATATCAGCGAATATTATTTTCCAAAGTGACCCAGACATGTGGGAAAGGGTAGCTTCAGAAGTCGGGAGCGTTTCAAAGCAGACGGTTCTGAGAACGTCGTCGTATCTTTTACGGCTTAAAATTTGACTGTTAACTGTGACTACAGGATTGAATAATAACGATGTTGATTGTAAATAATTACACATGTTTTAATTGATAGACTTGATACCGGCGATCAGATTATCAGATTTATAAGTGTCAATAACTTTACACCCTTTACACTCGATATGATACCTGCATACTTGTCATCGATCGATTCCCGTCTTATGTTATTTCATACCAACGGAATTATATGAATTTACAGCAAGTACTGTGAACAGCAGCCAATCTGTGTACAGCAGCCAATTAGGGCACATCCCTTGACTGGCTGCTGTACACAGATTTGACTGTATATGCAAAATATTAGATTACATTGCATAATTGTTAAAACTTCCCTTTTTCCTCACAAGAAATTAATCTTTCTTGGAGATCTACCTTTGTCAAGTCTATTATGTTTTAATACAGAGGATTTTGATGCAGTTCGACATAGCAATAAATCTAATATATTGTTATATGCAAAATATTAGATTTATTGCTAGGTTACAAATGCACAAAAATTAATGCTTACCAACCACAATATATGTCCAGATATTTAGCATGTAAAGCAAGTCACTTGAGATGTTTTCACTACTCTCAAAATTCCTTTCTTCCTTTTCAAAAATTCTTCAACCAGAAAACATCAAGACTTCTGATCTGAAATTTCTGTAAAAAGCTCACCCTTTATCAACAATGTAACCATGAAGAAGAAGGCTTTAGGAAACATAGTGGGAAAAAAAGGAAAAGCACTTTTTCCTTTTATCCACAATGTTTTCTACCCTTCAAAACAAATCTAATTATTCGAGACACACTTAACTTGTTCCCTGCAAATGCCTTCAATCTGAAAAGTCTAAGGTCAAGACATCCTTAAAGAGCTAAATAACAACAATAATGTGTTGTCTTTGAAAACGAAACAGAATTCAGGCATTCTAGAGCTTTTTTAGACTTCTATAAAAAGTCTAGCATGGAAAAACCTAGGCCTGATTTAACACTTTACAAAACAATCCAAAGTTTTAAAGACCCTGAAAACAAAAGCTTTTGAAAACATTGTGGGAAAAGGAGAAAATGCTGCTAAACAGTATTTCCGCCTTTTCTAACAATGTATTCTATCTATTCATGAGCAAATACTAGTTTGGAAAACACTGGAATTATCATTTGTGAATTCCTTCAGCATGGACAAGTGTAAATTTTTGTTCTGTTCTGAAGACTTAGTGTTTAGTTAAGCCTTTCCCAAACGACAAATTTTGGACTTTTCCAAACTGATAGAGTTTGCTGACAACAATTTTAGATTTGGAGAAAATGGTAGAAAGTTCTCAGAAAGGGTAAAAAACACATTGGGAAATTGCTTGTTAGGGGAAATTTCTCCTTTTCCCACAGTATTTTCAAAAGAGTTTTACTGCAGACACGTAAAAACCAGGGCTTGTTTGGGAAAGGGTTAAATTAGCTGCACTCATTATCAACTAAAGAAAATTCAAAGAAAAGCTGCCTGTTTTAGTTCATTTACATTAAGTACATTCAAATGAAAATTTTTGGGGAAAAATAAACTAAATGACTCACCAACTATTGCTGTAAATAACTCGGTTAAACGTAACAATCCACTTAAAATCCTATTTACCTGAATTCAAAGTTAAAATCTGATAAATTAAGAATTGTATGGTAAAAACACCAATATTAGCTAGTAACCTCTTTCATACTTCCACCCAAAAAAGTCTATTATTAAGCATAAGTAGATTTTACAATTCTCTTTGGTTTTTTACCCTTTACTAAACAATACTGTTTTAACCACCCTGAAGAAGACAACTCTACCAAACGATAAAATTTTAGGCTGGTCCAAATTGAAAGCATTTGCAGACAACAAAACAAAAATGACTGAAGATTTTAAATTTGTTTTGGGTAGGGTAAAGAAACATTGTGGGAAAAGGAGAAAATGCTGGTTACCAGCATTTTCTCCGTTTCCGACAATGTTTTCAAAAGGTTCCTTTCAGTGGGTCATTAAAAGTCGAGATTGTGCGGTAAAGGGTTAAAACTTAAAAACAGTGGAAAGACTGAAACTGTTACAAGTATTATATATAATGCTTTCTTTTTTTTCAACCATTCATTATTTATTGTGTGCAAATGTTTTTGATTTTGATAAATCGAAAATCTTTTCTTCTGGAAGTGTTAACTCTTCAACACACAATTCTAAGTTTTAACCAACCCAACAAAGCTTTTGAAAACATTGTGGGGAAAAAATGCTGGTGACCAACATTTTCTTCTTTTCCCACATTGTTTTCTTATCTGTTACACACAAATCCCATTACTTGTACCACATTTACCATGTCCTTTGGAAATGCTTCCAGTTTGAATCTACGTATAATTTTATCATATTGTAGAGATATTGCTTTGTTGACATTCCAACATGTACATAAAACTTTAAAGAAAGGGAAATACCTACCAAGATCAGGAAGGAGACCCTGTGGCAGACGGACCAACAAGACACTATCACTACATGACAAATTCTACCATTTCTTCTGAAACTTAAATAATTTTGTTTTGGGTCTATTAGTGGAAATGAAATTGTTACCAATCAAGACAATAACCTAAAAAATTTTTTGTATTTACAACTGTTGATCTACTTTCTATTCTATAAAGGCAAATGTATTTCAAACTTATTTCATACAAATATCCTGACAACTTCTTTACCAAACAATCCCATGTTTTAACATCTCTGAGAGAAGGCTTTTGAAAACACTATGGGAGAAGAAAAAGTGTGTAATCAGCTTTTTCTCCCGTTTCCTAAAATATTTTCAGCTCCGAGATTTTATTAATATTCACAACAAACAAAAAAGGTAGAACTATCTGAGCAAAGTGTTGACTCTACAATGAAATGATATTTTCTAAGTCTATAACTAAATTGCTTAAGCCAACTTCATCAGATAACTCGATATCCTTTTCACCACATAAAAAGCTACTTTGCCAGATGTAGGGAAGGTGTATATGGATCCAGATCTTTATTTAGTAGACTAGATCTAGATCTATGAGTGTTATCAACTATATTTGTTCAAACAAGGTCCATGTTCCTCGAGAAGCTTCTAAAATAGACAACTGTTGTTTTTCATTGTAAATCATGGCCATAGGCCTACCGTCTTCGATTAAAAAGCTGTAGAAAACATCTCAGATCTTCTTTTTTTTTTTCTTTAATTTTTGCAAAGCCAGCAGTATGATTTTGTTCATACAGGCTTAAAAAAGACCTATGTCAGACAAGGGAAAAATAATTTGTTTACCTCACAATACCAGGGATCATCTAATCTAGGTCTACTTTCACCTGCCCCAGGTGGTTGCATGGTGTGGTTATAAGGTAGGATAACTCTGCAAGCGTTCATGCAAAAAACGGATCTAGAGATGTAGCTAGATTTATCAATTAATGCAAATTACTAGAAAATTAATGATCAGTTTGAAAAAGAATCAAGACTTAGATGATCTAGTTCAATCTATTCCTATTAGAAGACTATTTTTAGTTACAATAATGGCGCGAAAAATCTTGGTCTGCTTGCCAATATGTGCTAGGCATCTGAACTTTCCTTTCTGGTAAAAGATGCACGTAGATCAATTTACATGACGATTTCTTATACGATACTTACAGCAACTCTTGAACATTCATAAGCATGATCACCTAATATTTTTGTCTGCAAAAAATTAACCGCATCAACTTGCCTTCCTAACGTGAGTATGGAAAGATGCTGACTGCAGACGAAAAAATTGAGGGAAAAGTGTTAATCAAAATGTCTCCTGAGTGGATTAATTCTAAACGACTCAGTAATCCGCGCATATATCCACTAATCCGACAAAGGCTAAAATGTATATCCTTTGTAGATAATAATGAATTACATTTTAAGTAGACCCAAAATTAATCTTACAGATTTTTTTTCTTAAACAATTGGAGCAGAATTTTCTCTGACAATAATACAATATTTTGTTTTCTCTAATATAGACTAATCAACGCTATATGATCTGCCTTTCAGGAATGAAACAGATCATAGGTCTTCTCCACTAGTAACTGCAAGTTTCACAGATTTGTAACTAGTCTTGAGTATTTGAAAATTGGACTCGACCTCGGAAAAGACAAACATGTGTAGGCCTAGACTTCACACATGTGGAAAGAGCCTGAAATGATAGAATTTGGTTCTCTTACTCATGCAATGTTTTAGAACCTGTGTAATAAAGGGTTATTGACGAAAATAATACGGTCTTGAACTTGTGTAAGAATTTGGAAAATATTGTGGATGAAATTAACTAGCCATAGGCCTATTGTATCGAAAACCTGCCTACATCGGGCAATATTGCTGTAAATATTAACCTGCAATCACATATTCCTGAGTTTTGAAAATTCTTGAGAAAAATGCTAAAAACATCTTGAAAAATTGGAGAAAGCTACGGCAGTGATAAGTTCGAATTCTGAAAGATTCTGAAAGCCACATGAAAGACCCATCAACAACCCGCCCGTGGACACAACTGAACATAAATTTACCCATTGATACCAATGGTCAAAGGGAAATAACTCTTGTTTTGTTTCGGTGTCTAATTTCGGTGGCTAATTTCTCTGTCTGTCGCTGAATTCAAGATTACTTCATTTCTATGGCGGCAGCCAGTGCACCTATCCATGCTTTACTAGATTTTCTTTTAGCAGTACTCTGCACAATATTCCCTCCAACCCACTGGCTGCTTTCCCACATAATTATTGTCGAAACAATGATCAGTGGTGAGACAGGAATGAATTCTGTTGCAATGACTACCTAATTTCGGTGGCTAATTTCTCCTTGTTGACTGTCGCTGTATTCAAGATTACTTCATTTCTAAGGCGGCAGCCAGTGCACCTATCTATGCTTTCCTAGAGTTTCCTTTAAGCAGTACTCTGCACAGTATTCCTTCCAGCCCACTTGCTACTTTCCCACATCAAATGATTGTCGAAACAATGATCAGTGGTGAGAGAGGAATGAATTCTGTTGCAATGACTATCATCAATCCTCGGAAAGAAATTGGCCACGCTATTGATCAAACTAAGAACATTGAGGAAGAAACCTTTTGAGAACAACGGGGGAAAAGGAGAAATACTTGTAACCCAGCATTTTCTCCCTTTCTTCCCTCCCTTCCCCCATAACATTTCATTGTTTGAGCCACATTGAATTTGTTGTCTGCAGGTGCTTTCAATCTGGTTCCATTTGGATTGATTTCATAATTGCTCAAATTGTATAGCAAAATGCTAATGACGTAAAAGCAAAGGGTTTCAATGTTAGATTTGCATTTCAGAGGGTAGAAAATATTATGGGAGAAGGCAAAAAGGTTAGTTACCAACATTTTCTCTGTTACGAAATAATGTTTTGGAAAGTCGTTCTTTTCAGTGTCATTAAACTTCTGAGTCAATATGACACAAATTTAATTTTTGAAAGGATAGAAAAGATAGAAAATAAGCCAGAAGGAAAAAAATACTGGTTACCAGCATTTTCTCCTTTTTCTACTTTCTTTTCAAAAGGCCTTTCTCTCAGGTTGGGCCTGCCCGGGTGGCTCAGTGGCAAGCGTTTCGGACTCATGACCTGGTGGTTGTGAGTTCGATAACCGGTTTCTTTCCGGCGTATTTTCGCCTCTCACCTCTGCTAAAGCATGTGAGAAAAGTAGTCGGAGGCTTTGGAAAGAAAGTTGTGTTAGTACTGGTATGAGAAAGCCAGGAAACACAATCATGTGCGTCACCGACTGCCATGATATGACCTTAGCTGTTAACCCTTTCGCAATGACAAATTTTAAACTGTCCCAAACTCAAAGTGCTTGCAGATGAAAATTTTGAATGTGATGAGAATGGCAGAAAGTTTTCCGATAGGCAAGAAAACACTGTAGGAAAAGGAGAAATTGCTTGTAACGACCAATTTCTCCTTTTCCCACAGTGTTTTCTAAAGACTTGTACTGCAGACACATGAAAACCAGGGCTTGTTTGGGGAAGACTTAACCCATTACCACACAATCCCTACTTTTGACGCCCCTGAGACAGAAGCCTTTAGAAAACATTGTAGGAAAAGGAGAAAATGCTGGTAACCAGCATTTTCTCCTTTTCCCTCAATGTTTTGTAGCCTTCACAAAACAAATTTCAAATTTTCAATCACTTTTATTTTGTCGTCTGCAAATGCTTTGAATTTGGACCAGTCTAAAATATTGTCAAAGTGGCTTAAAACCCCATTACAACCAACTAATTCTCCCAGCTTGCTAAAACTTGGGATTGTGAGGTAAAAGGTTAGACATTGACAACAGCAGACATGGTAGAGTAAAGGTAAATGACATGAAAGGGTTGATAATTTTACATCAATTTTTATTGATCATTTTGCTATTTATACTGGACCTTGATAAGGCTAAAATCAATTATGAAATAAAAATCTGAATCTGAATTGTAAAGTCTACAAGATAAAACATGTCAACTGAATTACTTTATGGCTGTTTTGATATTCATTTCAACGCTTTGCATCTTTCGACTTTCAGCGAATGGGAAACTCTTAGGACAATCAAAGTTCAAAGCATTTGCAGACAAAAAAATAACATTTTTAAAGAAATTAACGCTTGTTTTGGGAAGAGTAGAAAATAATGTGGGAAAAGGAGAAAATGCTGGTTTCCAGCATTTTCTCCATTGCCCACAATGTTTTCTAAAGCCTTCTTCCTCTGGATCATTAAAAGGGTTAAACCTTCAACAAACTCATGTGACTTAAAAGAAAGCTTTAAAAACATGATGGAAAAAAAAGTAAACGTTGGGTATTGGCATTTACTCCTTTTCCTGGGATCATAGATACTCTCTCTCAAAAAAAAAACTTTGCGGTTTGAGTCAAATTTAACTTATCCTCTACCTCACCATGCTTTTATATTTACATGTAACAAGTTGGCAACTTTGTGATCTGGCAAAGGATTACAAATTACCATAGGATCATTAAGGATCTTAGAATGATCTGTATAAAACTTGTGACTTTAGAATTAATTTGAATTTGTTCAGTGCTGTTTTTCACAGTATTTCAGTCAAATTGCAGTGACAGTTTATTTAGCCACGGATCCATGCATATTAATTTTTGCTGAAAAAATGCCTTGGCTAACAGTTAGTTATTGGACTTTTTTTTTCATGGAAAACTGCAAGGACTACGGACACTTTTAGCCACTGCAGGGATTGAACTTCGATTAAACAGGTTATACAAGGGTCCTGTCGGTATACTGAGGCTAATGAAGATCTCCAAAGACATAAGAATTGCTGAGTTTTTCAGGATTAAACTTAGTCTGTACAAACTCATCTTGATTGCTGTGTGTGGTGTCTGTGAGGTAGTGTCGGCCTCATAAACACAAGGTCCTGAGTTTGATACCCGCAAGTGGGTGTCAACTTCGGGATTTTTCATTGGCCCACACATTCTGCACGAGTTAGATTAATTTTTCGTTAGAACTTCTTTCTCAATCAATCTAAAATAAATATGTTTAAATGTTTAAACTAAATGATATTTTTGTTGCCTTAGCCTTAACCAGACACAAAGTTTTAGCCTAGTCTAAAAAAAGAGCATTTACAGATGACGATTTCAGTGTGTGTCAAATGAAGAAGTCTTTCTTTGATAGGGTAGAAAACATTGTGGGAGAAAGGAGAAAATGATGGTTACCAGCATTTTCTCCTTTTCCCACAATGTTTTCAAAAGGCTTGTAATATGTCTGCATCATACAGTCAAGGGTAAACTTTTCACCACAAAATTCCAAGGTTTAATGACCCTAAGAGGCGAGGTTTTTGAAAACATTTTGGCTAAAGGAGAAAATGTAGCACTATCTCTTTTTTCTACAATATTTTCTACCTTTTTACAGACTTTTATCTTTAGTCCCATTTAATATGTTTTCTGCCAATTTATTCAGTTTGGGCAAGTCAGGAATTTTGTCCTTTGGTAAAGAATTAAAGTTAAATAGAGTTATCTTGCTTTCAAAGTTGTGCTGCATGCTTTATCAGATGTCAAAATTTTAGACCTGTTCAAAGAAAAAGGACTTGTGGACGACAAACTCAAGAAAGTACTAATGATATGAATTGTCTTTGACAGGTGAGTAAATACTGAAGAAAAAGGAGAAAATGCAGGTTACCAGCATTTTTTTCTTTTCCCACAATGTGTTTTAACTCTTTATCACACAATCCTAAGTTTTAAGAAAAAATGCTCTTGGTTACAGGAGAAAATGCTGGTAACAAGCACTTTCTCATTTTCAATCAATGTTTTCTACCCTATCAAAAATAAATCTCACTAAGTGAGCTACCTGTAACTTATCGTCTGCTAATGCTAACATTTTAAAGTTTTAAAATTTTGTCGTCAGGTTCAGAGTTAAAGATGTTGTCCTGAAGATCTTTAAAACTTGGGATTGTTTGGTAAAAGGTCAAACAGAACAGGATATAAGGTCTTTATTGAATGACAAAATTCTGAATTGATCCACATTCAAACCTTTGCAAACAACATGATAAATCTAGCGGAAATGATGGTATTTGTCTATAGAAGTGTAGAAAACATTGTGGGAAAAGGTGAAAATGCTGGTTACCAGCATTTTCTCCTTTTCCTACAGCATTTTCCAAAGGCTTTTTCCGGGTTATTGATACTTGGGACTGTTTGATTAAGAATTGAAAGCACAAAAATGGAAGGGGGAGGAGGGGGGGGGGGTAGGGTGGAGAATAAAACTCATACCTACATTCTTTTCTGTCTGCAAACAAAATGATTACTAAAAATATTGACCATATTTAAATAGTTATTTTGAAACTGAGGTTAACTCTTTACTAAATGCCCAATTCAGAACAACATAATTAGATCTAGTTTAACCATTTTTACTGCACAATACCGAGTTTTAACAATTCTGAGAGAAAGTATAGTGGGAGAAGGAGAAAATGATGGTAATGAGTATTTTCTCCTTTTCCCACAATATTTTCTACCCTGCTAGAGAAATCCATATCATTTTATCACTGTCAAATTTGTCTTCTGCAGAAGGTTTAAATTTGAAAGAGTCTACAATGTTTTGTATGACACAGTTGAACAATGGGATTCATTAGTTTCTTTGTATGGTGATTAACACTGTGTTCAACTTTAATTTATTCATATAGTGTGGCCAGTGCACCTATCACTGCTTTCAAGGAGTTTTCTTTTATCAGTATAATTATGTACCTCACACAATATTCTTCCAAAGCCACTGGCTGCTTTCTCACATTTTAATCATTCAACAATTATCAGCAGTAAGAGAAGAATGAATCCAATAATAACCCTTGGTATCAAGTCCTATACTCTACTGACTGTTGAAGAGAAAGAAAACATGTTGGGGAAAGAAGAAAATGCTCGATACCAGAGAAAGCAGCTGGTATCTAGACAAAATTATCATTTCAGGTACGTTTGATTTGTCCTCTGAAAATGCTCTGAATCTGGTCAAGTTCTTGGTAAAGATATACCTCTTCATCAAACAATGAAATTGTTGACTTAGTCCAAATTGAAAGCATTCACAGATGATGAAAAAAGTATGGCTCAGAAACTGAAATTTATTTTGGAAAGGGTAGAAAACATTGTGGAAAAAGGAGAAAATGCTGGTTACCAGCATTTTTTCCCTTTTCCTACAATGTTTTTAATAATCTTCTTTCTAAGGGTTTTTAAAAGCCGTGACAGTGAGGTAAAGAGAAACTCTTTACCAAACTATCCCAGGTTCTAACAACCCAAAGAAGAAGAGATTATAAAAACTTTGCGGAAAAGGAGAAAATGCTGGTAACCAGCATTTTCTCCTTTTTTCACAACGTTTTCTACCTTCCCATAAGCAAATATCAATTCTTGTGTCACATCTGATAAGTTGTGTGCAAATGCTTTCAGTTTGGTTGAAAGCAGTAAAATATCCTCAAAAATAAACCTCGAGTTCAATATGAACACCTTTCAGTAAAATCTATAATACTGAAATGACATCAGATCTAACAGACACAAGGTTCTTTGTCGGCTTAATGTACGAGAAGGAGACAAGACATTTAGCCTGTATCGTACAGACATGATTGAACATAAATTTAGCAAATCAATAAAACGGAAAGTGAACAAATTGTCCAAAAGATCAATAACGTTCTGAATTGACTCAATTTATCACACTTCATCCCTTTTGCCATATATAAGTAGGACCCTTTTGCATATCTCAATACTGTTTGAACAATATTTTTCAACAACGTAGAAAAAGCAGCATGTATTCTGTATAAACAATGGTACCTTTTCCTACAAAATGCCTTCCTCATTGTGCGACCCTATTTCCGCAAAATGGAGGGTTTAACTCTTTACCACACAAGTAAACTTTAGACTGGTCCAAATTAAAAGCATTTGCAGACGAAAAAATACATGTTACTCAAAAATTGAAATTTGGTTCTAACAGGGTAGAAAACATTGTGGGAAAAGGAGAAAATGCTGGTTACCAGCATTTTCTCCTTTTCCCACAATGTTTTCCAAAGGCTTCTTTCTCAGGGGCGTCAAAAGTAGGGATTGTGTGGTAATGGGTTAACTCTTTACCAAATGACAAAATTTCAGATTGTTCTAGATTGAAAGCATTTGCAGACGACAAATTAAATGTGGCACAAATAAAAGAATGTGTCTCAAAATGGAAAGCGTTCTCTTTCAGGGGTGTTGAAAGTCATCATTGTGTGGTACAGGGTTAAATGCAAGTTCGATCATTTGGACATATTACCAGCATTTTCTCCTTTTCCCACTATGTTTTCTACCCTTTCAAAAAAATCATTTCATATGGGCCACATTGAAACTGTCATCTGCAAATGCTTTCCATTCCGACAGGTCTAAAATTTTGTCATGCGGTAAAGGGTTAAAAGGTTAGAAATTAATGTAGGAAAAGAAGAAAATAATTGTTTCTGGCATCTCTTCTCCTTCTGTTTTGTTGTGTTTTGAAAAGCTTTGTGGTGTATTAGAACACAGAATTTTTCTCATAAAGGCTGAAATAAAAAAGTACCTGTAAAAATCTATAATCTCTAGTACTCTAGTCTATAATTTTGGTTGTAAATAATTAAAAAAATTGTCTTTGTTAAGAAAAGGATTAACCAATTACCACACAATCCCTCCTTTTGACGCCCCTGAGAAAGAAGCCTTTAGAAAACATTGTGGGAAAAGGAGAAAATGCTGGTAACCAGCATTTTCTCCTTTTCCCACAATGTTTTCTACCCTTCACAAAACAAATTTCAAATTTTCAGTTACTTTTATTTTGTCGTCTGCAAATGCTTTCAATTTGGACCAGTCTAAAATATTGTCGTTTGGTAATGGGTTAACCTGTAAAATGTGAAATTAATTCTTTTGTTAAGTTGTATTCATTCTCTCATGGTATCTAACCAACTTGAAAAGGGAGTTTTGAACACCTTAACCATGTAATTCCAAATTTTAACATCTCTGAAATGGAATGCTTTTGAAACCATAGCCAGAAAAGGAGAAAATGCTGGCATTTTATCCTTTTCCCAGAATGTCACTAGATATCATTTTAGAGACTAATACATTCTTGAATTATATTGGGTTTGAAGATGGAGGCATGTCAAATGTCATAATCTGGTATAGAGTAAGCATTTTGCTTCCTGTGTAAGGCTATTTTAACTCTTTACCACACAAGAAAATTTCAGTCTGGTCCAAATTGAAAGCATTTGCAGACGACAAAAAAAAGGTGACCCAAACATTAAAATTTGGTTTGTGAAGGGTAGAAAACACTGTGGGAAAAGGAGAAAATGCTGGTTACCAGCATTTTCTCCTTTTACCACAGTGTTTTCAAAAGGCTTCTTTCTCAGGGGCGTCAAAAGTAGGGATTGTGTGGTAATGGGTTAATCTTTCATGCAATTCATTTCAATTACAGTGTCTTTTGTTGGCCCTTACATCCATGTGCTTATGAAGTGCTAGAATTAGTAGTCTCAACTAACTCTGTACTAAGCCGTTAGACTTGTCTAACTTGAGAGCATTGCATACTAAACTAAATATTTGACTCAACAAAAATGACAGTATTAACAGATGACAAAAAAAAAGGCCCAAATAATGATTTCAGCCGCTTATTAGGGAGAAAACATTGCAGGAAAAGCAAAAAATGTTGTCAACTAGTGTTTCTCCTTTCCCGAAATGTTTTCATATTTCACCGTTTTCAGGGTTCTTGGAACTTAGTATTGTAATGTAAAGGCTTAAATATAGCTCAAAATGATCAGGTTTATCTTAGACAGGGTTGATAACTCTGTGAGAAAAAATGCTGATTACTTCTGATTCCAAGACTTTTTCAAATTCTTGTTGCCTCAGGGTTGATGAAATACCTGTTTGGTTGGTCAAAAATAGACATGACAAGTCACACAAAATAATATCAAACAACAATCCATACTACTGTGTTTAAGAAAACCGTTTGGCCAAAACTCCTTCTTTGCATTTTTATCCAGCCAAAACGTCCATGGCCAAGATATCCTGGCTAACATATCTATGGCCAAAATATCCATCTAACATATGGAATCATTGTATGTACAAGGTGATCTTTTCACATGATAATCAGCTCCTAGTTTTCACAATCCTGATGAAGAAGCCTTTAGAAAACATTGTGAGAAAAAGAGAAAATGCTGGTACTTAGCATTTTCACCTTTTCCTTCGATGTTTTCTAGCATCCCCAACGCAAACTTCAATTTTTGAGTCACATTAACCCATTACCACACAATCCCTACTTTTGACGACCCAAGAAAGACGCATTTAGAAAACATTGGAAAAGGAGAAAATACCGGTAACCAGCATTTTCTCCCTTTCCCACAATTTATTCTATCCTTCACACAACACATTTCAAATTTTGCGTCACCTTTATTTTTGTTGTCTGCAAATGCTTTCAACTGGGACAAGACTAAAATATTGTAGTTTGATAATGAGTTCATTTTGTTGTCCATAAATGCTTTGAATTTGGACATGTCTAAAACTTTGTCATTTCGTAAAGTGATAAAATATGGAATAGTTTGGTAGAGCGTTAAACTGACCAGACAAAAACAGTAATGTCACATACACAAACTAATGTAAGGACAAACAGACTGCTATTCATGTACAAATCTATTGAAAATGGCTATATATTGACCCTCTGACCGAAACTTCTGACCTCTTCATGCTTTAGCATTCATTTATCATCTTTCTCTTTTCTCCATGAACCATCTACCAACAGACATGATCCACTCCTTGAAAAAGTTGATTGATTGTATGGAGTTTAAAGTTGGTTTACCTCTTTACCGAACGGCAAAATTTTATACTGGTCGAAATGGAAGGCATTCGCAGATGACAAAATAAAAGTGACTGAAAATTGGAAAGTTGCTGTGGGTAGAAAACATTGTGAGTAGAAAACATTATGGGAAAAGGAGAAAATACTGGTTACCAGCATTTTCTCCTTTTCCCACAATGTTTTCAGAAGGCTTCTCGGGATCATTAAAAGTAGGAATTGTGTGGTAAAGGGTTAAACATTATCGCAACTGCCAGTGTACCTATGCATGCTTTCCTGGAGTTTCTGTTACCAGTGCTCTGTACAGTATTCTTTCCAAGCCACGAGCTGCTTTCCCATATAACTGTCATCAAATTAACTCTTTACCACACAAGAAAATGTTGGACTGGTCCAAATTGAAAGCATTTGCAGACAACAAAATAAAGTTGACTGAAAAATATAATTTTTTTCTGGGAAGGGTAGAAAACACTGTTGGAAAAGGAGAAAATGCTGGTTACCAGTATTTTCTCCTTTTCCAACAGTGTTTTCAAAAGGCTTCTTTGTCAGGGGCGTCAAAAGTAGGGATTGTGTGGTAATGGGTTAAATGGTCACTGGTGAGAGAGGAATGAATCTGGTTGCAATGACTATCATCAATCCTGAGAAAGAAAATGGCTTAGCCTAGGAAGAAATCAGCAAGCTTCTGTTCTCAATTCTTGTATGCTACTAACTGAGCTACCCCAGCTCTGCTCCATGAAAAAGACAATTCTTTATAGAAATATGAGGAGGAGGAGGAGAGAGAGTCACCCATTACAAAACGACAATATTTTAGGATTGTCCATACCAGAGCATTTGCAGACAACGAAATAAAAGTTACTGAAAATTTTAGGTTTGTTTTGTGAAATTTAGAAAACATTGTGGGAAAAGGAGAAAATGCTGGGTACCACAATGTTTTCTAAAGGCTTCTTTCTCAGGGTCGTCAAAAGTAGGGATTGCGTGGTAATGGGGTAAGGGCTATGCACCCCTCCCCCATGTAAAGTTAGGGTGCAAAAGGGTTTTCTCCCCGCCCCATCTGTACCCCCAACAAATTCACATAGCAAGTTATCTTCAAAATATGTTTGAGATAATCAAACAAATTTGAATGGCATTCAAACAGGGAAGAAATTTCACAAATTACTCTGACAAAATTAATGTTGAATGCAAAGATAGTTATTATAAACAATATCTAAATCTGCCAAAAGATTTTCAAAGCCATCAATTGAAGATGCATCAAACTGCATTAGCCCTTTACCACACAATTATGAGTTTTAAGGACCCTGAAAGAAAAGGCTTTTGAAAACATTGTGGGAAAAGAAAAAAATGCTGGTTACCAGCATTTTCTCCTCTTTCCACAATATTTTCTTCCCTTTAAAAAAACCAAATTTCGGTATTTGAGTCACATCTATTTTGTCATCTGCACATGCTTTAAAATTGGAAGAGTCCAAAAGTTTGTCATTTGGTAAAGAGTTAACCTTAATTTGTCTTGATAAAGATGAGCATGTTTATAATGTTGCCTGCTGCAAACACCTTTCAGGAGGTAAAAAAATAATCTTCTGTACATAATGTGTCTTTCTGAATGTAGACGGGAAGCTCTGGGTCCATATCCACCAACCAATCTTAAGAATATTCTTAGTACCAGTAGTATTCTTCAGAATTTTGTCAGTGTGAAAGTTACAGAAGTTCTGATTGGCTAAACCATTTGGTTTAGCCAATCAGAAGTTATGTTACTTTCACAGTCAGACAATCTTGATGATTAAAACCAAGAAAACTCCTAAGAATGGTTGGTGAATACAGACCCAGTGGTAGCACAGTCTAGTCCTGGTAGGGCTGTCACCTAGTGTAGTGTACAAGACCTAAGAACAGAGAGGATTGAGGGTTTGAAACCCAATCTTGGCCGATTTCTTTCTGAAGACAGACGATAGTCATTGCGATAGGATTCCTCTCTCTCTCCTATCTTATTTTAGACTGTAGTAATGTGGGAAAGCTGCAAGTGGCTTCCGAAAAAAATTGTGCAAGCACTGGTGACAGAAACTCAAGCATAGCATGGATAGGTGCACTGGTACATGTGTAATTGCAATATAATTGAAATGATTTTGAAAATGGCATTTAAACACCATACAATTAGACAATCTAATTCTAGAAAGTTTGTCAACAGTTTTTCGCAGTTCTTATATGTGAAAAGAATAATGAGAAAAGGTTTACATATTCAGAATACATTAACCCTTAACCAAATGACAAAATTTTAGACTTGTCCAAATTGAAAGCATCTGCAGACGACAAAATAAAAATGGCTAAAAAGTTGATGATGGACTTAAGAAGAGTAGAAAACATTGTGGGAAAAAGAGAAAATGCTGGTTACCAGCATTTTCTCCTTTTCCAATAATGTTTTTAGAAGGCTTCTTCCTCTGGGTTGTAAAAACCAGGGATAGTTTGGTAAAGGCTAGAGTATACTGACAAACAAAGATTTAGTTTTAGAATAAACAAAATTACCATCCCCTCCAGTGTAACTGCATCATGTATCAGGTACTTTTCCATGATTTATAATCCTTTTTGGTAATTGAATTCACTTGAAACACTTTCCATCTTCAACTTAAAACCCAGTTTGGGTATCCATGGGCGTATATCCATCACTAATGCTCCTGAGAAAATTGTTGGCTGCTACATATTGGAAAATGGATTGGTCATTTGAAAATAGGTCCAGAGTGAATGTTTGCAATACTAATCCTTTACACAAATCACATCTTTTAATGACATTCATTGAATGAAAGTGTTTGAAAAACATTGTGAGAAAAGAAGAAAATGCTAGTAACTAGTATTTTCTTCTTTTTCCCACAATGTTTTCAAGGCTCTTCAAGACAAATCCAACCTTTTGAGCAACATTCAATTTGTCGTCTGCTAATGCTTTCAATTTGCACAAGCCTAAATTTGTCATCTGCCTAAGAGTTAACTTTTATCCTAACAACCCAGAGTTTCAACAATCCTAAGAAAAGAAGAAAATAATTGTTACCAGCATTTTCTCCTTTTCCCACGCAATGTTTTCTGTCCTTTTAAAGACAAACCATATCAGTTATCAACATGTAATTTGTCGTCTGCAAATACGTCCAGTTGTAGCTAGGCCACTATTTTGTTGTCTGGGAAAGAATGAACAGCTCAGTCTTTTCATTTGATGACTTCTTTATGCTAATCCTATGTTAAATTCTGGTAAATAAATGGAGACACTACCCTTGCATATCCATTGTCTGTAACTCTTTCCCAAATGACCAACTTTTAGACTATTTGTATTGAAAGCATAAATTTTGTAGAAAACTTATACCTCAAATCATGGAATTTGTATGTGAAAGAGTAACACTTTAGGAAAACAGAAGAAAAAAAATTGGTTACTTTCACTTTCTCCTTTTCCTATGGTGTTTTCAAAAGCTTTATTCCTTTAACCCATTACCACACAATCCCTACTTTTGACGCCCCTGAGAAAGAAGCATTTTGAAAACACTGTAGGAAAAGGAGAAATTGCTGGTAACCAGCATTTTCTCCTTTTCCTACTATTGTTTTCTACCCTTCCCAGAACAATGTTCAATTTTTCAGTCACCTTTATTTTGTCGTCTGCAAATGCTTTCAACTTGAACCAGTCTATAATTTTGTCGAGTGGTAAAGAGTTAAGTTATTAAAGTTCCAAGTTGTTTATTTCAGAGTTCAATTTGGCTCACCCATTCTATCCAAGTCTTTTACACTCATTTAACCCATTACCACACAATCCTTACTTTTGACGCCCCTTAGAAAGAAGCCTATAGAAAACATTGTGGGAAAAGGAGAAAATGCTGGTAACCAGCATTTTCTCCTTTTCCCACAATGTTTTCTACCTTTCACAATACAAATTTTAAATTTTCAGTCACTTTTTTTTTGTCGTCTGCAGATGCTTTCAATTTGAACTAGTCTAAAATATTGTCGTTTGGTAATGGGTTAAAGTTTTGTTGCAATAAACATGCAAAGACACATACTTGCATACCTGTTATTGCAAGGACAATATCACCATATATCACAATATCCGCTGATAACACAGTGATGGCATCAATAAAAATCTTACACCAGACAAACTGATTTTAACTCTTCACCATACAACAGAATTTTAACTCTTTACCAAACGACAAAAATTAAGACTTGTCCAAATTCAAAGGATTTGCACACGACAAATTAAATGTGACTGAAAGGATGATTTTTGTTTTAGATAGGGAAGAAAAAATTGTGGGAAAAGGAGAAAATGCTGATTACCAGCATTTTTCCTTTTCCCACAATGTTTTCAAAAGCCTTCTCCTACAAGGTCGTTAAAACTCGTGATTGTGTGGTAATGGGTAAATACTGGTCCTAATTCAAAGCATTTACAGACGACAAACTGAATATGGTTCAAACAATGGAATTTTTCTTTATTTTTCTTTGTACAAACACTGGGAAAACCTTGTTTTCCCACAATGTTTTCAAAAGCCTTCTTTTTCAGTATTATTAATAAGTATATTCGTTAGGTAAAGAATTAAACTTTTTACTAATCAACAAAATTTTTAACTTGTTTATATTGTTTATACTGAAAGAATTTGCAGATGACATACAAAATGTGATTTAGATTTCGAGATTTATCGTTGAAAGTGTAGATTAGATTGTCATTAACTCTTTACCACACAGGAAAACTTCAGATTGGTCCAAATTGAAAGCATTTGCAGACACAAAATAAAGGCGACTGAAAAATTAAAATTTGGTTTGAGAAGGTTAGAAAACACTGTGGGAAAAGGAGAAAATGCTGGTTACCAGCATTTTCTTCTTTTCCCACAGTGTTTTCAAAAGGCTTCTTTCTCAGGGTCGTTAAAACTCGGGATTGTGTGGTAAAGAGTTAAAGGAGAAAATGCTGTTTATCAAAATTCCACCTTTTTCACAGAACTTTTTGATGGGTTTTCTTCTTCAAGAATATTTTGCGCTTAACTCTTTACCATACAAATTTAACTTTTATTAATAATAATCCTTTTGAAAACATTGCTGGAAAAGAAAATTATGAGCAGTTTCTCCTTTCCCCCGCCCACACACACACACAATATTTTCTATAGTCTTAGAGGCAGGTTCCATCAATGGAATCTCATTTAATTTCTCGTCTGCAACAGTTATGAATTTGGACAGTGTTTTCTTGTTTGGTAAAAGTTGAACCACTATCATCACAAAATCCCGACTTTTAACTAGCCTGAGAATGAAAGTTTTCGAGAATATTGTGGGAAGCCAGCATTTTATTCTTTGTTTTACATATTTTTCACTTCCCACAATAAATTTCAGATTTTGAGTCAAATTTAATCTGTCGTCCGGAAATGTCTTCTATTTCAACTGGTCTAAATTGTTTATGCTTGCTAAAGAGTTAACCCTGTAGCACACAACCAGCATTTTCTCCTTTTCCCAAACTTTTTACTAGCCTATCAATGACAAAAACCATCATTAATTTTTACACTGAATTTGCCATCTGCAAATGCTTTCAGTTTGATCTAGTCTAAGCTCTTTACCAAACAACAAACTTTTGGACTGGACCAAATTCAAGGCATCTGCAGACATCAAATAAAATCTTGGTAATATGACGATTTCTGACTTTGATAGGGTAGAAGGTATAGTGGGAAAAGGAGAAAATGCTAGTTTCCAGCATTTTGTCCTCTTCTGTCAATGTTTTCTATTAGCTTCTTTCTCAAGTTGATAAAAATCGGGATTGTGTGGTAAAGAGTTAAAACATTTTTTACATGCATGCACATGTAATAAGGGAATTGTATTTAAACAGTTCCTGTTGTAATGCTAGCAAATGGTAAAAAAGTCTTACAGTATTATCACTACATGTATATATTTACTTTTATTACAGGAAAAGTAAATATAGAGAGCACAAAATCCAATCATAACACAATTTAGAATAATTCTAACATTAGTTCAACATCTTAATCTCTTCCAACAAAAATAAAATTTTTTACCAGACGACAAAATTTTAGACTTGTGAACAATGAAAGCATTTGCAGACGACAAGCTAAATATGACTCAACAAAAAAGCCTTCCTTGTCAAAGTCAAGATAGTTTGATAAAATTTTAAATGTTAGTTCAATATTTTAAGCGTTACCGACACAAAATATTTACAGTAACTCCATAAAAGGTCACCATTTTATTATTAGGATTGAGGGAAAACTCTGTATTGTCAGTTTTGGCTGAACAAATTTATTGTATCTATATATCTTCTGCTATACATTCATTGAATAGTCTATTGATGTTGATCATTCAGTTTACAAAATATTGATCAATATCTTAAGCATTAACTCTTTACCAAACAACAAAATTTTAGCTTTGCCCAAATTGAAAGCATTTGCAGATGACAAAATAAAGATTACTAAACAAGAGGGCCAAAATGGCCCTGGATCGCTCACCTGAATTTTTGAGAGGACCATAGCCTTTTTTTTTTTGAAAGTATTGAAACACTGGAAACAAAATCATCATTTTGACAAGCAATTTTTAAAAGGTCACCTGTAAAAGTCCTTTCAAAATCTGACCAGCAGTTTCAGAGAAGAAGAATTTTCAAGAATTTCTTCATTTCCATATACATGTAGTGCAAGTAGCCCCCATTCACCAGAGCAATGTTTCCCGACGAATAAAATTTTCACGAACACTTTTTGAAAAGGGTCATCCAAGGAATATCTCTGTGAGATTATTTTAAAATCTGACCAGCCGTTCGAGAGAAGAAGAATTTTTAAAAATTTCTTCATTGCCCTATAGTGCAAGTAGCCCCCATTTACCAGAGCCATGTTTCTTGATGAATCAAAATTTCACAAACACTTTTTGAAAAGGACATCCAAGGAACATCTCTGTGAGATTATTTTAAGATCTGACCAGTGGTTTCAGAGAAGAAGAATTTTTAAGAATTTCTTCATTTCTGTATAGTGCAAGAAGCCCCCATTCACCAGAGCCATGTTTCTTGACGGATCAAAATTTCGCGTACACTTTATGGTAAGGGTCACCCAAGGAACATCTCTGTGAAATTATTTTAAAATCTGGCCAGCAGTTTTAGAGAAGAAGATTTTTAAAGAATTTCCTAAAAAATTCCATTTCGTTGCCATGGCAACCAGAGTTTTTGACGGAATCAAATTCTGTGAACAAGTTTTAAAAGAGGACCTCTCAACAAACATTCCAGCCAAGTTTGGTCCAAATTGGCCCAGCGTTTTAGGAGGAGTTGATGTTTGAAGAATTGTTGACAACGCACGATGCATGACGCACGCCGGACACCGGGTGATCCTAAAAGCTCCCCTTGAGCATGTTGTGCTCAGGTGAGCTAAAAATTTGATTCAGAAAGGATAGAGAACATTGTCGGAAAAGGAGAAAATGCTGGCTACCATAAGATTTAACTTTTTTTTTTTTTTGAAGAGGTTAATCTTTTTTTTTCATCTTGAATAATAGGCAATGAAGATTAAGTATTGATCTAAGTTTACATAAAATATTGAATTTGTTTAACAAATATGTTAAAATACCATAGAAATTGGTAATTTTATAATCTGGCACTATTCTAGGATGAATTCATGGAAAACTATTGTCAAACATACTGGAAAGTGGTATGCAGAATGATATTTTGTTTTACTGTAAACTTATACTAAATTAAACCACAGTGCATTTGGTTCAAAAACTTGAGCGTCAAGCTCTGTGAAAATTTGCTCTAAGTTGTTAGCACACATCAAAGTTTTAGACCTACCCAAATTGAAAGCATTGGCAGAGGACAATTTCAAAGTGGCTCAAATTGTGCAAGTTTGCCTTGATAGGGTAAAAAACTTTGTGGGAAAAGGAGAAAATGCTGGTTACCAGCAGTTTCTCCTTTTCCTTCAATGTTTTCAAAAGGCTTCAATCTCAGGGTTGTTAAAAGTCGTTATTGTGTAGTACAGGGTTAACTCATTACCAAACAACAATTTTTTAGGTTTGTCCAAATTGAAAGCATTTTCAGACGACAAATAAAAGTCACTGAAAATTTGAAATTTGTTTTGTAAAGGGTAGAAAACATTGTGGTAAAAGGAGAAAATGTTGGTTACCAGCATTTTCTCCTTTTTCCACAATGTTTTCCAAAGGCTTCTTTCAATGGTTCATCAAAATTAGTGATTGTCTAGTATTGGGTTAATGTATCAATATTTAAAAGCTTTGACCCTCATCAGCCTGTCCAATGTGGGAAGGCTGAAGTTGGTCGAAATGGTGTTGCTTTTGGAAATTTTCTGCGAGTCAAAGAACCATTCTATCTCATAAATCCACTATTTATGCAGTAAACCCCCTTTTTCTCATTATCCAGCTCCTTGTTATTATGCACACAGCACAAAAGATTAGAACTGATCCTATATAAGTATTTACTAAAGTGTTATCTGCTTTTGTTCCTTGTTTACTTTTACCTCATTCCCTGTCATGTCTTTAAATCTTTACCACACAATCCCAACTTTTAACGACCCTGAGAAAAAAGCCTTTTGAAAACATTGTAAGAAAAGGAGGAAACGCTGGTAATGAGCATTTTCTCCTTTTCCCTCAATGTTTTCTAACCTTCACCAATCAAATTTCAAATTTTCCGTCACTTTTATTTTGTCGTCTGCAAATGCTTTTGATTTGGGCAAACCTAAAATTTTGTCATTTGGTAGTTAACACTTTACCACTTGACAGAATTGTGGACTCCTTCACATGGAAAACATTTGCCTACCAACAAAATAAATGAGAATCAAAAAATCAAAAATTATTTGGAAAGGGCAGAAAATTTTGTGGGAAAAGGAGAAAATGCTGGTTACCACCTTTTTCTCCATTTCCCACAATGTTTTCTATTGGCTTCTTTCTCAAGATTGTTTAAAGTCGGGATTGTGTGCTAACACCCGATAACAAAATCTTAGACTTATCCAAACTGAGAGCATTTGCGAACAGCAAAACCAGCATTTTCTTCTTTTTCTACAATGTTTTCAAAAGTTTTCCTCAGCTGCATCATTAAAACTTAGGATATCAGTTGCAGGTTCACCCGTTCTCAAATAATTTTTTTGTAAATAAATCGAAATCAAAAAACCAAAACAGGAAAGAGACATGGTTTATTTTTATATGGCAAGTTTCAGAACAATATTTGTTACATTAGTTTTCCATGACTGCAAACGACCCCTAAACTAATTGTAATTTTTCATTAAGTAAATAAATCTAAGCAGAAGAAAAAATAAGAAGAGTTTCTTTAAAAAAGAAAATGGAGAATGCTGGCTAAGATCATGTGACTTGAAAAAGCCACAAGAAGGCCAAATAACCGTCAAGTAAAGCATATGAATTTTCTACGCGGAGGCTTTTTCACTGTCTTGTTTGTTTACATGTACCAAAATGTATTGAAATTAAAAGCCAACGATCTATTTGAAAACATTGATGCTGACCTCTCCTGGCTTCTTTTTTAAGAAGCCAACTTGTACTCAAGGTAATGGGTTTAACCATTATCCAGGGGAGACTATCGTTAATGATATTATTCTTTGAACTTTCTAAAAGTGTTATTTCCCTTTATTTATTAAATCTGTTTCATAACCATTTACCAATTAATCCCAAGTTTTTGAAGATCCTACAAGGCTTTTGGAAACAAAATGAGAAAATGCTTGCTACCAACAGTTTGTCCTTGTCAAACAATGCTTTCCGCTCTTTCTGATTCAAAACCCATCATTTGTGCCTTACTCAATTTGTTGTCTTCTGAACCCGTGGAAGTCTTAAAATTTATTTTTTTGATATAGAGTCAAAATCTAGCAAATAAATAAACAGGCTTTTTTAGATGGTGCTAGAACAACCAGGATTATCTACTGTGCACATTGTAATCATAATAAACTTTAACCAATTACCACACAATCTCTACTTTTGAAAACCCTGAGAAAGAAGCCTTTAGAAAACATTGTGGGAAAGGAGAAAATGCTGGTTACCAGCATTTTCTCCTTTCCCACAATGTTTTCTACCCTTCTCAAACCCAATTTCAATTTTTCAGTTATGTTTTTTTATTGTCATCTGTGAATGCTTTCAATTTGGACCAGTCTAAAATGTTTGTGTGTGGTAAAGAGTTAAGTGGCTAACCACTATCAATATTATTGACTTTTATATTGTCAATAAACAGTATTGACAATATCATTGTCAGTGTATGGGAGATATTGGAAGATTGATCAATATTACTGATGAATATCTGCAATCTCTGAAATATTTTCTTCAATACTTTTACAACAGTCAATAATATTGATTGTGTGTGGGTTCCGTCACTAATACATGTATTTCAGAAAATCTGTAGTCACTGTACAGTAAACATGGCAAAGAACAGAAAAGCGGATGAACGAAAGTTTATAATAGAGTGCATTGAAGTGTACAGAGAGCTGCCATGTCTCTGGAAAATTGCAAATGCTGATTATTCTAACCGCTCTAAGAAGGAAGCAGCATACAGCACCTTGCTTTCTAAGTACCAAGAACGTTATGAGAATGCAACAAAGGAGGATATGAAAAAGAAGTTTAATTCTCTGCGCACAAACTTCAGGAAGGAAGTGAAAAAAATCAGTGAGTCGGAAAGGTCTGGGGCTGGAACTGACAATCTGTACAAAACAAGTCTGTGGTACTATGACGCCATGCTATTTCTTAAAGACCAGGAAATGGCTAAACCATCTAGAAATTCATTGAGTAATGCAAGTGAAGCTGTTGTGCAAGACAATACCAATGAATTGGTAAGTGTTTTTATTAGATCTATGTAGCAGCTAACCCTTTACATCACAATGAAGACTTTCAACACAACTGAGGAAGAAGCCTTTTGAAAACATTGTGGGAAAAGGAGAAAATGCTGGTTACCATCATTTTCTCCTTTTCCCACAAAGTTTTCTACTCTATTAAAGCAAAATTGTATCATAGGAGCCGCTTTGAAATCGTTGTCTGCAAATGTTTTCAATTTGCATAGGTCTAAAATTTTGCTCTGTGGTAATGGGTTAAATGGTGTAATTATATACAAAAACAGAGAGAAACACACATACCCAGGTGCAAGTGCCCATTGCAAGTTATTATATACCTCTCTACACTAGCAAGGTTTACACTGTTTTCTTCACTGAAGCATCACAATTTACAATTTAGATGTAATCCATTTGCCAAGGAACCATGTCTCTGGTGCAAAAGTAGTTCTGAAACACTTCTCTCGCTATTTTGGCTCTCACAGTGGGATTTCTCTGGTTGGTACCTAGCAGTCTGGCAAGTTCTCTTTTTGACGCTCACCATCCACCTTGATAAAGACGACCATCTGCATCCTCCCAGTCCACCATACCTAGTCTTGTAATGTAGGTGCTTGACTTTTTCCTAAAAAAATTGAGGAGATAGCATCATGCCTGAGTGACAGTCTCTGCTTTTTCTGGGCATAGAAACATTTGCCTTTGGAATACACCAAATTTTGATGACATTATACCAAAAGCACGTTCCACAACCCTGCGTGCACAGCTTAAACAATAAATGAATATGGGTTGGTCATTGTCTATTCGGCCATGTGCTTCACTGTAAGGTTTCAGAAGGTTTTCAGTCATCGCAAAAACCTCATCAGTTGCAGAGACATATGGTACGGACACAGTATCACCCTCATTAAGAATATCTGGTGGAGTAATTTGAAGTCAATCGTTATTTAATCATCTCTCAAATTCAATGCTGTTGATAATGCCTCAGTCAGAAACACGGCTGTTGACTGCAACATTAACCATCAGAAAGTTGCAATTTGCATCTATAACCGCCATAAGAACAACACTGAAGAACTTTTTGTAATTGTAGTAAACAGATCTGGATCCAGGAGGTTTCCTAATGGCAATATGTTTGCCATCAATGGCTCCAAGGCAATGTGGAAAATTCCAATGAGATTCAAACTATTGACTCACAAGGTGCCACTTACCTTCTGTACTTTGTAGCTGAAAAAAAATAGCAATGATTGAATATAATATTGGTTGCCTTATTTTTCATCTTGTATCAGCATACTTACCATAGACCAGCATCAATGAGATGAATGAGGGAAAGAAAACATCAAAATAGGAAATTAATTATTATGATTGGCAATATATAATTTCAGCACCCTTTCAGCCCAGTATGGACCCTGGTCAGAGGGTGTATTACGAGCCTTCTGATTTGAGTCCACATTGTTTGCAATTGGTCGAAAAAAATGTGACTTAGGCCCAATATGGTACAGTCAATCTTGCTTGAACGACTACCTCTATTAAGCAACCCATATATTAAGCAACCATTTTTTCATTCCCCAAATAAATTTTAAGCTCCAGATATATCTCAATGGGAAATCGGTTGATGTTAAACAAAATCCAAGGATTTTGTTCAATCTCATATATTTCATTAAAAGACCATTTTCTTTAGCAACCACTTTTTTACTTAATACAAGTTCTATTGTATTTCCTAAACTATTTATTCTGCATTTTATATCAGGACGATTCAACAGATGCCTCAAAACTTGACACTGGCTCCATTCCAAGCAATCAAGTCCTTGGAGGTAACAAGACAAAAATGAAAAAGATAAGGCTTAACCAGAGGCCTGATGAGGTGATGTCATTGGTATGCAAACGACTGAAAAGTGATGACAAAGATGATGAAATCATGAGTATAGTTAATGCCTGGGGTCATGAGCTGAAGCAAATGAAAGAAGACCAGAAATTATTTGCAAAGAAAGCCATCAATGACATTCTGTTCGAAGGTAGATTAGGCATGCTTCATAGGAATTCTGTTCAGATAAATGCAGTTGCACAGCACTCATTGGTGCATGGACCATTTGCACGGCCATTATCTTCTGTATCCAGCTAGTCATCCACACCATGTTCTAATTCTTCGGTACCAAGATGAGCAAAGTGGATAATTGATATAGGACGATACCAAGATGAACAGAGTGGATAATTGATATAGGACAATACCAAGATGAGCAGACTGGATAATTGATGTAGGACAATACCAAGATGAGCAGACTGGATAATTGATATAGGACAATACCAAGATGAGCAGACTGGATAACTGACATAGGAAAATACCAAGATGAGCAGAGTGGATAACTGATATAGGACAATACCAAGATGAGCAGAGTGGATAATTGATATAGGACAATGAAGGCCATGTTGAGGAAAATTCTCTTGGGAACTTTTTTTCCAGTTATGTACCATAGATAAAGCCATGCACTATCAAATTATCCCTTTACTCCATAGATACTCATTTCTACACATTGCTTGTAGGAGCCTTTGGAAAACATTGTGGCAAAAGGTGAAATTGCTCGTGACGAGCAATTTCACCTTTTGTCACAATGTTTTCTATACTGTACTATCAAAAGTTGCCATATACACATAAGAAACGGCTTCATCCTTGCTGTTATTTAGGGTCAATTGGAGATACCATAGAAATGCCTTATGGTGTAAAGGGTTAAACTGTGTATACTGACTAGCATATTCATTCACAAAGACAAAAAGTAACTGTGTTGGTGTTCATAAAATAATGTGTTTCTAGTTAGGCTACTACAGTAAACCAGTAACTATGATTTCTTATGTTCATAAGAATTGGTTCTTGTTATGTATAAATTTTACATGGTGTTGGCACATAAACATAAAACGACCATTGAAAGTAGTTCTGTTTGCAATCTGGAGTCCATAACATAACGGACATGTAATTATTTACTCAATATTATTGTCAGTAATACTGATAGTGTATGGGCCGCTTATACACATGCAAGTCAACATATTTTTTGGGCTCCTTTTTACTTTTCCTTTAAAATTGGAAATAAAAAGCCATAACCTAAAATTCCTTCTGGTGCAGTAAATCTTATGCTACTTTTGAAAACATTGCATACAATGAAACAAAGAAAAACGAAAAACAAAAAAGAATTGACCAAAGATACTGATTTCTTTCTAACAACTTTTATTTCAAGTTTAAGTTCTCCGAGTCCAACAAATCTAGCCTACAATGTTAGCACTACTATCATCAGTGCTCTCTCCCCACTTGTGTGGAAAGTTTTGCATCACAGCTCTGGTACCAGACACCTTTTTAGAGCACCAAAGTTTGGAAAGAATGGAACCAGAGTCCTCACAGTACTCTCCCTTTTCAAAGGTGAAACACTGAACATCCAGCAACCCAAAGAAAAGATTTCCAACAGCATTCGATGTGTCTGTTTTCACTTTCTGTTAAAAAAAGAAAAACAGAAAAATTACATAAGCCTTGCTCTGTGAAAAGGAGGCTTAATGGATCTACAAACAGTATCAAACCAAGTCAGCATGCGCAATCCCTGAAGGCTGATTTGGGCTGAAACTTTTCACTATTGGTCAATTTTCTGTATGTCAAAGGTCCAGTCTACCTTATGATTGAGTCACTTGTTTAAAAAAGTGGCTTTTATGGATCCATAATTATATATCAGGGAGGTGCATCAAGCACCCTTTTGCCAGAGCATAGCTTACATTATTTGTATCCTTTTCCCACAATGTTTTCAAAAGGGTTCTTCCTCAGAGTGATTAAAAGTCAGGATTGTGTAGTAAAGAGTTAAATAGTAAACAAAAATATTATCATATTATACAGTAAGACATAAGTTAAGCATCACCAAAACTGACCAGCAATAGCTCATGTGCTTAGACCAGCATTACTCATACCTACCATTTGCCATTTCTGGGCTTTGGAAAGTTTTCTCACAGCTATGCTTTCATTTGGCTCATAAAGCAGCCTGTTACTTGTTTAGTGGGTCTGTGCATAGCTTGAAAATATATCAAATAAAAGGTTATCTGTTAAAAAAATTATGACTGAATTTTTTCTGGTGATGCTTAACTTATGTCTGACTGTATATATCACAAATGTGTATACTGTTTGTCCACATAAAGTATCTTACACCTTTCTCACCTTCAAACAATCAAACAGATGTTGGTCACAGTCACAATGGCTAATGGTCCATGGATATGCATTGTAGTAATGATATTTGGACTCGAACCTGTCTATGTAGTATGGGCAGTGGTCATGAGTTCGACAACAAGCATCCGTCTGCTTATGTTCACCTGTAATAATAGCGCATGTATGTTCCTCTTTGGTTTAACGCTTTACCAAATGACAAAATTTTAAGCTTGTCCAACTCGAAAGCATTCCCAGACAGCAAAATAAACGTGACTAAAAATTTGAAATTTGTTTTGTGAAGGGTAGAAAATATTGTGGGAAAAGAAGAAAATGCTGATTAACCAGCATTTTCTCCTTTTCCCAAAATGTTTTTATAGGCTTCTTCTTCAGGGTCATCAAAAGTTGGGATTGTGTGGTAAAGAGTTAACCCAAGATTTATAGAACAGCCTTTGTGAAAACACATGTTACAAATATTTACTGCTGGGTTTATGCTATACCAAACATTCCCTAGTTTTTATGACCCTGAGATAGAAGCCTTTGGAAAACATTGTGGGAAAAGATAACCACCATTTTCTCTTGTTTACCACATTGTTTTATACTCTTTGAAAGTCAAGTTTCACCTTTTGAGTCATGTTTATTATGTCATCTGCAAATGCTATCAATTTGGACCCCTATTACTTTGTCATTGGGTAAAGAGTTATATTCTTTATTAGATGATCAAAATAGACTTATCCATACTGCAAGTATTTTGCAGACCAAACCTTAAAGGTGGGTATTTAGAATTTTCACATCCCGTCAAATTAAAACAATATATATCACTGAATTTATATGAAAAAAAAAAATACAAATCATCAATACATGTAATTAAGAATCATAAATTTACAAAAAACAATTTTTTGATGGTATTCCCTTAAAAGACTACATAGCCTCTTAAGCTATTTTAAGATTTCCAGCCAAAAATGAAAAAAAGCATTGTGGGAATGCTAAGTGACTGGCACGTGACTAATGGTGCTGAAATTGATTAAAATAACAAACATGTAATTATTTTCCATAATGTCTTCTTCGGACGCTATGTTTGAAGCTTCGTCTTATATTTCAAGTATGTAAATGAATGAGTTGCTCATGTAGAAACAGACTGTGTTTCACGTCGACCTTGGCCGTGGTAAATCTCTAGTTTCTCTTGTTGTTGAATGGTTTTCGACTACTGGGGTTTTATGAATGAAAATTATAAGGCTTTGGGAGTATAAGGATGATTTTTTGTACTCTTGTAAAATTTTCATCCCAAATCTGAATGGCTACCTTTAAGGTCTAGGGCTCCTAATCTCACATAAAAAGATGGAAGCTCCTGCAAGGGGGTGGATAGCATTAACAAAGATGTCGTTGTTACGATTTAGTGAGTCTACAGCCACTAAATCTCATGACAACAGATGAAAGCTGCTGAGGTTGGTAGAAGGGCCTTTGTGAAAATATTGATGTAACACAGAGATTTACTGCTGAGTTAACCTGTTACCAAACAATCCTTGGTTTTTACAACCCTGAAATGGAATCCTTTTGAAAACATATATTGTGGTAAAAGGTAACCAGCATTTTCTCCTTTTCACACAATGTTTTCTACCCTGCTGGAAACGAATTTCAATTTTTGATTTAGGTTTAGTTTGTCTTCTGCAACTCCTTAATGATTTATACCAGGCTAAAATTATGTCGTTTGGTAATGAGTTAAGGGGTTGTAATCCTTAAATGTGGCTCAAGACATGTGATTTCTTTGCAAGGATAGGACATTTATCATAAAAAGGAAATTGCTGGTAACTATGTGTAGCATTTTCTCATGTTTCGTACATTGACTGTAAAACCTCTCTTCCACTCTTGGTACAGGAATAACATAATAATTAACCCATTACCACATAGCAAAAGTTTAGCCCTGTCCAAATTGAAAGCATTTGCAGACGACAATTTCAAAGTCGTTATTGTGTGGGACAGGGTTAAGTGCAGCTGCTGATCTACCAAAATAGTTATGCAAATGACACAAACATAAACAAATTTAAGAAGTTAGAAAAAACAAATGCTTGAAGGTATATAGAAAAGATGTTCATTAAATTCAGAGATAATTTTAGAACTGCAGTTCCTTCTTTTCCTTAGATGTAATCCAATGCTGTTACACTTCTACTATCTATTTATCAATGATACTTATAGTGATGCTTGCTCCTTCAATAAGTACACATACATATACCTGTGATTGCATTTTTATATTTTACCAAAAGACAAATTTTTGGACAGGACCAGTTCAAAGCATCTGTAGGCAACAAAATAAATCTTAGTAATATTGTGAATTCTGACTTTGATAGGGTAGAAAATATTGTTGGGAAAGGAGAAAATGGTAACCAGCATTTTCTCCTTTTCCCTCAATGTTTTCTATTGGCTTCTTTCTCAGGGTTGTTAAAAGTCGAGATTGTGTGGTAAGGAGTTAACTAGTTACTGTGTCAGTATGGAACTTTGACACTAGTAGATAACAGCTTTGGCAAACAATGTGGTGAAAGGAACAAAAGTCTTGTTACAAGCAAGTAAAGGTGTATGCAGTTTGCTAATGATATTGCTACTCTTATTATTACCTTATCAGTGGACCAGGCATAAGTATTGAAAGGGCCACAACTCCTATCATGACAAAATTGCAGCTGCACTAGTCTGTATGGTTGGAAGAATTCCAGTAAAATATCAGCCAAATTAACTTCAAACTGTTGAAGGACAGCAGGACACAGAATTGTGTCTACAGAATGATGGAATGACAAACTGGTTTGTTTCAATCCTTCCTTAGCTTTGGAGGCATAACATGTGCAATATAGATATGAACCAGTGAAATCAAGAATATAAATTTATTTTTTTTAACTCAGTGGAATTGTTTTGTGAAGAGAAGGAGGTCATTGTCACCAGCAGGCGCTCCTTTACTCACAGTACTTTTTTCTTTGGATAAGAAATGAGGATGCCAAGGCATAAATAGTCACAATTGTAAAGGAATACGATCAAAAATAATACCTAGATCCTTCATATCCTTTGCTATATTTTCATATCCACACCATTTTGTCCCTGGATAAATGGCAAAATTGCTACCAGCACCAGAGGGAGCCCCTGTTCCAAAATCTGGGTCAAATGGCTTCCCCTTTGTGAAAATTTATCATCATTATTATTGTGTAACCACCATGCACACAAAATGAGACAAAATCAGAAATTCATGTGCTAGTGTATACATAGTTTTATAATGAATTAATTCATTACCAAACGGCAAAATTTTAGACTTGTCCAAATCGAAAGCATTTGCAGACGACAAAATAAAAGTGACTGAAAATTTAAAATTTGTTTTGTGAAGGGTAGAAAACATTGTGGGAAAAGGAGAAAATGCTGGTTACCAGCATTTTCTCCTTTTCCCACAATTTTTTCTATAGGCTTCTTTCTCAGAGGTGTCAAAAGTAGGGATTGTGTGGTAATGGGTTAAAAATTAGAAAATAACAATATTAACCTGTATTAATTGAACTTATTTTGTTAAGAAATAGTCTTCTTTCTATAGTGGTTTATTATTCAATAAACCACTGTTGTAAGTTATGAGGCACAATTAATAATCCATGAGGGTGATAGCAACAATATAGCATGATGTGTGATTATGGCCAAAAAATTTGCAAACAATAAAGGTTGTTGATCACATTCTTAGAAAAGGAGAAAATACTGGTTACCACTATTTTCTCCTTTTCCTATAATGTTTATAATTCTTCTTCGTCAAGTTTTTGCTGTAATGTTTAACTCTTTGCCACACGACAAAATCATAGACTGGTTCAAATTGAAAGCATTTGCAGACGACAAAATAAAGGTGACTGAAAAATTGACTTTTGTTTTGTGAAGGGTAGAAAACATTGTGGGAAAAGGAGAAAATGCTGATTACCAGCATTTTCTCCTTTTCCCACAGTGTTTTCAAAAGGCTTCTTTCTCAGGGGTGTCAAAAGTAGGGATTGTGTGGTAATGGGTTAAACTACCACAGTAACAAACTTTGTTCATGTCATGATTGAAAGGATCCCCTCCATCGTCTAGTGTTGTGGCCCTTTTTCCACGCTGTTTTGATTCTCGACATTTTCGGAACATCAACTTGATTTTCTTCTGACCTATATATAATCAGAAATCCAACAAATAATTAAGCCTTTAACACAATCCAATATTTTTACGGTCATAGAGAAGATGACTCCTTTTCCTACAATGTATTTTACACGGTAGTTGAAAATTCATGTTTTGAGTTGCATTTGATTTGTCGTCTGCAAAAGCTTGATCTCATTTTGGACAGGATAAAATTTGGTTGTCTTGTAAAGGGTCAACTGTAGGGGAATAGTGCCCATTATGAACAATGCCTATATACATTATAAAAAAAAAGAGGCTAACTGTTTACCAAATGACAAAATTTTAGACTGGTCCAAATTGAAAGGACTAGCAGATGACAAATTAAACAACTAAAAAATTGGAATTTGTTTCTAGCAGGGTAAACATTCTGGGAAATGGAGAAAATGCTGGCAGCATTTTATTTTCCCACAATATTTTTAAAAGGCTTCTATGTCAGGGTCATAAAAACAAGGAATTGTTTGGTGAAGGGTTTAGCAGGTTTTTTTTTTAGAAAAAAAAGGGCCATATAAGTGACAAATTATTTACAAAGAAAACGCTGTCAAAAGCATACCCAACCCCACCATTTCACAACTAAATTCACAAACTTTTCCACTGAAGACCCTCAGAAACTCACATGAGGAAGGGGACATCCCATCCCACTCTGTTACCCATTTTCTTCCTCCCCAATTGGCATTTCCTGTCTCAGAGTGAGAACAAATATTTTAATCCTGGTTAATCCTGCCAGAACTTCCTAATGTTACCTCAACAGTTTTTTGCAGCGGTAAACAATTTGATCGTTGTTGCTGCTTCTGTTTGATAGTGTCCCATATAACTGGAATTTCTTTTATAGAGTAACTTGCTGTCTTGAAAGTATTTCTTGGGCAGAATGGCTTTTTTCAAATATCGAAAAACAGTATAATTTGTTAATTTTACAAGTTCAAAGAAAAGTTGAAGTATTGTTGCTCCTTCAGCCATTTCGAAAAGGATATAAAATAGATTTCTGGAATCATTGGCCCAGGGAAGACTTTTGAAATTATTGTGGTAAAAAAGACAACCTAGCTTCTAGCATTTTCTCCTTGTCCAACAATGTTTTCTCCCAAATCAAAGACAGGTGTCATCTTTTGAGCTAACTTAATTTTGTCTTATGCATAATTATGCTTTCAGTTGCTTCCAAAATTTTGCTGCTTGGAAAAAAAGTTAAATGGAGAAATATCTAATTCTCAGTAATATCATTACTATAGCACACATATAATTTTTAAAGCCATATATATACAGCATCAAGAAATTACATGTTGACCCTAACTCTTGCCAAACAACAGAATTTTACATATATCCAAATTTATAGCATTCACAGATAACAAATTACATATGTCCACATGATGAAACTTGTTTACAAAATTTTAAAACATCGCAGGAATAGGAGAAAAATACTGGTTTCAAGCATTTTTGTCCTTTTCCCACAAGCTCTTAATTAAGCAAAGTAAAACTTCTCATTATATGTTTGTTTACTCTGTACCAAACCAAACGATCCCAAATTTTAAGAAAAAGGTTTCAGCATTTTTTCCTTATCCATAATCTCTTCTATGCTGTTAATGAGATATTTCAAAATGTATGCACTATTTAATTCATTGCCTGCAAATGCTTCCAACCTGGACCAGTCTTGAATTTTGTCACCTGGGAAAGAGTTAATATTTGTGTAAAAAGGCATTAGTCTGTTTTTGTCCTGGGAAAGCATCTAGATGGCGAGGAGATACAAATCTTTGAAACTCTTTTCCAAGTGACAAAAATTTAGACCTGTTCAAACCAAAAGCATTTGCCAAATCAAAAGTGGCCCAAGTGACCAAATTTGCCCTTGATAGGATAGAGATTTTTATAAGGAGGAGGAGAAAATGCTGGTATGTTTCAAAACCCTTCTTCCTAAGGCTCATGAAAACTGTAGATTGTGTGGAGGAGGGTTAAGGAGTAATAACATACCAATATGCTCTATCTGCACACCAGTACTACTTGCCAGCTTTTGTGATTTGGCTGAGTTACGGTATATGGAGCATGATATGATGTCATCAGTGTGGGCGGCAGTTCGGGCTCTCAAAATATATATCCCATTAGTGACCTTGAACTCAAGTTCACTGTCAGACACCTTCTTCACTTTGTAAGCAATTTCCCCTGTAAATCAATACAATAATGGGTAATTCAGTTGTTCTGTTAAATTACTGACATAAGCATGACATAAAGATGATCCCTGGAAACACATTTTTAACTCATTACCACTCGACAATATTTTAGACTGGTCCAAAATGAAAGCATAAGCAGACGACAAAATAAAAGTAACTGAAAATTTGAAATGTTTTGTGAAGGGTAGAAAACATTGTGGGAAAAGGACAAAATGCTGGTTACCAGCATTTTCTCCTTTTCCCACAACGTTTTCTAAAGGCTTCTTTCTCAGGGGCGTCAAAAGTGTGGTAATGGGTTAACATAAAAATGATTACCAATAACAGACTTTTTAATTGAACATGATTCCTCCCTTTACAGCTTGAAAATGGACATTCTTTTGTTTTGTTAGAAAAAAAAATCTGTTTCAATTCTTTGAAAAAACTCATTTTCCAAAACTGGCAAAGGCAAAAATATTCAACACAATAGAAATATTTGCTAATTCTAGACTTGTAAAAAAGACAAGCTTCATGAGTGCCTTGACTCTGTACTAAATCATGTATAGTTTTACCAATCCTGAAGAAAAAAACTCTTGGAAGTAGTCTTCTATCAGAATGTTTTAAATCCTTTAAAGAAAAATCTGTCATTTAACCTACATTAAATTTGTCATCTGCAAAGACGGGTAACACTTTTGCACATTTACAATATGGCTTTTGGATTCAGATGAATACTTAAACAGTATATAATAATATTTATAAAATAAGTAAGTTTTTTGTGTGAAAGTTTTATTCCATTTTCATTATGCTGCATAATTCTATACAGATTTAAAATCAGAAGTACTTTTCTAATCTATCATTGGCATCATTTAAGTACTTAATGGTGTTTTGTTACCTTACTTACCATAATCCTGTACCTTCAGTATGGATATTGTTGTTTGGTAAAGGCTTAACCCATTACCACACAATCCATACTTTTGACGCCCCTGAGAGAAAGCCTTTTGAAAACATTGTGGGAAAAGGAGAAAATGCTGGTAACCAGCATTTTCTCCTTTTCCCACAATGTTTTCTACCCTTCACAAAACAAATTTTGTCTGGTAATGGGTTAACTCATTACCAAACGACAAAATTTTAGGTTTGTCCAAACTGAAAGCATTTGCAGACCACAATATAAAAGTGACTGAAAATTTGAAATATGTTCTGTGAAGGGTAGAAAACATTGTGGGAAAAGGAGAAAATGCTGGTTACCAGCATTTTCTCCTTTTCTCACAATGTTTTCGAAAAGCTTCTTTCTCAGGGGCGTCAAAAGTAGGGATTGTGTGGTAATGGGTTAAAGAAAACTCAAATCTAACTTACGAGTACATTATTAATAAATTTTGAAATGGCAATAAACAAACATACCACGTGGCAAGCACAGAGAACAAGTAGCAAACAGTATTGGAAAAGCACAAAACACTAGATCTAACTTCATATCTTATCAATGAGCTGTTTTATCTGGAACTGTTCATGCTATTTCTTTCTTCTTTTGGAAGTAACAATCCTTATCTGTTCCCCAAACGACACATTTTATGCAGATTACACAAAAATATTTTGCTAATTGTACTATTATTTGGCTTGGCTTATATGACCAAATCTACCAATTAAGCAGCAGAGGATGTGGAGTTAGATCAGACTGCATGTGCAAACTGATCTTACAGTACACTCACCACAAAAATCATTTATGGTTGCAAAACAGATAACTGTTAAGTGCAATGATAGCAGAATTTGTCTTTGCAGTCTTTGAAAGGATAGAAGCTGGTAACCAGCATTTTCTACTTTTCCCAAATTGTTTTCAAAAGATTATTTTCTTATTTTTCTTAAATAATTTGGACTTTTTAGCACAGGGTTAACATATAAGATTTTGCAGACTGATAAGGATTCTATTTGGATGAAATTATGCTGTAGACGGTAATACAAAAGTTTAAAAGAATGTCCCTGGAAGGTCAACACATGTATTACGGTAACCCATTACACACAATCCCTACTTTTGATGACCCTGAGAAAAAAAAGCCTCCGGAAAACATTGTGGACAAAGGAGAAAATCCTGGTAACCAAAATTTTCTCCTTTTCTCACAATGTTTTCTACCCTTCACAAACCAAATTTCAAATTTTCCGTCACTTTTCTTTTGTCGTCTGCAAATGCTTTCAATTTGGAACACTCTAAAATGTTTTCATTTGGTAACAGGTTGAAAGACTGTCCCTGGAAGGTAAATACTGTACATGTACGAAACCATTATCATACAATCCTGAGGCTTTTAACAAGCTAGGGAGGATAGATTTGAGAACATTGTGGGAAAAGGTGAAAATGATAGTAACCAGCATTTTCTCCTCTTTCACAATGGCTTCTACCTATTTCTGGACACAAATTTAACACTTGGAACGCATAATGAATTGTTGTCTGCAAATTTTTACATTTTTTACTTACATTATGAATAAGTCTTAAGATTTACCCGTATTACCTTTTTCAGAAGGACCTAACCAAAATTAAAATATTTTGCAGTTGACATCTTAAATGTGGTGCAATTGGTGGAAATTGTTTCTAAAAGAGTAGAAAAAAATTGAGAAAATAGAAAAAATTGTAGAAGAAGGACAAAATGCTGTTAAGCACAGTATTATTTAAAACCCTGCTCTTTCAGGTTCATTTAATACTTATCATACAATACCCAGCTTTAATGACCTTGAGACAGAAGTCTTTTGAAAACATAGTGAGAAAAGGAGAGAATGCTGACCCCAAAACATTCTAATAAAGAATTCATCTCAAAGTACCGACAGACTGGCAAAAGTGAAATACTAACGTTGGCAAGGATAAACTTGTTTAGAACACACAAATGTTGAAGAAAACTGGTCCAATCTGCATATTAAGGCCCATCCTTCCAATCTGGTTCTGTTCAGCTCTGTCTAGTCCCATCATCAACTCTTTACCACACAATCCCAACTTTTAATGACCCTGAGAGAGAAAGCTTTCAAAAACATTGTAGAAGAAGGAGAAAATGCTGGTAACCAGCATTTTCTCCTTTTTCTGCAATGTTTTCTACCCTTTCCAAATCAAATTTCAATTTTTGAGTCATATCTATTTTGTCATCTGCAAATACTTTCAATTTGGACTAGTCCAAAGTTTTTTTCGTTTGGTAAAGAGTTAACCCATTACTAAACAACAAAGTTTTAGGTCTGTACAAATCATTTGCAGACCACAAAATAAAAGTGACTGAAAATTAGAAATTTGTTTTGTGAAGGGTAGAAAACATTGTTGGAAAAGGAGAAAATGCTGGTAACCAGCATTTTCTCCTTTTCCCACAATGTTTTCTAAAGGCTTCTTTCTCAGGGGCGTCAAAAGTAGGGATTGTGTGGTAATGGGTTAAGTCTGATCCAGTTGGATTGGATGACTTTACCTGGCACTTATGGCCATTTACCTTTCACTCAGCTGGGTACCTGTACCTCAGTGGTTAGGATATCTGACTCTTGACCTGATGGTTGCGTGTTTGATACCCAGCTGTGGAAAGCTCATTCAGGCACTTTTTTTGCCTCTACGTTCTGATGCATGTGAGAAAATAATCAGTGACTTGGGAAGAAAAATTGTTTCAGTAATGGTGTGAGGAAGCCAAGAAACACACATAGTGCACTGGCCGCCATGATGCTACTTTAGCTGTTAAAATAGTGTTTTAGTCCAATACAAACCAAACCATGCCATTGATTCGTTATAATAAAAAATGCCATGACAAGAATTTCTTTCTGATGGGTTTCATTGAAACAAGAGAGCTATGACGGCTCTATGTAGCTCCAGTAGCTAATTAATACAAATCCTACACACCTTGCTTTCTAACTAGAAGATATACAAAATTTTCCCCAAGAAGCTCAAGAGAAACTTATCACCCCAGGGAAAAGCCTTTTTTGACAACAGAGCTATAATTACTTGAAACCTGTTGGAGGTCTGTCTACAAGTTAAAGCCCTGTACCAAATGATACTAGGTCTAGAATGTGTGGTTATAAACAAGAAGATTTTTTGGGTTTCCTCTATAAAAAGGATGTGTAAAACATAAGATCTCTGAGACAGGACTAATTTTGATCCCATGGCTAAATTCAGAACTAAACCACTATGAAGGTATGTGCTAAATTTGGTGAGTCTAGGATTTAGAAGTTAGCCCAATCTTGAAATGCTTCCTACGTGCCTGCTATATAATTATACATGTAAAATTTGGTAGCACTAGGTCTTATGGTTAGGAACAAGAACATATCTAAAGCTTTCACAATAAAAGTCTATGTAATACATGTGACCCCTGGAATGGGGCAAAACACAACTCAAGGGCTATTTGAGCAATCTTAGTAGAGGCGTACTAGATAAAGCTATATGCAACATTTGTTATCTCTAAGCCTTATGGCTAGGAAAAAGAATATCTTAAAACCTGGCAATGAAAGCCAATGTAAAACTTATGATCCCTAGGGTAGGGCCATATTTGACCTCAGGGCTGTAAGTAGGGCACTCTTGGTAGAGGCCCACTAGGTATTTTAGCTGCAGACAATATTTGGTAACCCTAGGCTTTATGACTGGGTACAAAAGGATTTTTGAAGTTTTAACAGTATAAGCCCTTGTAAAACTTGTGACCTCCATGGTAAGACTGACTTCATCCCTGGGCTATAATTTGAAAAAAAAAATTAGTAAAGGTCTATTAGGTAAAGCTAAATGCCAAATTTGGTAGCCCCAATCCTCTTGGTTTCAGACAAGAAGATTTTCAGTTTTGTTGCCATGGCAGCCAGAGTTTTGAAGGGTATCAAATTAATTCAAGAAATTCTGAATATGACCATGAAGGAACAATTCTGTGAAGTTTCAAAAGAAATTGGACGAGTAGTTTCAGAGAAGATGTTTGAGGTAAAAATTACTGATAATCTGATAATGAACAGACTGGCGGAAACGACAGACACCAGGCCACAACATACCGCCATTGGCCTTTGGATGATGAAACAAGAACATATCAATTTGATGGTCTAATTCACATTTGAATATTTTCAGCAAATCAGTTTAAAAGTTTTTGTGCTTTTTCACTTAGACAAAATTGTGGCTGGATAAGACATTAACTCATCACCAAACAACAAAATTTTAGGATTGTCTAAATCGAAAGCATTAGCAGACGTCAAAATAAAAGTGACTGAAATATTGAAATTTGTCTTGCGAAGGGTAGAAAACATTGTAGGAAAAGGAGAAAATGCTGGTTACCAGCATTTTCTCCTTTTCTCATGTTTTCTAAAGGCTTCTTTCTCAGGGGTGTCAAAAGTAGGGATTGTGTGGTAATGGGTTAAAAAAAAACCATGAGACTTGCCTTATTGTTATAAGAGCACATGAGGCTTATTTGCGTAGATCTAAGCTTAATTTACATATTTCATAGGCAACATCAATCATTCTTAAGACCATTTCTGGCCTAATTCTCATGAATTTTCTTATTTGAAAGTATCAAAATTTCTGATCGACCAAACAATTTGGTTTGGCAAACTAGAAGTTGCTTTACTTTATAAATCTAGAGTAAGACTAAGGAACTAAGAATGGTTGGTGAACATGAGGTCAGAATATGATGACCCCAGGCCTGCTCAACATATCTGACAGCATGATTGTGCTGAGGACCAGACAGCACTTTTCAGCAACTGCTTGTATACGCTAATGAAACAACAAAGAACCATTTAATCATTTAACAATATCTTCATTGTATAAAACTTTTACAGTCAAGGAACAGGAATCAAAGCAAACAACAAAGAACCATTTAATCATTTAACAATATCTTCATTGTATAAAACTTTTACAGTCAAGGAACAGGAATCACAGCAAACTATGTCAAATTTCATCTCTACATCACTGTTTGTCAAAATGTAATATCCACCACATCTACACTCATAGCCATATTCCACAGCAACATAGTTTGTTTCTGATAAATCACTGCACATTCCAGAGTCTACATTACTCCTTTCATTATCTAACAGATCAAACTGTTCAAATTCTATTGTATCTTGAATCGGGTAAGACTGAGCTAAGCACCTCTCTGCCCATCGCACATCATACTCTTCACGCAACTTTGGATCACTTAAAATCTTCCAGGCTCTGTTTATCTTTATAAAGTCTTCTGATGAGGTACTTGTGTGATTTTCTCCTGCTTTGTCCGGGTGATGTTTCAAGGCTAGTGTTTGATAGGACTTCCTAATCTGATCATGTGATGCTGTGCTTTCACATTGTAAAATGTCATATAAATTCTCCATGTTCAACTTACCTCTCTCTGCAAAAATATATTTCAAAAGAATCTGATTACTATGGACACAGATTTTTACACTTTGCAGCAGACCACTAAGGAAAACACTGTTGTTCAAGAAAAAGTAGCTTACAGAGATACCGGTATTCTCCTTTTTTTTTGATAATTTTTTTGAAATTTGTTTTCAAATATCTTCACCTTTACATTAGGGCAAAATTCTCAAAAAGTTTCTTTTCAAATGTTTTCTCCATCAGCTTGTGTAAAACATGCAAATTAACTTTAGTTAAAGATTTCTAAAAGTCTTTACCACACACAAAAAATTTTAGAATGGTCCAAATTGCAAGCTTTTCCAGACAATCATTGTGACACAAATTATTATACATGTATTTATCTTTGCAAAGATAAAACAGTGTGGGTAAAGGACAAAAAACTGGTTACAAGTATTTGCGCCTTTTCCCACAATGCTGTAAAAAAGTCTTTTCATTATGTTTCTCAGAACTCAAATTTTTGTTATAAAGGGACTGGGTTACACCTCATCCCATGATAATGATCTATAATATTCTATAAATCACCTGCTGCTTAAGAAGGTATTTTATCAACCCTTTAATATACAAAAAAAGGTATTGACTTTTCACTTCAAAATCATTTGCAGATGACAATGTAAAAATAGCTCAATAAAGGAAATTTGCATTGTGAGAAAGAAGGTTTCAAAGACATTTTGAATAAAAGGAGAAATGCTGGTATCCATCACAATTTTCTCACTTTCCATGATAATTTTTACCTTTTCTTAACTCTTCACTAAACGACAAAATTTTAGACTGGTTCAAATTCAAAGCAGGGTAGAAAACATTGTGGGAAAAGGAGAAAATGCTGGTAACCACCATTTTCTCCTTTTCCCACAATGATTTAAAAGGCTTCTATCTCAGGGTCGTAAAAACCAGGGATTGTTTGGTACAGAGTTATAAAACTATTTCAGCTATTTATTTTCTGTAACTGCTTTGAATTTGGATGAGTCTAAAGTATGTTGAACATAGGTCGCTCCTACCCCCAACTCGAAGGCTCACTTGAATTTTTTTTTTGTGATGTGTCTTCACTTGCCCCCATGGTGGTAATTCTTATTCCTTCTCTGGATTGAAAAAATTAAAATACCAGCATCTTTTTGAATGGTTGCATGCGCCAACCTTTTCGTTGTCAGGTATAATAATTTCCTTGATTGTTAGACGAATAATTAATCATTTTAAAAACACTACAATAATTAGAGAATGTAACTGTTTCATTCTTGCAATTCCATGTATTGAAATGTAAAGATCAACTAAACTCCTTCCAATGAAATCAAACCAGGTTTAACATTTACTGTGCATATTCTGGAAGTAATTGCAAGTACAGTAAAGTTCTTTTTTTCTTACAGTTAACAGGCTGTCATATTTACTGGCTGGGGTATGAAAATAGAAACTAAAATGAACTTAATATATTTCTTTTATGAGGAATCATATTTAAATTGCCGATTTTATGATACTTTTTTTTTAAAATGAAATTGGATGTGCATGTGCAGTTAACTGAATCTATAGTGAATGACTGTTTACAAATAACCCAGATAAGTTAAAGGAGAAATACAAAAAGATCAGTGAAAACCTGGTGTGCTAAACTTCTTGTCTACATGAAGTTACATCCTTTATCACAATCTATGGTAATAGCTGAAAAGAAATTTCAGACATATAGTTCCCTGGTCCCTTAGTGACCCTTAACCTAAAATGAACAATTTTTAAGATGATGGGCTCTCTAATATTGTATTAAAGAACAGGAGCAAATATAAAACACAACTTCAGTTACCTTGTGTGAAAAACAGAAAACGATATGATACTAAGCCTGTCTCAGAGGGATTTACGGATGTTTCAATAAAAGAGAAGTTCAGTAACATAAACTTCTAGATTAAACCAAATGGATGTTTTGATAACAAAGCAATTATAAGTGTTTATATACAAAGTACAGTCTGATCTTTGATTAATAATACCCACATTTCCTATATTATAAACAAGGACAGCCACTCAACTGCTAACATTAGACTTAACTTTACGGAGATGAAAATGGCCATTTTTATTCTTTGATGCTCTAAACTGTAAAATTATGGATTATCAATCTAACTTCAGAAATAGAAGTTGTACAGGTAAAAATATTGTGGCAGATTGAAAAGTAGGGAGAGATGGACAGAGGCAATAACAATGCTTTCTTGCATACTTCTTGTGATTTTGACCACAATATGTACATTTGTGTGTGTCATAAGTTATTTTGTATTACTCAGTCTCTGCTTTTTTATTCAAGTTTTCAAAGACAAAAGTCAATATCTGTAGGTTTTATAACATTCAACAACAGGCAAAGATCATATGAAGTTCCTTTTCGTACTTCACATGAGCAAAAGAGGTACTCTCCATTGTATAGATGCGTCTCTTTAACAGCCTGTTTTCACACCTAGTGTTACCCATAAGATAAAGAATTTCTCACAAATCTAGATAAAAACAATAGAATATGTGGTCGATCACAATTAATATGTGGTCGATCATATATTTGCAGCTTTATTAGAAGAAATATGCAGATCAGACAGCACACAGCTAAAAGCTGAGGGGATAGGCCATGTTGAGATCGGGCTGTCCAGAATGTTTCGATTATTCAAGATAATCCTGAGATTCAACATAACCTGAACCTTTAAAACAGGTGAAAAATTCGCAGATCAGATTACACACAAATGTACATTCAGTTCAAACATGGCTCGCTTATGGTATTTGAAAAAATGTTTGTTGAGGTCTGGGTATCTATCTCTCTCACTTCTTCTCTTCATTTGCCACAATATTTTCCTACCTGTTTTTCCCAAGCTTAATTTACTATGATTACAACCGTAAGAACATCATATAATAGCTCATAAGATGTATGAAATACTGAAAATTCAATGAGTACAAGATTAGGGTATTATAAATCACTTGAAATATGGTTGAAAATAGAAAAATGAAAGGAAAAATGTGTGGACAGCTAAATATTGGCAGAAAAAAATGTATGGATTAGTGGATAGCCTATTTATCAAGGGGAAAGGGTGAAAAGTGCAAAAATAAAAGGTGTAAATCTATCTATCAAGGGACAAATGGTGGAAAGTGCAAAAATATGATGTTTGAACAAAAGAAAGTCATGTATTGGATGTAAAAATTGTCACATTACATAAACTCTATAATTTGTGGCTTGCAACACATGAAAAGGGGCATTCGGACATTTGTGTAAAGTGTCGTCTCGGATCAGCCTGCACAGTTCACACAGGCTAATCCGAGATGACAATTTACAATCAAAATAGATTTTGTCCTACAGTGCATGTGCGCAAAACAGAAAATTACACAAAAGTGGCAAGTGTCATTTTGAATTGGCCAGCACGGGCTGGGCAGACTGATCCGAGACCAAACTTTTTGCCAATGTTCAAATGTAGGCCATGTAATTGCTTTGTTACCAAAACATCCAAGTCTATGTTACCAAACTCATTTAAGGCACATGTGGTATCACTGTCTGACCAGCCAATTAAATCTGAGTCAGCCTTCAATTATTGGGGCGAAGAGTTGATTAAATCAAATGGACAATATTCAAAATATCACAAAAATATGTTTTAAACTTCCAAAATACTATCAACCGATAGAAAAAAACGTGTGTGACCGAGATACTAACAATGCTGGAAAAATAAGTTGACAGCCGAATGTTCGATATAGAAATGGCGTCTTTTACAAAAAGGGAAGTAACTTTGTAAGAATAATATATATATAACATTATGAACTATGGAAGAATCTTTCCTTCATGAACTATGGATGAGCTGTTATCATGATTGAATGATTTCTGCTACAATAGAAATTTTGTTAAACTAAGATTTTTATTTTAAGAGTATGAAAACGAATTTAACTAGCTTTTTGTCTACTTTTACGTTCTAAGTTCAATTTGTTATATAATTGCTGGGAACCAGATATTAGTAAATAGTGAGTGTAAACTAGGTCAGAGTGACAGGGAAGTCCAGTTGAATTTGGTCAAAATCTGTGATATATGCATGTTGTCAGCCTGCAATAATGAACCATGGATGAATAGTTATAAACTCCCATTAATATCTTCAGGTAAAAATTGTCTCTGTTTTCCCTTTCACTACTATAGATCTATATTGATTATTGATGACATGATGTGTACAGGGATAAACTGTGACTTGTCTGCTGTAGACACAAGTTGTTGTAGATATCAATTAACAAGAGATAACTCGAAGCAATATTATGATGCCTGCTCCAAACAGACAACAAAATTTCTTGCTTGTATCGAGAGCATTTGCAGATGACAACTAGGAGAACAACATGACAAAAATCTGTGCAAATTTATTAGAGTGTTGTAGGGTATTCACGAGCCATCGGTAGTTTTCGGACACATTGTATAATTTCGTTTATGAGCGTTGTTCGATTAACGTGATGCACAGAAACACACAAACGAATCGTCCTTTTTTTTTTTCAAGCGTCTGATCCGTCGTCTGCACTTCCATCAAGATTTTTACAAAATAATTTAAGACAAATGTAGATATTTTTAAGTACATTGAAAAAAAATATAATCAACTCTTAACACTGTAAATGAACAAAAAGCAACCCCTTGCCATTTTAAGGCCATAGACTATTTACTAGATACAAACATGCCTCACAGAGCGTCTGCATATTCTAGCTACACTCGATTCTAATTGGTTCCAACCCTACATAATTTTGATGAAATGGGTATTTCGTACCAGGAATCATGTTGCATACATCATTCGTCATGACTGTCCATTGTTTTTCCAACCAATACCAATTCATATGGGTATCGACATATTTCTTGCGTAAAAAAATGATCACAAGAGTGACTAAATAGAAATACACGCACCCATGAGAGAAAAATCCACCCCAATGCATAGTGGAATGATATGGCAATACAAAACTACACATGAAAGTATTTTGTAGTTGACAGTAGAGCAATGGCTGGTATTATCAACACTTTAAGAGATCAGAAAGTGTGGTGTCAATAACAGCCGCTTTCAATACAAACTGAATTTATCAGTGGTTTATTTTGTGCATATTCTACTGATCTACGCCTATAAAATAACGGCACCAAGTTACGTATTGTAGCAAACAACGCCAATATTACATAAGGGTATGTAGGGTAATATTGACTGACTTCGTCTATTATCGACATTGTCTTTATTTTCAAAAATTAAATAGATTAAAATCCTCTTTAACTCATCAGTATGTGTTTTTTTCCAATCCTTGTTGCAGAGTTAGATCTAATATACAGCAATTAAAATAAAACTTGGTGTATAACATAAGTACAAATGCAGAAGAAGGCCGAACAAGTAGATCTACACATATAGTATCATAGACTAAGAGGTTTGGATATTGCACCACTGCGCATCATTTCTATGGCCTATGACATTTTATTTGGCGAGTATTGAGCTCGTTTTGGAGTTTACAAGTCAAAATTTATCTGGACATACATGTAGCTGTAACCCGAAAGAAAAAAAGGAATTGTGCTTATAAATTATTAAACATATTAGATTCTAATTCTTATTTCTTTTATTTATATCTTAATCTGTCGATAATTGCCGATCACACAAATTAGCATGGGCAGTCCTCAACACATCAATAAGCTGCTTTATGGTGGACAAAACACGCTCGATTTTGTGATGTAAACACTATTCTGTATCTGAAACTTTTATTTAAGTTTGAATTCAAGCAATCGACCACATTTTAGTATGCCCTACACGTTGGTATCATAGACGTTATCGTTGGGAAATTTAATTACTGTAAAATTTTACTCGCTCTTTGGGACTTATAGATTACGGTTTACTTCCAGCACTGTGATTAAATGAAATACTGACGTCATAATTATGTTACATCAAAAAAATGGAATTTTTTTACCTTTCATGGAATTAAAGGACATAGTAAAGAATTGATGATAACTGCCGACGGTCGAAAATACCTGACGTTGCTGTATTGGCATTAGATATAGCCAGAATATACCAATATGCTTCCATTCACTTCTATAATTAATGGACGAGGAATTACACTTTTTGAAATTTGACCCCAAATCTGAAGGTTAACACCTTTAAGGGTGGCCCTTCAGAATTTGGGAAGAAAATTTTATAAAAATTAAAAAAATCATCCTTATACTCTCAAAGACTTATAATTATCATTCATAAAACCGCAGTAGATGAAACCCATCTGACAACAAGAGAAATTAGAGATTTACTACGGCCCAGGTCGACATCGATGGGAAACATGTTCTATTTTTACATGAGCAACCTGCTCATATACATACCGGAAATACACTGATGAAGCTTCAAATATAATGTCTGAGGAAGATACGAAAAATAATTACATGTTTGTTATGTAATGGAATTTAAGTGTCATTAGTCACGTGCCAGTCACTTAACATTCCCACAATGCTTTTTTTAAATTTTAGTGCGAAATCTAAAAATAGCTTAAGAGGCTACGTAGCCTTTTAACCCATTACCACACAGTCCTACTTTTGACGCCCCTGAGAAAGAAGCCTTTAGAAAACATTGTGGGAAAAGGAGAAAATGCTGGTAACCAGCATTTTCTCATTTTCCCACGTTTTCTTCCCTGCTGGAAACAAATTTCTCAATTACATTTATTTTGTCGTCTGCAAGTGCTTTCAAATTGGACAAGTTTAAAATTTTGTTGTTTGGTAAAGGGTTAAGGGAATACCATCAAAAAAATTTTTTTTGTAATTTTATGATTCTTAAGTATTGATAATTTGTATTATTTTTTCATATAAATTTCAGTAATATATATATTTTTTGATTTGGTGTGATGTGAAAATTCTAATACCCACCTTTAAGAATTTCATGATGGCTATTTTTTTTTAAAAATTAGGTGTCCAAATATACCCTCCATCTAACCAAAAACTCCAAAGGTGTCCAAAAACTAACTCTGTACATTCACATTTTTGCTAGTTTATATTACATTGATTTTAGTTAGGGACTATGTCAATTGGTGAGTTTGGGTTAATGGCGCTGGCAGTCCATTGAGACTGGAGGAGGGGAGTTGGTTACTGCCAGAAAAGAAAGAGAGGGAGGAGTGCTGTAGTTGATAGACTCACGACTGGAGGCCCATCTAGCACAGTTGTTAAGAGTTGCGGCACAAGTACTCTAGGAGTTGTGGGTTCAAGTCCCACCTGAGAGGGTCTTTTTTCTCTCATGGTTTACTTCAAAGGGTTTATTTCAAAGGGTGGTAAACATTGTGGAAAAAAAGACAAAAATGCTGGTTACCAGCATTTTCTTCTATTCCAAAAATGTTCTCTTGTGCTGAAGTTGTGAAACTGAAGACTGTTTGATAAAAGGTTAACCCTCTTCCACACATTGACGACTTTTGACGACCCATGGAAAGCAATCTTTGAAAACATTCAATAATTCCGTTAATACGTGACCGATTGGAACTTGGTTTGAAGCAGAGAAGGCGGAAGGACTCCGGAGATTTGCTTGATGTGTTAGATTTTTTAAACAATACCCGATAAAAAAGTTATTGACGAGTAAACAAATTATCCAGGGTAAAAAGTTTGTTTGCTCGTCAATAACTTTTTTATCAGGTGTCGTTTAAAAAATCTAACACATCAAGCAAATCCCTGGAGTCCTTCCGCCTTCTCTGCTTCAAACCAAATTCCAATCGGTCATGTATTAACGGAATTATTGAAGATTTTCTTACCTGAAGTCGGGGAATTTTTTCAAATAACGGTCATTGTTGTTCTTGTTGTGTCACGTGATTCCCCGCCGTGTGAGCTCTGATTTACCTTGTACTAGGTCAGACTCCTTTGCTGATAAGGTACATGATTATTGATGTAAACATTAGCATTATCTAGTAAGCTATTGTGCAGAGGCCATCATAACTCTTTACTGATTACAAAATTTTAAAATTGTCAAAGTTCAAAGCATTTTCAGACAATAAATATACTTCAAAAGATGATGTCTGTCTTTGCTACGGTAGAAAACATTTTGCTACCAGCATTTTTCTCCTTTTCCCACAATGCCTTCAAAAGTTTTCTATTTTAAGGTCGTTAAAACATGGGGAAGTGCAAATAGATCTGCCTTTATGCCTAAGTAGCTCTACCACATTATCTTGATCTTTCATGACCTGGAAGAAAAAGGCTCTTGAGAAAATTGTGGGAAAGTGGCAAATGCTGGGACCTAATATTTTCTCCTTTTTCTACAATCTTTTCTTCCATTTCTGCATTAGCCACATGGAACTGTCTTCCACCATTTCTTTGAATTTGGACAAGTCTAAAATCATTTGGTAAACAGCTGACAAGCATTTTCAACCATTTAGATTTAGATCAGACTGTGGATTATTTCTTGTTTGATCATAACTTTGCACTGCTTGATGTTAAATAGGAGAGGCTAAATTGTTTTAACCCATTACCACACAATCCCTACTTTTGACGCCCCTGAGAAAGAAGCCTCTAGAAAGCATTGTGGGAAAAGGAGAAACTGCTGGTAACCAGCATTTTCTTCTTTGCCCACAATGTTTTCTAACCTTTACAAAACAAATTTCAAATTTTCAGTCACTTTTATTTTGTCGTCTGCAAATGCTTTCGATTTTAACAGGCCTAAAATGTTGTCGTTTGGTAATGAGTTAAGGGCCTTAAATTTATAGAACCTGTTTTTTTTTTTACTCCCTGAAAATATTCATTTATTATGTATTAAAGGTTGGATATGGTCTTACATATTTGTAACTTAGAATTATAGATATGAGAATAAACTTGGTGTACATGGTTGGTAAGTTTTGTTTATTTGCTTGGTAAACTATAACCAGTGCATTAAACTTTTCAGCGGGGATCCACACCTATCTGGAATTTTCAAAGTAATGGCTGTCTGCCTGAAATTTTGGAAATAAATATGAATGTTACACCAGAAACATCTACAAATGCATAATATGAATTATTCAAAGACCACCTCTTTGCATAGCTGCACAGGTATACTTATATATTGTCCCAAGATAACTGTCCCCAGAGGCAATTTTATTTTTTGACTGGTCACCTGGGGTATGGCACATATTAAATGTCGAAGTATGAAAAAAACACCATAGTGTCTTATTTTTGAGACTTACTTTTATACCAGTATACACACTGACAGCAAATACAGACATGTATCTATGTTTAACATCTTACCACACAATGATGACTCTCAACGACCTTGAAGAAGATGCCTTTAGAAAACATGGTGGGAAAAGGAGAAAATGCTGGTAACCAGCATTTTCTCCTTTTTCCACAAAGTTTTCTATCCTATCAAATAAAGATTGTGTCATTTGAGGCATTGTGAAAATGTCATCTGCAAATGCTTTCCATTTGTATTGGTCTAAAATTTTGCTGTGTGATTAATCAAGTAGCAAATTTTATTATATGTATGTTATAATGATTTATTTGATTTACTGTAGAAAACATTGCAGGAAGTGGAGAAAATGCTGGTTATCAGCATTTTCTCCTTTTCCTACAGTCTTTTCAAAAGCCTTCCTGCTAAGAGTTGTTAAAACTCAGGATTTTGTGGAAAAAGGGTGAAAGTTGTATGAATTATCATATTTTGTAACACTTCCTGTTGAAATACAATAATGCTTATTCAGTTACCCCACTACCCCCCTTGAAATTGTATTTTGATTAAAACTAAACATATCTTCAGTGAGCATCATATAATAGGGTTTACTAACCATGTTCAGATTGTGCATCTGTTATGACATTTGAATAGAAAAAAACATAAGGTATTATTTGTTTATGATATTATTGATATTAATAATAATAAAACTCAGCATTGTATGATAAAGATTAAATAATCACCATACAAAGAGTGTAGATGTTCTAACTGAACAGAGGTAAGGTAGATAATTATGATCTAAAAACTTTAAAAGTGTGTAGTAGCGATAAACAAACTTAATGAGTCAAGACCTTATGCAGAGATAGTGATGAAAGATTATGTATAACATGTACAATATGTATGTTCACGTATTATGTGGCTTGTGACTGGTGCAGTATTTTAAAATCTGAGTGTTAACCCATTACCACTCAATCCCTACTTTTGACGCCCCTGAGAAAGAAGCCTTTAGAAAACATTGTGGGAAAAGGAGAAAATGCTGGTAACCAGCATTTTCTCCTTTTCCCACAATGTTTTCTACCCTTCACAAAACAAATTTTAAATTTTCAGTCACTTTTATTTTGTCGTCTGCAAATGCTTTCAATTTGGACCAGTCTAAAATATTGTCGTTTGGTAATGGGTTAAAGGGAGCTACCCTGACTTTTATAATCCCAACAGACTTCAATTATCTCAACAGACTTCAAAAATGATGTATCACAAAATAAAGAAGTATATAGTGTACCTGACAAATCATTATTGAGAAGAAGAAAGACAAAAGTAAGAGAAAAGTATTTTTCAGTGGTATTTCCTTAATGGGCTACTGAGTATTTCTAGATTTTGTACCAGACTTCTGAAAAGACTTGTGGGAATGTCTCATCAGTTATTAGTGTCGAATTCAAGGATTTGTATTAAAAATGTTGTGACATCATTATTTGACGTAATAACAAAAGCCAGTGGAACTGATTGAAAAAAAAAGAAATCTGCTATACCATTGCAAAGAAATAAATAGCTAGATCTGTTTTTCAGGATTTTGCAAGAAATTTGATGAATGCAAAGAAATAGATAGCTTCCTTAACTCTTTACCAAATTCAAAGAACCTGTAGAACACAAGTTAACTCTTTACCACACAAGAAAATTTTAGACTGGTCCAAATTGAAAGCTTTTGCAGACGACAAAATAAAAGTGACTAAGAAATAGAAATTTGTTCTGGGAAGGGTAGAAAACAGTGTGAGAAAAGGAGAAAATGCTGGTTACCAGCATTTTCTCCTTTTCTAACATTGTTTTCTAAAGGCTTCTTTCTCAGGAGTGTCAAAAGTAGGGATTGTGTGGTAATGGGTTAAATCTTGGTTATAGGATGATTTCTGACTTTGAAAGGGTAGAAAATATTGCAGGAAAAGGAGAAAATGCTGGTTACCAGCATTTTCTCCTTTTTCCACAATGTTTTCCATAGGTTTTTTTCTCTGGGTCGTGAAAAGTCAGTATTGTGAGGTAAAGGATTAAATCCTATCCCTGTGATTTTTACAACCCTGGGAAACAAAAGTTTGCTAGAAGAAGAGATAAGGCAGATATGGGTAATTAATGTACATAGCACTCTAAAGGTTAAAACATCACTATTTAAAGTTAGTTAGTGTTGATCAGTTCATATTTCACAGGGATGTTTTCAGTTTTCTGAAACATGTATGAAGTTTTCCCCTGACCACCTAGACTATAATTCCTGATTTTGAATAACCCTGTGAAACAAAGCTTTTGGAAAGAAGAAGAGACAAAATTTTAGACTTGTCCGAAGTGAAAGCATCTGCAGACGAAAAAATAAACATGATTCAACGATTGAAACTTGACTGTAAAGGAGGAGAAAAAAAGAGAGTAAAAAGAGACATCCCAAGACCTTCATCATTTTCCCCTTTTGCACAGTGTTTTTCTTTTTGTCGTTCTTTGAAAGATAAATTCTTTCGATGTAGCGAAATTTGGCTTTTGGTTTGACATGCTGTCTATAGGATGAGTCCTAAATTTTGTTGGGAGGTAAAGACCCTTTCCCAAACGACAAAATTTAAGACTGGTCCAAGTTGAAAGAACTTGCAGGCTACAAAATAACTGCAACTCAAGAATTGAAATTTGTTTGGGTAGAAAACATTGTGGGAAAAGGAGACAATGCTGGTTACCAGCATTGTCTCCTTTTCCCACAATGTTTTCACAAGGCTTCTGTCTCAGGGTAGTAAAAACCAGGGATTGTGTGGTAAAGGGTTAAACAACCTTGAGAAAGGAAGATTTTGTAAACAGTATGGGAAAAAGAGAAAGTGCTGGTAACCAAAAAGATAAATCCAACCTTTAATTCAAAAATTCAATAAATTTAGCTCTTTTTTCCGTCTGTAGATGATTTTGATATTGATAAGTCAAAAATTTTGTAGAGAGTTACAGAAAGTTCATCCCATGAAATAAATTGTGCAGTAGTTTGGAGGATTCAATGATATGCAATGTTGGTTACAATGGCTACAATATATTCACAGTCATGCATCAAGTCATAAACTGCGCATTTTATCCCAATATCTATTGTAATTGTACATCTAATTTGGTAGATCAGTAGTTAGCAAGCGCGGATCCAGATATTTTTCTCAGGGGGGAGGGGGCGGGGGGTCACACCGAAAATGCACTCGTCTTATATGATATCAGGATTGTATTTGACATAAATGCTGTGCAAGTTCAAATCAGTCCCATTCACAAATCCGATAACCACATTTTCGCCAAAATTCCAGAGGGGTCCGGACCCCTGGTCCCCCCTCTGGATCTGCGCATGGTTACATTCAGGAACAACAGAGACATTTAGTTTTCTCAGTAACATACAGGTGTCTTGGGTTCATTTCCCATTTTTCAATAATTATCTCTGAGGACTGATAATTGCTGCTGCAACAAGATTTTTTTCTGCTGTCCTAGCTGAATATTGTTTTTGACCATATTGATGTGAGAAAACAGCAGTTTATTGGTTTGGAAAGATTGTTTTAACCCTTTACCACAAAATGAGGACTTTGAGCACCCCTGAAAGAGAAGGCTTTCGAAAACATTGCGGGAAAAAGAGAAGATGCTGGTTACCAGCATTTTCTCCTTTTCACACAATGTTTTCAACCCTTTCGAAGAAAAATCATTTCATATGAGCCACATTGAAAGTGTCATCAGCAAATGCTTTCAATTTAGACAGGCCTAACATCTTGTCACACGGTGAAGACTTAAGCTAAATGCTGTAAAAAGAAACTCCAGGACAGCCTTTAGCCACCACAATATAGTTAGTGGCATAAACATTCTGTAGATGAAGAAGATCAGATTGAAAGATTGGGTTGGCTGGTAAAGAGTTAATACTTTATGTCGCAATGCAAAGTTTCAATGAGGTAAAGGATGAGTATTGCAACCACTATAGAAAAGGTTTAAATGCTGGTAAGCAGCATTTTCTCCTTTTTCCAACAGTTTCCTTCCCATTTCAAATTTAAGACAAAGCATCTGTGAATGCTTTCAATATGGACAGGATTAAAATTGTGTTGTCTGGTAAAGATCTAACCCTCTCCTAAATGGCAAAATTTGGACACTTAGAAATTGAAAATGTCTGCAGACAATAGATTTGACGTAAGTGCAAATGAGCTATAGTCCTTTGATATGGTAGAAAAGATTGTGTCTTCAAAAGGCTTCTTCCTCAAGGTATTCAAAAGGCTTTCTCCACAAGGTCATTGACAGTTTAGTAAAGGGTCACCAGAGTGCCTATGAATAATATATTTGCTAATGACCTTCTGGAAACAAATGTAAAACAGAAGACTTCTGAATCATCCTCGTAAAATATTGAACTTTAATGAAATATATAGAGCATGAAAATATATTGTGGACAAAATGGAAAATGCTCATTACAAGCAATTTCTCCTTTTGTCACAAAATTTTCACTTGTGCCAAGTCATTTGTATATGTAGTTATGTTTACATTTATTTTATTTGCAGTCTGGTTGCAACTGGTTCCTAGTGCAGATTTGTGATGGAGTGAAAGAGAAATAGACATAGAATGGTTGGAAAAATACTATAGAATGGTTGGAAAAATACTGGTTTGTGTACTTGCTTTCTGTTGTTGTTTTTTACCAAAGATAAGATTCGCTACATTCATTTGAAATTCAGTTTAAATTTCAATTTTTAATAGTGTCTTATTTTCAAGTTTTATTATGTGCCCTTTTTACCATGCAAAACAATTGACTTTTTCTATAACAAAAGCATTAAATTTTGTAAAGGAGAAACTAAACATGGTTCAAACGAGATTTGCTTTTGAAAAGGTGTGTAGGAAGTAGATTAGGGAAAGGAAAAAATGGTGGCTTCCAACATTTTCTCCATTTTTTCTCAAAATGTTTGTAGAAGCCTTCGTTCTCAGGGTCTTTAAAAGTTGGGATTGAAATAAGACCCAACTACTTGCAATTTTGATGTAACTGTTTTCCAAAATGACCTAGTAAGGTACAAAGTGCAGAACAAAGATCAGACAGCATGTTTTGTACAGTTTACTCTTGACCTGTGTTCAGAGTAATTTAAAATGGCACAGGTTGATAAAGACTAAACCCTTTACCAAATAGCAAAATTTTAGACGGGTTCCAAATTAAAACCACTTGCAGACAACAAAATAAACGTAAATCAAAAATTGAAATTTGTTTCCAGTAGGGTAGAAAACATTGTTGGAAAAGAAGAAAATGCTGGTTACCAGCATTTTCTCCTTTTCCCAACAATGTTTTCAAAAGGCTTTAATCTCAGGGTCGTGAAAACCAGGGATTGTTTAGTAAAGGGTTAAATATGTTCCCAAAGTACTTTATACATGTACTAAGGTTGCCATCTTTGCTGTGATACAATTAGGTAATCTATAGAGCTACTCAGCTTCATTTTCATAAGTTACTTAAGAAATAATCAACATGTACATTCTGTTGTGGTATATTATTCAATAAACCACAGTTTAATGAATGATAAACCACATAAGAAAGATAATTTCAGTTCAAACTTGACCAACTCTTAACAAAAGGAAAACAAGTTCATACTAAGAGTGAAAACACGGATGCAGATTATATTCCATTGAGTAACTTACATTAGGGAGAAAGATGTTACTCTATGTAGAATGACGTTGCTCTATAATAGAATAATTTAAATTTTATCACACTTTGGTTTATGGTACCGAATTCATGTGTCGTGTTAGAATGATATTTTCTTCTGTTTCAGACAAACACACAAACCCATGTACTACCTGAAGCTTACTGTACTACCTGAAGCTTACAGAATAATCAGCTACAACCCTTGGCATTTTTGCCGGATCAAACCTGAAATTTCCCCCTGTTCAACCCTGACCCTTCTCTCCCTAACATCCCCATCCAATAACTAATAGTTTATATCAGATTCTGTTTTTGATATACATGTATTTATAAAAAAGATATAGGGACATACAGAAGATTTGTTTTGTGGCAAGCTATTGAAAAGGGACATTTCCTGAAGAGTGGACAGTGTTGATCATGTTTTCTATCTCGAAGATTAAGATTTACAAGAATAATAATGATTTTATGGAATTTGACACTTTTTGATGATGTTTTCAAAATGCCCATGTTTTATTAAGTGATTTTGCTTAAAAAACACCCTGTTAATATCAAATAGACTAATCAGACTTGACAATTTCTCTAGTGAATATAGATCTAGTGCACAATTCTCGATTTTCATTTAAATGTTGTAATTAACAATTGAATTGTCACCATATACCCAGATCATTTCTACTTCCCAAACTACCTCATGTTCTAACATACCTGTTCCCATTTAAGCTGAACATCTTTTTCTCTGAATAATGTTTTACAAAATATGATAGGTTATTATCCCAATGTATTAAGAGAAAATTTGTTCCTCAAGCAGCAGAAAATTCGAGGAAGAAAAAAACAGGAAGTCATCACTGCCCAGAGTTCTCATGGAGAAGCTGAAGGAGTAAACCCTGAAGAAGAGCAGAAGGTATTGGAATCACAGGAAAAGGAATTTTCACGATCCCTGGATCTTACTTCAAGAACAGAGAAGGCAATTTCCCAGAATTCAGTGGCAAGTTCATTTGTACAGTCGGTTGTTGTAGCTGGTTCAGAAGATGATGGATATAACATTTACAGTACATCACATGATCATGGGAGCCATGGTGATCGGTGTATAGAACAGTCTCAGACTATTTTGATATCCCAGAGTTATGATCATAATATTGGTAATCCAGGATTACTTCAACATAGAAAAGAAGTAGAAGTTACATCAAAAGCTATGCCAAAATCTGTAAAAGATGAGAAAAGGATCAGAAAAAATGTGCTTGAAAACAAACCCAAAACAATACATAAAAGAAATCAATCAAAAGGTCAGTCAGAGGTCCAGTGTAACTGTGGAAAATATCATTCCCACAAACTTGGTAATCAGGATTTTACTGTTTCAATACAGAGTGCAGTAAGTTGGACAGAAACTCGAATATTGTTTCCAGGGAGAGAGCAGGTGGTTGCTAACCATGTGACTGTTGCTAATGTGTTTTGGAAGTCCCATTTGGCTTTCTGTGATTATAAATGTGGTGACAAAAAAGTTGGATTCCACTCTTTGTGGCCCTCAGCAGATGTCATAGAGATGGTTTTAAAAGAAGGCATTGAAGATACTGGACTCAGAACTGCATTATGGGAACTCTGTATACTGTCATTAACAAGTGGCCCATTGTCATTACTGAAGTCAATATTAGACCTGAAATTTATCAGTAAGTATAGGTTACTTGCAATTTGTTCATTGTACAATTTTTTTCTTGGTAATTCACATGTACCGTAGTTATACAGCCACCAAATATGAAGAGGGGAGCATGCTGGTTTACGCCATCATTCTGTCAGTCTTTGGGGAGACTGCAATGGTTTCCTCTCAGTCACGGATACCCTATAAGCCCTCACAAGATGAAAAGTACTTGGACATGTCCACATTGAAAGCATTGGCAGATAAAATATAAAGTGTGGTTGTTGTCTTAGAGAGAGGTGAAAACAGTGGGAAAATGTGAAAATGCTGGTTACCAGCATTCTCTTTTCTTTCCTTAATTTTTTGCAAAGCCTGTCACCTCAGGGTTATTAACAATGGAAGTACATGTATTACTTAAAGGTTAGACATTCTAAAGATGACATATTTCATTGAATTTATTGAATACAACTTGGAGAAGATGGCATCAAATTTTACCTGTTAAAACTTTACCAGACAATCTGACTTTCACAGCCCTTAGAAGAAAGCCTTTTGAAAACATTGTGGGAAAAGGAGAAAATGTTAGTAGCAATTATTTGCTCCTATTCCCATGTTTTCTAAACTTCTGAAAACAAATTTTAATTTTGGACTTACTGTTTTTTTTGTCATCTGCAAATGCTTTCAGTTTGGACAAGTCTAAATTTTTGTTGTTTGGTAAAGAGGTTACCACTCATTCTTAACTTTAAATAACCCAGTGAAAGAATGCTTATGAAAACATTGTGGTTAAAGGAGAAAATGCTTGGAAGCCCCACTGTATACTTTTTCCAAAGTGTTTCCTTCCCTTTGTACAACAGTTCTTTACAGTTTTCGAGTCACATTTAGTTTGTTGTCTACATATGCTTTCAAATTTGAAAATTTTGCTGTTTGGTGAAGGGTCATATGGGTCAAAGCTTTCGCTCACTAAAATTGAAAGGGTGGTTAGTGCACCCATTGACATTTGATATGTATGTAATATGTATCTAATTTTCCATAAATTGTACACGCTGCTATCTGTCTTGTTATCTCATGTTTGTCTTCATGGCTCAGTTTTTCTATCAGCAATGTCGATAGGAAAGGTGTAGAAAAGAAAACTAGTGGTGAACTTTTATGGTCAATAATCTCTGTACCAAACCACAAAATTTTAGACTGGTCCAAATTTAAAGCATTTGCGCATGAAATAAATGTGACTAAAGGTTTAAAATTTGTTTAAGGAAGGGAAGAAAACATTGTGGAAAAAGGAGAAAATGCTGGTCACCAGCATTTTCTCCTTTTCTCTCAATGTTTTCAAGAGGCCTTTTTCTCAGGGTCATTAAAAGTCGGGATTTTGTGATAAAGGGTTAAAACACATTTGGTTATAGGAGGAAATTTGTACCCTTTCAATGGAAAATACAGGTAATAAAACCACATTGAATGAGTCATCTGCAAATGCTTTCAATCACAACAAGCATAGATTTTTGTCAGCATAGTGAAGACTTAACTCATTACCACACAATCCCTACTTTTGACGCCCCTGAGAAAGAAGCCTGTTGAAAACACTGTGGGAAAAGGAGAAAATGCTGGTAACCAGCATTTTCTCCTTTTCCCACAGTGTTTTCTACCCTTCCCAGAACAAATTTCTATTTTTCAGTCACCTTTATTTTGTCGTCTGCAAATGCTTTCAATTTAAACCAGTCCAAACTTTTCTCGTATGGAAATGAGTTCATTTAGTTATTTTCTATCCTGGCTTTTCCTTCTATCACAACTGTATGATAAATTTTTATATGAGCCATTCTTTATGAAAAGGGGGCTTAACCCTTTACCACACAAGCCTGACTTTTAACAACCCTGTGAAAGAAGCCTTTTGAAAATACTGTGGGAAAAAGGAGAAAATGCTGGTAACCAGCATTTTCTCCTTTTTCCTCAATGTTTTCTACCCTTCCCAAAACAAAATTTCAATTCTTCAGTCACTCTTGTTTTGTCCTCTGCAAATGCTTTCAATTAGGACCAGTCTAAAATTTTATTGTTTGTTAAAGAGTTAACCCATTACCACTCAATCCCTACTTTTGACGCCCCTGAGAAAGAAGCCTTTTGAAAACACTGTGGGAAAAAGAGAAAATGCTGGTAACCAGCATTTTCTTCTTTTCCCACAGTGTTTTCTACCCTTCCCAAAACAAATTTCAATTTTTCAGTCACCTTTATTTTGTCGTCTGCAAATGCTTTCAATTTGGACCAGTCTTAATTTTTCTCGTGTGGTAAAGAGTTAATGTGTCAGTGAAAAGTATCGATCCAGGTCAGTCTGCACAATGATCAATTTTCTGTATGCCAAAGGACCAGTCTACCTCATGTTTAAGTCAGTTGTTGGTCAAAACATACTTCACGGATCAATGATCATGTGATGTCTTGTTTGGGATGATGCATCTTAGGGATGCACTAAGCCACCTTTTGCCAGAACATGGTTCATATACTTGTATTGTTTGCCATTTACAGTAGGTAAGGAATTGACAACATTAATTTTGTACTAGAGGCTGAACATTGGTATAGTACCTGTAAACTTAGGTGGATAGGAGCAAGATTCTCCTGATAAAGGAAATGTAATTTTGAAATTCATTTCATCGTAGATATATGTATCAAGGCAAGTGAATATGAAAGTAATTTGTTAATATCTCAATCTGCAGATTTTATGTCTAGTCATTTCGTAATTTGAACATATGTGTACAGATAATTAATCATATACCAGAAAACAAAATTGAAGACATGTCCAGATTCAAAGCATTTGCAGGCTACAAGTTTTGATGTCATTCACATGATTGTTTTGATTTTGAAGAGTAGGAATCATAGTGGGAAAAAGAATTTCCAGCATTTTTCTTCTTCTGCTACATTGTTTACTAGGAACTTTTTCTTCAGGTACATGAAAACAGAGCATTGTTTGGTAACGGGTAATGAGACACATATATAATATGGACAGTGAAATGATAACAGACACACTGCTTTTGTTGTTTACTGTACATGCCAAAAGCATCAAGCCTAATTCTCTCCATTAATATAATCCCAATAGCTCAGTCCGTCTGATTTGAATACAATACAATGTAGTTCATTGGTAAATTGCCAAAAACATATAGTAGTACTTTGTGGTTTATGCCAATAGAATTTATTTAACTAAATTGAACTGTCCACAAAATATCTATTTGCTTGCTTTGAACCAGGGCTTAGCCAGGTCCAATGATACACTGTCCTAAAAAGAACTAAATTCATAGATGATTATGTTAGATTTGAATCTTGGCTTTAGTAATACTACTTCTTCACAAATTGGGACATTAATGGTTGATCTGAATTGTTTGAATCTGGGTTTGGCCAATGATATACTATCTACAAAATAGACTAGCAGTAAATTTGTATGACTTCTTTCAGGAATTGATCACCAGTTTGACAATGACCCAGGACTTCTTCATCTTGCCTGCCTGCTGCGTAACATGGAAGCAATCAATCTTATCATACACTATGGTGTGTCCCCCAAGTTAAAGGATAGGTCAGGTAGGTGCAGTATGGTAGTAACCATGTAACCCATTATCACACAATCCCTACTTTTGACGACCTTGGGAAAGAAGCCTTTAGAAAACATTGCGGAAAAAAGAGAAAATGCTGGTAACCAGCATTTTCTCCTTTTCCCACAATGTTTTCTACCCTTCACAAAACAAATTTCAATTTTTTAGTCACTTTTGTTATTTGGAAATGCTTTCGATTTGGACAAACCTAAAATTTTGTTGTTTGGTAATGAGTTAACCTTTTACCAAATAATCTCATAGTCTGATTACCTAAAAGAAGAGTTCCTTTGAAAACATTTTGGGAGAAGGAGAAAATACTTTATATCAGCTTTTTCTTCTTTCCCCACAATGTTTCCGACCCTTTCATAGACAAGTGCTTTTCTTGGCTATTGTGCGTTGCCTTTTGCCATGCTAAATATATATCAAGGTCAAACTGCACTAAACATGCTGCTCGGTCTTTGATCTTTTTTTTTGGGATGAAAGATCGAAATTCATTTCATCCATGAACATCTTGGTTAATATTTTGACTCAAGGCCATGCCACTTTTGAAAATGTTACCAATGATGTTCATTTGATGAAATTTCGATCTGTCACTGTAAAGAACAAATATCCTCTTTTTATTTGGTATGTTGCTTTATCATGAAATTATTATAGCTCTATGGTCAAAAAAGGCCACATCCTGGGGTCACAACTTTCAAATGGGCTTTTATAGAGAAAACTTTTATAATCTGCTTTGAAACTATGTGGCCTAGAACAATAAATTTCGGTATTTGTATGTATCAGACATTGGAGCAATACAAGGGCATGATGGTCCTTTTGTTGCAGATTTTTTTACATAAGATTTTCCAAAATAGAGCAAAATGATAGAATTAGACTTTAAGGATTGAATTTCTTTCACAGGAAGAACAGCAGGACAAGTTTGCTACTGCCAAAAGATTAGAAAACAGCTTCCTGTCTGGTACCAGTCTTCTTTCCTGTCTGACAGAAACAAAACTCCACTGGTCATGGTACCCAGCTTACAAGATAAAGATTCCATTTTTGCCCTTGCCCTAAATCCAAAAAACTTCTATGAGTTACAGAAGAAAATACAGGTATTGCTGGCAAAAAAAAACATCAAGAGTTTAACCTAATTTATTCTCATATTATCTGTTACTGTTCATGTACTCAGAACAATAGTTAACCAATTACCATACAAACCCTACTTTTGACGACCTTCAGAAAGAAGCCTTTAGAAAACATAGTGGGAAAAGGAGAAAATGCTGGTAACCAGCATTTTCTCCTTTTCCCACTATGTTTTCTACCCTTAACTCTTTACCAAACAACCAAATTTTAGACTGGTCCAAATTGAAAGCTTATGCAGACGACAAGTTGATTCTGACTTCAATGATAAAATTTGTCTGTGACAGGATAGAAAACATTGTTGGAAAAGGAGAAAATGCTGGTAACCAGCATTTTCTCCTTTTCCAACAATGTTTTCAAATAGCCTCTACTCCAGGGTCGTTAAAAGTCGGGATTGTGTGGGAAAGAGTTAACAAAACAAATTTCAAATTTTCAGTCACTTTGATTTTGTCATCTGTAAATGCTTTCGATTTGGACAAACCTTTAATTTTGTCATTTGATAATGAGTTAAGTTCCACCTTTAGAAGTAGTAAATTTGATTATCGTCATGCAAATGAAATATTAACTTGAATGATTTACATCTTTTCTTTTTCATGACTGGAGTGAGTCTCTTTGCAGAATGCTTCTATTTTAAGTTACTGTTTGTCTTGTCTTATTTTATGAGGACAGATAAAATATGGTTGAAATAATGGGATTGGTTTAAAGCATTGTGGGTAATGGAGAGAATGATCGTCCATAGCATTGTTTCCCACAATGCTTGCAATGGCCTTCTTAATCAGGGATATTAAAACCCAGGATTCTGTGGTACAACATTAACTCTATACAACACTATCCTGTCTTGTAACAACCCTGAAAAAGAAGCCTATGGAAAACATATTTTGAATAGGAGAAAATGCTGGTAACCAGCATTTTCTCCTTTTTCCACAGTATTTTTTACCCTTTCAAAGTCAGTAATCATCATATAACCAATATTTAATTTGTTGTCTGCAGTTGTTTTTACTTTAGCCCAGTCTAAAGATTTGTCCTTTGTTAAAGAGTTAACCCATTACCACACAATCCGTACTTTTGAGAAAGAAGCCTTTGGAAAACATTGTGGGAAAAGGAGAAAATGGTGGTAACCAGCATCTTCTCCTTTTCCCATGATGTTTTCTACCCTTCACAAAACAAATTACAAATTTTTAGTCACTTTTACTTTGTCATCTGCAAATGCTTTCAATTTGGACAATTCTAAAATTTTGTTGTTTGTTAAAGAGTTAAATGAAAAATGTCTCGAAACTCAAGCTTTCATATAATTTTTTTAATTATGTTACTATGTCAGAAAAATTGGTTTACTCTAGATCAGTTCGTTTGCAGTATCCTTCTGTTAACCTTAACCTGTGTGTTATTTCAGTCCTTTGATTTTCCGGTGAACAAACAATGTAATGAAGAGGGAGATTTTCTCATCCACCTGGCTTGCAAAGCTGGTATGTGAATAAACTTTTTCTGTCAATATTGTATGCATATTTTTTCCAAAAAATCCTAAAATATCAGCAAGTTCAACAATTGTGTCAGATTTTCCATATTTAATTCAAATTAATGATGAACCCATTGTAAGTACACATTTTTGCCCTGTAGGTAGTTTGCTATTCAGTGAGTGGATAGACAAATAGAATATACTTTCTTCAGTCAGTAAAAAACAGACAAACAAACAAGAACAATGACTGCTCAGTCCTTAAGGATTTAAGTCTTTACTAAACGTAAAAGTTTGGATTAATCCAAATTGAAAGCATTTGCAGATGCCAAAATAATTGTGACTCAAAAATTGAAACAAGACTCTAAAAGAGTAGAAAACATTGTGGGAAAAGGAGAAAATGCTGGTTACCAGCATTTTCTCCTTTTCCCACAATGTTTTCAGAAGGCCTCTTTCTCTGGGTCGTAAAAACCAGGGATTGTTTGGTAAAGGATTAAATGACTTCTCAATTTTCAAAACACTCAAAACAGACCCATTGCTCAAATTCTCTGATGACTGAGATAAACTAGAAATGAATGGAATTTCATTTAGCTTTGTAATTTCTCAAGAGAAAATCAATATAAAGCCCAATAAAAAACAAAAAGATAATAACAAGCCATTATCCAGAAGTTCTGTTATTCTATTGCTTTTTTTAGCATGGCTTTTTGTGAAGAAAATATCAGAGTACTGTCATCGTCCTAGTGTCATCTGCTTTGTCTTTGTGGTCTTGCAAAAACTTGGACGTCTTTTAATATCTTCTATCATTATTGAAGATATTTACTTCAAACTGTATAAGTTGTTGACTAACACATGGAAAATTCAAGAAAGAGGGACTGGTTATCATCAAATTAATTTTGACACACTTTTTCAACTTAAAGTTTTCAAAAAACTTTGACAATTTACAATGTCTTTGTCATTACTGAAAATATTACGTAAAACTTTGAGTAGTTGTAGCCATCAGAATATTTTTACACAAAATTATGCCTTTTTTTCCCCAACAATTTTCATGGAATTTTCTTTAAAAGCAATTGCAGCCAAGAATTGGCATCAAACCTAGGATGCTCTTTTTTCTGTTTTAGGGATTAGTCATCTACCACTGATAATAAGTCTGATCAGACTCCAACAAGCTGATATTGACTTGTACAATTTATCTGGAATGACGCCTTTGATGATTGTTGCTAGAGATGGAGATAGTATTCTGTGTGATGTAAGTATAAAACCATATGTTATGAAACCATTTCCAATTGAAAACAACTTTTTCCACTCTGTAGAAGACGGCTTTTAAAAGCAGAATGGAAAAAGGAGGAATTTCTCATATTGAGCCATTTCCAGGGCTGTCAGAAAAGGTGGAGGGGCATGAGGGCAGTGCCAGTCACCACCAAGACTTACCCTACCCACACTCCATCCTATTTTGCTTCCTCTGATGCTGATTTTTTTTCTTGGCTGTAGTACCTTGTATCCAAGGTCTGCATTCATCAACCATGCTCAAAAACATTCTTAGTCTTCAAGATTTTTCTAAAGTTGAAAGTAACATAAAGTTCTGATTGGCTTAACCAAATGGTTTAGCCAATCAGAAATTGGGTTATTTTCAAGGTTAGGTAATGCTAGAGAATAAGACTAAGAACACTCTTTAGAATGGTTGGTGAATACGGACCTAATGAATCACCATTATTTTATATGGGTAAATTTGAAGTCAACTATTACAAATTTATGATGAGGGCCTTACTAACTGAAACTGTGGAAGGAAAGGTTGAGATTTCTCAGTGAAAGTGTAGAAGCATTAAGGGGAAAACAAAAAAATGCTTCTTTCTCATGGTTGGTCATACACAGGATTGTTTGGTACATAATAAAGTCAAGAAAAGAGTTTCAACGATACATGTAGCAAATCTCAGGTTGTTTTTATGAGAATATTTTCCGAAATATGTAATGGTATAGATCCAAGGTCAGGGTCATCAGAGAGCATGTGTTGTGCAGACTGATCTTTATTTACTCTGCAAAAGTACTTAATGGCTTTAACTCATTACCAAACGACAAAATTATAGGTTTGTCCAAACCGAAAGCATTTGCAGACGACAAAATGATAGTGACTGAAAATTTGAAATTCGTTTTGTGAAGGGTAGAAAACAAGGTGGAAAAAGGAGAAAATGCTGGTTACCAGCATTTTCTCCTTTTCCAACCATGTTTTCTGTAGGCTTCTTTCTCAGGGGCGTCAAAATTAGGGATTGTGTAGTAATGGGTTAAGTTCCTTGTCCTGGCAATTTTTTCCTAAAGCAACCCCCCAAAAGTGACAGGGTTATGTATGATGTATGATGCTTTTAACACCTTTTTCAACATTATTTCCAGTATATTGTGGCGGCCAGTGGACCTACCCATGTGTTCCTGGATTTTTTTTTCCCTCAATGTTTCCAAGAGTCTTCTTGAGGGGCTTTAAAGCTAGGGATTGTGTGGTAAAGGGTAAACGGATGCTTTCCTTTCATAGAAACATGTGCATCAGGAATTTCCGTATGATTGGTGCACTATTACAAGAGTTATGGCCCTTTCAATTATTTTCTTAACCTAGTGACAAGGCAATCGTTGGGTATATTTGTCTGCCTGCAATAACTCTAAAATTTCTTTAACCCTTTACTCCATAGATACACATTTCTACGCATTGCTTGTAGGAACATTTGGAAAACATTGTAACAAAAGATGAAATTGCTCGTGACAAACAATTTCACCTTTTGTTACAATGTTTTCTATGCCATCAAAAGGTGTTATATACACATTAGAAACGGCTTCATCCTTTCTGTTATTTAGGATCAATTAGAGATACCATAGAAATGCCTTATGGGATAAAGGGTTAATTTTTTGCATATTTCCCATGATGCATCTCCTTGTTTTCAGCTGTTGATGTGTGTGTTTGGTGCAGACCCTAATATAAAGCATAATATTAATGGTAAAACAGCCCTGCATTATGCAGCAGTCAGAAACCATGTGAATGTAGTCAAGTAAGAAATTTCTGTCTCACCATCCTATATTTTTCCACACTGATTTGAGCCATGGCCTGGTAAAAGGGGTTTTAATGGATATCATCCTGTGCAGACTGTCCAGGTTGACAATGATTATTTTTTTTTTGAGATGCATTAACTCTAAAAAAATGACAAAGTTTTGGACTTTGCCAGAGCGAAAGCATTTGCAGACAACTAAACAAATGTGACTGAAACACTGAATTTATGCGGAAAGGTCTCATTACCAGCATTTTCTCCTTTCGCACTATTTTCTAAAGGCTTCTCTATCAGGGTCTTTACAAGCCTGAATTGTGTAATAAAGGGTTAAGCTCCCTTTTCACAGGGTATGGCTCACCTGTATATATTTTCTATTTTGTTTTAAATGCATTCTGACTTTTTGCTAAAATTAATTTGATGAACCATCAACCAAACAGTCCAATATTAATTTTGGTGACTTTGAGGAAGAAGTATTTCAAGGAGAGTGAGGAAGAAGTATCTCAAGGAGAGGGAGACACAAATCTAATTTTATCAAAAACTTTGAAACAGTTGAAAGAGTTTACAGACTTTATTTGTACCTTGGAGTGCAATCATTTATATATTTCAAGATTTGTTAAGATCCAAACCCAGCAGGGTAGCTCAATGGTTAGCACATATGACCTGGTATATGATTTTGATACCCAGTTGAAGTAAACTTTATTGCAATTTTTCAGTTCTGATGGATGTGAGAAAAGTAGTGGAAGACTTGGAAAGAAAGTTGTGTCAGCACCGGTGTAAAAGAGGAAACACCTGTGTAGGTACATCCACTGCCATGATATGGCCCTAGCTTTTAAAATGGTATTAAACTCTCACACAAATTGTTGGGATCATTGTTAACTTTAAAAAAAGCGAAATCCGGACCTTTCCAAATTTGGAAGCACTTGTAGACGAAATTTTTGTTGGTAGGATTGAAAACATTGTGGGAAAAGGAGAAAATGCTGGTTACTGGCATATTCTCTTTTTCCCACAATGTTTTCAGAAGTGTTTTACTTCAGGGTCATTATAACACAAGATTGCAAGGGTTACTTAGATGAATACAGATTCAACAGAGCTCTTTATATTTGCTTTCATGCAGCTGTTTACTGAAGAGAGGTATAGATGTGAATATAGAGGATGCTGACTCATGTAGAGCAGATGACATGATTCTGTCCCAAAACAAGGTCACAGATTGCAGGGATATCATACAGCTTCATAGAGTACAAAGATGTCAGTCTCTTGCTGAAATGGTGAAAACAGTAAGTCAAGGATAATTTTGTTTAACCCTTTCCCAAACAATCCCTGGTTTTCAGGACCCTGAGAAAGAAGCCTTCTGAAAACATTGTTGGAAAAGGAGAAAATGCTGGTAATTAGCATTTTCTCCTTTTCCCACAATGTTTTCTTCCCTTCCCAAAACAAATTTCGATTTTTGAGTTACATGAATGTTGTTGTCTGCAAATCCTTCTGAATTGGACTAGTCTGAATTTATGTTGTTTGGTAAAGAGTTAACTTTTTACTTTCTTCCCAAAAACAAAACTTTAGACTTGTGCAAAATAAAAGCAAATATAGACAACAGATGTTGCTCAAATCTTCAGATGACTAGACTTTTCCATGGAGTATTAGCACAATTCAGATGGAAGCCCTATTCTGGCTCAGATCTGTTGACTCAGATGTTGCAATTTCAAGGCTGCATCAGTCAGAGCATCTCTCAGCAATTAGCTAGTGTACGGGAAGGTCTTTAATATTTGCAGTCTGACCTAAGCCTTCAACAAATCCAGAATTTTAGATTTTTTCAAATTGAAAGTATTCACAGATGACAAAACTAATGTCACTCAGAAATTGACAATTGCTTCAGGAGAGGTAAAAGACTTTATAGGAAGAGGAGAAAATGTTGGTTACTTGTTGTTAACCTTTTACCCCACAAGGTATTTCTACGGTGTCTCTAATTGACCCTAAATAATAGATAGGATGAAGCTGTTTCTTTTGTGTATATGACACCTTTTGATAGTATAGAAAACATTGTGGCAAAAGGTGAAATTGCTCGTCATGAGCAATTTCACCTTTTGCCTAAATGTTTTCCAAAGGCTCCTACAAGCAATGCGTAGAAATGAGTATCTATGGAGTAAAGGGTTAATTATGGTATACACAGTAGTTACCAAATTTTACTGATATTCTTATGGTAAGTTTTTACTTGAATTGTACAGAAATATGTGTATTTGGGAATTTTATTATTACTATCTTTTAATTGATTTTAATACCATAGTACATATACATGACTGACATATCCACTCTTCCAAGTATATTTTTTTTCCACCTTTCAGGATGTTGTTTATCCCATCAATCTAAGAAAGACAGACCTGATGGTTACAGATCCAGATGGTTATACTTTAGTTATGCTTGCTGTAGCAACTGATAGGTAACATGGATTCTATTGTCAATCTTAAACCCTGATTGATACAAGGTTGAAACAGAAGCTAATGAAAACAATGTGGGAAAGGGAGAAAATGCTGAAAACAATCATTTTCTCCCCTTCCCACTATGTTTTCTATCCTGTGTAAAATAAATGTTTTCACTTTAGCCATACTGAATTTGTCGTCTTCCATTGCTTTGAGTTTGGATGAATTTAGAATTCTATCATTTGGTAATGAGATGATTGTAAAAACCAAATATTTCTGTTTTAACCTATTTCCACACAATCCCTACTTTTAGCAACCCTGAGAAAGAAGCCTTTAGAAAACATTGTGGGAAAAGGAGAAAATGCTGGTAACCAAAATGGCAGAAAGTTCTCCAAAAGGGTAGAAAACAGTTGGAAAATGGGAAATTGCTTGTTACGAGCAATTTCTCCTTTTCCCACAGTGTTATCTAATGGCTTGTACCCCCGACACATAAAAATCCAGGTTTGTTTGGGAAAGAGTTAATTCATTGCCTGCTAATTATACCAGTTAAGATGAGCCTTGTACTAGGCAGTAAATTGTAGACAGGTCCAAAGTGCAAGAACTTGCTGAAGACTACACATATGTATATTATGTAATTGGCTGAAATTAATTGCTCAGATTTGGCCGTGAAGGGGTAGAAAACCCTGTGAAAAAAGAAGAAAATGCTTGTTTTTCTTCTTTTCCCACCATGTTTTGTAAAACCCTTTCTTTCAAGTCATTCAAATTTGACATTATGTGGTAAAGGATTGAAAAAAAAACCATTCAGGTACTTCTTGTGTGGCTAATTTATGTTGTTTTATTCATTACAGAATACACAACTTGGAAACTCTTTTGAGTGTGTCCTCTGCCACAATAAATGCTCAACATATCAAGGTAAAACCACATTTCATCAGTAATCAAAAATCTTCCTGCCTTATTACATCTTTCCAACTTTTTACAACACAACATTGAGTTTTAGCAACCTAGGAGGAAAACACCGCAGTCCAATGAAAACGTTGTAGAACAAGGAGAAAATGTTGGTAATCAATATTTCTCCTTTTTCGTCAATGATTTCTATCCCTTTGTAGAAAAATATAGTGCTTTCAGCTACACATAATTGGTTGTCTTCAAATGCTTTTAACTTGGACGATTGTGAAATGGTGTTGTCTAATAAAGAGTTAAATCATTACCGTACGGCAAATTTTAGGTTTGTCCAAATCAAAAGCATTTGCAGACGACAAAATAAATGTAACTAAGAATTTGAAATTCGTTCTGTGAAGGGTAGAAAACATTTTGGGAAAAGGAGAAAATGCTGGTTACCGGCATTTTCTCCTTTTCCCACAATGTTTTCTACAGCTTCTTTCTAAGGGTAATCAAAAGTAGGAATTGTGCAGAAATATGTTAAAGTGCTTTGAAGGGTGTCCCATTATAGGCCTCAGATGTAATGTTATCCTGTGTGTAACTGTATAGTGAGAAATGAATTCTTATTATGTATATTGATAAAAAATAGGTTATTTCTCCTTTTCCAACAATTGTAAATTTCTACCCTATCAAAAACAAGTAGCATGATTTTAACCACTTGTGACATGTGACCTGCAAGTACTTTCAAATTTAATGAGCATAAAATTTTTTTAATCTCTGTCCCAGAAGACAAAGTTTAGGTTTGGTCAAAATTCAAAGCATTTGCAGACGACAAAATAGACTAGGCCCCCCCCTCCCAAAAAAAATTTTAGAAAGGGTAGAAAAAGTCTGAAAAAGGAGCAAATGCTGGTTACCAGCATTTCTCCTTTTCCTTCAGTATCTTCAAAAACTTCTTTCTTCAGGGTTCATAAAACCCTAAATTTTATAGTAAAAAGTTCATAAAGAGTTTGAAATGCAAATGAATTCCACTCAAAGGCAAATGAATTCCACTCTTTACAGACTGGTTTAACAGCTCTAGCTATGGCTGCCAAAATGGGGTACCACAACTCTTGCAAGATTCTTCTTAAGTAAGTGAATTTTTGTTTCGCATAATGAATTATAAGCCATTGCCTGGCAAAAGGGGGTTTAAGGCATCTACATGACGCATTGTTCCAAGGAAGTCATCACCATTGTTTTGCAAAAAGGAGTTTAACCCTTTACGAAACAACAAAATTTTGGCCTAATCCAAATTGAAAGCACTTGCAGACAACAAAATAAACCCACTTCAAAATTGAAATTTTTCCAGCAGGGTAGAAAAGTTTGTTGGTAAAGGAGAAAATGCTGGTTACCAGCATTTTCTCCTTTTCCCACAAAGTTTTCAAAAGCCTTCTATCTCGGGTTTGTAAAAACCAGGGATTGTTTGGTAAAGGATTTATGGATCTATATGATGCATTGTAAAAAGCAAGTCTTCACAAATACTATGGATTAACTAATTAACAAACGACATTTTTTTAGGCTTGTCCAAATTGAAAGCAATTGCAGAACACAAAATAAAAGTGACTGAAAATTTGAAATTTGTTTTGTGAAGGGTAGAAAAAATTGTGGGAAAAGGAGAAAATGCTGGTTACCAGCATTTTCTCCTTTTCCCACAATGTTTTTAAAAGGCGTCTTTCTCAGGGTCGTCAAAAGTAGGGATTGTGTGGTAATGGGTTAAACCTTTACCAGACCATCCCTGGTTTTAACGAGTCTGAGGAAGAAGCCTTCTAAAAACATTGTGGGAAAAGGAGAAAATGCTGGTAACTAGCATTTTCTCCTTTTCCACAATGTTTTCTACTCTTTTGTAGTCAAGTTTCTAATTCTGAGTCACATTTATTGTGTTGTCCTGAAATGCTTTCAATTTGGACAAGTTTAAAATTTTGTCGTTTGGTAGAGTTACCGGTAACTGTTTACCACACAATCACAACTTTTAATGACCCTGAGAAAGACTCCTTTTGAAAACATTCTGGTTAAAGGAGAAAATGCTGGTAACCACCATTTTCTCCTTTTACCACAAAAATTTCTCTCCTATCAGTCAGAAATCATCATATTAACCAGATTTAATTTGTTGTCTGCAGATGTCTTGAATTTGGTCCAGAGCAAAAATTTTGTGGTTTTGTGGTGTTAAAGAAAAAAATGATTAAGTTATCTGAATTTCAGGTATGGTGCTAATCCGGGTGTGTCAGACATGCAGTATTATCTGCCCATACATCATGCTGTGTTGGGCAATCATGAAAAAGTGGTGGAAATTTTCTTTCAGTATGAGCCCGTGACTTACGTGGTAAGTTTTTGATCCTGATTACACTATCTGTTGTATCCAGATATTGAATACTCTTTAGAGGGTCAAATTGTGAGATTTTATTTTTGAAAGGTGATAAATATCATCAGAAAATTAGAAAATGCTGTTTACAGGCATTTTTTTTTTCCTACAATGTTTTTAAAAATCTTGTACCTCAGGGTTGTTTCAGGCAACCCTTTACCAGTCCTAATTGAAAGCATATGCATACAACAAATCATATCTGGTTAAGACATTAGAATTTGTCTATGATAGCTAGCAACATTGTAGGAAAGGGAGGATAGGCTGGTAACCAGCTTTGCTTTTCCTTCTCCGTGCAGGTTTTCGAAAAATTTCCCCTGAAAGAGTCATTAAAGCATTTGATTATGTTGAAAATAGTGAACTGATCATTTGGGAAGGGTTTTCTTGCTTGGTTTTGAAATGGATTCTTAGTACATGTATAACCATTATCATCTTGCATTAAGTTTTGCCATGGAAGATAACATGACATACATGTAGGTTTGATTACTCAACAGAGTTTCAGTTATATCAGGCAAAAGTTGATTTATTCATGACCAGTGCTAGTGAAAGGCCATTGTCCATTGTCCGAAGAAATTCTTGCAAGGCAAGAGCAATCAGTGGAGATTAACTAAGGACTTGCTAATTACAAGTTGAATTGTGGACAAAACTTTTTCAGATATCCAGGGCTGGATTTTCTTATTTAACTTTTTCCAAAATGACAAATTTTATTTTAAACTTATCCAAATTGAAAGCACTTGCAGACAACAAAACAAATGTGGCTCAAAAATTGAAATTTGTTTTGGGAAGGGTAAAAAACATTGTGGGACAAAGAGAAAATGCTGGTTACCAGCATTTTCTCCTTTTCCCACAATGCTTTCAGAAGGCATCTTCCTCAGGGTCGTTAAAACCAGGGATGGTTTGGTAACATTTTCTCATTTTCCTACAATGTTTTCAAAAGACTTCTTTCTCACGGTCGTTAAAAGTCGGGATTGTGTGGTAAAGAGTTAAAAGAACAACATTTTTACTTCACTATCTTTGTTAACTTTTCACTTTCGCTGATTCCTCTTGAAATAAGTTGGTTTTCAAGAGCTGTTTTCTTGTTTTTTTTTTACAGGGCCTACATAAAGCTTTGAGATTCTGCAGAAAATCGTCCATACATGATATTCTAACACAGGCTTGGGAAATGTAAGTTCTCTGCTGATTTTATCATCAGAATAGCAAGCAAAACTGCATTTTCTTATGTGAACAGTGTAAATGAAGATCAAAATACACAGAACATGCTGTCAGAACATGTTTTAATATTGCACCTTCAAATATTTATCTGCCAACTGAAGATGTGACAATTGGATAGATTGCTTATGATGAGCTTTACCCTTTAAAGAAACACTGGCAAGTTCTGACGACTTTGTCTCTTAAAAGACATATCCAACAATTTGAGCAGATTTTATTTGGTTGTCTGCAAAGGCCTTGAATTTTGATCAGTGCAAAAATCTGTCATTTGGTAAAGAGTTAACTAAAAACTATGTACAAAAGCATTTCAGCTGAAGGAGAAACTGCCTGTTACAGCAGCATTTTCTCATGCCTCTAGCCTTTTGAAAGTAGTTTTACTTTATGACAAATTCAGACCTCTAGCTATAGGCGGTAAACACATCTCTGTAATCTGTTATATCAAGCAAGTCATCACATTATTATGAGTCCATTCTGTTTAACTCATTACCAAATGACAAAATTTAAGGTTTGTCCAAATTGAAAGCATTTGCTGACAACAAAATAAAAGTGACTGAAAATCAAAAAAATTGTTTAATGAAAAGTAGAAAACATTGTTGGAAAAGGAGAAAATGCTGGTTATCAGCATTTTGTCCTTTTTCCTTAATGTTTTCTAAAGGCTTCTTTCTCAGGGTCGTCAGAAGTAGGGATTGTGTGGTAATGGGTTAGCAATAAACTGAATCATGAGGTAAAAAAATTCCTTGAACATGCAGAAAATTAACCAATGTTAAGATGTCGGGTCAGCCTGTATAGACTGCATAGGCTGACCTGGGTCAAATCTTTTTTTAAAAATTGCATGAAACCTGTTTTCCATATGATATGGCTATCTTCATTTAGGCGACAAGAAAAGATTGTCAGTCCACAAATCAGGATAGCTTGCCTAGAGGGAGATGCTGATAAATTATACTGTGTACTTGAAGAAGGAGATAATGTGGACTCAAAGGTATGTCTATCTCTTACTTTTCATTTTGCCAGGTTTAACCCATTACCAAACAACAATCTTTTAGGCTTGTCCAAATCGAAAGCATTTGCAGACAACAAAATGAAAGTGACTGAAAATTTGAAATTTGTTTTGTGAAGGGTAGAAAATATTGTTAGTAAAGGAGAAATTGCTGGTTACCAGCAGGTAGAAAACATCGTGGATGAAGGAGAAAATGCTGGTTACCAGCATTTTCTCCTTTTCCCACAATTTTTTCTACAGGGTTCTTTCTCAGGGTCATCAAAAGTAGGGATTGTGTGGTAATGGGTTAGCGATGAATCCTACTGCTAACCCAAATTCTTATTCAATTTGTAAAAGTCAGGATTTATTCCTCTCTCTTCGCCAAACATTTAGACCTTACGTGAAAAAAGGACCAGTGGCTTGGAAACTGTTTTGTGCAAAGTGCTGCATGAAAAATTTCAGGAGCATGTAGACAGATGATGAAAGAATTATGAATACTTTAGGAAAACTGTGATAATAGGAGAAATTGCTAGTACTAAGTTTTTTTCCCTTATATTCACGAAAGCTTTCATATGAGTAAATCATAACTGGTACTTATTTTGACTATCCATATTTCACATGGAAGTTTTACAGATAGTCTGCTGTAATTTCTTTCCAGAGATATAATTGACATATTTAATTTTTACTTTTTTCTCTACAGAGTGACTTAAATAACAAATCGGGATTATTTGTTGCTGTAGAAAACAGCCATCTGGAGGTCATCAAACTCTTAATAGAGGTAAAACATATTACTATTGATTTATTTTTCCAGTACCTGGCATTTTGTTTTCCATATTTTGTCCTCTAATATGGACCTGTCATGGAGTGGTAGCCAAGTGGTTTTGCACAGGGCTAGTGGTACTGGCTTATTAGTTTGAATCTAGACATTGTTTTACTAGGATTGGTGAAAGTCAGTGTGACAGGGTTCATCCCTGTCTGAAACTCAATATGATACTGATTTGTTTATGTGTGAAGGTGACTTCAAAATAGAGTTGTGCATATTTCAAAGTGAAGAATTACCAACAGTGCATGTATAGGGCATTTAACCCCTTTAGCCTTTTACCAGATAATTCTGAGTAGGGCTTTGGAAAACATTGTGTATGAAGGAGATAATGCTGGTAGGAAATGACCTATATGAACCATATTCATTTTTTTTGGCAGCTGTTGCTTTGAATTTTGGGTCTGATATTTTATTGTTTGGATAAAGAGGTAACAAGCAGTCATTTGTTTAATTACCACTAGAAAGAAGTCTATCAAAGAAAAGGTGGGCAAAAGAGAAATGCTTTCTTGAGTAAAGAGTGCAGTAAAGTTTAGAATATATAGTTTTATTCATATATAATTCATAGACGCTTAGTTTCTTGCTTACTTCTACAGTGGTCCAGTAGAATACAAAGTTTATACTCAGTCTTCTGAATTTCCATAAGTTTATATGTTTCTCTACTTTTACATACACTATTACTTTTAGAGAGGAGCAGATCTACGTAAAAGAGATACAGAAAGTGGTAACACTGTTTTACACATGGTGTGTAAGACAGGACATATGGAAACAGCCAGTTACCTTCTACAATTTTGTGAGTCTAATGAAGAAACGGGACAAAAAGGCAGAATAGATATAAATGCAATCAACAATGATAGAAAGACTGCTCTTCAAATTGCATCAGAAAAAGGTAAGAATAGTCTATTTTACTCTTTTTGGTATGAGAAGTGGGTGGATGCATTTAATCATCTAAAATTACATATACATCAATATACATAGATATGGAGTATAAGTTATCTTGAGTTTCGTACAATGTATGTAAACCTGTTGGTTAACACCGTATTCAAGTTGAAAGCATTTGCATGTTATAACTTGGACATAGTTTAAGGTGGGATTTGTCTTTGAAGGGGGAGAGAAAAAGAGAAAATGCTGATAACTAGAATTTCCCCTTTTTCCTATTTTTATTCCTGTTTTAATATTTTCAAAAGCTGTTTTGCTGAATAAAATACTGAAATGTTTTGTACAGAGTTGATTTGCAATAATTTTGAATTTGTTCAAAATAGCCAATATAGTAAAGAGAGAAGCAATGGAAACCAAAAAAAAATGTGGTGTTAGAAAACTTTTTGACTTATCATTTCAACAACCTACCTATCATTTCAGGGTTTATAAAACTTTTGACTTTGCTCATAAAGAAAGGGGCCACAACTGCTCTGTTGAACAGTCAGGGCACATTATTCACTTGCCCAGAGTTTGAGGGAGCTCGGGTGGAGATAGAGAAATACAGACTGGAGCATACTAGCCAGGTTATGTCACTGATAGAAGACAAGTCAAAACGGGCATTTGAGAAACTGAAAGCTATATGGGTGGTATGTTTTGTTTATCTTCATGTTCCTACATAAACTTTATTTTTTTTTTTATACATGTATTCTATATGGGACTGTCTCTTATCCAATACCAAACTATCCCATGTTATAGTGACTTGGAGGAGAGAAGGAAATGTGGAAACTTTGTAGGAAAAATTAGAAAATGCTGGTAACAAGACAATTAAGAAATTAAAAAACAGTCAGTTAGGTCATAAACTGATCTCCTACGTTATTGCAGGTCTAACACAGCACATTTGATACTCAAATAAACTTTCCATCAAGTTATCTTGTGCAATGTTAAGTATCATAGACAGACAATAACCAGAAAATTCATGTAGCAGCGGATGTTGTAGCAATCATCAGTATGCTGTTTAAGTCTTACTTTGTCTGTTGCTATTTTGTTATTAGCTCCACTGGCCGAAGGCCAGCTGGCTAATGTCATGGCCCGTTGTCCGTCGTGCGTCCGTCCGTCCGTCCGTGCGTTAACTTTTTCTTTAAACATCTTCTTCTCTGAAACTACCCATCCAATTTTGATGAAACTTCACAGAAATGATCCTGTCATGGTCCTCTTCAGAATTTCTTGAAAGAATTTAATTCCTTCAAAAACTCTGGTTGCCATGGCAACAAAACTGAAAAATTTTAAAAATCTTTGAAAATCTTCTTGTCTGAAACCGTAAGGCCTAGGGCTACCAAATTTTGCATGTAGCTTTATCTAGTGGACCTCTACCAAGTCTCTTCAAATTATAGCCCTGGGGTCAAAATTGGCCCCGCCCCGGGGGTCACAAGTTTTACATGGGCTTATTTAGAGAGAACTTTAAAATTCCTCTTCTACCTAGGCATAGGACTTAGGGCTACCAAATTTGGCATGTAGTTTTATCTAGTGGACCTCTACCAACAGTGTCCAAATTATAGCCCTGGGGTCAAAATTGGCCCCGCCCCAGGGGTAACAAGTTTTACATGGGCTTATATAGGGAGAACTTTAAAATTCTTCTTCCACCTAGCCATAGGGCCTAGGACTACCAAATTTGGCATGTAGCTTTATCTAGTGGACCTCTACCAAGGGTGTCCAAATTATAGCCCTGGGGTCAAATTTGGCCCCGCCCCGGGGGGTAACAAATTTTACATGGGCTTATATAGGGAAACTTTAATAATCTACTCGTACCTAGCTGTAAGGGCTAGGGCTATCAAATTTTGCATGTAACTTCATCTAGGGTGTCTCTACCAAAGGGTGCCCAAATTATAGCCCCGGGGTCAAATTTAGCCCCGTCACGGGGGTCACAAGTTTTACATGGGCTTATATAGGGAAACTTCGATAATCTACTCGTACATAGCCATAAGGCCTAGGGCTACCACATTTTGCGTGTAGCTTTATCTTATGGGCCTCTACCAAGAGGGCCCAAATTTTAACTTTGGGGGTCAAGTTTGACCCCACCCCAGGGGTCACGAGTTTTACATTGGCTTTTACAGTGAAAACTTGATAAACCTGTCTCATGGGTCACATATTTTAGAGGGCCTTTTATTGAGCAAACTTGTTTTACAGGGCTTTTTATTGGGCAAGATTAAAAAATCTTCTTGTTTATAAACACACATTCTAGTTTCATATTGTAGGTCTGGGGTCAAAATTGCCTCCATTCAGGGATCACAAGTTTTAACATGGGCTTCAAAATATAGTCACTTCAATTTAAACATTAATCAAGGGAAATAACTCTTTTTATGAAAGATAAAGTTTGGTACTATTTACTTCCCTTGATTATCAAACTGCTTTGATACATGATTGTGCTAGACATTAAGTTTTTTGATAGAAAATATTCTGTTTTCAAGGAGTGTGATTCATTTTGATGCTAATAGTTATGCTCACATGAGGTGAATAATAAATTCAGAGTAAGGTTTCTATCATTTAGCTTATTTTTCCAAGGATTTTACCTTTCATGCTAATAAATTAATCTGCTTGTATTGCCTGACTGTGTTCATTGTTGTTGAAGGCCCTCTTTTTCATGGTCATGAACACTTCAATTTGTGTGGCAAAGGGTTAAAAAGCCAGTGGAGCGATACAGGGCCATCATGGCCCTCTTGTTTTGTTGACTATTTTGGCCTAGTTTGTTATTTCAGCATTATTTTGACTAATTCAGCCTCTGTATTGACAACTTAGCTTGTTTTGATTATTATACCCCTGTAAAACGAATGTTTTCAGGGGTATACTGGAATCGGCCTGTTTGTCTGTGTGTTTGTCCACGTGTCAGTCTGTGTACAAAATACTAGCTATTGCCTGTTTCTGTCAAAATGCTGGCAGCGGTATTGAGTCACATTCAGAGATAGCTCTAGTTTCAGACTCATTTTAACCCTTTACCACACAACAAAATTTTAGCCTTGTGCAAATTGAAAGCATTTGCAGACAGCAATTTCAATCGTACTCAAATGATGAAATTGTTTATTGATAGGGAAGAAAACATTGTGGGAAAAGGAGAAAATGCTGGTTACCAGCATTTTCTCCTTTTCCCACAATGTTTTCAAAAGGCTCATTTTCAAGTGTCGTGAAAAGTTGTCATTGTGTGGGAAAGGGTTAACTGTTTTAACCCTCTTTTGAATATACTTTACTTGAATTATTTCAGCCCCGTTTTGATCACAATCTCAGGGATAAGAACGGCAACACCCCGTTAATGGTAGCTTGTAGATGTGGCCGTGTTGATCTTGTCAAATACTTGTTGCCATCTGCTGTCTATGCCAACCATATCATGAGTGATGATGAGTGAGTAAACTTTATATTACAAAATCATATTTTGGTATAGAGGTCCTCTGTTTGTCAAATTTTAACCCTTTACAAAACAATCCTGTATGTTAACTTGAGAAAAGAACCTTTTGAAAACAATTTTTGGAAAATGTTGGTAACCAGTTTGTCCCATTACATGAAACTTGTTGTTTGTAACTGCTGTCATTCTAACTGCTAAACATTTTGAAAATTTTGTAATTTGGTAAAGAATTGAGAGATCTCGATTTTGTCATCAGGAAACCCTGGTTAGATTTTAGTAGATGGAACCATTTTTTTTCTGAGAAGACAATGTTTAACTCTTTACCACACGAGAAAATTATGGACTGGTCCAAATTGAAAGCATTTGCAGATGAAAAAATAAAGGTGACTAAAAATTAGAAATTTTGTTCTGGGAAGGGTAGAAAACACTGTGGGAAAAGGAGAAAATGCTGGTTACCAGCATTTTCTCCTTTTCCCACAGTGTTTTCAAAAGTCTTCTTTCTCAGGGGCGTCAAAAGTAGGGATTGTGTGGTAATGGGTTAAACCCAAAATGTTCACTCTAATTCTGTCTTTCTAGTTGTGACAGTAACTCCGATGACTCAGGGGTCCCTGACTTACCCCCATGGAAGTCTAGAGCTGAGTCCATCACGGGAAATCCAGGTAAGTTTACTGTATAACATCTTTTTGTTAAATACTTCGATTGTGTACATTGTATGTGATGTTCTTTTATACACCAAGTAGATATTGCAACAGTACTTCAGTTTCTCAAGGTGTAACATTTCCATTCCCAATTTCTTTATTTCAGTGGATAATGTCAACCTTAAGAACACGGTTAACACCAGAATAGGTGACAAAATTTTAGAATTGTTCAAACTGAAACATTTGTAGTAAATTAAAAAGGAAGAATGGGTAAAAAGTGGTATGCCCAAGCAGGGTTTTCTACGACGCACAAATCCTGCGTCATAGACGCAAATTTTATTCAAATGACCCCCAAATTAAATGACAGTGCATCATGGGTGACACAACTTTCCTAAATCTAAGTCATGTATGAAATTGAATAAAGCGTCATAGATCCAAGTCTATTCTTGCTTCAATGTCAGGCGAACACCCCTCTATTTTTAACTACAAGGTATATTTTATATGAAAGTGGTTTTCCGGTAATTTATTTATAGAAAAAGACTGGTTAAAGCATTACTGTTGTATAGTATAATGGACATGATGTGTCATAAATATGGGCCCAGTCAAAGTCTTGGTTGGGTTCTCTGTATTTCAGAGTATATTTTATACGACTTCCGGTATATAAAAGTATACATTGCCAGTATGTGCTGTTTGCGGAAAATAATGTCAGTACGAAAAACTAGCATTCTTCTATAGACTGCTTCCTTCAACTGCTGATCAAGCTACGTCAAGCAGCAATTCAGACAAAAATGTTTGGTCTGTCAAAAAGTGAAATCATTCTTTCCTTCAACTGACTTCTCTATCTTGGAGTTCGAAAGTAAAATGCATTGTAGTGGATTTAGTTCAGTCTACTGGGGGTTTCCCCAGAAGTTTGTAAATCGTGCTTGATGTTGATGACTAAGAGATCCATTTATTTTGACCCCATAAACTAAGGAAATGACCATCAACTAATGAGGAAGGGGGTCACAATGACCCCCAATTTTTAAAGACGAGGGAAAACCCTACCCAAGTAATGGGATTTGTCATTAATGTAGATGTAGACATTGTGGGACAAGAAGAAAATGCTGGTTACCAGCAGTATTTTTCCCCACACATTATTTACAAAAGACTACACCATATCAGGATTGTAAAAATTAGGGTCATGTTGTAAGAGGTGAAAATGAAACAGACGATGAAATTTTAGCATCTGCTATATACAAAAACACACTGTATTTTATCAAAATTTGTCCCTGCACTTTTTTCTTTACAGAAGATATGTTGGAAAAATCAGCAGAGTTTAATGAAACAATGGCACTAGGAGCAAGCTGTGAAGTAACAAGGTCACTTAACCCTAGGTAATGATGTTTTTTTGATTAGTTTATCTGCAAATAAGGTATTAATGTTATATGTAGACGTACATGTGTATTTTGATGTATTTATATAAAGTACCTATAGTACATTTAGGCCTCTGGTATATGTATATACAGCTGTAGGGATTGAAAAAACCAAAACATCTTACTTATGTAAGTATTTTAATAACGGAAGTATCCTACTGTGGTGAGGATTTAAATAACAAAGTTTTCTAGTATCATCAGGGTTTTAACCCTTGGCTGCTAAGCGCGACTTGCTTAATGTGCAGTCCCAAGATGTTTTCAAAAGGTTTCTATCCTAGGGTGGTAAAAACCAGGGATTGTTTGGTAAGGGATTAAGATCAGAATTTATGAAACATGCAGTCTGATCTCTGGTCCACTCACACCACTCTACAGGGACACTCAGGATCAAAGCAGACTTGATATTACAATTACTTGGGTGTTCTTTCCAGACTGAAAATGTCTGTTGATTTTAGTCAGCACCCTTAGAGTTAACTCATTACCAAACGACAAAATTTAAGGTTTGTCGAAATCGAAAGCATTTGCAGACGGCATAAAAAAAAAAACTGAAAACTTGAAAATTGTTTTGTGAAGGGTAGAAAACATTGTGGGAAAAGGAGAAAATGCTGGTTACCAGCATTTTCTCCTTTTCCCACAATGTTTTCAACAGGCTTCTTTCTCATGGTCGTCAAAAGTAGGGATTGTTTGGTAATGGGTTAAACAAGATTTATGTATGTGATAATGGTTTAGAATGTGTATGCTAATTTTGTCTTGCAGTGACCTCTTGAATACAATACCAGCATCCCAGTCTAGTGTGGGTGGGGCAAGGCTGAACACATTTCTGACCGATGTAGAGAGACCAAAAGGACTGTATATTTATCATGGTGAGCGCCAAAACTAGATAAAATAGATATTTTCAATCCATTAACAGATCAAGATTTTGCAGTTAAAAGACAAGAACCAGTAAAACTTGCAAAATATTGTACAGTGCAGATGTGACAATAGAACCATATTATTTTGTTCTCATTTATAGTATATGCAAAAGCACATGGCATTCAGTGGGGTAGGAGTGCTTTAACTTATATTGTCAATGAGTTTACCTGTATAAAATGATTCTCTCGAAGCTGTCTTTTGAAAATTGGTTTCAATGGATCAAAGATCAGTAACCCTGTACAACATAGTTCCAAGTTTTAACAAACCTTAGACAAAAAGCCTTTGAGAACATTGTAGGAAAAGGAAAAAAATGCTGGTAACCAATGTTACCCACAATGTTTTATACTCTTTCGAAGACAAATCCCATCATTTGAGCCAAATTAAAGCAAATGTCTATTGTTTAGTCACATTTGTTTTGTGGTCTGTAAAATGCTCTAAATTTGATAAAAAAATCTATTTTTTTTTTTTCGTTTGGTAGAGATTATTTTTGCATGTAAATAAAGTCAAACAAAGTAGTAATCATATTTCTAGCTATTTACAGACTCAAGGTCTAAGTCTATGACAAAATAGTGGTGTATAAAGTCAAAAATAAAAACTTTTCCCTTCACAGATGGAATTGTGAGCCATGTATGTGCAGTGAACCTATTCACTGGTAACACACCCTTACACTGTGCATTAGAAGGTGGAGACAATGTGATCATTGTGTCAATGTTGTTAGAGGCAGATAATGCTGCAATCAACATGCAGAACACTGCGGGGCTGACGCCGGTTCACATGGCATGTAAATACAGGCGGAAAAAATCTTTACAAGTTTTATTGGTAAAAAAATGATTCATCTCTTGTTTTCAATAAATCCTAGGCTCAACAAGTTAAATGTATACATACATGCTGATAATTTTAAAACACTCATACAATTTCCTATACTTTTACAATTAACTTCTGCTGGAGTATTCAGATTAAGAAAAACAAAGTTCTTTAATACAGACGCACAATCAAGAGAGCCAAGTTTATTACAAAGACCAGCTCACCCTTTACACAACAGTCATGAACCCTTGGGAAGACTGCATTTGGAAACATTGTTGGAAAAAGAGAAAATGCTCGTAAAATCAGTGTTACCCGCAGTGTATTGTAACCTTATAAAGACAAATCCCATTATTATCTGCAAATTTAAATGATCTAACATCCCTATTGTCTAGTGCTAGGGCTGCCTTTGGCTTGGGCCTTTACCACATGACAAAAATTTAGACTTGTCCAAATTAAAAGCATGTGCAGGGGAAAATTTTAATGTGGCTTAACTCTTTACCACTCAACAAAATTTTAGACTGGCTCAATTGAAAGCATTTGCAGATGACAAAATAAAGGATGACTGAAAAATTGAAATTTGTTCTGGGAAGGGTAGAAAACACTGTTGGAAAAGGAGAAAATGCTGGTTACCAGCATTTTCTCCTTTTCCTACAGTGTTTTCAAAAGGCTTCTTTCTCAGGGGCGTCAAAAGTAGGGATTGTGTGGTAATGGGTTAAATAACATCTTTTTTGTTTGATAGGGTTTGATAGAGTAGAATTCATTGAGAGAAAAGGAGGAAATGCTGGTTACCAGCATTTTCTCCATTTTTCACAATGTTTTCAAAAGGCTTTTTCCTCAGGGTCATTCCTCGGTATCATGCCATAAAAGGTTGTCAATAAATTGTGTATGCACAAAATTTGCATATCCAGGTAAGCAAGAATCAAGCCTGAAAATGAGGTTTAACCCATTACCACACAATCCCTACTTTTGATGTCACTGAGAAAGAAGCCTTTAGAAAACATAGTGGGAAAAGGAGAAAATGCTGGTAACCAGCATTTTCTACTTTTCCCACTATGTTTTCTACCCTTCACAAAACAAATTTCAAATTTTCAGTCACTTTTATTGAGTCTTCTGAAAATGCTTTTGATTTGGACAAACCTAAAATTTTGTTGTTTGGGTAGAGCAGGGATCATATACGTGTATGTGTACAATCCCAAATACTTTGTGTAAATCTATGCATTGTCATGAAAGGCAGCCCAAGGCATCTGCCAAAGCACTTGAGGTTTAAGGTTTGAATCCCAGTGGTGGAGGGAGTCATAGTGATATGGTTGGTGACAGGCTAGCTGCTCAAATGAAAGCTACAAAAGGTGTACAGGACTAATACTGTGGCAATAAAAAGGAACAGGACTCTGGTAGTAAATGTGCTGGACAAAATTGTTTGAATTCTGTTCTTGAAGACAAAATTTTAAAACTTGTCCTGATCATAAGTATTTTCAGACAACTATTGAATTTATAAAAGTGATGATATTTGGCTATAAAAGTGAAGACATTGTGGAAAAGGAGAACATGCTGGCTACCAGCATTTTCTCATTTTTCCACAATGTTTTCAAAAACCATACTAAAGGTTTTTAAAACTCCAGAATGTATAGTACAGAGTTGAAAGTCAGATATTGGCTGTCTCTTTGTAGGGAGATAGCATTATCGTAACCAACCTCTTACTTTACCTTTATAGGGTGTTCCAGGCTTGGATCTAAATCTACGTTCCTTGACAGGAGGTTTACCAGAAGATTTGACCTCTAATAACAGTATTAAAAAAATGCTTGCAAAGGCAAGAAGTGGCCAACCACTTATGATGTAAGTACCTTTACCACACAATCCTGGTTTTTGACGAACCTATGCAAGAAGCCTTTTGAAAACAGCATGGGAAAAGGGGAAAATGCTGATAACCAGCATTTTCTCCTTTGCCAACAATGTTTTCTACCTTTCGAAAAACAAATTTCAAATTTTCAGTCACTTTCATTTTGTTGTCTGCAAATGCTTTCGATTTAGACAAGCCTAAAGTATTGTCGCTTGGTAATTAGTTAAGATAGATTTAACTTCTTTCCAAACATTCCATGTTCTGTAACACCCTGAAGATTCGTTGAATTACTTTATGCTGCTTTCAAAACACTATTTCAGTCATACCTTTACCTCACCACCCTGACTTTTAACACCCTTGTGAAAGAAGCCTTTTGAAAACATTGTGCAAGAAGGAGAAAATGCTGGTGACCAGCATTTTCTCCTTTCCCCACATTGTTTTCTTCCTTATCAAACACAACTTCAAAAATTTTGGTCACATTTAAGATGTCCTCTACACATGCTTTTTGTTTTGACAAGTCTAAATTTTTGTTGTGTGGTAAAGGTTTAACCCTTTACCAAACAATCCCTGGTTTTTATGACCCTGAGTTAAGCGCCTTTTGAAAACATTGTGGGAAAAGGAGAAAATGCTGGTAACCAGCATTTTCTCCTTTTCCCACAATGTTCTCTTCCCTGCGGGAAACAAATTTCAGTTTTTGAGTTGCATTTATTTTGTAGTCAACAAGTGCTTTCAGATTGGACCAGTCTACAATGTTGTTGTGTGGTAAAGGTTTAAAGGGTTAACTGTTTACCAAACAATAAAATGTTGGACGGATCCTAATTGATAGCAGTTGCGGACAGCAATTTTAATGTGGCTTTAATGTAGAAAATTGTATCAGAAAGGTTAGAAAACATTGTAGGAAAAGGAGAAAATGGTGGTTACCAATATTTTCTCCTTTTTACTCAATGTTTTCATTAGGTTTTCTTCTTCAGGGTCGTTAGAACTCAGGATTGTATGGTATCTAATCATTTATTTTGTAGGACACAAGGTTCAGTCATCAGTTCCAGTGATAGCAAGTCTGTAGCAGGGTTGGTAGAATCATACCCACCAAGTTTGGAGAATGCCTCTACTATTGACTTCGATAAAATTAACAGTGTGTACCAGTCAATGAAATGTGATAAACTACCCACAAAGACATACAAAGATCCAAAGAAATAAAATGCGATAACAACCAACAAGGACAGGCAAGGATACATACAAACATTCTATATCAGCACCCTTACTGAATATTTATTCTACAGAGTAAAGGCAGTATTGTGTCACTTGGCAATGATTAAACAAAAGTTTCCCAGTAGGGAAAAAAATTGAGCAGTGCTTTGGCAAAAGAGGTCTTAATGCACCTCACTGATGCATTATACCAAGCAAGTCATTTTGTTGCCCAGCAACCGACTACACCCTGTTGTAGAATGGTCTTAACCCTTTACTTCATAAGGCATTTCTATGGTATCTCTAATTGACCCTAAATAGCAGCAAGGATGAAGCCGTTTCTTATATGTATGTGACACCTTTTGATAGTGTAGAAAACATGGTGGAAAAAGGTGCTCGTCATGAGCAATTTCACCTTTTGCCACAATGTTTTCCAAATGCTCCTACAAGCAATGCGTAGAATGGCTCAAGGGTTGCAGATACACAAACCCCCTTTTCACAGAGCATGGTTCAAATGAGAAAAAAAAACCTAGATCTAGATAAACATTATATAAATGATAGAATACATTCCAGAATATACATATCTGACAATTCCATTATCCATAATGATGGGTCTTTGTTGCTGTTTTGGATGTTTTGTGTCTATACAAGTTATATTACATGTTTATTATCATTATAAGTATTGGAATGAATAAAGAAAATTCAATTTTTTAACTCTTTACCAAACGACTATATTTTAGGCTTCTCCAAATCGAAAGCATCTGCAGATGACAAAATGAGGGTGTCTGAAAATCTGAAATTTGTTTTGCGAAGGGTAGAAAACATTGTAGGAAAAGGAGAAAATGCTGGTTACCAGCATTTTCTCCTTTTCCCACAATGTTTTCTAAAGGCTTCTTTCTCAGTGTCGTCAAAAGTCTGGATTGTGTGGAAATGGGGTAAACCTGGTTTTTCATGTTTTTTATGCAGATTGAAATAAAAGAATTTTACAGAATTAGCTGCATTTATCTTTACTAGATTCAGTGATCATGAAGTTATGCATAATTCTTGTACAGCTTAGAAATATTTCAAGATTTTATAAAATGAGCAACTGTAAGACTTTTCCAAGCTGAAGATTTATATCCTATTACTGCAGTTTTGAGTTTTCACAAGGCTGAGAAAGAATCTTAACAAAATATTGAGAAAAGGAGAAAATAGTACTGTAAATTCTTTCATTATGATCAAGTCTGAAATTATGCTGTGGTGAAAAGCTAAAGAAAATAAAGAAAACATCTTTTCTTTGAACCTTGACCACACATGTAACATTGTGACACATGTGGCCTGTATCATGCTAAAAGGGGCATACAGACATTTCCATAAACTGTCGTCTCAGATCAGCCTGTGCATAATGTTTTCAGAAGTCTTCCAACAATCAGGATATCTGTTAACCCTTTCCCAAACAAGCCCTGGTTTTTACGTGTCTGCAGTAAGTCTTTTGAAAACACTTTGGAAAAAGGAGAAATTGCTCATAACGAGCAATTTCTCCTTTTCCCACATTGTTTTCTACCCTTTTTGAGAACTTTCTGACATTTTCTCCAAATCTAAAATTGTTATCTGCAAACTCTTTTGGTTTTGAAGAGTCCAAAATTTGTCGTTTGGAAAAGATTAAATAGTTCAAGTTGCAAATGTAATCTAGAACAGTTGTATAAAAGTAACTAATAAAGTATTAAAGGTTGTTTTTGTTCCATGAAACTTGTAATATATGATGTTGTTGAAATGTTTACGGGTTTACTTTGTTGAAATTATTCAGTGCAATAGAGTTGTGTTTCAGTCCTATCCAAGAATTTTCTAATTTATGTTACAATGATGCTACATACCTTTTTGTGTTTGTAATATAACATTGTGCATTGTATCTCAGTTTCTTGTCAAAATTTTACTATGTGAATTAAAATATTTACACATATATATATTCCATACTTTCTGAAATAATTGCTTTGATATTAAAGCTTTACCACACAACCCTTAATTTTAACACATTGCAGAAGTCTTTTGAAAATATTGTGTGAAAAGGAGAAAAAAATGATCAGCAATGTCTCCTTTCCCATAATGTTTTCTTACCTTTTGTAGAAAAATCCAGACATTTGATCCACATTTTTGTCATCTGTAAATGCTTTTGGATGAGTCTAAAGTTGTGTTGTTTTGTAAAGAGTCACAGTTATTGCTTTGCTTGCTGTTGGTCTTAAACCTTTACCTCACAATAAAAATTTAGACTGGTCCAAATTGAAAGCATTTGCAGACAAATGTGAATCAAAAAATTGGAAATTTCATTTTTGGAAGGATAGAAAGCACTGTGGGAAAAGGAGAAAATGCTGGTTACCAGCATTTTATTCCTTTTCCCACAGTGTTTTCAAAAGCTCTCTTTCTCTGGGGCATTCAAAGTCAGCACTGTGTGGTACAGAATTAACTCTTCATCAGTTTCAAAATTATACATTTATCCAATCCGAAAGCACTTGCAAATGGCCAATCAAATATGGTCCAAATGATTGGATTTGTTAATGAAATAGAGAAAAACATCTTAGGAAAGTTACCTGTATGTTCTCCTTTTCTCACTATCTTTTAAAAAGAATTCTACCTCAGAAACAGAAAAGGTAAAGGCCTAAATAAGCCTGTATGGTAAGTTTTTTAGCTTTATTTTTGAATTAAAAGTTCACCCTCAGTGTACTTACAAAGCAACAATTTAGTTGTCATGAAACATTCTCCAAAATGCCTTAGATAACAAAGTTATTTTGGACACTAAAACAATATACATTACATATAGTGTTATGTATGTACAAGTTAAAGAAATAAATGCATAATTCATCGATTGTAGAAGTTTTTTTCCACTTTCACTCACATGTTGCTTCATGCTATTTACAATATCAAGTCAGTGCAAGCCTCCTAAAAATCTTTGTCAACACAGTGTTTTAACAACCCGTAGGAAGAAGACTTGAAAACATTGTGGGAAAAGGAGAAAAGGCTGGTAACTCACATTTTAGTTCAGCTATTCTTGAAGAAAACTAGGTTTCATCTGCATTGTCGAGCTAAAAGTTTGACATTTTGTAATATTTCAATAATTACCGACTACTAGTATATATACATGTACTTGGTTTGCAAGATAATAAGAAGAATGGCATATGATTACTTTACCACTTTCAGCTAAGTTTTTAGCCCACATAAGCATGAACTGCTCAGGCCAAGTTGTTGCAAATGTTTATTGTCAGTTGTCTGTGTAAACACAGTTACTTTCAAAAGAACCTGGGTACGTATAAACCAATCATTCAAAAGAACATTCCTTGTCAGAAGACCCAGAATTTTCTAAATTTGAAAGTAGCACAACTCTCGACTAACTAAACCAATCAGAAGTTGGTTAACTTTCATATTTAGAGAATCTTAAACATTGACTCATTTTTGGCTTGTTGAAAGCATTTGCAAATGACAAAATAGGAGTGATTGAAACACGGTCCCTACTTTTGATGCCCCTGAGAAAGAAGCCTTTAGAAAACATTGTGGGGAAAGGAGAAAATGCTGGTAATCAGCATTTTCTCTGTGTTTTCTACCCTTCCGAGAACAAATTTCTATTTTTCAGTCACCTTTATTTTGTCGTCTGCAAATGCTTTCAATTTAGACCAGTCTAAAACTTTCTCGTTTGGTAAATAGTTAAGAGTATCCTGTAGCAGGGTCACATGTTTAGCATACAAGTCAAGTATAGTTTTAAAACTCTTGTCTGAACCCAAAGCCTGATGATGGATTTACAGAAGCTTTTGATGATCACATATCAAAACTGTGTGAACTGAACCCTAGACTTCAAAGATGGTGGTCAAATCTTTTTGTCTGAAAGTACATAGATGATGGCATAATATGGTCATTTATCAAAGATGTTCATGTTCGGTCATTATCGAGGATGGATCCACTACCAAGATCACATTTCACTTTATACAGTTCACAGAAAAACCTACTACATGTATATAAGTACATGATATTTTATATGTGTGCATTCAAGCAGTTAATGATAAATGAAAAGGTCAGTTAACATCAATAAGAACATTGGATGCTTGTATTATCTCAAAGCAGATCGTGGAAATTTCGATAGCAATGCAAAAGTAAAAGGGAGGTCACTGTTTCTTAGAAAGTTGGGCCTCTACGTTTTTTCCTTGGGGGGGTCAGTGAAACTTTGGCCTGTATGGTTTTCCTTTGTGGGGTCGGTGGTTTGTGGGGGGGGGGGGGGGGTCAGTGAAAGTTGGGCCTTTGTGGTAAATCACTAAAATGTGCACCAATCAAACAATTTAAAAGGGAAAAACACAAAACAAAAATATTCATCTTACTATATCACATGTTTTATTTCCATTACAGCATTCATTTAAATAACTAAGAAAATGAACTCTGCACAATTAATGTGGAAAGGTGTCTTCATCTCATAGGTCAATTGGATAACGTCATCTCAACATGAAATATCTGACTGAAACACAATCTGTTCACATTCTGTGCAGTCTACTGCTATATTAACAAACACTTCTAATGATGGTTACAATTCTGAAATCCACAAATAGCCATCTGAATGACTAGTAACCAGTACTTACTTCTTTTACCATAATATTTAACTAGCACTTCCTTCTTTTACCACAATATTTCCCGATCTTTCTGAGACAGATTCAACCATCTGATCCACCTTTCACTCTTTACCAAATAATTCCTGGTTTTAAGGACCCATTCACAAAGCCTTTTGAAAACATTGTGGGAAAAGAAGAAATGCTAGTAACTAGCATTTTCTCCTTTTTCCATGATGTTTTCTACTCTATCAAGGAGGAATTCTGCCATTTGAACCACTTTTAATTTGTCATCTGCAAATGGTTTCAATTTGGACCAGTCTCAAATTTTGAGAGTTAGTATTTAATCAGGTATTTTTTTTCAATATGGACAATCCTGCAGTTTTGTGGTCTTGAAAAGATTTAACCTGAAGTAAGATAAGTCTTTGCTTGATCAGTGCATAACTTCAACACTTCTGTCACTGATAAATTTACTTTGTCTAAGTCTAATTGAATATCTCGTGCACGATCTCCCAATGTTAATGGAGGTCTACTATCCTGTAGATTCATGAGGTTCTTTAGAGCATCTCTGGCTGCCATCTCCTCTGCTATAATCTCTGTCTCCCCTGGAGCTGTAAAAGTAACAATATAGATGAATAAAGGAAAGAAGAGCTGGTTGATTAACCCTTTGTCAAACAATCCCTAGTTTTTATATTTGGTAAAGAGTGAACTCTACAGATATTCAAAATATCCAAATTTTCTAATGTCCAAGTCGAAAGCATTTGCAGATAACAAATCAAATGTGACTTAAATGATGAAATTTGTCTGTATAAGGTGTAAGAAATACTATTTAAACAGAGAAAATACTGGTTTATACCAGCACCTTCTCTTTTACCCACAATGCTTTCAAAAGGCTTCTTTCTCATGGTTGTTAAAAATAAGGATTGTGTGATAAAGAGTTAAATGTAAGTTTTTTGTCCTGTTTTCAACCTTATTTCCAAATTACACTAGCTTACTTACTGTAAATTTCCCAGATTTCACCAATACTATTATAAGGATTCTGAAGTCCATTGCTAAAAGACACGCCCACAAAAAATGCCTTTGATGAAGATCCAACCTGGGTCCCAAAGATTGCTAATTTTTAATCCTAACCATGAGGGCCACACAGGACCCCTAGGAAAGGAAAAGAGAACTAGTCCAATAAATGAAAAATAATTTATATTACCTGAAGTGTCCCAGTTATATCTAGAACTGTCACTAAAAGAGACTTGACAGAGCATACAATTATTCCTAGTGTTTAAACCTTTACCAAACAATCCCTGGTTTTTATGAGTCTGCGATAGAAGCCTTTTGAAAACATTGTGGGAAAAGGAGAAAATGCTGGTAACCAGCATTTTCTCTTCTTCCCACAATGTTTTCTACCCAGTTGGAATCAAAATGAAATTTTTTAGTTATGTTCATTTTGCCATCTGCAAGTGCTTTCAATTTGGATTAGTCTAAAATTCTCTTGTTTGTTAAAGGTTTAATTACAAAATTATCCAAACAACCAACCATCCTTAACATTTTACCACACAGCGATATCTTAGACTAGTCCAATTTAAAACCATTTGAAGATGGGACATCAATTGTTGCTCAAAAAACTTGATTAGTTTCTGAAAGGTAACAAACCATTGTAGGAAAAAAAAAAAGAAAATGCTGAATACCAACACGTCCTCCATTTCCCACAATTTTTAAAGCCTTTTCCTGAAGATTGACAAAAAAGCAGGATTATTTGGCAAAAAGGTAATCTACCCACACAAACTTACATTTTCCAATCAGTTTTTTATCACTGTAAATACCCACAGTATATAATGACATAAGTGTATTTTTTCCTGAGCTATACAGCAGTCTAGGCTCAGGTGGGCCTCGTCCTGCTCTCTCCAGAATCCCTGCAACAACACCCATGGGATTCACCACCATCCACAATTCACTGATGTCCTTTCCAACCAGCTGTGGTACAATGAAATCAAGGACAAAGAATTTAACCCGCTCTTCTCCCTGGAATTGAGATACAAAATATTTTATCCACTGGTCTCTGTAAAAGTGAGAAACAACTATTTATTTCATCCCTGACTAGACAGAAATTAACTTATATGAAAGTGAGAAACAGCTATTTATTTCATCCCTGCCTAGACAGAGACTAATACATTTGAAAGTGAAAAACACATATTTCATCCCTGACCAGACAGAGACTAACACATCTGAAAGTGAGAAAGAACTATTTGATCCCTGACTAGACAGAGATTAACACACTTGAAAGTGAGAAATAACTATTTCATCTCTGACCAGACAGAGACAAACACATTTGAAAGTGAGATTGAACGATTACATCCCTGGCTAGACAGAGATTGACATATTTGAAACGTGCCACGCTTTATGGAAAGGGGGTTTAATGCATCCCAAAAAAGTGTGTTCTCAGGTCAGCCTGTGCAGTCCTTGCATGCTCACCTGGGTCGAACCTTTTTGCTACTGTCTATTTTCTGCTTGGCAAAGGATCAGTATAACTCATGCTACAGCTGATTGTTGAACATTGGTTGATTGATTGATTGAATGGTATTTTACACAGCTTTCAACATTATTACACTTATACCACTGTGATAGCTTACATAGTAATACATGTCCTGGTCATCGGTACCAGGCTTGGGCTCAAAGGTATCTCGTTCAAGTACATTCCCACAAAAAAAATGAAATGTTCCCAGCAAAGGCTCAAACCCCGGGCTTCTAGGTTACAAGTCCTGCATTTTAGCACTGAACCAAAGAGGACCCCTAGACAAAACAGAATTTATCGATGCATTATTACACGACAGGTTGCTTGGTATCGTGTACCAGGAAGATTCACTAAGACCTATTATGCCACAGCAGGGTTCAAATCTACAATTTACCTGTGATTGTAGGAGAGCTCCTATCACAGCCAGAAAGGTTGTTACATATTCAGAATCTGCTGGGGGATATACCTGAAATGTAACGATTTATAGCTTCAGTTTTCAATCTAACTTTTATTGTAATTATTTTAAACGCATTAACAAACAGCAAAATTTTGGACCGGACCAAATTCAAAGCATGTGCAGATGACAACTATAGCTAAAATAATGATTTCTCTTAGTGATAGAGTAGAAACCATTGTGGAATAAGGAGAAAATGCTGGTTACCAGCATTTTTTCCTTTTCCAACAATGTTTTCAAAAATCAAATCTACCTGGGTAATAAAAACTTAGGATTGTGTGGTAGTGTGTAATATCTGATCATTCTAAATTCTATTAAGCCAGAATCAGGATGCCTGATTGTTGAAATTTAACAATAATAATTTCATTCATGATTGTTGAAATTTTACAATAACAGTTTCCAAGCTGTCTGCATCAAATTTGTTTCAGGAACAAGTTAATTCATTACCTGGCACAATTCTTACACAAACGTTTCTAGAGAAATATAGAATCTGACATAGCTGGTGTTTGAGATAAAATTTTACTAACTCTTTACCACACAATTTCAGACCAGTCCAAATTCAAAACATTTGCAGACGACAAAATAAACATAGCAAAAATGGTAATTTTTGTCTTTGATGGGGTAAAAAACATTGTGGAAAAAGAAGAAAATGTTGGTTACCAGCATTTTCTCCTTTTCCTACAATGTTTTCAAAAGGATTCTTTCTCAGGGTCGTTAAAAGTCGGAATTGTGTAGTAAAGAGTTAAACAAGTCTAGGGAAAATGTTATTGAACGAGGAGCCTTTGGCGAGCTTCATACTAACATTTGTTCTTGTCAAGTTTGGTAAAATTTTATCTTAAATTCCAATGAACGTCAGATTCTTTTTATCACATATTGGTATTTTACAAATTTTTAACCCATTACCACACAACCCCTACTTTTGACGCCCCTGGGAAAGAAGCCTTTAGAAAACATTGTGGGAAAAGGAGAAAATGCTGTTAACCAGCATTTTCTCCTTTTCCCACAATGTTTTCTACCCTTCACAAAACAAATTTCAAATTTTCAGTAACTTTTATTTTGTTGTCTGCAAATGCTTTCAATTTGGACCAGTCTGAAATAGTGTTGTTTGGTAATAAGTTAAAGCAGAAGATGCAAAACTACCGTATTGCTTCGGCCATAAGTCGACAAAAAACAGGGCATAAAATCAGCGTGAAAACTTACCTCGACTTATGGACGAGCCCACAGAAAAATCATGTAGACAATCAATGTCAAATCAGCCACTATTTAAATAAGAATTTTCATGTGCATGCTTTTTAAATCTATGCAACTTGATAAAGAAAATTGCCAGTTATTTCTTAACTGTGTCTTTAGACAAAACATGTGACATGGCGGCCCAGGTGTTCTGCAAATAATCATAAGTATACGCAAAAAGGCAGTATCACCTCATGTTATGATGGCATGATATTAGCTTGGTGCGTGATCCATGAATGTGTTGACTGGAAGTCGTGTGTAACTGGGTACAGAGTTCTTCATGCAGAACAGTTGTAAAACTCCATAATAAACAGGGGCATTACAATTTTATTGCTACAAGATGGCGACCTTTTACGTCATACTCAACACATGTTTATGCAAATGTTCACAAAATCTGACTTGACATTTTCAGATAAATCTAGTAGGCCTGTTCGCGACCAATAGATTGTGAGAGAAGGGGTTGCAGGGGGCGGATTCTACTGGTCATGAAAATGATTGACAAAAGAAATTTTTTTTTTTATCAGTATTTTGTTCTGTTGACCCGTGTTTCCTTCCGCCATTTTTGTACAGTAAAGTTCAGCGATGAGCTGAAAAAAATTGAGATCTGATTCTCCAATCTGGACAATTAAACCTTTTACAACACAAACCTGATTTCTAATGACCTTGTTGTTGAAGACTTTTGAAACATTGTGAAAGAAGTAGAAAATACTTGTAGCCAGTATTTCCTCCTTTTCCCCACAATGTCTTTTAACCTACAGAGAACAAAATGCAATTTTCAGTCACATTTATATTGCCGACTGAAAAAGCTTCGACTTTAGAGAAGGGTTTTTTTAGTTTGGTAAAGAGTTAATTTTTATAACCATTAAACATTTAGGGAGTACTTAAGAAAGATGGTACGAAACAGGTGGTTACAAAAAACATGTGCAACAAAATAAATCACTTTTTTTGTTGGCTGCAGCAGAAGAAACGATGTGTAGCCTACAGCTTTATTCAAGTATCATTGTTTGATAATTCGTTTGATTTAGAAATGTTAGATAATAGATCTAGATCTTAGTTGAACATCAATCTTTCACTTTTTAAGAGATTATAAGTTCATTAAAATCAAACTATAAGACCTAATCTGACTAGGCAGAAAATTTACTGATTATTATTCATAGTAAAACAGGAAAAATTTTCGACCACCTGCAAAATCTAAGACTCGCCTTAGGGTTTTCTTCAAATTCGTTATATGGCTAGGTAGGACTTGGGTCAATACTTAGAGGTCGACTTATGAACGAGCCCAGTCAAAACCCTTCCTAAATTCCTCCAAAAGACCACCTCGACTTATGGCTGAAGTCGACTTATGAACGAAGCAATACGGTATCTATAGATGTACACTTGGAAATATCCAAGAAGCCCATTCGCTTCTATGGATTAACAACAAAATGATGTCAAAAATGACATCGCACAATTGTGATATCAAACATGTTTTAGATATAAAAATTCATAATGGGTATATTACACCAAAAACAAGGGAGGTTATGTGATAATAAAAGGATCACATAAGCTCAAATTGACTTCTTGACAATGAAACTTTTGTCAAAATATCTTCACTTACATTTGACTCAATGAGGTCTGTCAGTCCAAAATTTTTGCCAAGAAAAAGAAGTGTGTCATCTGACAGCAAGTGGTCGCTCACAGCTCTGAAATTAGGAACAAAATGTCTTCCAATATGACTGGTTATTATAGATCCGGATCACCCCACTGGCTTTAAAAGCAATTAAGCCATACATGCACTTATTCATTGGTCACTCACAGTTCAGAAAAATGCACCAACCTTGAACAATAAGGGACCATTATGGCATTTTATCTGTCACTTCTTAATGAATCACAGGGGGCTTTAAATCTAACACACTATGAGAATGTTCAAAAGCCAAACTTTTATAGCGTTTGTTGATAACAATTTAAATGTGGCTCAAATGAAGAAATCCTTAGCTAATTTGGAGGTCAGCCATTACCCTCATAGTTGTTCAGGCCTTTTGTGTACGAGAATGCTGGGACATAATCATATTCATTTCCTCCCACTTTCAAGGTAAGTATCTCAAGGCTAAAAAGGTAGGCAAGGATTTCTAAATGACATCACCATGAATGATTGAATGGATCATGTTGCCTCTTCTAGCAGTATTTTAGCTCACTTTTTCAAGTCTAATTTAACTCTTCACCACACAATCCCGACTTTCAACGACCCTGAAAAAGAAGCCTTTTGAAAATATTGTGGGAAAAGGAGAAAATGTTGGTAACCAGCATTTTCTCCTTTTCTCACAATGTTTTCAACCCTTCCCAAACCAAATTTCAATTTCTCAGTCACATTTCCTCAGTCGTTTCCAAATGCTTTGAATTTGGACCAGTCTAAAATTTTCTCGTGTGGTAAAGGGTTAAGCCAGATTAGAAATACAAAGTGCCTTGCCCAAAGGGCACTATAACCTAAATGTTGCCAACAACCTGGTGATCACATGCAGATTCTTACTACAACCACAACAATTGAGCTTTATCACTTGAAGAAGGATGTCGTTTCACTTGAAGTCTTAACCTTTTACCTGATATGCCAATTTGAGGCTCCTCCATTTCAGCAGCAAATAAAGATATGATGTCAAAGATATGGACAAATGAGGATACAAATATCTGATTGAGTGAAAAACATAGTGGAGAAAGGAGAAATTGCTCTTTATGAGCAATTTCTCCTTTTCCCACAATATTTTCAAAAGCTGTCTGTTGTTGATTCGTCAAAATGAGTATCTATGGAGTAAAGCATTAAATCAGAAACCTCTAGACTAGCCTGTTTCTCACATTATGTATAATCATGCATAATTTATGTAAAACAATACAATGTTTACCTTATCCCTTCCTCAAATAACTCTGGGAAAGAATATCTCAAATATGCTTCAATGTATTTCTTGGCAACCTCCCTACCTGTGAAAAAAAATTTACAAGATTAAAAAAAATCCACATTGAAAGCATAATAATGTAAGCTGTCTTTGAAAAGGGATCATAGAAAACATGGTGGGAAAGGGAAAAATAAAATCTTATGTAAATAATGACAAACAAACAAACATACGTACGTACAGACAGACAGATAGACAGACAGACCACAGACACACATTTGGTAGTTGTGTGCACTACAACAAAAAGAGAAATTGCTTCAAAATTATCAACTGCAAATCAGTTTTAGAAGGCAAATAAATATGGCCATTGATGAATTATGAGAGGCTTGGAAAACACTCTTGGAAAAGAAAAGTAATAACACCTTTTCTGCTTTGCCACAACTCTTCAAATTTTTCATCTGGCAATTGATGTTGATACATGTACTTGAAAGAATGTAGTTGTACCTTGTCATGAATATGTGAGCTGTTGCCGTGATACGACTAAAATAATGTTGAAAGCAGCGTAAAACATCAATCTATCTATCAATTTGTACCTTGTGCAGCTAATTCTGTATTATCACCCACGACAGTCTGTATTGATAATCCCAGTTCAACATTCCTGTCCTCCTCAGCTGCTCTTAATGAGCTAAAATAGAAAAATAAAACTATCAGCTTACTTATTACTGTATATTTAAAGCCCCAATAGCGCTCATATAGAGGTATTTTTGTGCGTGAAAATAGTCGGAATAAAAACACGAATCTGCTAATTATACTCTAATTTTGTCAACAAGGGGATAGAAGCGTTCATTGCAACATCGGCTCCTGCTACAGAACCGTTTGCATTTTTTCGTTATCAACTCTTCCCAACTCCAAAAAGACGTTGCTACATCTATTCGGAATGATTCTGATGTCCTATATTTGGGCATCACGTGAATGATAATGATGACGTATTTCCACAGACGCTATGTGCTTCCTCTACATGAAAGCTACTGCGAAACATCGGTGAGATTTTTATTTTTCTTGAAATTAGTACTGCGTTCCTTGTATGTTGATTGGTAAACCGGAGTTGCACTTTCTTCATTCTGATCAGGACATAAATAAACACCTTTTTTTCCCCCTCTTGTCAGAGCTGTAGAGGCTTCGCGTCTCGGCCGATAACACTTTCGGCCCATTACTATTTCGTCCTATAAGACATTCGGCGTTTATACATACAAAGTCGAATGTGTAGGGTACACAGGGTTGTAATAATATGGACCAGGGAAAACTAGCTAAACAAATTGTGGATGTTTTATAGTGAAGATCGGACTTTATATTAGGTGCGTTCGGATCTGAATGAGTTTAGAACTTTATTTTGTGAAAAAATAACTGATGAATTTTGATCCGAGTTTGACATCAGGTGGTAGACGTTTAATATCAAACGTCAGACTTCTTACCAGGTATATTCTGGTCTTGACTAACGTTACGATGTCAGCACAGCATATTTTAAGTCTCAACTTTCAAGAGTTTGGTTTAACTCATTACCAAATGACAATATTTAACCCGTTACAACACAATCCCCACTTTTGACACCCCTGAGAAAGAAGCCTTTAGAAAACATTGTGGGAAAAGGAGAAAATGCAGGTAAACAGCATTTTCTCCTTTTCTGGCGTTTTCTACCCTACACAAAACAAATTTCAAATTTTCAGTCACTTTTATTTTGTTGTCTGCAAATGCTTTCAATTTGGACAAACCGAAAATTTTGTAGTTTGGTAATGAGTGAAAGCTTACAAGTCCAAATAGAAAGCATTTGCTAACAACAAAATATTTGAAATTAGTTTTTTGAAGAGTAGAAAACATTGTGGGAAAAGGAGAAAATGCTGGAAACCAGCATTTTCTCCTTTTCCCACAATGTTTTCTAAAGGCTTCTTTCTCAGGGGCGTCAAAAGTAGGGATTGAGTGGTAATGGGTTATCTCCCAGGTTACAGATATCTTTACAGTCAGTTTTTAAAGAAAAATTTGGTGTTATTTCATCAGTTAAGTCATCGCAGACAGATCAACCCTACAGATGCAAGACAGTTGAAGACCATCAGCAGTAGTAGACTATACTCAAGTAGATTTGAAGCATTGTGATTGAGAATAATGTTTTTCATGTCTTTTTTACTGATCACTTTCCTTTCTAATCTAACAACAATGTATCTTTTTAGGCAGACAGAGAGACCATATGTTTTTAAACTGATGATTAGATACCCCAGTCTGGTGTTATATCCCATCTGAAAGGATTCCTTTTTTTACAGATTTTAACAACATGTCAACAGGTATTTCAATGATATTTATGTCTGAATCTAAAATACGTTAATGGTAGAACTTGTGTCTTTTGTATTCAGAGCTTAAATACTTGACCAGACAAAGGTTCAGCTTTGTACATCCATACCATAGACTGCATGTGCAATAATTGACTTTTGGAAAGAATCAAGTTTTGGAAAGAAGCAATTGTATGTAACAAGCAAATATTCCTTTCTTACAGCCAGTGCACCTATCCATGCTTTTCTAGAGTTTCTATTACCTTTACTTTGCACAATATTCCAATGGCTGATTTCCCTTGTAACTTGTAACCATTTTCAAAACAATTATCAGCAGTAAGAAAGGAATGAATCCTGTTGCAATGACTATCTTCGATTCTGGGGAAAAATTTTGCCCAGCTTGGGATTTGAACCAGCAAATCCCTGTTCTCAAGTCCTGTATAACAATGGCGGTACCATTTGGGTTTGGCACGAGTATTTGGTAAAAGTAATGTACTCTCCTCTATACAAGAATGCTTGATGAACCCTTTCCGTTGATCTGGGTTTGTTTTTTTTACATTAAAAAAAAGAAGACTTTTGAAAACCTAGTGGAGAGAGGAAAAAAACTTTGAAACGAACTCCATTATTTGAGCAACATTCAACTTGTTGTCTTCAAATGCTTTTAATATGGATGAGTTAAAAATTTAGTTCAGTCTGAAAATATGAATGCAGTTTCAATGGCTCTGTTAGAAACAAACACATATTTTTTAAATTGCCTTCCTAGGATATAGTTAAAAGACTCCCAAACAAAGTCTGTAGCATATATTCATCAGACATCTCCCAATCATATAGTATGGAAGAACATTAAAACTGTCTGTAGCCATGTAATCTGCATAAACCTTGCATGCATTTTGTTATCATACATTTTTGTCGGAAACCGTATTTGTAACTTGCATGTATGGGCCATGGCCTAGCAAAAATGGGCCTAATACATCTCAGTGATGTATTATACTAAGCACCTTATTATGGATCCATAAAAACCCACTTTGTATAGCAGTGGACTTGAACCGATTGTAGAATGGTACTTTGACATGCAGAAATTTTTGTAAAATTTTGTAAAGTGCAAAAAGTGTCGTCCCATGTCAGCCTACACACACTTTTGACAGAGCATGGCTCCTATATTACAGTACAGTATTTAGCAAGAAACTTATAATCTTGTCATTTCAGTGTCTCATTTTGCACAAAGCCGGCCCAGTAAAGCCTGGTTACAAGGACATGAATGAACTGTGTTTGACGGGCCATCAACATTGGAGATCGTGATTGCCACAAAGTGGGGACGTGTTAGTGTGATAACAAAATTAGAATGAAAAGAGACTGGAAAATGAAAAAAAAGAGACTTTTTGAAAAAATTGTAATTTGGTTAAACAATGTAGGTAGCTTTAAAAGTCAGATAACCATTTTAAAGGCAAACAGTATCAGTATAGTATATTGAAAAGAAAATCTTATTATTCACTCTTTATCATAAGACAAAAATGCAGACTTGTTAAAATTTAAAACATTTGAAAATATTGTGGGAAAAGGAGAAAATGCTGGTAATCAGCATTTTTTCCTTTCCCACAATGTTTTCTGCCCTTCCCAGAACAAATTTTAAATTCTCAGTCTATTTTATTTTGTTATCTTCAAAAGATTTTAATTAGGTCCAGTCTAAAATTTTTTCGTTTGGTAAAGAGACTGAGTTAACTCTTTACCACACAATCCCTACTTTTGACGACCCTAAGAAAGAAAGCCTTTGAAAACATTGTGGGAAAAGGAGAAAATGCTGGGACCCAGCATTTTCTTCTTTTCCCACAATGTTTTCTACCCTTTCCAAATCAATTTACAATTTACCACACAATCCCTACTTTTGAGGACCTTAAGAAAGAAAGCCTTTGAAAACATTGTGGGAAAAGGAGAAAATGCTGGTACCCAGCATTTTCTTCTTTTCCCACAATGTTTTCTACCCTTTCCAAATCAATTTACAATTTCCGATTCACATTTATTTTGTTGTCTGCTTTCAATTTGGGCAAGTCCAAAATCTAGTTGTTTGGTAAGAGTTAAACAAGAATCAAAGGATGAAATTTGTTTTTAAAGGTAAATTATCTGTTCTGAGACATGTATTCTTTATCAGGTTTTTTTTTTGGGGGGGGGGGGGGGGTTAATAATACTATTTGAGTTACTAGTATATTACACTGCCCATTGCTACTATCCCAACTGTCAGAGCTTGTTTAATCAGTGTTCCATACACACCATACACATTATTGCTAAACCCAATAAGTTCAGACCATGTTTGGGAAGGGAGAAAAATGAATTCCGTTTCAGTAGCTATCATCAATCTGCAGAGAGAATTTGTATGATTTATTGGCATCCTTTATGGTATTCAATAGCTTGAATCAGTTTTAAAAAGCCTTAAGGTCAAGAGTATACAGGAGATCAATCGTTTATCCCGTGCTAGACTAATTTTTGTCCAAGGATTGATGATAGTCATTGTGACAGGATTCATTTCTCTCTCACTGCTGACTATTTTTCAACAATAAGCAGCCAGTGGCTTGGAAAGAATATTGGTAAAAGTACTGGTAAAAGGAACTCCAGGAAAGCATGGGTAGGTGCATTGGCCACAGTGATGATTAATTGATTATATGGTTGGTGTTTTAAGCTGGTTTCAACATTTTCAACAGTCATATCACAGCAAAAGCCCACATATTCATGTTTTTCTGGATTTTACCAGTATTAGGCTGTGAAGTGTGACTGTGTCGTGCCAAATGACACTCGCAAAAAACAAAATGACTGAAAAAATGGTTTTACAATACTGAACAATCCAATCATTAAGTAGCTTGTACCATAATACCAACATTGAACTCTTTACAGGCTACAGAATTTCAACTTTCATAAACAAATTTCCATACTACACATGTACTATTCTTCATCTGTAAATACTTTCAAGTCTAAAATTTTGTTGTATGTAAAGAGTTTATAAATCATAATACAGAAATAGGTTGAATAACAGATGACAGGTTTGGATTTGTGTATGAAATGATAGAAGCATTCAGGGAAGAGAAAAAAATACTAGTTATCAACATTTTCTACTCCTCCCACAAAGCTTCTAGAGCTTTCTTCTTCAGGGTCGTTAAATTACAGGATTGTTATCTACAGGGCTATAAAAAGCTTGAAAATGTTTATTAAAATTACTGCAGTTTGCTCAAACATGCTTTTTATTGGTCTTGAACTTTTTGTAAGATATGTTTTTGTTGCTAAATTCTAGAACTTTAAACTGGGTGTAGAGTTAGGTTTACATGAATAATTGTCACTTTTATATCACACAGTTATGAAAATGTACAACAAAATGATCATATTTTATAATTTTCTTATGGTCATTGTTCAGCCCTGTTGTCTGTGGACTTTGAACTTTCCATCATTGAGCACCTAAGGTAGAAAGAGAAAGAGAAACAAGTAAATATATTTAATTGATTTGTGGTGCAATTCATTAACTCTATTTTCAACAATATTTCAACTGCATAGGTGAAGCAGAACACTTACTCATGTTTACTTGGTCAGTAACAGATATTTTTGGCAGCTACAGTTGAATATTTAGAACAATATTTAAATAATCATTTTAACCAAAAGGCTATGGTGGATGTGCATGCACCTTCACATCCTCGTTTTTTTTTTCAGTTTACTGCCAATGTATATTAATTGTCATTGGAAAAGGAATCGACCCTCTATAACTCTTGAACATAATTTGGATTTTGTTCATGGGGGAGGGTAGAAAAAGCCTGAAAATTTTTAAGACTTTGCTAAGGATACTAGTAAATGAAACATACGTAAAAGACACATTATCATTTTAACCCTTTTTAAAACAATATAAGTTTTAACAACCTGGAGAAAGACCCTCTTTGCAAACATTGTGGGATATAGACAAAATGTTGGTCAAATGCAGCCTGTGGGAACAGGAGAAAATGTTGGTAGCCAGCATTTTCATTTTATTCCTTTCTATCCTTTTAAAGAGACTTTTATTATCTCAATTACTTTTTCATCAGCAAAAAGTTTCAATCTAGAAAAGACTTGACCCTTTCCCAAACAAACCCTGGTTTTTACATGTCTGCATTAAAAGTCTTTTGAAAACACTGAAGGAAAAGGATAAACTACTCGTAACAAGCTATTTCTCCTTTTCCCAGTGTTTTCTACCCTTTTTGAGAATTTTCTGCCATTTTCTCCAAATCTAAAATTTTTCATCTGCAAACTCTTTCCGTTTGGAAGAGTCCAGACTCTGTCATTTGGGAAAGGGTTAATTGTTGATCTCCAGTAAATACTAGTATTTCATTTCTGTTTGTCAGAGCATTTTGTACCACTTGAAACATTATTAGTTGTATGGTCAGAGCATGTTTCCAAGTTCCCTGCCACGTGACCGCACGACAAATTAATTATACTGCAAAGCTTTACCATTCCGACGTTTGTTAACTCTTTACCACATAAGCAAAATAATAGACTTGTCCAAATTGAAAGCATTTGCAGACAACAATTGAAACATAGTTCAAATGATGAAATTTGTCATTGATAGAGTAGAAAATGTGGGAAATGGTAAAAATGCTGGTTACCAGCATTTTCTCCTTTTTCCACAATGTTATCAAAAGGCTGTAAAAGTTCGGAATTGTTTGAATTGATAACACTTGCAGATGAAAAATTAAACATAGCTGAAATGATATGATTCTTTTTCTGAAAGAGATGTTAATGTTTTGAAAAAGGGAAAAGAAATATTGGTTACCAGCAATTCTTCCATTTCCAAAAATGCCCTGAAATCATTTTCAATATTAGAATCACTAAATAATTCTTAACATGGAAAACTTTGATGTTTGGGTTAAGAGCTGGCAACAGGCAACACCCTTTAATATGGCTGCATATATGAATGTATTTTATTTTTTGTCTAGGAATTCTTATTGTGATTATATAATGTATATGAAATTATAAACTGATATTTACCCTTATTGCCTTGCTTATTGCATGAAACATATCATTCTGTCCTTGTATGAACTGTCATCTAAAGTGGCCAGTTATATATTATAACAAGCATACGAAAGGCCTAATATTCCTATGCTACGTATTCTTCAGCAACACCACAGAATGTCTTTGGAAATTTTATTGTTCTGCTGTATACCCTAAAAATAAAAAAAAATCATACACTCTTTTTCAATTCATCTCAATCTGAAAATCTGGGGAAGAAAAAAAGGGATTTTTGAAATGGGTGTTTTTATACTCCACTTCATTCCATTTGACGATAGAATAACCTCCAGCATAATATCCAGCATAATTATAATTGTATTGTTGGATTGTTGATGCATCTCCAACCCTGTACTAATTTACTTCACATGTTGTTTGTACTAGTAAGGAGTTGGGGTATATCATAGTGCCCCAATGGCAGCAAAAGTACACGAAGTAGGTCTTAAAATGCATGTAAATTTGAATAATAACAGAAGTTTGGAAATTGTGGAAGGTGACAATCTGTTACTTTGCAGCCCATGCAAGTGTTAGTTAATGGCAAAAAATGTAGTTTAAAAGTAGGTCAAAAGTTGCCATGTCCCTCTGTCCTTTGATTTCTTTTACCTGATTTCATTTTTTTTTTTTTGCCATCAAATTACAGTTGCGTTGATCATAAAACAACATATTGTCATCTTCACAATACTTTCCATACATTATTTAACCCTTTCCCAAACAAGCCCTGGTTTTTACATGTCTGCAGTAAAACGTCATTTAAAAAAAACTGGGGGAAAAGGAGAAATAGCTCGTAACGAGCAATTTTTCCTTTTCCACAGTAATTTCTACCCGTTTTGAGAACTTTCTGCCATTTTCTCAAAATCTAAAATTGTCGTCGGTAAACTCTTTCAGTTTGGAAGAATCCAAAATTTGTCGTTTGGGATAGGGCTAAAGTCAAAACTGGCTTTGTTCAACCCATTAACCCATTACCTCACAATCCCTACTTTTGACACCCCAGAAAAAGAAGCCTTTAGAAAACATTGTGGGAAAAGGAGAAAATGCTGGTAACCAGCATTTTCTCCTTTTCCCACAATGTTTTCTACCCTTCACAAAACAAATTTCTAACTTTCAGTCCTTTTTATTTTGTTGTATGCAATTCCTTTCAATTTTGACAAGCCTAAAATTTTACTGTTTGGTAATGGTTAACACACAATCCCTACTTTTGACAACCCTGAGACAGAAGCCTTTAGAAAACATTGGTAACCAGCATTTTCTCCTTTTCCAACAATGTTTTCTACCCTATCAAGGACAATTTTAATAATCTGAGCTACCTTTAATTAACAGTGTAATGCAGCATCTTTCACTAAAATAGACGACACTTTTGTAAATGAAGCCAGGCTTGATTGAATGAGTGATGCATTTGTGTAACTGTCAACATAATGTCAGTCATACCAATTTGATAAACTATAATATTCGTAATATCTGGAGTTTTTACTTTTACCAATATCTGAAGCAACATGCACATGGACATCCCAACAAAACCCAGAGAGAACTGAATCGTAGTCGTAGATTGGTTGTATTATGCATTAAATTAACCACTGAGTCATGAAGTAATCATGAAGTCCTTTATGCTCAGCTGAATAAAAATCAGGACATTACTAATGTCACAAATGGTATAGAAGGACTGTATAGGTGACAATACCAAATTCAGTCACACAAGAACAGTAGTAGTTATCTCAATTGTCTTCTTCGTCCTACATAACATTTTTAAGAATTCTGCTCCATTTTTAACCCAGTCTATAACGATGGGTTCATTCAAGATCAAGATGAGACAGCAAAATCTTCTTACAGTATACCAGTAATCTTATATCTACAATGATTCTCTGGGTAGATGGCCTGTGAGTTTGGGTAGAGGTGAACCACTGAAACAGTAATACATGCATTCAATTTTCACTAACCAGTCATGTAAATAAGAATATGGCTGTTGAAATAAAATCTGTTTTACCTAATTAAGTTACCTGAAAGCAGATGGCCAAATTCTGTGTCTACTGGAATGGAATGATGAAAGAGTCAGAAACCAAGGCTAATCTGCATTTTCATAGTATGATTTTGTTTGTGTATCACCATGTCGGAGGATCCATTCGCATTGGCCAGAGAAGCGCAAAATAGTTCCTTCTGTACCCTGAAATATCATTTACAAAACAAGTGAGAGCTCCAAATATTGTTTAAACGTTTTATGAAGGTCGAACCCTTTGGTTACATGAAAATGACTGGGTATATGGAAGTGACCTACACATTAGTTTTTAGGGGTGTTTCTCAAGAGTTCTTCCACATAAGAAGATGGATAAACTTTACATTTCATTAAAATTAGATACATGTAGGTCTACAACCTCCAACACAATCAAACAGTGGCTGTATCTCTGGATCAGATGAAAAAAAAAATCATAAGGACTATACTGCATGTACCACATGTATTAAGGAGTCCTTCAGTAGTCCCACCTAACGTCATGTGTACAAATCTTTATGAAAATTACATACATGCATTAGTTCTGCAAGGACAGTAGTTGAAAATTGTCCAAGAAGAGCCCTTAACAAATCCGAGAGTAATTATGGACAGACCAGCAACCTGTTCTAATCTTTCCCCTTATCATTATCATGGGTATGCCTAGTGACTTAGTAATATACAGTGCTAAAAACTTGGAAGTGTTTCTTTTCCATCAAACCAAGAGACGGTAGCTTAGTAAGTAGCATGCAGCACTTGAGAAAGAGCGGGTCGTGGGTTCGATCCCAAGCTCAGAAAATTTCTTTCGGTGGATTGATGATAGTCCCTTGTGACAGGATTCATTCTTCTCCCACCTCTGACCATAGTCTCGACAATGGCTATATGGGATAACAGCCAGTGGCCTGGAAAGAAAATTGTGCAGACAACTTGTAAAAGACACTCCAGGAAAGCATGGACACGTGCACTGGCTGCCACAATATAACTGAAATAATGTTGGAAAAAGTGTTAAATACCGTACAATCAATCAATATTTCCCTCAACATTCATCTAAAAAATTTTGCAGCTCATAGCTTGCAAGAAGTAATGTATGCAATAATATAATACTGCTCAAAATTTTCCAAAGCCATTTCTCAGTGGCGTTAGAACTAGGGATTAGACTAGATTTAGATCTGTAATTAACCCATTACCACTCAATCCCTACTTTTGACGCCCCTGGAAAAGACATTGCGGAAAAAGTGAAAATGCTGGTAACCAGCATTTTCTCCTTCTCCCGCAATGTTTTCTATCTAATCAATAGAGCCACACTGAAACTGTTGTCTGCAAATGCTTTCAATTTGGACAGAGCTCAAATTTTGTCGTCTGGTAAAGAGTTCAACCCTCAATAAACATGTTTTGAGTATAACCGCACCCTCTGAACTCGGGTTTAAGCATTACGTTACTATCCATGCATTAGAATCAATCGAAACTGGGTCAACGAGGCTGGAATATCCGAGGATCAGACATAATTATGCACAATTAATCTTTGCAATACCTGCGCAGTAAATGGGTCAACCGAGTGCTAAATTATGCGTAAAAATGATCATTTTTATCAAACCATCCCATTTTCATGGATCGAAAAATGTTCTATAACAATAGTAAATGGATGTGACTTACCGATCGTGAACGGGTTTCCGTGCGAACTGAAATTCGCATCTTTTTTCCGGCTTTTCGCTCATTGTTTTCATTTGCATGGGGTTTTTAGTCGAAAGCAATTTCTAAACTAGACGCCCGTTTGTTCTGTTGTATCGCTCTTCGCAAGACTTCAGCGAATTCGGTTAATAAACTTGCTCTCCTGTCGAATTTGAACCTTCACGGTCCTCCATTTTGTATTTTCGTTTACCTTAGTTTCAGGCTGTCACGTGATCGTTATGTCATGGTCATCGATGTAAACAAAATGTTTATGGGCTTGGTTGGAAATGTACTAGATTTAAATTTAATTCTTCAGTCAGCGAATGGAACTTTGACCAATCGCACATTTAAAGAGTGTCATCCTCATATTAATTTACATACTTTTATATGGTGTGATATGAATTTAATGCTTTTGAACGTCTCCCACTGTTTACATTTGGACGATATTGTTACTTTAAGATCTGCTTAGAAGGATAAAAGTTTTCAAAAAATGTGGGGGGGAAAAAAGGAAGACAATTTTTCCACAACAATTTAACACTTTACAATACTATAATGTTATCAATCCATGGTTTTTACGACCCTGAAAAAAGAAACCTTCTGAAAACATTGTGAGAAAAGGAGAAAATGCTGGTGACCAGCATTTTCTCCTTTTTCTTTCAATGTTTTCTATCCCGCTGGAAACAAATATCAATTTTTGGGTTACGTTTACTTTGCCGCCTCTTTGAATGTGATTGGCTAAAAGTAAGCGCAGACGCTCACGCGACTGAACCTTTGACCAATCACATTCAAGGATTTCTGTATTGGTCGCGGGTCATCAATATTGATACGAGGTCAACTGTATTGATCTGAGGTCAAGTTGTATTAAGCCGGGGTCACGACCTGTATACTATACAAAGTCAGAAATGTGACTGGTATCTCGTGGACCGGTTTCCATGTATAAGTTCTATATATCCAATAGATAATTAATAAAACATAATTACAGACTGGTCCAAGTTGAACACGTATTAAGAGAATATGGTAGATATAACACAAGTATCAGGATTTGTCTGTGAAATGTTAAAAAACATTGGGGGAAAAGGAAAAAATGCTGGTTTTCAGTATTTTCTCCTTTTCCCACAATATATTTAATAGCAGGTAGAAGGCAGAAAGATTAAAATATTTAAAACATGTATACAGTGTACTATTTTTCTTCAACCTACAACACACTGCCTCTGTTAAAATTTTGGCAAAAACAGGAAGGTTGCTCAAAGCAATTTCCATTGTTTTCACATATATTCAAGAGTTTAAAAGAGTTTTTACATTGATGATACCGATTTCAAAGGACGCATTCTGCTGTAAATTTCTTTCATGGGTAGTGAATGAAAGCTTTTCTCTTAAATCATTTTACCACATGACAGATCTTTAGTCTTGGTTAAAAGCACTTAAAGTGTTATAAGCACTTATATTTGGCACATCAAATGTGACTAAACTATGCCATTTGTCTCTGAAATGGTAGGAAACATCATGGGAAAAAGGAGGAAATGCTGGTTATCGTTTTCTCCTTTTCCCCACTGGGTTAACAAAAGTTCTCCATCTAACTTTTTACCAAATGACAAAATTTTGGACTGGTCCAAATTGAAAGCACTTGCAGACAACAAAATTAATGCGACTCAAAAATTGAAATTTGTTGCCTTGCCACAGGCAGGGTAGAAAATATTGTGGGAAAAGGAGAAAATGCTGGTTACCAGCATTTTCTCCTTTTCCCACAATGTTTTCAAAAGGCTTTCTTTCTCAGGATCATTAAAAGTCGAGATTGTGTGGTAAAGACTTAAAAATCAGTACTGTTAATCCTTCCACAATCAAATATACATATTCAATCTCTTTCAGTGGCTGACAAAGTACAATCCAATGAAATTCACAAAGATTTTTATGTGCAGGCCTGACTGAAGAAGCTAACAATCCCATGCAATCTCAACTTAACCAATACTAACAGTGAGAATTCATATCAAATAATTTATGCCCTCTGCTCTTAAAGTGTTGAAGATTCTGTTAACCCTTTACTCCATAGATACTCATTTCTACGCATTGCTTGTCAAAGCCTTTGGAAAACATTGTGGCAAAAGGTGAAATTGCTCGTGACGAGCAATTTCACCTTTTGCCACAATGTTTTCGATGCTATCCAAAGGTGTCATATACACATAAGAATTGGCTTCATCCTTGCTGTTATTTAGGGTCAATTAGAGGTACCATAGAAATGCCCTATGGGGTAAAGGGTTAAATACAAGCAGCAACTCTAGACAACCCCCAGACTGTATAAAATAGACCTACCTGCATCTAAGAGCAAGTCTCAAACACTGATCATCAAATTCCTCTCCAATTCTTTTACCAAAAGCGTATCTCTCTGCCTCAACATTCCTAAAAGAAAATGAACATTTTAGCTCTTTCTTTACTGTTGACTACACCAGAAGCTTTCTTTGGACAGTGTAGATCAAGATCAGACTGCACAGAAAGTACAGTCTGATCTCTACTATCCACTGCTTTACTTTAAATTAAGGCCACACAGTCTCAATTTGACTCAAATACATGGACGGAGGTTTGTCTTTGATAGGTTAGAAAACATTGTGGTAAAAGGAGAAATTGCTGGTTACCAGCATTTTCTCTTTTTACCACAATGTTTTTAAAGGTCTTCATTCTCAGGATCATTTAAACTCAAGATTGTGTGTAAGGGACTCAACCTCAATCACTAATGAATGGGAGACTCAAACAAATTGAAAGATTTTGCATCTGACAAAATTAATTTGCTTAAATGATGGAATGAATCTGTCCAAGGGTAGAAAACTTTAAACATGGTGGAAAGCAGAGAAAAAATTAGTGATCAGCATTTTCTTCAATTACCATAATGTTTTCAAAAGCTTTCCTTCTCAGGGTTGTGATTACCTAGTAAAGGGTTAAGAAGAATTCATACGTCCTGCATAAGATTACTTTTACACACATTTTGTGGTGAAAGAAAACAGGATTGACTGACTGCCTGTATGATGTATAACACCATCTTCAACATCATTTCAGTTATATTGCCAACAGCAAGTGGCATGTTACCCACTAACCTATCGAGGCTCGGTGAAAGAAAACACAAGCAATGGTTGCCAACATGCAGCTGTGTCATAGTTTACCAGTACTTGCTCCCTTTGGCTATAATGTTTTCAAACTTTGTCTTCCTCAGCGTAATGAACAAACCATTGGATTGTTTTTCTATTAACCCTTTACGACACAGTTCAGACTTTGGAAGACCCTGAAAAAAAAAAAAGCCTTTTGGCAACACTGAGGGAAAAGGAGAAAATGCTGATAACCAGCATTCCCCTTTTTGCACAATGTTTTCTACCCTTCCTGATACATTCTTCAAAATTTGAGTCAAATTTACTTTGTCATCTGCAAATGCTTTCCATTTGGACTAGTCTGAACTCTTTACCAAACGACAAAACTTTAGACTGGTCCAAATTGAAAGAATCTGTAGATGTCAAAATAAAAGTGAACGAAAATTTGAAATTTGTAAAGAGGAGGTGAGAACACATTGTGGGAAAAGGAGAAAATGCTGGTTACCATAATTTTCTCCTTTTCCAACAATGTTTTCAAAAGGCTTCTTTTTCATGGTCATCAAAAGTCTGCATTGTGTGGTAAAGGGTTAAACTTTTGTCATTTGGTAAAGACTTCAAGATCATTTTACCAGCAGCCAAATTTCGAAGGGTGGCGCTCTGGCTCGGGTCCAGCTTTCAAACGTCTTCGGTAAAGTTCCTGTAAATACTTCACTTTATTCACACTATTTGTAGCTTGCTGAACATACTGAGTTTTTCCTCTGCTCTGAGCTATTAAGAAAAATAATAAAACATATTTAACTCTTTACCACACGAGAAAATTTTAGATTGGTCCAAATTGAAAGCATTTGCAGACAACAAAATAAAAGTGACTGAAAAATTGAAATTTGGTCTAGGAAGGGTAGAAAACACTGTGGGAAAAGGAGAAAATGCTGGTTACCAGCATTTTCTCCTTTTCCCACAATGTTTTCAAAAGGCTTCTTTCTCAGGGGCGTCAAAAGTAGGGATTGTGTGGTAATGGGTTAAAGGTCAACATCTATAATTCTGATATGACACTCTCCGAGAACTCAGCTTGAAGTATGATATAAATTGTGTATGAAAGTATGTATCTAGCCCTTTACCACACAATCCCTGGTTTTTACGACCCTGAGATATGAGCCTTTTGAAAACATTGTGGGAAAAGGTAAAAATGCTGGTAACCAGCATTTTCCTCTTTTCCCACAATGTTTTCTATCCTGCTAGAAACAAATTCAGATATTTGAGTTACACTTATTTTGTCATCTATAATTGCTTCAATTTGGCAATTTGAACCAGTCTACAATTTCGTCGTTTGTTAAAGAGTTAAAGATTTTTGGAATGTACCACCTTAAACATATGCATGGTATTAACCACCATTTTTCTAAAAAGTGTCCTCCCTCTCAGAAACATATCCTACAATTTAAGTGACCTTCATGTGTTCTTTTTTCTTTTCACAGCTTGGGCATGGAAAGGGCAATAAAAATGATCTGATGTATTTCATTTAAGAAGAGTTAACCCTTTACTCCATAGATACTCATTTCTACGCATTGCTTGTAGGAGCCTTTGGAAAACATTGTGGCAAAAGGTGAAATTGCTCGTGACGAGCAATTTCACCTTTTGTCACATTGTTTTCTGTGCTATCAAAAGGTGTCATATACACATAAGAAACGGCTTCATCCTTCTTGTTATTTAGGGTCAATTATAGATACCATAGAAATGCCTTATGAGGTAAAGGGTTAATACATTTATCACTTCAATTGCTGATCACATGATGTCATTTTTCCAAATCAAATTGACCATGCATCAACAGTTACCTGAATTTATAACGAATGTTTGTTTACAAGTTAACCCATTACCACACAATCCATACTTTTGACTCCCATTAGAAAGAAACCTTTAGAAAACATTGTGGGGAAAAAGGAGAAAATGCTGGTAACCAATCCTTTTACCACAATGTTATCTACCCTTCACGAAATAATATTCAAATTTTCAGTCACTTTTATTTTGTCGTCTGCAAATGCTTTTGATTTGGCCAAGCCTAAAATATTGTCATTTGGAAAAACGTTAGTGTGTGAGTGAATTACAAATCAATTACAGATCAATGAAAACTATGCACCTCACACTGTGTCAATGTAAAGTTTCATGTCCATTTTTGAGGATGAGAAGCAGATTAATGACACATTAAGTAGATTCAAAGGTGACTCGTAGGTTTTGTGAGTTATAGATGGTATTAGAAAGCAGCTGCCATGATGGGGTGCCGAGAAATGAATCACAAAAGAAAGCGCAGTTAATATTTTTTTTTGTCTATTGGGCTAAATAAATCACTTTACTATACTGGGATCGAACTGGCCGCAGGCCGAAAATACCAGTCACTTTGTATCCGATCTCCATAACTGCAAATCCAGGTCTATCAGTCACTGAAAATATTCCTAGATTGACTTACACTTGCCTACTTCCTTCTGACTTCTAATTCCAAACGGGGTAAACAAACAACACTGAGTTTTCTGAGAAGATATTATCCTCATTTTCGCTGATGCCCTGCACCAAGTCGTCGCCATGTTTTTGTGCTAAATTGCCGACAAGGAATCTTTTTTTTTTAATGATTTAACTCTTCCGAAGGGACATAACGTATGTTTCTTTTTGTTTTGTTTTTTTCATTTCAAAAACAAAAAATAATCATCTATAGTACAGATGAATGGATAAGCTGACCTCAGATAACATGGATGCTACACGATGCAGTGCAGTGACAAATTATTAGTCTAAGGGAGAAAACTCGTATAGGCTTGTGTAAGAAATTTGCTAGAGTTGCCTCCCTTACAAGCGAAAACGATACCGGAAAGTTTTGGGGAGTTGGGGTGGGAGGTTCCAGACGTTTGTTTTATAAATTTGTAAATGAAATAAAGTTTGAGTTTGAGCAAAACCAAGCCATTTTGTCTAAACTAAACTCAAAACAAGATTCATAAGGAAAATCTTTATGATCAATCTTTGTTACAGCTAAGATAAACTTACTTTCAACTCTTCCACACAGAGAGGAAATATATACCTCCTCAAGTCTCTCATTCATTCGACAATTTGGTACAAATGGATTTTAGTTGTCTCAAAAGTTGGGAAACATTGTCCGAAAATGAGAAAATACTAGGTCAAGATTTTTTTTTTTGTCATCTTGGGTCTTTATCTACAAGGGTTAAGTAACGGTAGGCCTAAATTACAAAATGAAAAGCCAACTGCTTGTGATAAAACATAAAAATTTCAATCGATCTAGATCTACAAAAAAATGCGAATCAAGATAGTACACAATAGATTTTTGGGGAGGAAACAGATTTTTAAATAAATCAAACTTGGGCTAGAATAAAGAAACAATAGAAATTAAAGCTCCTAATAACATGTATCATTTTGATCGGTCACGGGTCTGGAAACGGACACCATCCGATTCCATTGTGATTTTATGGGAGAAAACTCGTACAACCTGTTTATCCAATGGTTAGGAAGAGTACTCTCCCTTATTGTTGAACCCCACTTTCGGAATAGTCTTTTTATCAACCATTAAAAACAGTCACTTTTCAAGAACCGGTGCAAGTTAAACCCTTTCCCAATTAATCCCTGGTTTTTCCGACCCAGAGATAGAAGCCTTTTGAAAACATTGTGGGAAAAGGAGAAAATGCTGGTAACCAGCATTTTCCCACAGTGTTTTTCTACCATACTAGTTAGCCCACTGGTATTTTCCTGTAAAAGGCATGATGTTGTTGCATCTTTTTAAACTGAGTTATCGTGTAAGGGATCAAAGGTTCAAAATTAATGGAGAATGACCTCCCCTCTAATGACCCCATTTCACTAAAAAAGAAAAGGGTGCGGGCGGGCGGGGGGTATAGTTCATCAGTGATATCGAGAAAAATATAGCTTTTATCTACACTTATTAGGTCTGAAGATTCAAGTATGCTTTTCTTTCACCTGTTCCTTACGGTCAATGGTCAAAGAAATAATTGGAATTTGACAATTCAGCCCATATTAACGATCCATTTGTTAATAACATCGAAAACCTAATTGAACGAAAATATCAATGGTTAAAATTTAAACTTTGAATTGCAACATAAGACAGCTTTTTGTCGTATTGTCTACATTCATCAGTTTATTATATATGTAAATTTATCATAAAATTTATATCTATATTCTGCTTGAGGTCTTACCTTGATAATCGAATCGTTACTTCCAAGTTTGAATTTTGGCGGTCGCCTTGCCTACAAATGTCACGAAATACAAGGGAGACTACTGCTTATTTACAAAATTATAGTAATCACGCATGCAAATGTTTTTACTTTCTTGTCTGCTGTCTTGATATGTTCAGAAGTAACAGCATCTACAATCCAGTGTTATACTATACCAGAAATAGTGACAGCTCTACGGTTATTTTTTTCCGATACAGATCGTCCTCAAAAACGGCATTGATGACTATTCGTCTGTGGTTTTACGCTGTCAACAAATATAAGGGATGTAACTCTGCCTTGAAGAAGGTAATGTCAGTCATACGAGTTTTCTCCCTTCGACCATAAATTAATCCTAATGTAAACCGTATTCTTGTTCAATGCCACACGGAACTTCCCATTTACGAAAATCAGTGTAACCGGAGTGGAAAGAAAGTAAGAGTGTTCATGAAATACAGGAACTTCCAGAAGTCGCACAAATTATTATATAAATAAATGAATGAATGGACGGTGTGTTTTACCCCACCATAGGTTGCCATGGTTTCAGGAAGAATCTTAATTGTTGGTTTAATATCCTATGCCGTTTTACTGGCAAGGAACCGGTTGCCCAATTTGACAGAGATAAAACAAAGATAATAATAATTATTACCAGATGCATAACTTATTCTAATTCTTAAAAGATTAATAAACGAACTTGTCATATTTGTTCATACCCTTTATTAAATTACATCTATGCAACGACACTATTTGAAGAAATGTGACTATTCGGGACGTTAACCCATTATCACACTACCCGTACTTTTGACAACCCTGAGAAAGAAGCCTTTAGAAAACATTGTGGGAAAAGGAGAAAATGCTGGTAACCATCATTTTCTCCTTTTCCCACAATGTTTTCTACTCTTCACGAAACAAATTTCAAATTTTCCGTCACTTTTATTTTGTTTTCTGAAATGCTTAAATAGATTTGGACAATCCTGAACTATTGTCGTTTAGTAACGACTAAATTTATCTTGATTTTTTTTTTACACTTGTTTTTAAAGCACTTAAAAATTAACAGTTACGTACATTGTATGTATCAGTTGAAAAATACATGCAACTCGAACTTCTTCAGACATTTGAACATTTTGAAAGGTCATTTTGAATTGGTATTTCATCTTTTCCCGTATTTAACACTCACTGCCTAATTATACACACACAAAAAAAATAACAACCATGCACTGTGAAAAGGCTATGTTATCCAGGGCTCCAGATAACAGGGAGTCATGGTATTCTAAATCCATTATTTTTCTCCAAAACCCTATGTTCTAGGTACTCATTAGAATCGTCTCAATGAGACGATTCTAATGGGTATCCATAACATAGGGTTTAGAGGAGCATAATCAATATTTTCATTTTTGATATCAAAATCACTCCCCCTATCCGAAACTCTGGTTATCCAATACATGATCTGCATTTATATTAAATTATCACGCCTTATCATCCTACACGCAGTCCTGTTGCCCCCTTCCTCTGTTTGGAGGGTAGCCCCAATAACTTTTCTTACAGTGTCACGGCTATCAGGGATCTTGTTCGGTCTGGAACATACAACAAAGAAGGATTCGGACTATTGTGTAAAGTATCATCTCGGATCAGCCCGCGCCGTTCGAGCATGCTTATCAGAGACGGCACTTTCCGTGTTTGTGTAAATGTAGAAGAAATTCTCTTTACCTTTACTTACATGAGTCCTGTTTCGATATTTCGGCGTAGATGAAATTTATACGCTGGCTTTTGTCCGGTTCCATTCTACGCCGTTCCCTCGAATAAGCCTATGGACGAATAAGGCAAGTCACCAAATGTTAATGGGACGAATAAGTCCGGCGATCTGCCAAAACCTTGAGGGATGGGAAAGCCATAAAATATCTAAATATAGTTGAAAATAAAAACATGAGGCTTTCAAAAGTATTGAATGTCATCTTTCCACGAAAACGTTTTGCCGGCGGCTTAGTTTTTGGGGGGTAGGTGTTTTTTTTTTACTCGGTCGTATGTTATGACATTGGTTTTCGTGCTAAAATAAGAATCCGATAAACCCTTTCATTCCTGGCGAACCAACTACGAACTCGTCCCGGCTGAAATCTTATGCAGACGACAACTTAATTGTGTCTCAAATGGTATGATTTCTTCTTTGTGGTGGTTAGTTTACAGAATGTTCAACTCTTTACCAAACCACGAAGTTTTAGACTCGTCAAAATTGAATGCTCTTGCAGATGACATATTCAATATGAATCAAAAATTGAAATTTGTTTCCAGCAGGGTAGAAAATATCGTGGGTAAGGGAGAAAATGCTGGTTACTGGCATTTCATCCTTTTTTCCACAATGTCTTCAGGAGGCATCTATCTCAGACTTAAAAAGCAGGGACTGTTTGGGATAGGGTTAAACCTTTTATTTGGGTTCAGGATTATTAATTCTTGTATCAAACAACAAAATTTTAGACTTGGCTAAATTGAAAGCACTTGCAGATAACAAAATAAATGTAACCCAAAAATTGAAATTTGCTACCAGTAGGGTAAAAAACATCATGGAAAAGGGAGAAATTGCTGGGTGTCAGCATTTTTCTCCTTTTCCCACAATGTTTTCAAAAGGTTCTATTTCATGGTAGTAAAATCCAGGGATTGTTTGGTAAAGGGTTAACTCACTCGGTGCAAGAATTTAAATGTGTCAGTGTAATAGAATGTCTAGACAAGAAAACTTCACAACAAAATTCTGGACTTACCTGCAAAAAAAGCAGGATAAGTGGGCTCAGACTATCAGATCTGTTTATGAAAGGGAAGAAAAGATTGGAGGAAAAGGAGGAAGTGCTGCCTGGTATTTCCTCCTTTCTCATCACAATCTTTTTAGACAGAGTCTCTGTCAAGGTTATGAAAACTTGGGATTATATAGCAAAGGGTTAATCCATCTCAGTGAGCAATTTGATTATGAACTGATGTACAGGGCTTTATCCAGGAATTTTGGAAAAATATTTGTAAAAGATATAAAGTTTGAAACACATTTAACCTTACAATAAACTTAAGGTGTTTGACCACCAAGTCAATGTTACTTCTTTCTTACAATCAGTTCATCTACCTCAAATGATGAAATGTTTTTTATCCCTTTCCCAAACACCAAATTTTTGACGGGTCCAAATTGAAAGCAATTGCAGATGACAAAATAAACATAACTAAAAAATTGAAATTTGTTTCCAGCAGGGTAGAAAACATTGTGGGAAAAGGAGACAATGCTGGTTACCAGCATTGTATCCTTTTCCCACAATGTTTTCAAAAGGCTCCAGTGTAATGGTTGTGAAAACCAGGGACTGTTTGGTAAAGGGTTATGGAAGAGTAGAAAACAGTGTGTGAAAAGTATTTTCTCCTTTTCCAATAATGTTTTCAAAAAGACTTCTTGTTTAGCATTGTAAAATATGGGGATTGTTTTGTAAAGAATTCTATTGTTCAGGAGAACTCATACCCTGGAGAACTCGTATCCTGGAGAAATCATACCCCAATCTCAAGAGTACAAATTCTCCAGGGTACGAGTTCTCTAGCAACCGATTCAACCACCTTTTCAAAGAAAATGACTTTTATGTATTTCTAAATGTTTAGTATTTTTACTTTTCAGAAAGAACCAGAAAGTGAAGCCTATAAAAGTTTCGCACAAAATTCAAGCCGCCAACCAGGTTGCACTGGAAGAACAAAACTCTGTGTATTTAAAAACACCATTTGTTACACATGTAAGTCAACTCTTTACAAAACAGGATTACACTAGACCTGTCCAAATTGAAAGCATTTGCAGATGACAAATGTAACGTAAATGATATTACCTTCCTGCAAAAAATAAAATAAAACCCTGCGGGTAGAGAGACCAGCATTTTCTCCATATGTTTTAGAATTGAGAACGGTCAATGCCCCCCCCCCCCCCCCCCAAACAAAAAATCTGTCAGACCACTTAATTGTGCAGGCCATAACTCATTGAAGTGTCTTGTAATGGAGTAAGTTCACAATCTACTACATTGTTTTGTTTTGTTTCCCACAGTGTTTTCAAAAGCCTTGCTCAGGGTCATTTGAATAAGAGATTGTAATAGGTGAACTATAGAGGCAGGGTTGGGCGGTCGAAACCAGGGGTGGTTTTAACCGGCGGTTTTAACCGGTTAAAACCGCCCCGGTCAATACTCCCAAAGTGGTCAATACTGGTCAATACTGGTCGATTGGATATTTATAGTGGTCATTTGGAAATTTTACTGGTCAGATGCATTTTAAGTGGATAGTGATGCTATTTATTGGATATTTATTGTGGGTTTTTTCCTATTTAGGTTCCAAGGTTGGTTGAATTCACCAGTATGAGAGTTGACTTTAGTGGAAAGAATGTTTTGTCCCTGCCAAGGCTTCTTATCAGCTGGCTTTTGCTAGTTTTCCAAAACTCTATATAAGTTCTTAATAAGGTCTTTAGGTTTCATTTTTGACACCTTAAGTAACTGTGTGATGATAAGATACTAACTTGATTGCATATAAGTCAGTATTTCACACTTTAGGAATAAGGCCTGGTGTCAAGTATTCTACCCCAAATAGGGATACATGATTGGTTCTTTTTGGTAATTTAAGCCACACCCATTGGGATAGAAAATGGGCAACTTTTACACCTTTTAACATGTTTTGACAACAATGTAAAGGTGTAGGTACCAGGTAGACATTTGAATATGCTTCAGACATTAATGTATCCATAACAATTGTTTAGTTAATCAGTCACAGCCTTTTTATGGGTACTCAATATGCCTATAGATTAGCGACAGGTAAATTTCACAATGGTTTACAAAATGGATGACACTTTGTTCTTCAATTTTACATGAAAGTTTCAAATAAGCTGCTTTTTTATGTTCTCTTTGAACTTTTAAATAATATAAAACCAAAGTATATTTGTGGTGGTAGTGGGGAAGAGAAAAAGAGAAAAGATGCAGTACTATAAATAGATATCTAACCTATAAGGAATGATGATAAATAAAACTTCTAAAGTTCTTTGGTTGAAAAGAACTTGCCTGCATGTAAGTTCAAAGAGGAAGGTCAATCCAAACAACCTCTTCAGTTGGCCAGCAGTAATGTCTTTTGAATTATGATCAAATAAAAAGGGACCTTACTGATAAAAACTATGATACTGATGATAATATGTAATATATCTTTAGTACAGGATTTTGGAGAGCTTTTAAGACTAGCTTAGAAACAGGACAGGTATCTAAGTCAGTGATTCAATTGATCCAATCAGTCACTTCAATTGACCACCAATCGACCAGTATTGACCGGTTTTAACCGGTTAAAACCGCCGGCCCGGTCAATACTCATATTGACCAGCTTTTTGCCAACCTTGTATAGAGGAGTCTAAAATGTTGTCGTCTGACAAAGGCTTGACCCTTAACAATCCCAACTGTTAACAACCTTGGCTTGAGATAGAAGTCTTAATTTCAAATCTTTACCGTATGACAAAATTTTAGACTTGTCCAAATGGAAAGCATTAGCAGACAACAAACTTAATGTAACTAAAAAATTGAAGTTTGCTTTGGGTAGGGTAGAAAACATTGTGGGAAAAATGAGAAAATGCTGGTTACCCACATTTTCTCCTTTTCCCATGAGGTTTTCAAAAGACTTCTTCCCCAGGGTCATGAAAACCAGGGATTGTTTGGTATAGAATTAAATGCAGTTTATCTTTTATTTCAGGAGGAACAAAAACTGTATGGTGTGAATCATGACGACAGGAGGAAATCACGGCTAGAACATGTAGAGAAAAGAAGAGCTAGAGCCCCATTTTTCAAACACATGACATTAGAGGACCATTTGAAGCCTTTGAATATCAATAAGAAATGGGAGTGATCTTATCTTCTGTTTGATTCCTTATTCCTATTATCAAAGAGTCTGGCACTTTAACTCTTTACCAAACAACAACATTTTAGACTGGTCCGGTCTAACATTTTGTCGTTTGGTAAAGAGTTAAGCAATTTCTCCTTTTTACCACATTATTTTCAGAAGTGGTCAGATGTAAGACCAAAAAAAAAAAAATGTGCTCTGTTGGTGATGATAATTATGAAAATCATGCTGGACTTTCTTCTAGCTGGAGGTTTAAAATTATGGATTGTTTGGTAAGGTTCAGATGTGTGCAGTGTGGCCTTGATTTGCAGTGGCCATTTGGTCAACTTGAATTGTACCAGGAGCACTGAGGATAAGTATTGTTAAAAATTATGTGTTGTTATTGAGATCTAACAAAACAGATTTATTAAATTTATTACAACTGTAAAACCACTCGTCACTTTTTATATCCCAAAAAAACAAATGATTTTTGGTTAACCCATTACCACACAATCCCTACATTTGATGCCCCTGAGAAAGAAGCCTTTTGAAAACACTATGGGAAAAGGAGAAAATGCTGGTAACCAGCATTTTCTCCTTTTCCCCCAGTTTTTTCTACCCTGCCCAGAACAAATTTCTATTTTTTAGTCACCTTAATTTTGTTGTCTGCAAATGCTTTCAATTTAAACCAGTCAAAAATTTTCTCGTGTGGTAAAGAGTTGAAGATGAATCTTCCTGTCTGTGTACATTCACAACAGAACTTGTTTTGTAACTTTCCCTTTGTTTTGCGGAAATTGTATTGTCAATTTTAGACTTGTCTATGTTCATAGCATCTTCACATGACAGGCTGTAACCATTTTGAGAAAAGGAAAAAAATGCTGTTTACTGTCAATTTACAGCTCCCAAATGCCCTTTTCCTAAGGGTCACCACATGGAATTGTTTCACAAAGGTTAACAGGAAACTAGCTATGTCTTCTCTCTATTCTATCCTTTTTAACCCTTTACTCCATAGATACTCATTTCTACGCATTGTTTGTAGGAGCCTTTGGAAAACATTTTGCTCGTGACGAGCAATTTCACCTTTTGCCACAATGTTTTCAACACTATCAAAAGGTGTCGTATTCACATAAGAAACGGCTTCATCCTAGCTGTTATTTAGGGTCAATTAGAGATACCATAGAAATGCCTTATGTGGTAAAGGGTTAATGACAAATTTCTTTATTTCGGTCATTTTTAACTCTTTACCAAAGAACACAATTTTTTAATGGTCCATATTGAAAGAATTTTCAGATGACTCAACTGGTAGAATTTACCCATGATAGTGAAAAAAACATTGTGGGAAAAGGAGAAAATCCCACTCTTCTGAAAAGACTTTTTTCCCAGGGTTGTTAAAACTCAGGATGGTGTGGTGAATGGTTATAATGTGTTGTCTGCTAATGCTTTTATTATGGACTAGTCATCTGGTGAAGGGTGAATTCAGAAAGTTAAAGATTAAAGATAGGCAAGTAAAGTATAAGTTACAGGATGTCACACAGATCTTTATAAACAACTGAGTAATACTGTTGAAAAAGTGTTTAATACATCCGCTGAAAGTGTCTACCCATTTCCATGTTACAAGATCCTGTTACTCATGATTCTGACATTTTGTGGACAAAGTGGATTCATATGCAACAGTGCCCTTTATTACACCCCTTTTTGCTAGAACATGCTCAAATATATATTTCATGTACTGACAAGCAAGAAATCATAGTAAGATGGCATCAAGTATTCTCGTGAACTGATTGGATAAAACACCAGTATAAATTATATCATGTGCACTGGCAAAACCAACATAAAAGCAGTTTCGCTTCCGGAAGCCCCGTATATATGACGACACTATCAATACAACATCCAAAATGGTTGGTGTTGATCAAGATATACATAAAGATTATGTGCCAAGTGGCACATTTTAGCATGTATTACCAAGGTTTCAGAGACTGCAGTTCCCAGTGAAGTTAGTTTTCATTGAATTGGAGCATTTGGAATGGAAATTTTACTTTGTCAGTGTACTCAATTTTTCAAACCAAAAAAACATAAAATTCGCTCAACAAACATTGGTATAGTAAAACTCTGCAGTATAGTACATGTACTGCCCTTCGGCTCTGGGCAACATGGTTCACTGCAGCCATGAACAAGTTTCCAAATCCCCTGCCACCTGGTAAGAAAGGAGGCCCTTAGACACACTGAAGAAAAGAAGAAAATGCTGGTACATAGCTTTTTCTCCTTTTCCTACAATTTCTAAAACCCTTTTCAACTAGAATTTTCATCATCTGAGCAATATTATTCACTTTGTTGTCTGCAATTGTTCTGTCTTGGGTAAGTCCAAAATTTTGTCAATGGGTTTTAGTTAACTCTTTACCAAACAATAAAATTATACTTTTATTAGACTGGTTCAAATTGAAAGCATTTGCAGACAACAAAATAAATGTGACTGAGAAATTGAAATTTGGTTTGGGAAGGTTAGAAATCATTTTGGGAAAAGGAGGAAATGCTAGCTTCCAGCATCTCCTCCTTTTTCCCACATTGTTTTGAAAAGACTTCTTTTTCAGGGGTTTTATTGTGTAGTAAAGAGTTCAGCCTATCACAACCTCACCTTCCATTAAGAATTTTTGCAGAACACTTGCTATCTGATCGGCTGAGACAGTCTGCCCAATCAGTCTTGAAATAATAACTTCAAGCTTTTTTGTGTTGCTCTTGTACAAAGTCATGCCCTGAACCTTGATAGATTCAGGGCAAAGTTTTGCCCTGAACCCTGAACCTTGATAGATTCAGGACAAAGTCATGCCCTGAACCTTGATAGATTCAGGGCAAAGTCATGCCCTGAACCTTGATAGACATATCAAATCTGATCATGTTATATGAAATCAGCTGTCATCTTCTACTGTTGTCTAAAGGCTTGGACTGTTTTACATATTTCAACAGTGTAACAAGAGTGGCTGGTGTTATCCCAACTATTCTGGAGGCAGAGGCAATCTGAAATCAGAGTAAAATTTAAAAGCTGAAATAAGTATTGATGGGAAAGAATAGTCAAATACTTGAATTTTCAAAAACTGCCTAAAATTAATAGTGATAAAGTAGTTATGATAATGAGTGCATGGCTATAGTCAGGCTCTTTAACCCTTTACTAAACAATCCCTATTTTTTTTTTTGACCCAGAGAAAAAAAGCCCTCTGAAAAACATTGTATCAAAATGGAGAAAATACTGGTAACTAGCATTTTCTCCTTTACCCACAATGTTTTCTACCCTTCTCAAAAAAAAAAAAAAAATTCAGTTTTTGAGTCGCATTAATTTTGTCGTCTGCAAATGCTTCCAATTCAGACTAGTCTAAAATTATGTCGTTTGGTAAATAGTTGACCCTTTCCCCCATAACACAATGAAGAAAAAAGCTTTAGGAAAACATTGTGAGAAAAGGTGAAATTGCTCATTTTGAGCAATTTCACCTTTTCTCACAATGTTTTCCATGCAGTGTGTATCTTAAAACCCACTAGTAGCAACATTTCAGTTGTCGTCTGCAGCTTCTTTGAATTTGGGACGGTCTCAAAATGGTGTATTGGGTAATGGGTTAAGCAAGGAATTTTCAATGTCAGACCTGCTTGTGCATCAGACAGCACATTCTGTGTCATCTGATCTTGATGAAACTGTTCCTGTAGGTGTTTCAGGTTGCACTTGCCAAGGGTTCAATCCTTGACCAGACAATAATGTTGATGATGGTTATATGAGAAAGCAACCAGTGGCTTGGGAAGAAAATTGTGCTGACAGGTGGTAAATAAACTCTAGGAAGGCTTGGTTAGGTGCACTGGCCCAGAGATATAACTAAAATAATGTTGAAAACTGTGTTATAACACAGCAAGACAAATCAGACAATAATTGGAGGAGGGTATTTTAACTCTTTCCCAAACAAGCCTTGATTTTTACATGTCTGTGGTACAAGTCTTAAGACAAGAGGGCCATGATGGCCCTGAAATCGCTCACCTGAGTCTATTGACCAAACACAAACAATCTAGTTTCCCAGTGACCTAGTTATTTATCAGCCCATCATCAAACACTTTTGAGATGTCAATCAGACAAACATTCTGACCAAGTTTCATGAGTATTGGACTGAAAATGTGGCCTCTACAGCATACAAAAGGTTTTTCTAAGATTTCACCAAGTGACCTAGTTTTGGACCCGACAATTACCCATTATCAAACTCTTTTGAGACATCACCAAAACAAACATTCTGACCAAGTTTGAAGAGTATCAAGCAGAAAATGTAGCCTCTAGAGTGTACACAAGGTGTTTCTAATTTTTGACCCATTGACCTAGTTTTTGACTCAACATGGCCCATTATCAAACTCATTCAAGGTATCACCAGGACAAATATTATGAACAAGTTTTAGGAGTATCAGACTGAAAATGTGTCCTCCAGAGCATACAAAAGGTGTTTGTAACATTTGATCTATTGACCCAGTTTTTGACCCAACATGACCCATTTTCAAACTAATCTCAGATATCATAAAGGCAAACAATCTGACTAATTTTCAAGAGTGTTGGACTGAAAATGTGGCATCCACGGCATATACAAGGTTTTTCTAAGATTTGACCTGGTGACCTAGTTTTTGACCCCCAATGACCCATTTTCAATTTCGTCTAATATATCATCAAGGCAAACATTCTGACCAACTGACAAGAGTTTTGGACTGAAAATGTGGCCTCTAGAGCTTGCACAAGGTTTTTCTAAGATCTGACCTAGTGACCTAGTTTTTGACCCCACATACCCATTTTCAAACCTGTCCGATATATCAAGATAAACATTCTGACCAACTTTCAAGAGTTTTGGACTGAAAATGTGGCCTCTAGAGCGTACACAAGGTTTTTCTAAACTTTGACCTAGTGACCTAGTTTTTGATCCCATATGACCCATTTTTGATCTTGTCCAAGATATCATCCAGGCAAACATCCAGACCAATTTTCATGAGTATCTGACTGAAAATTTGGCCTTTAGAGCTTACACAAGGTTTTTCTAAGATTTGACCTAGTGACCTAGTTTTTACCTGACGAGACCCATTTTCAAACTTGTCCGAGATATCATCCAGGCAAACATCCTGACCAATTTTAATGAGTATCTGACTGAAAATGTGGCCTCTAGAGTGTACACAAGGTTTTTCTAAACTTTGACCTAGTGACCTAGTTTTTGATCCCATATGACCCATATTCAATCTTGTCCAAGATATCATCCAGGCAAACATCCAGACCAATTTTCATGAGTATCTGACTGAAAATGTGGCCTTTAGAGCTTACACAAGGTTTTTCTAAGATTTGACCTAATGACCTAGTTTTTACCTGACATGACCCATTTTCAAACTCGTCTAAGATTTCATCGAGGCAAACATCCTGACCAACTTTTATGAGTATCGGACTGAAAATGTGGCCTCTAGAGCCTACACAAGGTAAAAAGTTGACGATGGACACAGCACGATCACAATAGCTCACCATGAGCATTTCGTGCTCAGGTGAGCTAGTAAAAAGTGGCCCTTCTCTGAGCATGAAGATTTTTATGAGCAGTTAACCTGCATGTCAAACTGATTTTTACCAAATGACAAAATTTTACACTAGTCCAAATTGGAAGAAATTGCAGGTAACTAAATTAATGTGACTACAAAGTTGAAATTTGGGTTTGGAAGGGTATAAAACTTTGTGGGAAGAGGAGAAAATGCTGGTTACCAGCATTTTCTCCTTTTCCAACAATGTTTTTAGAAGGCTCCTTTCTCAAGGTCGTGAAAACCTGGGATTGTTTGGTAAAAGGCTAACAAATGCCAGTTACTGCCTTAGATAACTACTTGAATCATTGTGATTAAACAAAGATAGATAAATCATTCAGTAAGATTCATTTACTTCTCTTTAACCTCGTTTTTTCATGCTGTACATACCCCAGAAAATTCTATTTTTTTTTTAAACAAAACAATCTACTGCTTTCATAACACTGAGGAAGATGTGTAGACACACAATAGATAAAGGAGAAATGCTGACTACCAGCATTTACTTCTTTTCACACAAATGTTTTCCCACAAATCCAAAAATTTTAGAAACATTTAATTTGTACTAGTATCATGCAAATGCTCTTGATTTAGACAAGTCTAAAATATTTATATATAGTACATACAGGTCCAAACAGCCTAGTTGGCACTGTGCTAATCTGGCAAAAGGAGGCCTGATACATTTCTGATGTAATATACACAGCAAATCATCCTAAAATTAGGGATCAATAAAATTCAGTTTGTCCAACAAATGACTGAATCTTGAAGTAGTAATGTACTTGGGCATGCATAAAATTTATGAATAGCAAAAAGCTTGACCCCTTGACCCTTGTCAGCCTGTGTATAAAATGTGTGTAGGCTGACCTGGGTTGATATTCTCTGCAGATGTATTTAACTCTTTACCACACAAGAAAATTTTAGACTGGTCCAAATCGAAAGCATTTGCAGACTATGAAATAAAGGCAACTGAAAAATTAAAAATTGGTTTGGGAAGGGTAGAAAACACTGTGGGAAAAGGAGAAAATGCTGGTTACCAGCATTTTCTCCTTTTCCCACAGTGTTTTCAAAAGGCCTCTTCTCAGCGTCGTTAAAAATTGGGATTGTGTGATAAAGAGTTAACCACTGTTTCACATGACTCAATAAAAAGTATAGTGCATAATAGGAAAGACCTGTAACTTACAGTATGTGGCCTTGCCTCGGCCAGTTTTTCTCTTGCATCAGATGCAATGCCATCTAAACTGGAAAAACAAAATTGAATTAGCTTTTATAGTGCCTTTCACAACTAAAGTTGCCTTTGTTGGTAGCATAGATCTAGATTAGACTGCACAAAATATGCAATCTTATCTCTGATCTACACTGTCCACTTTGCTAAAACTTTATAAACACATGGAACCTTGAATTTGCAATTATTTTCTTTTATTTCTAGACTGAAAAAGTGTCTCTCATGATTTATCTCTTTACCACACAATCCCTACTTTTAACGACACCAAGAAAGAAGCCCTCAGAAAACATTGTGGAAAAAGGAGAAAATGCTGGTAACCAGCATTTTCTCCTTTTCCCACAATGTTTTCTATCCTTCCCAATACAAATTTCAAATTTTCAGTTACTTTTATTATGTCGTCTGCAAATGCATTCAATTTGGACCAGTCCAAAAATTTGTCGTTTGGTAAAGAGTTATTTGGCACTCTAAGGGTAAATACAATTTACTGTGATACAATACAATACATAATTCAATCATTCAAAAATATCTCTGGCCCATAATACATTAAAGATACATAAATGGAAACATTGGGGGCAACAGGAAAGAAAGAACGTTGGCAAACCATATATGTGCACATTCATCTTTTTTTTTACTTGAGATGTTGTGTAAAATACTTACATTCAATACCTTATTTTTTTTTTGTATTCATGCGATTTCATTGTGAACCACACCAGAAGTTATGTAGCATTAATGTAAAAAAGATTAGTTTACTAATTGAAACAAATGAATCCTTACTCTAATTAGTACACAAAACTTGCAGCTACTCCTGTGTGCATGTTAACCCATTACCACACAATCCCTACTTTTGACGCCCCTGAGAAAGAAGTCTTTTGAAAACACTGTAGGAAAAGGAGAAAATGCTGGTAACCAGCATTTTCTCCTTTTCCCACAGTGTTTTCTACCCTTCCAGGAACAACATTCAATTTTTCAGTCACCTTTGATTTGTCATCTGCAAATGCTTTCAATTTGAACCAGTCTAAAATTTTGTTGTGTGGTAAAGAGTTAAACACTGTAGTAATTATATTGACACCATTATTTAACTCTTTATCAAACGACAAATTTTTGGACAGGGCCAAATTCAAAGCATCTGCAAACAACAAATTAAATCTTGTTAATATGATGCTTTCTGACCTTGACTGGGTAGAAAATATTGTAGGAAAAAGGAGAAAATGCAGGTTACCTACATTTTCTCCTTCTCCCACAATGTTTTCTACAGGTTTCTTTCTCAGAGTCATTAAAAGTCAAGACTGTGTGGTAATGAGTTAATCCTAAAACAAACAATTCCAGGAAAAAGCTTTTGAAAATGTCGTGGTGTTTAAACCTTTACCATACAATCTTGAGTTCTAGTGATCCTTGAAAAGTAGCCTTTTTAAACCCTTGTGGAAAAAGGAGAAAATGCAGGAAACCAGCATTTTCTCCTTTTCTCATAATATTTTTTACCCTTCCCAAATCAAATTTCATTTTTTGATTCACATTTATTGTCATTTGAAAATGCTATTAATTTGGACTAGTCCTACTTTTTGTCATTTGGTAAAGAGTTAATACAATTTCATCTCAAACAGCAACTCATGTCGGAGCCTTTATATCTTATTTAATTAACAGCTTGAGGTTGCTCAAAATGTCATTTCTACATTCAAGATATCAATGATCAATATCTTGCGGCTCATTTAAATATCCTTTCTAAATTGCAAGATATTGATAGCCTTGTACATTGCAAAGTATCAGTGACTCACCTCATGTAATCAATATCTTCAGGTATCAATAACTGTTCATCTCTCTTTACATCTTCAATATCTCTTAATTGCAAGGACAATACATGGTCATACTTTACTGTGAGGGAGAGAAAAAATATCTGGATTTCACAATCTGTGGCATATAAACCATTACCAAACATATAGACCTTCCATATAATTACAGTACATGCATACATAATTATATATGATATACAAGAATATCCAAACTTATATAAAATACTGATTGGTCCAAATATTTTATCAACACACAAGAAGTATACTGCGTAAAGGAAAGGAGGAACTGCTGTTTACCAGGACTTTATCTTATTTTCCTCTTTATCTACAATGTTTTCAAACATCTTCTTCTGCAATATAATATGGACTCTTCAAGTTTGGGACAAAGGACCTAGTATAATATGACACAGCCAGTTCTAGTTTGGGTCAAAGGACCTCCTGCAAAATGACAGGGACAGTTTTAGTTTGGGACAAAGTACCTTGTATAATATAACACGGACAGTTCCAGTTTGGGACAAAGGACCTCATGCAATATGACATAGGCACTTCAAGTTTGGAACAAAGGACCTAGTATATGAAGTTTTAGTTTGGGAGAAAGGACATTGTGCAATATGACATGGTCAGTTTTAGTGTGGGATAAAGGATTTTGTTCAATATGACATGGTCAGTTTAAGTACGGGACAAAGGACTTTGTTCAATATGACATGGTCTATTTTATTACCGGACAAAGGACTTTGTTCAATATGACATGGTCAGTTTTAGTACGGGAAAAAGGACTTTGTTCATTATGACATGGTCAGTTTTAGTACTGGACAAAGGATTTTGTTCAATATGATCAATGAGTTTTAGTTTTGGGCAAAGGATCTTGTGCAGTATGACATGGACTGTTCCAGTTTGTATAAAGGACTTTGTACAATAAGACAGGTAGAGTTTCACTTTTGAGACAAAGGACTTATGCACAATTTGACACTGACAAGTCTGGTTTGGGACAAAGGACTTTGTTCAATATAATATGGGCCTTCTGCAATCATTAGTTAAATGTTGTATGTTTTGGCAATGATATGTTGCAAAGCAATTAGATACAGATATCAACAGACTGCACACTCTGTCTAGTCTGATCTTGATCAAACTGCTTTAAAAAGATGAAAAAAAAAAAAGAATATTTTTTAGTTCTACTTCGCAAACACAGGTAAAGATGTGTTCAACTTTACAGAATTTCTAACATTTCACACAAGCTTATCCACATTTACGACAACAGATCCCATTTTTGAGACATGTTGATAACTTGACTGCAATAGCTTTCCTTAAAGATTAATAAGTTCAAATTTTGTCATTTGGTAAAGATCTGACCCTTTACTACATGGCAAAACTTTAGACCTATCCAAATTAAAAGCATTTACAGTCGACAATTTCATACTGGCTCAAATGATGCACATTTCTTGGATAGGGTAGAAAACTTAGTGAGAAAAGGAGAAAATGCTGGTTACCATTATTTTCCCCTTTTCCCACAACATTTTCAAAAAGCTTTTTCCTTAGGGTTGACAAAAGTTGTCATTGTATGGTAAAGGGTCAACCAATTACACAAAATCAAAACTTACAATCAGGCAACATGTATGGTACATATATATGAGTTGTAACAGCTGTTGTTGTAGAAAATAGCTCGAGATAATGGACAGTGAAGACCTAAAAGAGGGTCTGCATTCACCAACCAATTCTCAAGAACATTCTTCATCTTACTCTTCAAGATTTTCTAACTGTGAAAGTAACAGATCTTCTGATTGGCTAAAGCATTCGATTTAGCCAAACAGAAGTTTTGTTACTTTCTATTGACAAAGAAAGTAACGGAACTTCTGACTGGCTAAACCGAATGGTTTAGCCAATCAGAAGTTCTGTAACTTTCACATTGACAAAATTCTGAAGAATAAGACCAAGAATGTTTTTAAGAATGGTTGGTGAATAAGGACCTGAAGGTATACATAAGCTGTGCTGCCTTATCTTGGTCTACATTGTCTGCAAAAGCACCTGAAGTTGTAGAAGGCAGTATTAAGGGCAGCAAGATATATTTTCTTTCAAAACATACAAATTTATTGTAAACATGGCAACAGATTGCTGACAAACATCTAGATCTGTTATCCCATGATTACATTTGGATTTTATCAGGTCAGCGTTACCTTGGTAGACGACATTTTGCTTCTCACAACTGACCACTTTGGAGAATATGAAAACATGGTCATATTAAGCAAACTTAATTTTCTTTTAACCATTTACCACAAAATCGCTACTTTTGACGACCCTAAGAAAGAAGCCTTTGGAAAACATTGTGGGAAAAGGAGAAAATGCTGGTAACAAGCATTTTCTCCTTTCCCTTCAATGTTTTCTACCTTTCACAAAACAAATTTCAAATTTTCACCCACCTTTATTTTGTTGTCTGCAAATGCTTTAGAATTGGACAAACTTAAAATTTTGTTGTTTGGTAAAGATGAGTTAAATCCCTGTTTTAACCCTTTCTACCACACATTTTTCCAGTCTTATATCAACAATTAAGAATAAAGCTTTTAGAAGGCATTGTAGGGGAAAAGGAGAAAAATACTGTTTACCAAATTCCAACATTTGGGTTACAATGTAATAATGTCATCTGCAAACACTATTAATATAGATGGCTCTAAAATTTTGTCTGATACAGAGTTAACCTATATTTTGGCATTAAACACATTACCAAAGGAGAGTATTTTAGCCTTGTCCAAATTGAAAGCATTTGCAGACAACAAAATAAAAGTGACTGAAAATTTTAAATTTGTTTTGTGACGGGCAGAAAACATTGTGGGAAAAGGAGAAAATTCTGGTAACCAACATTTTCTCCTTTTCCCCCAATGTTTTCAAAAATCTTCTATCTCAGGGTCATAAAAACTAGGGATTGTTTGGTAAGGGGTTAAATGACCCTGACAAAGAAGCCTTTGGAAAACATTGGGAAAAGAAACAAACAGTTGGTAACAAGCATTTTCTCCTTTGCCCACAATGGTTTTTACCCTATCAATGACAAACTTCATCCTTTGACACATGTTTGAATTGTCGTCTGCAAATGCTTCCATAATGGAGAAGTCTAAAGCTTTGTTGTGTACTCAAGATACTTTAGAGTTTTTGGACAAACATTTCTCGAAAAACAAACACAATTTTCTCAAAGGAGCATAAGAGAAGGAATAGCTAAATCTATACAGTATATCAGCCAACATTTGCATAAATGTCTTATCATTGTCGTGTACTGTCACATCTGGTGGATTATTTGATCATGTTTCAAAGATATTTTTTAGCCAGGATATGATACATTATTGATGTAAACTGATCCTTGTCTATCATTCCCTGTACCTGGAATATACCCTTCTGTGTTATCTCCCAGTCTTGGTTTACTGAGATATTTGCTTTAAATGTATTTTTTTTTACCAGATGAGGAAACTTCACTTATTCATATTTGACTCTCTACAAGACTGCACTATTTTAGAATTGTCAAAAGTTTGAGGGATTTGCAGTTAAAAAATCAACTGTGGCTAAAATTATTTGATTAAGCTCCCAGAATTTTCCCCTTTTTTCACAAACTTTCAAAAGTTCTTCTTCAACAAGTTGAATAAGACTAAAATAATTTGAACAGGCAGATCAGAAAGTGGGAAAAGGAAAAATACTGGTCGTCAGCATTTTTCTCCTTTTCCAAAGGGTTTTTTGTGGGGCTTCTTTCTCTGGTGTAATTAAAACAAAGGACTGTAAGGCAAACATTTAACTTTTCACCAAACAAGCCCTGGTTTTTACATGTCTGCAGTACAAGTCTTTAGAAGACATTGTGGGAAAAGGAGAAACTGCTCGTAACGAGCAATTTCTCCTTTTCCCACAGTGTTTTTAACCCCTTTTAAGAGTTTTTTTTTTTCATTTTTTCCAAATCTAAAATTGTCGTCTGCAAACTTTTTCCATTTGGAAGAATAAAAAATTTGTTGTGTGAAAGGGTTAACTATTTCAAGGCCATTATGACTAGCCTGGCAGATTATTCCAGGCCACTTTTTTGGCCGATGTATGGTTACGCCAGAACTACGTTTTTTTTCAGCTGAGTTTTCTGAAATCTAGCTGCAAACACGTCCAAAACTGCATCTAAAAGGCACACAGAGGCACATGCAATTAAAACCATTCCTCTAAAAGGGGGCCCCGAAGGCCCCCTCACAAGAGATGGGAAAATCTCCATCTTGAGCTCTCCTTGCCTATCACACTTTCAGCACTTGCTGCTATCTTTTGTGGGACCAAATTCCACTACACAAAAATGGGCAAGCACTTTCAGGTTTAGTGAAACATTTCTGATCCTACCAAGTATGTTCTCCTCTGCTGTTTCTCCGAGTCCTTTTTTCAATAAACTTTATTAGCCACGTATATTGGATAAAGAAAGTCGTGGCCATCTTCCTCTATCCTTAAAGTAATCATTATTATTTTCATCAGTTATATTATTTTGTCTTATCCTGCTTACTTAAAGTTTAAAACAGTCTATTTTCTCTATTTGAAGTCCCCCTCCCCCACCCCCCCATGTGTATATGTGTACTACTTTATCGAAATATCGAAATTTGTGACTTTGCGAACAGTGCAGATCAAGATTCGAGTGTACAGTAATTTTGGATTTCACTGTTCACTATGATGACAATTAAGTTGCAGGATACGAAATTAATCAAATGCATGAACTGTTCAGAGATCCAGATAAGGTTTTGTGGTTTAATTTTATGTACAGTCCTACATTGTAAGTTGACAATTGTTTTTAACATACTATTTTGAAACAGTTTATAACTAAAAGAACCTGCAGACTACAATTCCGAACTAGCTGAAACATGATTGTAAGTTGTTGGTTTTATAAACAAGAGGGCCAAGGTGGCCCTGAATCGCTCACTTGAGCCTATTTTTTTTTTTTTTTTTGAGGTATTGAAACATTGGAACCAAAATCGTAATTTTGCCAAGCAATTTTCAAAAGGTCACCTGTAAAAGTCATTTCAAAATCCAACCATCAGTTTCAAAAAGAAGAATTTTTAAGAATTCTTCATTTCTGTATAAGAGCAAGTAGCCCCCATCCACGAGAGCCATGTTTCTTGATGGATCAAAATTTATGAACAAGTTTTGAAAAGGGTCACCCAAGGAACATTTCTAAAAATTTCTTTTAAAATCTGACCAGGGGTTTCAAAGAAAGAAAATTTTCAAGAATTTCATTCCGTCTGTATAGTGCAAGTAGCCCCCATTCACAAGAGCCATGTTTCTTGACCGAGCAAAATTATATGAACAATTTTTGAAAAGGGTCACCCAAGGACAATCTCTGTAAAATTATTTCAAAATCTGACCAGGGGTTTCAGAGAAGAAGAATTTTCAAGAATTTCTACATATCCATATAGTGCAAGTAGCCCCCATTCACCAGAGCCATGTTTCTTGACGAATTACAATTTCGTGAACAGTTTTTGAAAAGAGTCACCCAAGGAACATCTCTGTGAAATTATTTCAAAATCTGTCTAGCCGTTTCAGAGAAAAATAATTTTTAAGAATTTCTTCATTTCCCTATATAGTGCAACTAGCCCTGATTCACCAGAGTCAAGTTTCTTGACCGATAAAAAATTTTGCGAACAATTTTTGAAAAGTGTCACCCAAAGGACATCCCTGAGAAATTATTTCAAAATCTGACCATTGGTTTCAGAGAAGAAGAATTCTTAAGAATTTCTTCATTTCTGTATAGTGCAAGTAGCCCCCATTCTCCAGAGTCATGTTTCTTGACGGATCAAAAGTTCTCGAACACTTTTAGAAAAGTGTCACCCAAGGAACATCTCTTTGAAATTATTCTAAAATCTGGCCAGAAGTTTCAGAGAAGAAGATTTTTAAAGAATTTCTTAGAAAATTCCATTTGGTTGCCATGGGAACCAGAGTTTTTGATGGAATCAAATTCTGTGAACAATTTTTAAAGAGGACCTCCCAAGGAACATTCCTGCCAAGTTTGGTCCAAATTGGCCTAGCGGTTTAGGAGAAGTCGATGTTTAAAGAACTATTGATGATGCACGACAGACAACGGACACCGGGTGATCCTAAAAGCTCCACTTGAGCACGTTGTGCTCAGGTGAGCTAAAAAAATACCAGTGCGAGAAAGTGTTTAATTAATCTTTATGAGCTCTTTAACCTCTCTTTGTTTTTAACCAGAAATCATTTATTGATAAGAATGCAAATTTTACAAACATAAAGACTGAATTAATTTGCAGACAACAAATCAAATGTGGCTAAAATAATTGGTTTAAATGAGAGGGTGGGGAATGATACAAAATGTCATTCACTATATAAAAACCAAAACAAATTTAGACCTGTTGAAATTGAAAGCAGATGCAGATGGCACATTTAACGTGAATCATATCAAGGTTTTATCTTTGATAAGATATGAAGCATTGTAAGAAAAGTAGAAAATGCTGGTTACCAGCATTTTCTATTTTACCTACAATGTCGCTCAAAGGTATTTTCCTTAGGGTTGTTAAAACATAGGTTTGTGAGGTACGATGTTAAGGATGTTACATAAATAATTTCCCATGTATTCATACATCAAACCATAGATGACACTGACTTTCCATACTGTTACAACAATGCTTTGAAAGTCTTCTGCTGCATGTTTGTTTAATAAAACATTACACAAGTCAAGAAATCTATGGATACCTCCAATCCCAACCCGCTTTTCTAGTTCAGAGTTCCTGGGAATGTGTCCAAGCTTATCAGGAAATATTCTTCTCATATCCTCCATTGTGACAAAAGGAGACATCAATGCATCAAAAGCACTGAAAGGGATTGAAATGTGTTGAAATTGATCAAACATAATTTTTTTTATTTAAACATTTATCTGCTTAAAAAGTTAAAATATACAAACCAGTTGAACTAAGCTGAAAATGAATTGAAACTAAAACAAGAGGACCATGATGGTCCTATATCACTCACCTGAGTACTAAGCATTAAAGGTCTACAATGAAGATAATTACGAAATATTGAGGTTCAAGGGCAAAATGATAATGAAACAAAAACGGAAAATTGTCGCAAGATATGCAATCCCAGCGCAAGTTGTCAATGAGGTATAATAGTTGCAAAGAGCAGGGAACGTAACAAACATGTTTACCAAGTCTAAAGTCAATTTGACTTGAGACTTCAAAACTCCACACTGGACAAGCAAAAACTACTGTAAGAATGAAGATCAAAGTGAAATTATTCAAAATCCGTGCTAGGTAGAATTATTGTTCTAGCACACAGTACTCAGTAATATTGCAACAAACATGCATACCCATTTTGAAGTCGTTCTGATTTGAGAAGACAAAGTTATATTCCGGACAAGCAATAAATGCAGACTCATGTGAGATTTTATCAAGACAAACATTCAAACTAATTTTCGATTCAGCTTAGCAAGAAATGTGGTCCCTAGAATGCTCACAAGAAGATTTTTAAAGATTTCCTGCCTTATCTGTGAAATCTGAGACCAACAACATAGGGCTAATTGTCACACCAGGGCCATAATTTGAAGTATTTTGGTAAAGGGCCACTAGATGATGCTGTATGCTAAATATGAAAGTTCTAGCCCTTATGGTATGGGACAAGAAGATTTTCTAAGATTTCCTTCTTCATCACTATGTGAAATCCAAGAACCCACAACATGGGGCCATTTTCAACACTAGGGTAATAATCTGAGGCATTTTGGTAGAGGACTAATAGATGATGCTACATGCCAAATATGAAAGCTCTGGCCATTACCATTTGGTCTTTCTCAGGGTCGTTAAAAGTCCGGATTGTGTGGTAAACAGTTAACTACTTCTTACCCAACAACAAAATGTTGGAGTAGACCAAATTGAAAGCATTTGCAGATGACAAAATTAAATGTAGTTTAAATTATTTCTGTCTCTGAAAGGGCAGAAAACAACATTGTTGGTAAAGCATTTTCTCCTTTTCCTACATTTTTGTGGTGTTTGTCGAAGACAATACCACTATGAGTTCAAGATTGAATTTTGATAACCATGTAGGTTCTATCTTATTTTGTGCAAAGCTGAAGGAAATAAACCAAGTTAAACTCCTTTTTTCTCAGGCAAATGAGTTTTTCTGTAGCACTCAGATATGTAATTTGAAATGGCATATAAAAATACATTTGGCGAGGCCATCGATCATTGAGATACTTATTTTTTATTGAAAATAGCTTCTATCGCTCATAAATGGCACAGTGATACAAATTTGCCTGCTTTTTTGTTCCATACCAATTCGTTCCATGGCTTGTTTGTCCTATGATTGCGCGCTTTTCCATGAGATTCCTCATGAATATCTATAGATCGAAGTAATTGATTGTAATGTTGGAAATTAAATGTAAAAGGCTCAAGATATTTCAAAATTATAGTTTTAAGGTACATGAGCACTGTCCCTTCAACCGAAAAGGTATTCATTTGCTTAGTGGGTTGACTTTTAAGTCAATATTTGAACAATATGTCTCTTTTTCTTTCAAACCATTAATTCCACACAATGGGTTTCCTTGACAAATACCTCTTCAGCATTCTCAACGCTTTGATTTTCCTATGTTTTGAAAAGCTTTCTTCCTCAAGGCACTGAAAATTCAAGATTTTCTGATGATGAGTTAAGCCAGGGTACAAAGTGACTGCTATTTTGAGCACAAGCACTATACTTTGACTTTATCCACAAAATTTAATAGATTTCAGTTATTAATTTTCAAGTTTGCCATTCTGTTTTACCTTTTCTTATCTCCAGTAAACTTACTGGTTCCCAGCAACTGGTTCCACTCTGCTATTGTCTTGGTTGCACTTTTTAGCCAGGATACAGTCTCATCAATTTTGCTGAGAAGTTCCCTTGTTTTAATGAATCTTTCTTCACCCACACAACCAACAGCATAACCTGCAGAAGAGACACGACTTCTGCTTATGACAACTGCTTTGTTTTCAATGTTTTTTCCAAGAGTATATCTGTTGTCATGGCAGCTAATGCATCTACTCATTTTTCCCTATACTTCAACAATCACTACTGCTAATAAATACCGGTACTAAACTTGCTTAGCCACTGGCTGCTTTACAACGCAGTCAAAACTAAATTCTGAGGTGAAAGAGTGCTTAATCCAATCACATGGCTTCCATGAAATTATTGAATGCTTGAAAAAAGCAGGGGGAATTCAATCCTGGATTGATAGATTGATTGTTTAAATGGTACTTTTAGCATTATGTAAGGCCTATGGCCAAGTAATATATTGCGTGCTGTTCAAGATAAAGCCATTGTACCTCTCTTTGTTAGCCTGCTGTCTGCGTTGTCAGCTCGCAGAGCCAGTTTAAACTCTGCCCTGCTTGGGAACATCCTGTAAGGTTCATTTGTGCCATGTGTTGTGAGATCATCTATCAGTACACCAATGTAACCTTCAGTTCTGTCTACAATAAATGGCTCTGAATGACCTTGACCTTTCAAGGCAGTGTTGATCCCTGCAATGACACCCTGAAATGACAAATGAGATAATGAAGTGGTAAATTTATATGAAATGTTATAACAAATTATTTTACATACTAGTATTTTTACTCTTTACCAAATACCAAAATTTTGGCATTGACCAAATTGAAAGCATTTGCAGACAACAAATTATATGTAACTTTACCAATGATTCCTTTCCTTAATAGGTTAGAAAACATAATTGGAAAGGCAGAAATTGTTGGTTACCAGCATTTTCTCCTTTTCCCACAATGCTTTCAAAAGCTTTTTCCTTGAATCTTGTAAAGAATTAAGAAAATAAAAAGACCTAACTTTCCTCTGAAAAATAAATGTTCTTCTATTTTCTTTGCAACCTTTTACATAAAAGTTTCAGTATCAGAGTATAAGCTAAAAAGAATAATCCCAATGGCCCTGAGGATGAAGATTTTTTTTAAACTCATGACAGGAAAAAGAAGTAAATGCTGGTAACAAGCATTTTACTCCACTATCCATAATGTTTCGCATCCTTTAGAAGACAAAATCCATAATTTCAGACATTTAATTTGTTGTCTGCAAATGCTTTCAATTTTGATCAATAACTTGTGCTGTTTGATAAGAATTTCAGAATAACCCAGAGTTACTTTACTACACATTCTAAGTTGATTCTTTACCACACAACAATAATTCAGACCTGTCCAAACAGAAAGCTTTTGCAGATCAAAATTCAAGTGTGGATGAAATGATGAGATTTTTTCTTAGACAGGGTAGAATAAATTGTGGGAAAATGAGAAAATGCTGTTTACCAGCATTTCTAACCTTTTCCCAACAAAGCTTTTACAGGGCTTCTTTGTCAGGGTCCTTAACTCTTTACCAAATGAAAAAAATTCGGACTAGTCCAAATTGAAAGCATTTGCAGATGACAAAACAAATGTGAACCAAAAATTGAAATTTTACTGGTTACCAGCATTTTCTCCTTTTCCCACAATGTTTTAAAAAGCTTTCTTTCTCATGGTTGTTAAAATTCTGGATTGTGTGGTAGAGTTAAAACTCAAGGTTGTTTAGTGAAGACATGCAATCTGATTGGTTGATACATAACCTGTGCAGCTGCTTCCTCATATCCTGTGGTACCATTGATCTGACCTGCCAGGAACAAATTCTCGATCTTTATTGTCTCTAATGAAGGTTTTAATTGTCTGGGGTCAATGTAGTCATACTCAACACCGTAACCTGTAACAGGAATTATACAAAATAAAAAATCAATTAATCTTGTAGAGAAAATTCCACAGATCCAACCAGCCTTAGACAAGGTTACAAGTCAACATGTATGAAAAACCAGCAATTTCATTAAAATGATATCCCTGGCTGAAAAAGACTTTTTCAAAAACTTACTTGAACTCGTATAACTCAAAATTATTCTCAGTCGGGCATTTTGCATCGAATAAAAGAAACCTGTGTTGGCAAAACAGGTTATTGTACACATGTATAAAGTTTCACAAAACTCAGTCCATTGGTATTGGAGATATTGTAACAGACGGATGGAAGGACAGACCGATGGGTGGAGAATGCTAAAACTATATCCCTCAGCCTTTGTCGGGAGATATCAATTTGTATTCCTTCCTCACAGCCTCCTAAGCACTTTGTCATAGGAATCCTACTTAATACATTTAACTCTTTACCACAAAATGCCAACATTTAACTCTTTACCACACAAGAACATTTTAGACTGGTCCAAATCGAAAGCATTTGCAGATGACAAAATAAATGTGACCAAAACGTTGAAATCTGGTCTGGGAAGGTTAGAAAACATTGTGGGAAAAGGAGAAAATGCTGGTTACCAGCATTTTTCCTTTTTCCACAATGTTTTCAAAGGGCTTCTTTCTCAGGATTGTTAAAAGTCGGGATTGTGTGGTAAAGAGTTAAAGACCTTTACGATGGAGGCTTTTAAAAGCATTGCGGGAGACAGAATAGTAACCAGCATTTTATATTTTTTCCACAGTATTTTTTTTCCTTCAAGAAGGAAATTTCACTTTTGAGTCACAATTCACCTTGCAATCTACAAAACTACCTCTTTTCAATATCGACCAGTACACAGTTTTGTTGTTTGAAAGAGGTTGAAAGGAAATATTTGATACATATTACGTAACTGTAAAAGTTTTCTTACCCTGGAGATGAAGTGAACAGTTTCTTTCTTACAATGAACACTATGATAAGGTTATAAGAACATCAGTTGATCAATTTTACCCTTTACCAAACAATCCCTGGTTTTAACAACCCGGAGATAGAAGCCTTTTGAAAACATTGTGGGAAAAGGAGAAAATGCTGGTAACCAGCATTTTCTCCTTTTCACACAATGTTTTCTACCCTGCTGGAACCACTTCAAATTTCTGAGATATGTATATTTTGTCATCTGCAAGTGCTTTGAATTTGGACTAAAATTTTGCTGTTTGGTAAAGGGTTGCTGTTTATGAGCCAAGTTCTATGATGATGCGGTTATATCCATCTGCAAAAGTATCATCCATGGTCATCCTGTGCAATCCAGTGGCAGGCTGAACTGGGTTGAAACATTTTGCTGTATGCATCATTTTTTGGCATGCCAAAAGACCAGTCTACCTTATGACACAGTTGGTTTGTAGATAGAATTGATTTAGTGGATTCAGAACTATGACTTGCTTGGTGTGATCCATTTGCAGGTATTCACTGATATTTACCTGGTTTAACTATGTGACAGTTTTCAAGTCCAGGTATACAGTTCACAATTTGTTGCTGATACTCTACTGGCATTGTGCATGCAAGCCCATTTGGATAAATGAGATCACTGTTGAGTCCTGAAACACAGAAATTTATGTCTCTTTGTGTACCATACAGTCAAAGTGGGAATCTACTTACTAACTATTCATGGTTCTACAGACCTTTTTATCAAGGTCATCAATATTTGATAGGCATCATCCATACATCATTATTACCAGATCTTTGAAAATTTATAAAGTGAAAATTTGTTGCAGCCTGAGGCTTCAAAGGTCCAGCAGATAGCATAGATTGTGTGGCAGATGTCCAATGGAGCTTCATTTAACATAAAATTTCTCACTGTCTTTCATGAAGTGGGGAAAATAAAATATCCAGTAGTAGATGCTTTTTGATACGTCCAGCAATGATAAAAAGCATGGTGGCTCAATAGTCAAGGAGAGTATCCCTTTCCTCTATGGCTATCCAGCTTTTATTGCACAAGAGGGCAAACTGTTGTTTTCAGATGTTGGGGTACCAGTGTTTGTGAGTCAGATAATGCTTTTCCACACTCAAACACTATGACAAACATTTATTTGAAAATAAAACCTTTTATAAATATCTTACAAAAAAAAACTATCTGTAACATTAAGATCACAAAGAAAATAACTTTTTTTTCAGAAATCTGACTCATATCAAAGCAAACCATCATAAACATATCATAAGAATTGTCTACAATATTTTTCTCCATGAAAAGTGTGCCATACTATACAAACGAAATTGCTATGCTGTCACTTATTTCATTCACAAAGGACTACAAGTGTCCTCTTATGCATGATTGAAAAACAAAGAGAACAAAATCTGCACAATGCATAAGATTCATCAGTAGTAAATATAACTACAATTGTTATTTTCTATTTCACAGAAAAACAGAACCATTTACATGGTCATTAATATAATTACTACTTTTGTTCAAACCAAACACTTGGAACATTATTTTTGAAATGGAATTATGTATCATGGTTTTTTCACTCAAGTGCCAATTAAATCTTGAAGATAAAGCTATCCATTTACACCTCAACAAACAGAGCGCCTACATTTTTCTGTACTTTTCACAGGTAATTGCTTCACAAATTTTTGACATTCAGAATATTTCACCATTTCTCGTTACTTCAAGGTTCTGTCAATTAGCACCCAAAAAACATCAATAAGACTCCAACCTCTAACAGTTATTAAAATGTTCTTTTTCACCTTACTAATGAACCACAACGACAGCTACTCTACCATGATACCCATTTGACCCATGCAAGTACAAAACCACAATAATTGTACTGATTAGAATGTGTTTGTAAAGATATACAAGGCCTGAACCAGATATTTATGGACTGATGCTTTATCTCAGAAACCATTTGACACAAAACTGAACAGTTTTGCACTTACCTAAAAGCATACTTTTTGCATGGAACTGCTGAGTTTAAAAAAAAAATCTTAGCATTTTTTACAAAAAGGCACAATTTTTAAATGCCTTACACTAAGGGCCTGCGGGCTAGTTCACTAATGAGGTGTGACGTTATGCTGAATTTGCTGAAATGTCACAGACAGCCACCAGTTCAATGTTTCATTTAGCCTATGCACTTGAGATTGGTGGCACTCTTTTTTCATTATGCGTCTGCATGTCACTGGCATTTAAGATAGGTGATAAAAGTCTGGGCTGCATGAGGAATCATGTAAAAATCTGCCTATCTTTGGCCACAAGTTCATTTGTTGTCATTGATAATACTTGAAGTCTACGGGTGCAAGATCAGGGCTACAGGGGGCCATGTTCCGTAGTCTGGAATCCAAGAAGATATATTTCTAGTTGTGTACTAGTGGCCTGATGATGTTAGGTTGCTTCTGCAATCGTTCTGCATATGTCACTCACTTGCTGTTTAAAATCAACATGGTACAGGTTGACTGATTCTTTTCTTTTATAACAGCCTCTAATTTTGCTCCAACTAAACCATCTCCAAAGCATTTATGTCCGTGACACATTTAGTTTCATACATACTGCATGATTCCATCATAATTTAAGTCTGCCTGGGTGTCTTCACTAGCTGGACACAGAAATGTATTACTGTGTGAATTTTTATGAAATCTTTTGACATCATTTTGTGTCAATGCTCTTGTAACAACAGTTACTCTTAGATTCATAACAACTTTACATGGCAATTAAACAAAAAATGATTTCCACTTCAGCACAAATGATAATGTGCAATTACTTTTCTTGTTGATGTTTTCCCACAAAATTTGGTACAGCAAAGTTGAAGTTATAAGCAGTAGTTTCTTACAAGCTGATTCTGATTTTTGGCATGTCTGCAATAGCATTATAGTGTGAACGGCAGCAATGCCTTAGTTTTTAGTACGGCATTAATTTTGAAAACATGATTTATTAGCCTGTTACAAAATAATAGAAGTTTGATTAGAGAAAATTTCCATATCAAACAAGAGATGACACTGCTAGAGCAAAAGTTTGGGTACTTCTATATCACACCTCATATTAAATATATCAGACAATGTTTATCTAAATCAAATCATGACAATGTAGCTCAAATGATTATTTCTGTCTTTGAAATTGTAAACAACACTGTGGTATAAGGAGGAAAATAATATTAATGCTGGTAACTAGCATTTTTTCTTTTTTCAACTATGTTTTAAAAAGGTTTCTTTCTTTGAATCATAAAAACTCAAGTGTGTGTTGTAACGGGTTAATACGGATATGATATCCAATGACTCAAACAACATTATGAATATATTTAGCCCCATATTTTACACTGCTTAATGTCTTTTTTCCATTAACAGTCAACCTCCCTCCTCTCTAAAACATGGACATTATCATTATTGCATAAGCTTCAAGTTCCTGCGTACTCTTTACCAGAACAAAAGTCCAAATTGAAAGCACAAGCAGACGGCATATCAAATGTGGTTCTAGTTGCTGAATTTGTCTTGGACAGAATAAAATCATTCAATTTGCAAGATAAGAGAAATTCGGGTCACCAGCATTTTCTCCACTTTCAACAATGCTTTCAACAGTGTGTGTTTTTTTTTTCTCCAGATGGGGCCATATCTGAAATTGGTTGAAGTAGAATCTGTATATTTTGCATACTTATCCTATTTAACAACAGACACAAGGGAACATATACAATAAACTTTGATCCATTTCGTGAGAAAAGAAGAAACCACCAAGAAAAGTATTATAAACACACACACACCCCTCTCCATCAAAGTGCTAGTAACTGGGAGCGAAAAAACACATTACAAAATCAGGTAAAATGTGAAGAAAAAAAAAAAGAGTGATTTTGAAACTTTTAACTCTTTACCAAACAACAAAATTTTGGACTAGTCCAAATTGAAAGCATTTGCAGGCAACAAAAAAGATGTGACTCAAATATTGAAATCTGATTTAGGAAAGGTAGAAAATATTGTGGGAAAAGGAGAAAATGCTGGTTACCTTTCCCACAATGTTTTAAAAAGCACTCTTTCTCAGGGTCGTTAAAAGTCGGGATTGTGTGGTAAAGAGTTAACTTAGTTGTAACATTCATATTTCTGCCAGTAAGCAACACACTTACCAACCTCATTATAACAGGTTGTCATCTTCAAAATATTCCATCTTTTTGACTCTTTGCCAAATGAAAAAATTTTAGACTGGACCAAAGTGAAAGCACTTGCAGACGACAAAATAATCGCAAATCAAAAATTGCAATTGTTTCCAGCAGGGTATAAAACATAGTGGGAGAAGGAGAAAATGCTGGTTACCAGCATTTTCTCCTTTTCCCACGATGTTTTCAAAAGCCTTCTATCTCAGGGTTGTAAAAAACAAGGGAGCATTTTGTAAAGGATTACAGAGTATGGATACAATTAAAATGAAGTTTAGCACTCACATTGTTAACTTTTGGCTGCGACTGGGCTTTTAATCCTTTACAGTGCAATGCAGACTTTTAATGACCCTGACAAAGAAGCCTTTTGAAAATACTGTGGGAAAAGGAGAAAAAGCTGGTAACCAGCATTTTTTCCTTTTCCCACAATGTTTTCTACCCTATCAGAGAAATATTGCACCATTTGAGCCACATTAGAATTGTCGTCTGCAAATGCTTTGAATTACATGGGCCTAATGATCTAAGGAACAAAACAAAATGGTTTTAATTCAGACATATGTAACAATCAATTTCTCTTTGTTTAAGAAACATTTTATAACTGTGTCTGCATGCAAACATAATTTTTTCCCTCATAAAGAAGAGTATTCCTTTACCAAACAACAAAGTTTTAACTGATCCAAATTGAAAGCATGTGCAGTAGACAAAATGGACATTTAAATTTGTTTCCAACAGGGTAGAAAGCCATGTGGTAAAAGGAGAACATGCTGGTTACCAGTACTATCATTTTCTCCTTGATTTCAAAAGGCATCTATCTCAGGGTTGTGAAAACCACAGATTGTTTGGTAAAGGGGTATTAACTATATTGCAAACAATTAAAAAAATTAACAACCTTAACTCATTACCTTAGACAATATCTTATAGGCTTGTCCAAATCAAAAGCATTTGCAGACGACAAAATAAAAGTGACTGAAAAATAGAAATTTGTCTCGGAAAGCATAGAAAATATTGTGGGAAAAGGAGAAACTGCAGGTTACCAGCATGTTCTCCTTTTCCCACAATGTTTTCTAAAGGCTTCTCTCCGAGGGTTGTCAAAAGTAGGGATTGTGAGGTAATGGATTAAAGAAAAAGCAGTTTGAAAACATTGTTGGAAAAGTGGAAAATATTGGTAATCAGGAATTTCTCTTTTTCCCACAATGTTTTCTATCCTTTCTGAGACAATATCCCATCATATAAGTCTTACTTTAAAATACTTTTGTCATCCAAACATGTTTTTACTTTGTTCTAGTCTAAAATTTTGTCTTCTGGGAAAGAATTCAAATGGAAGTGGATTCCACAACATTGGTAAACACAGGTTAAAAACTGAAAGGAAAATAACACCTAACCCGAAAATAAAAGAAAAGAAAACAATAGATATTAACCCATTACCACACAATCCCTACTTTTAGTGACCCTGAGAAAGATGCCTTTTGAAATCATTGTGGGAAAAGGAGAAAATGCTGGTTACCAGCATTTTCTCCTTTTCCCACAATTTTTTCTCAACTCTTCCCAAAACAAAATTTTAATTTTTCACTCACATTCATATTATTGTCTGCAGATGCTTTTAATTTGGTTCAGTCTAAACTTTTATTGTGTGGTAAAGAGTTAACTCTTTACCAAACGACAAAATTTTAGACTGGTTAATATAGAAGGCATTTGCAGACGACATTATAAATGTGACTCAAAAATTGTGATTTGATTTAATCAGCTTAGAAAACATTGTGGGAAAAGGAGAAAATGCAGGTTACCTACCATATTTTCAAAAGCTTTCCCTCTCAGGGTCGCTAAAAGTCGGGATTGTGTAGTAAAGAGTTCAATGATAAATGTTAGTTTTCTCAATATCTAAGACAGACAGTTTTTCCTCTCTTGCCAGCTCCGGGAAGTCTTTTTGCCTCAATTATGTCTCTCAAAAGACAAAACGTAATTTACACATGTCAATCTAAAAGACATAACATTTTTCTACCAGCCAACTATTCATTGTGCATTCCTGTAAACTATCGATACATTTCTTATCGTGGCGCCAAATGAGCGGCGGTACTACATATTCATTCGCTTTTGAAAAGTACTTAAATGGAGGCAGCCATACTGTTTACTCGGCTTCCAGTCATTTCATAAAAAGATTATTTTGTACCTGGGCTATTCCATACAATTTTGGTTATTACGTACCCACATATACTTTTTATTTTAGTCATTTCGTACTTACTTTGATCATTTCAAACCAATTTTTGACAATTCATACCCAGTTTTTTATATCAATTTGGTGACATAGAACCTACGAAGTTTTACTACTATTTACTTGTGATGTTTGCCGAATGACAACTGCCTTTGTGCATAGTTCCAACTGAACATGTGTTAACTAAATTTCGCCGAAAAGTAGCTATGATTGTGTCTTACCATTATTGGTTCTTTCTTTGCTAAGTTTTAAGTTGCATTCTAAGAATTGTTTAGGACTTCTCAGTTCATTTCTCATCGATTTCTGCATAAATTTACTTTGGACAGTTTGAAATGCTGTAATGTGCCTTATTCCAGAAACAACTGATTTGCGGCGACATTGATGTTATGCATCAAAATTTTCTTGTTCTCTCACTTAAAAGTCCTTATGGAAAAGGCAACTAGTATTTGCTGACAACAAAATGATTGGCTTAACCATTTGGTTTGGGCAATCAAAAATTATGTAAAAATTATGTAACTTTCAAATAAACCTTCATCACACAATCAAGACATGATCTTGAAAGAAAGAGCTTTTGAAAACATTACAGCAAAACAACAAAATGCTGGTAACAAACATTTTGTCCCTTTCCCACCAAGTTTTGTCCAGGCCTATCAAAGTCAGAAATCATCATTTTAGATGTGTCCATCACCTGCAAATGCTTTCAGTTAAGTCAAGTCCACAATTTTGTCATTTGGTGGAGAGTTGAGAAGATTCTAAAGAACTAGACTTAGATCGATTGATTGATTGTATTGTGCCTAATGCCTTTTACAATCGAAAGCATTTGCAGATGACATTGAAATTTGTTTTGAGAAGGGTAGAAAACATAGTGGGAAAAGGAGAAAATGCTGGTTACCAGCATTTTCTCCTTTTCCCAAAACGTTTTCTAAAGGCGTCTTTCTCAGTGTGGTCAAAAGGAGGGGTTGTGTGGTAATGGGTTAAAGCCTGGTAGCTAGTACACTCAACAATGCTTTCCTTGAGTTTCTTTTCTCAGCACAATACTCTTTCCAAGCCAATGGCTGATTTCCCACGTAACCATCATGGAAACAAAGGTTAGCGGTGAGAGAGGAATGAATCCTGTCCCAATGTCTATCATCAATCCTCAGAAAGAAATTGGCCATGTTAACAGCACTTTCTTTTTTACCTATGTTTTGAAAATTCTTCTCTCTCAAGTTTATATAGAAACGGAGTTTAAATGGTCACTCACCCTCGGGTTCTAACCAGATTAGATGTTGTCTGCCAGGGAACTTCAATGCCTTTGATTCCAGAGAGGGGCAGTACCTGAAAAATAGCGGTAAGTTTGTTATTAGTCAAACACCTTGTTTAGGATAATTATTTGTTCATAAATGAAGAGTCAATCACTATGGATATATTCCTTTCGCTACTCCGAACACTCCGAACATGTTCTAGATCAAGGGAGTATTTCGGAACCCTGTGCCATGTTCTTCAGAACATGTTCGGACTGTTCTAATCCAATCGAGGTGTAGCGCACCTGCTGAGCGGTTGCTAGGTGATACAAGATGGCTGAAAGATGGACAATTCATCATGGCAAAATTTGCAATTATTCTTTTTTACGACATGAATACCATAAATAGGGGAAGAGTAGATTCATTTCTACTCTCTGTCTGCAGCTTATCATTTCCTTAACTAACACAGTTATGACAGTAGCTCTTGCAACAGCCATCATGCCAATTTACTTTCATTCCGATATGGTTTAAAACAGTTTTTCGAACATGTTCCATTCAGAACATACTTCTGGAACAATGTATTGTGTTCTGAAATATTCCTTTCGAACATTCCAGAACAGCGTTCCAGAACACAGAACATTGTGCCAGAACAGGCGAAAGGAATACGCCTTAATATGTTTACAACGTTTGTTTGTTTGTTAAAATCCTTACCAGACAACAAAATTATGGACTGGTCAAATTTAAAAGCATTTGCAACAAAAATAGAGGTGACTCAAAAATTGAAATCCGATTTGAGTTGGCTAGAAAACATTGTGGGAAAAGAAGAAAGTGCTGGATATCAGCATTTTCTCCTTTTCCTACAACATTTTCAATTGCTTTCTTAATCAGGATCATTAAAAGTCTGGATTATGTGGTAAAGGTTAAGATTTTATAAAGATTATGTTTTCATGTAAAAAGTGGAGTCTTTTTGTGTGAAAACATTTTATTTTGATTCAATACTTCTTAAGAGTAAATTGGGTAGACCAGAAATAAATGCCATGATGTCTAGATCATACTTTTTGTGCCTTATTACAGTACTTGTTTACGTACTACCAGCAGACAAGTTTTGAAAAATATTGTTGACAAGAATTATCCCTAAAGAAGACAAATGGCATAAGAGGTGCGGAAGAAGAATATTCAAATTTTTGTGTGTGTGTGTGGCTTAATATGATGAGAACAAGAAGACCATTGGCCAGAAGAGCTGTGCTTGGTAAAGTCATCTAGGATTGACAAAGCTGTAGAGATCTTGGTGTGATTATGTAAAATATATGAGTGTTGGTGACTTTTTTACCCACTTGACCTTTTTCTAAAATTGTCAGAGGTATCATCCAAACTAACATTCTGACAAAGTTTCATGAGTGTCAGGTTGAAAACATGGCTTCTTAAGTGTACAAAAGCCCAGTGACCTACTTTTTGACGCCACATGATACAATATTGAGAATACAAAGAATTACCATGAAGACAATACTATTCTGACTGGCTTAAAATGTTGCTTGTAAAGGGAACAGTCACAAGGTTTCTCTAAAATTTGGCTCTGACCTACTATTGACCAGACATAAGCCAATTGCATTATTGTCTGAGATAATATGGAAACAAAGATTCTTACCAGATTTCTTTAGCATTGGACAAAAATGATACTTCAAGAAGCACACAAGGTGTTTTCTAGTTTTTGATAGAGCAACCTACTTTTTGACATAACATGACCCAATTTCACTCTTGTGTGAGATATTGTCAAGACAAATATTCTGACAATGGTCACAATGTATTGTAAGTACCAGACTGAAAATAGGACCTCTATAGTGCACAGATTTTTCTGCAGTATTTTGACCAAATTGACCCAATTTAGTACTTGTCCAAGATATTATCAAGACAAACTCTCTGAAGGAGTATCATGAGTACTGGGCTAAAAATGGCCTCTAAAGAGCATGTAAGGTTTGGAAAGATTTGGGCCAGTGACCTAAGTTTTGACTTGATATGTCCCAATTTCAAAGTTGTCCAATATATTACATGTATAAAGATAAACATTCTGATCAAGGGTCTTAGTAACCAGGCTTGAAATGTGGCTTCTAGAATCCATAAAAGGTGTTTAACCCATTACCACACAATCCCTACTTTTGATGCCCCAGAGAAAGAAGCCTTAAGAAAACATTGTGGAAAAAGGAGAAAATGCTGGTAACCAGCATTTTCTCATTTCCCCACATTGTTTTCTACCCTTCAGAAAACAAATTTCAAATTTTCAGTCACTTTTAATTTGTCATTTGCAAATGTTTTCAATTCGGACCAGTCTAAAATATTGTTGTTTGGTAATGGGTTCACATTTGGCCCAGTGACCTTTTTAACTGGACATGACCCAATTAAACTTGTCCAACTTTTTATTGAGACAAACAATCTGACAAAGTTCCATGAGCATGAGACTGAAAATGTTGCCTCTACAGAGTGCACTCAAGTTAATTGTTTCCAACTGTGCAATGCACGACAGACAGAGCATGATCACAAAAGCTCACACTGAGAACTTTGTGCTCAGTCTGAGCTAAAAATAATGTAAACATCAAATGCTTCTTTTTCCTCACTGTTTTTCATTTTGTTGAAGAGTGGTAGTTTTAATTATATATGAGCGGTGCTAATGTAAAAAGGAGTCCAATGTACATGTATCTGCAAAAGTATCAACTGATATCAGCCTGCTCATTTTGCTGTAGGTTAATTATCTGCATGTCCACAGACCAGTTTACCTCATGATTGATTTAAAACAGGATCATACCCTAAACAGAAAGTGCCGCCTCAGATTAACCTACACAGACTGCATAGGCTGATCAGAGACAACGTTCTACGTAATGTCTGAATGCCCCTTTTCATGTGTTGCAGGCTGTATTACGGAATCCTGTTTCCACCATCCATTTATAGACCTACGAGGAACTCGAAAAGTAGAAATTAGGCACACTTCAACTTTTCGAGTTTTCTAGGTAACTTTTTTTGCTGGAAAAGTGGAAGTTAGTGTGCCTAATTTCTACTTTTCGAGTTCCTTGTAGGTTGAAAAGTGGATGGCGGAAACAGGGTTGTATTGTTTCTTCATATCAAAAGGCAGGTCAAAAACAAGCCATTTTGCTACCCAAAATCAACCCGCAGTGCAAAGCTCTTTTTCTTAGCATCAAGAAAGTGCTTTCCCTGTTTTTTTTTTCCATTTACTTGCATTTTGCATTGGGCCCCAGGGTTTTCCATGACGCACAAATCCTGCGTCATTGACGCAATTTTAATTCAAATCACCCCCAAAATAAATGACAGTGCGTCATCGGTGACGCAACTTTCCAAAATTTGAATAATGTACAAAGTTGAGTGAAGCGTCATAATTCCAAGTCTGTTCTTGCTTCAATGTCAGACGAACACTGTTCTTTTTTTAACTAAAGGGCTTATTTTAGATAAAAGTGGTTTTCCGGTAATTTATTTATAGAATAAGACTGGTTTACGCATTATTGGCGAAATGTATATTGGACACGTGTTGTAAATATGGGCCCAGTCAAAGTCGTGGTTAGGTTCTCTGCATTTCATAGCATATTTTACACGACTTCCGGTATATAAAAGTACACATTACCAGTCTGTGCTGTTAGCGGAAAAATACTGTTAGACGTAGAAAACTGTAGCATTCTTCTATCGTCTGCTTCCTACAACTGCCGATCAAGCCACGTCAAGCAGCGATTCAGGCGAAAATGGTTGGTTTGTCAAAAAGTGACATCGGCCTTTCCATCAGAAATGATCGACCGCGTTTTCAATCTTGGAAGTTGGCGTTTAAAAGGTAAAATGCATTATAAATCGTGTTTGAAGTTGATGACAAGGAAATCCATATTTTTGACCCCCAAAATTAATGAAATGACCCGCAACTAATGAGGAAGGGGGTCACAATGACCCCCAATTTTCAAAGCCGAGGGAAAACCCTGGGCCCTGTGATAAGGTGTAGAACTGGTGAGCTGCAGGCCCCAAGCACGAGCCTCACTTAACTCTTTACCAAACGACAGAATTTTAGATCAGTCCAAATTGAAAGCATTATTTTGCAGACGAGAAAATAAATGTGGCTGAAAAGTTCAAATTTGTTGGTGGAAAGGTAGAAAACATTGTGGGAAAAGGAGGAAATGCTGGTTACCAGCATTTTCTTCTTTTTCCTCAATGTTTTGAAAAAGCTTCTTTCTCAAGGTCGTTAAAAGTCGGGATTGTGTTGCAATGGGTTAAAGCACTGGGTCATTCATGTGAATACCCTTGATCAAGACACTTCAAAGCCATTGCCTTGTACTTATAGACTCCTGGAAGTACAGGAAAAGGTGAGCTGTCACAGTAACATGACTAGAATGATACTGACAGTGGCATAAAACACCATTCAATTTCAGGAAAATTTTAATTGTACCTACGGTTCTTTCCTTTCTGGTAAGTCTAACAATAGCATCAACATTTATAAAAAGGTTGAGGTAACAAAAAAACCTGAACACATAACATTTCTTTTTTGTTTGTCAAACGAACATAACACTTCTTTTTTGTTTGTCAAAAGGAGAAAATAATGTGCAGTTTCTCGCATTTGTCATAATTTTTTTCAACATAATAATTATCTGTTGAAGAAAATAAACCAAAATCATCCTCTAGCCTCTAGAGCTGCTGTAAACACAAGAAAACATCAAGAAATAAGCCTTGCTCTGTGAAAAAGGGGCTTAACTGTTTACCAAAGGGCAAACTTTTTGACCTGTCCAAATTGAAAGCATATGCAGATGACATAATAAATGCGACTCAAAAACAAGAATTTCTATTTAGAAGTGCATAAAACATTGTGGGAAAATGAGAAAATTTTGGTTACAAGCATTTTCTCCTTTTCTCACAATGTTTTAAAAAGCTTTATTTCTCATGGTCATAAAAACTCAGGATTGTATTGTAAAGAGTCAATGCATCTGCAGAAAGTATAAGCTGTAATCAACTCATGTAAACCTGCTCAGTCCACATGGGCTGATCTGGGTCTCAACTATTTCTCATTGCTTCAGTCAGTTGTTAAACGGAATGGACTTTATGGATCTATATAGTTTCGGTATATGATAACTTGCTTGTTACAATGCTTCACAGAGGTGCATTCAAACCCCCTTTGCCACAGCTTGCCCAAAATGTTTTCTATCTAAATACTTAGTACAGGTTAGATCAACAAAACAGGACAGGAATTTCAATTTTCTGTAATAACTACCATCCTAAAACATACAAATAAATCGTTCACCTTTGGAATACTATGCAATGCTGAAGTTCGTTATGTAGACAGTATAGAATAAGATTAGGTTGAACAAAACACACGGTGTTATCTTTGATCTACATTGGCAAAAATAATCTCGAAATTGCAAGCAATGTTTTTTTGTCCTAAAACTTTGTTTTTTTCTTTGTTTGTATAGGAGTCTAACCTCATCAGCTTGGATCATTTCATCGGGGTCAGAGCACCTATGCAAATGTTTCCTGGCTTTCTCTCACCAGTTCCGGCACAACTTTCATTCCAAGTCACTGACTTCTTTTCTCATAATTATGCAAAAAGTCGCACAAAATTTACTTCAGCTAGGAAACCCACAATCACACGGCATATACTTTAACCCATTACCACACAGCAAAATTTTAGACCTATCCAAATTGAAGGCATTTGCAGACGACAATTTCAAAGTGAGTCAGATGGTGCAATTTTGCTTTGATAGGGTAGAAAACTTTGTGGGAAAAGGAGAAAATGCTGGTGACCAGCATTTTCTCCTTTTCCCACAATGTTTTCAAAAGGCTTCTTCCTCTGGGGCGTTAAAAGTCGTCATTGTGTAGAAAAGGGTTAACTACTGAGCTTCCTTGACAGGTTCTTTTTCCAGTATTTTCTACCCTTTCAAGGACAAATGCGACAGTTTAACCCATTACCACACAATCCCTACTTTTGACGACCCTGAGATAGAAGCCTTTAGAAAACATTGTGGGAAAAGGAGAAAATGCTGTTACCCAGCATTTTCTCCTTTTCCCACAATGTTTTGTACTCTTCACAAAACAAGTTTAAAATTTTCAGTCACTTTTATTTTGGCGTCTGCAAATGCTTTCGATTTGGACCAGTCTAAAATATTGTCGTTTGGTAAGGAGTTAAGCCGCATCTGGTATAACTCTCCCAATGCTTTGGATTTGGATAAGTCTAAGATTTTGCCATTTGGCAAGGTGTTATCTTATTACCAAACAACATTATTTTAGGCTTTTCCAAATCGGAAGGATTTGCAGCGACAAAATAAAAGTGACTGAAAATTTGAAATTTGTTTTGTGAAGGGTCAAAAAACATTGTGGGAAAAGGGGAAAATGCTAGGTATTGTATTTAAATAGGGACGAAGCCATGCATGAAGGAATGGTTTCCTGAAACACACTCCCCTTTAGACTTATCATTCATTGATGACTCAAAGCCGTATATAGAAAGTCCGATTTTTGACAACAATAGGACTTATGGCTCAATGGCCGATCCCGGACAAGCCCCTATCTTACAAGCATGACAGTTTGCAACAAATGCATAGATAGCTGAAATACAACCCCTATCTGGTAGAATTCCAACCCATGTGGACAAATATCCATGTTTCTTCAAGGTTTGAAAGTCCACTGAGCTAAAGGGGTATCTCCTTCACACATTACCGAATGACAAAATTTTAGACTGGTCCAAAATGAAAGCATTTGCAGACGAGAAAATAAAAGTGAGTGAAAATTTGAAATTTGTTTTGTGAAGGGTAGAAAACATTGTGGGAAAAGGAGAAAATGCTGGTTACCAGCATTTTCTCCTTTTCCAACCATGTTTTCTAAAGGCTTCTTTTTCAGGGTGGTAATGGGTTAACGCAGTTGTTAGGTATTGTATTTAAATCCGGGCGAAGACGTGGTCCTTGTAACAAAAGACATGATCTTAATTCTGTTAGTGCAAAATATTTTAATTAAACCAAACTTCTATTAACATTGGAAATACATTCTAATCAATCTCAGACTTATTTCTTTAGGGTTTGAAAATATATGAAAATATATGCATAACAGTTTCAAGATCATTTTATCTATTCCATCTGTAAAAGTGTATAATCTTTAGATATGACAATAAAAGGGTTAAACCTGGTCAGAAGCAAAATATTTATTTTTTTGAAATTCTATTTATTACAAAAGATTATTTCATGAGCTACCGATACTTGCTGCATAGATGCATAAAAATACAAATGTGTGAATTAGAAATACGTAGCATAAAAAACTTTTGCAACATATTGAAATAACAATTTCTGCCATACCAATTTATCAACAATTGCTTCGATACAATGTTATGTCCAAGTTCTAGCCAGCATAATAACCCTTACCAAATAATTACATGTTATAATACCCTGAGAAATAAAAGCTTTTGTGAGAAAAAGAGAAATTTCTTTCAAAGCCAAACCTGTCCACTAGAGCCAAAACTCATTTGCCAACTCTAATGCTTTTTATTTGGAAAGAGCCCGAAGTTTGATATTTGGGAAAGGGTGAAAGAGCAATAATGCTATAACAAAATATCAAAGGCATGCACACAATGAAACACTTGGTAACAGATGTACCAGTCAAAAGATGCAATGCATCTTGGGTTTTTTTTTTGGAACCCATGAAATCATGGTGAGTGACATCTTACAATACAAGAGGGCAATGAGGGCCCTGCATTGCTCACCATAGAGATAACATCAAAACATAAAATGAAAACTAATTGTGAAGGAACAAGCAAAATATTAACATGAAAATATTCTGCACACATATCACACCAATAAACCTGATAATGAGATAGAAGGGGTGCTAACAATAAACAGGGATGGAAGTTTGAAATTGTGCGATAGTGGGTATGTATTTCCATTATTTTCTATATCTTTTTTAATGTTACTTGCAACCAGCTTAAAAGTGTGGATCAATGGGATAACAGAAATGGTTGCTATACAATATTCAATTCAAAACTCAAGATATTTGCCATAGAAAGGACTTTGTAATTGTAAATTTCCCGAAAAATCAATGTTTTCCGATCAAATGCATCATTTTTTAATCCACCAGAACCAAATGTATACCCTATGCCTGATTATCATGCACTTACCTACCACAATGCCAATTTTTGGCCACAAATTCAGTTTCTTTACAAAACTAAGAGCGTTTAAAATGAGCAGATTGTAAAATAATTGACAAATGGGATAAGTGGGAAGGATGACAAGTTGGTAACCTGGATGGCAGGGTCTATGCTATCTAATTGTTAACTGTGATGAGTGGGACAATGCAAGTACAATTAATGCAAGTTATCCGAATATCTGCACAATTAAAGCCAGCTCCGACCTTTTGATATCTAGGAAATGTATCACCAGCACCTCTTCATGTAAGCAATAATTGTGTTAAAGTATATATCAAATGTACAAGTTCCTGCCACAGTAGCATAGTATGATGCATAGCTCTCAGATGAAATGAAGCGGTGCGCTCTAAGATTGCAAGATGAGTGCTCAGATCGGTGACCAAATTGTAAACTGCTTTAGTCGGACTGCGCAGAATGTTTGACTCCTTACCAAAAAGTTAAATTTTGGACACAACCAAATTATATGCATTTGCAAAGCGCAAATATTGATCTATTATATGGTATATGCATCACGATTTTAAACATTATTTCCGTTATATTGTGGTGGCCTGTAAACCTATCCATGGCTTCCTGGAAATTCTTTCCCATGTATTAACTCATTACCAAACGACAAAATTTTAGACTGGTCCAAATTGAAGGAATTTGCAGACGACAAAATAAAAGTGACTGAAAATTTGAAATTTGTTTTGTGAAGAGTAGAAAACATTGTGGGAAAAGGAGAAAATGCTGGTTACCAGCATTTTCTGCTTTTCCCACAATGTTTTCTAAAGGCTTCTTTCTTAGGGGCGTCAAAAGTAGGGATTGTGTGGTAATGGGTTAAGCCACTGGCTGCTTTCCAGCAAAACCAGCATTGAAAGAATGGTAAGCGCAGAGAGAGGCATGGATCCTGTCCCAATGATCATCAATCCTCGGAAAGAAATTGGACAAGCCGTTGAACTAATCAGCAACCCTTGTTCTGAAGTCTTGTATGGTGTCAACTGAGCTATCAAGGTTTGGCGTGAAGTACTTTAGAAGTACGACTGTACATTTTTTCTTCTTTTTTCGTTTTTAAAAGTCGATTTGGATTAAATTGTAATCCTGAAAATTTAATATATCTATATCTAAGGCTTTTGGATGAAGTGAAACAATTAGCAGCAAGGTTAGTGCTTGGATGGGTGACAAAATCGTGATGCAAGTCTGATGTGTGCAAGTACTATTTTTAACTTTTTCCCTTTTTGAAACAATAATTGGGATTCACTTTTAATTTTGAAATCGCATCCAATAAAAATTCCATTTTTCAAATATATCAAGAAAAGAAAAAGATGAGGCAAAAACAATCAATTACTTCTGAGGTTATTATTTTTTCTTCATATTGAGCCTCTAAAAACAAAAAGAATTGAAATAATCATTCCACTTCAATCTCTTATCTCTTTACCAAATGACAAAATTTTAAACGGGTCCAAATTGAAAGCATTTGCAGATAACAAATTAAGAATGACTGAAGAAATGAAGTTCGTTTTTGGAAAGGTAGAAAACATTGTGGGAAAAGGAGAAAATGCTGGTTACCAAAATTTTCTCCTTTTCCCATAATGTTTTCATAAGACTTTTTTCTCAGGATTGTTTAAAGTCGGAATTGTGTGGTAAAGAATTAAGTACAGTCCATCTTTTTTCAGGATATTTCTTGTTTTACTATCTCCTTCACATACTAGTCCGGTCTGTTAACTCGATTTTTTAGCAAAATGTTTACACTCCGGACGAAAGCAACAAATTTTGCATACAGTTAATAGACATCATTCCGAACCATTTGCGCCTGGTGTGCCCGATTTTAGTGGCCTAGTTCATTAATTACTGCCTATTATATATTCGGATAGATGTAGTGTCCGAATACTCTTCCTTTGTATTTTATCAGAACACATATTAGTATCTCACAATGATTTGATCACTGAGGGTCGATCAAAACGCTTTCAAATTTAAGAGAACTTCATTTTTTTATCGAAAATTTTGTTTTTTATTTACTTTGTAGGTGGATTTATGGTTTATTTTCAGTAATAGAGATATGAATAAATCCGAAATGATATCCAGAATGGGCATTTTTAGTATTTTTTTCACTTTTATATGAAGTTCCGAAATGTTTGAAAGGTCCAAGAAACCTATAACGGCTGTGTCGGTAGTTTTATTAATCATCTTTTTCGAAGATACCCACAAAAAAAGAAATGTTTTATCAATCTTTCAGTAGACTTCAGAGAGTAAAGCAGTACCATAAGCACTAAATTTTCTGTCGGGCGTGTTGATAGAACTTTTAGTATGCAGACTGCATTAACCCTTAAGCTGCCAAGCGCGACTTATTGATCTTTTGCAGACAATATAGACAAAGATCAGACTATGAAGAACGTGCAGTCTGGTCCTAGATCATCTACACTGTCCGATACGGAGATATTTTTCCTCGAGATATTCCTCTGAAATAACATTTGGGATTTTAGGATCGGCTTTAAAGTGTCATTTAATTAGTAGGATAAGGTTTGATAATTTGAAAAAACAAATCCCACAGCCCATTCCGAAAGAAATAGGTGCAGATATACAGTAAAACTGGGACCGGTTAAATCAGGTTACATAATAATGCATTTGAAAACCGAAAAAAAAAATGTTCGGGCAGAAAAATGCATCTTTCAGGTCCAGTAATTAGAACAGACTTATCCCTCGTGTAACAGATTTTAATCATTCCAAACCTTTACAAGTGATATCAACGTAAGGCTGAACGGGATAAACACTTTATTATGACACGTGTGTGTTAGTCGGTGCTCTGCTCGAACTTCTGTTTTTTTCTAGAAGAAATGGGAGGTTTGAGATTTGAGTTGAATTTTGTTATTAAGATAGTTAATTTATAAGGTAGTTCAAACAGGAATATGACAAAAATGCAACTATAGAGATCTTAAGTATTATTTCAAAGTCAGGATTTTCGCTGTAAATTGAAAATGTATAATATCCCAGTTTTTGGTAAATAAACTGTCTCTGTCTATTTGCAGAATACTGGAACGATTTTTTTAAAACAAAAATTATTACTTTAACAGTTTAAATAAATCAAACTACCGATTCCTGGATTTCGAGCCAGTACGTTAAAAAACTTAGCCACGGAATTCGGCAAACATTAGTTGATCAATCAGACATAAAAATAGGAAAGGTCTATTGCAGTCATATTAATGTTATTTTTCTTCCTTTTCCCCAGTTTCTTACAATACTGAATCTTCATCATCTCTTTACCAAAAGAAAATTTGAGACTTGCCATAATTGCAAGCCTTTGCAGACAATTTGAATGTGACCTGAAAAAATGAAATTGTTTGTAAGAAGGATAGCAAATGGAAAAGGAGAAAAAGGTGGTTACCAGAACTTTATCACTTTTTTACAACATTTTTAAAAACTATATTTCTCAGGGTCGTGAAAAGCTTGTGTTATGCGAAAATAGGGTTTTAAATAGTTACGGTGAATGTTTTCACCCGACCACGTCCATATACTTAGTATATGGGCGACGGACAAAAGGACAAAAGCACTGGACAAAAGCCCACTGGGCAAAAGCTCACTGCTAATTTTGACAGGGAGGCCAAATGCCCACTGCTTATAAAAAGAAGTGTATAAAAAATCTCAATGTTTAATTCTCTGCAACATTTCCCACTCCTATAACAACCAGGAGAAAGAAGAAGAAAATGCTGCTTATCAGCATTTTCTGCTTTTCACATAACGCTTTCTGCTTTTTGTAGAGACAAGTCACATAATATATATGAAACCTATTAATTCCATACATGATTAGAACTAAAGTTCTATTGGGCTATTGTCCCAGTGGGTTTTTGTCCTAGTGGGCTTTTGTCCAGTGGGCTTTTGTTCCATTGGGTTTTTGTCCTGTACCCAGCATATGGAGACGATAGAGTAAAGGTGGTTCAAATGGTTGTAATTTTGTCCTTGAAAAAGTAAAACATATTGTTAAAGCTGGAGAAAGATTGCTTTTTTTCCCAAAATTTTCTCTCACACTTTGAAAATTCATTTTTCACAGATGTTTTTGAACTACTAGTATATATTAATCACTTTTTTTGCGGGGTGGGTGGGTGGGGGCGGTGTTGAGGTTGGGGATGTGAGACAAAAAATAAAAAGTGGGACAAATCAGCACGTCTACCCCCTTTTTTCCGGGTCGCCAAAACACGAAATACTTTGGTAAAAGGTTAAATAGCTGTCCAGTGTCTTCAGAGAGACAGGGACAGCCCATTTACTGATATTACAGCACTATCATCAAACTGTCTTTGTTGCGTTTTCAGGCATGTTCCTATTGACGAATAACTTCATGCTATAGATCATGAGGAAAAGAAACGTGGCTTCAGATCAAATTTCAAACCTTCCATACCATCTTCACAAAAAATTTATTCAAACTTCACTTTGAGCATTTAAAGATGTGAAAAATGGGTAAAGGGTTAACTCGGTGTTCCTTTGATCTGGGTATCTCACTGCAGGGTGGGTGACCTTTAGAAGAGTTGTAATGTACTGTCTTCTTACAGATTTACAAACATGTGTCACATTAAACTGACTCTTCCGTATCTTTTGTTTTATATTAATTTACCCGTGTGGTGATCATTAATGCACTGGATTTTGAATTATACTCAGGTTACAGAGGATTCATTCTTAGTCTCTATATGCTCTTTATTTCAATACGATCTCATAAAATGCATATTTTGTCTGTTTATTTTTTTTCAAAAGTAATACCACGAAATATTACTAAATTGTGTTAGAATGGATTTCCTCTAGATTTTTTGCTATGTCATTTTCTTTTCAGTTGTGAATTTGTCCAAATTTAAAGGGTTTGCGAACGGGACATACAGCATTTGTCCTTGAAAAAAAAATGCTTTAGATTAAAAGAAAATATGCGTTATATCAAATATAATCGGCAAATCGTCTATTGTATTGTATGCGGAAATCTGAAGGCAATTTGATTTGTCCTGTCGATTGACCAAATTCAAAGGAATCCTATACGCGAAATTCAAAGTCAGTTCTTTTTAAGTATGTAAAGTTCAAGCAAATGACTGGCAAATGGACGGACAAATAAACACACAGATACGAAAGACATAAAGAATATTAATAAAATCAATCCCTAAATACAGCTGTGCCTTTAAAACGGCAAAATACTTCTGAAACACCATTTTTTGTCGATCATACATTGTGACTAAACGGGAAACAACCAAATTACTGTTCTACAAAGGAAGAGTATTCGGACAGTACAGTTATCCGAATTTCAAATCGCAATAAAAATTGATCTAGGGCCTTAAAATCGGGCACACCCCTTTTTTTCGTTTTAGAAACGTATTGTTTACATCATATAAAATTTTCACACTTTCGTCCGGCGAGTAAACATTTTTGAGCTAACAGACCGGACTATACCTTTTTCAAAGAAAATATAATAAATAGAAAAACAAATAAACAACGGGTGAAAGACTTGTTTACATTCTACAGAACTTGATCACTGAGGCTTTCCCTATTCTTATCTTCTATCTCTTCCTGAAAGGAAGTTACCAGTCTATGATTTCAAACAGAAAAAACATACAGCTTGTAAATCCATCAAGAGAAACCAGTCCATCTGTTGCCATGTCAATACGACAGAAACAATTATTCTATGAAGCAGTGAATATTTCCCACTAATCCCATTGCAAAAAAATATGAATAACACATTACCTCCCAAAGCAAAATTGCCAGCAGACGTGATTGAAAACACCTTCGTGAAAAAGTAATAATGAACAAACATAGAAGTTTATTGTAAGACTTGTGTAACAGTGTGGCAAAAAAAGAAGAAAAGAAATCCTTTTATTTGCCACAACACACTCAAAGTAGACTGTTGCATGACTTTTAAAATCATGTGAGTTTGGGTAATATGCAAGTGCTTTCTCAAACAATAAAGTCTGGGCTTTTCTAATTTCAAAGCATTTTATACAGATGAAAAATTTTGAAATTCATACAAATACGTTCGAGTTCTATGGCAGGGTAGAAAACATTGAGGGAAAGAGAAACAGAGTAACAAGCAATTTCTGCTCCTCCCTCAATGTTTCTAAAGTAAGCCTTCATCCTAAGAGTCAGTGAAACAGGTTGCCGTAACGCCACAGAATTTTCAGGAATGAAAACTTTGCTGTAATAGCAATATAGAAAGCAAAGATCAAGCTGTGGGCTGCTAAGCTCATCTCACTGACTTATTGTAGACAGCATAGATCACGATTAGATTGCACAGAACATGCAATCTGATCTTGGATCTACATGTCCGACAAGGAGAATTTTTCACCTTCAAAGATACCACTGAAATATAAAAATTTGGATTATTTAATTATCGGCTTAAAAGTTACGTTACATATTTAGCATGATTGATAATGGATAATTCACAAATTTTGATCACATGTTTTCTCTCTTCACCCTCACACTGTAAGCTGTTGGACCATCATTGCACGACGAGGAAAAAGAAACTAAAATCCTTCACTCTTTACCACACAATCCCATCATTTAACAAGCCAGAGAAAGAAGCTTATAGAAAAAAATGTGTGAAAAAGAGAAAATGCTGGAAACCAGCATTTTCTCCTTTTCCCACAATATTTTCAACCCTATCAAAGTCAGAAATCATCATATTAAGACTTTCTTGTCTGCAGTTGCTTTGAATTTGGTCAGGTCCAAAATTTGTCATTTGGTAAAGAGTTAACCCGTTCCCACACAATGACGACTTTTGACGACCCTTGGAAAGAAGCCTTTTGAAAACATTGTGGCAAAAGGAGAAAATGCTGGTTACCAGCATTTTCTCCTTTTCCCACAAAGTTTTCTACTCTACCAATATACAATTGCACCATTTGAGTCACATTGAAATTGTCGTCTGCAAATGCTTACTATTAGGATAGGTCTAAAATTTTACTGTGTGGTAAAGGATTAAACACTCATTTTACCAGATCACATAATTTTGGACTCCTTCAATCAACACTTTTTTCAAAGTCATAATGAATCTGGAACAATAATGGATGGCTTCTTTATGAATGGTTAGAAACTATTTTGAGCATAGGAGAAAATGCTGGTTACCAGCATCTTCTTCTTTTCCAAAATGTTTTCTATAGGTCTCTGATCTTGATCTACAGGGTCCACACAAGCAAATAAAGTTGTGCTAGGCTTACTCTTTGAGCATAGTAAACTTGTGACTTCATTCAAGAATCAAAGTACTTTACAATGTCGAAAATCTAGATCAACATCTTTAACCCTTTAATCCTTTCCCAAATGGCAAATTGTGGACCAGACCAAATTCAAAGCATTTTGCAGATGACAAATTAACAGTTGCAAAAAAGATGATAGGGTAGAAAACATTGTGGGAAAAGGAGAAAATGCTGGTTACCAGCATTTTCTCCTAATTTCCCACAATGTTTTCAAAAGGCTTCTATACCTGACCCGTAAAAACCAGGGATTGTTTGGGAAAGGGTTAAGCTCTAGAAAAAACCAATGTTTCTTTTTGCAGACAGGGAAGATCAAAATTAGAATGCATATCCCATGCAGTCTGATCTTATACCTACATTTCCCACAACTTGGTTACATATTCTGACCGAAACAACCTTGAAAGCACAATATGTTAGATTTTTTTTTTTCGAAAATGAAGTTATTGGTATTTTTTGAATCGGCTCTCCAAGGGGGCTGACATGCAGAGAATCTCAAGTACACTATTTTTCAAAGAAAATTCACTGCAGCTACAATAAAAGCATTAAGCTTGTAGATAACTTTTAGTGCTTGCAGCAATGGCATTTAATACCCATTAATCTTCTATTATGGCAGCTCGAAATCCAAGTCTGTGCTGCACAGTCCTTGCTTCTCCAAAACTAACCCTGAAAATGCTGAACCCTTCACCACACAGTCGCAAATTTAATGACCTTGAGGAAGAGAGCTTTTGAAAACACTATGGAAAATCACTGCTGGTAACAAACATTTTCTCCTGTTGCCAAAATATTTTCTACCCTATTAAAGACAAATTTGATCATTTGACTTCACTTTAATATGTCATTCTGTAATTGCTCGCAATTTAACACAAGGTTCAAAAGGTTTTGTCATCTGTTGTAGAGGTCAAATGTTTTACCAACATCTCACTGGTTTTATACTATTTATACCAACAAAAAAACAAAGCGTTGAGAATGCTGAAGTGGTATTTGTCACCCATTGCATGGAATCAATAGTTTGAAAGAAAAAGAGACATATTGTTCAAATATTGGCTTAAAAGTCAACCCACAAAGCAAATGAATACCTTTCCGGTTGAAAGGTGAGTACTCATGTACCTTAAAATTATAATTTTGAAATATCTTTAGCCTGTTACATTTCCAACATTACAATCAATTACATGTACTTCGATCTATGAATATTCATAAGCAATCAAATGGAGTAGTGCGCAATCATAGCACAAACAAGCCATGGAACGAATTGGTTTTGGTACGAAAAAGCACAGGGTCAGTAGGCAAATTTGTATCATTGGGCCAATAAAAGGCCATGAGCGAGAGGAGCTATTTTCAATCAAAAATAAGTATCTCTACAATCGATGGCCTCGCCCAATGTATTTTAAAATGCCATTTCAATTTACATATCTGTGTGCCACTGAAAAACTCATTTGCCTGAGAAAAAATGAGTTTAACTGGGTTTATTTCCTTCGGCTTTGCACAAAATAAAATACATGGTTATCAAAATTCAATCTTGAACTCATAGTGGTATTGTCTTCTACAAATACCACAAAAACAATTTATAGACCAATTTACTGGAATCTTGACTTAGTCAGTGGAATGTCCAGATCCAGACTGCACTGTTTGTATCTATTAACATCAATAGTCCCCATTTTGCAGGATCAGTGTTGTACATTAACATCAATAGTCCCAATATAGCAAGATGAGTGTCTTAAATTAAAGCTTGATGTGAAGTAAAAAGTGCCAATGCTCTGTGGCAATTGCTTTAGAAACAGATCCATTTCCAGTAAAAATTCCAAGTCGAAAAGTGGCACTATTGTGCCAAAAATATGTTGATAGTTCTTCCCTTATTGAATGGGTTCCTCTTTTCCCTTACTGAATGGGTTCCTCTTTTGGTTGATAACAACTAGTCAGAGTTTGAAGGAAGTTCTTGTGTCTTCAGTAAAGAAAGAAATATTATAAATCAATGCCTAAGTTTTCATATGGCAATGACACAGACAATGATGATAGGGTGATGACAATGTTTATACCTTTCCCCAACAACAAATTTTGGACCCTTCCAAACCAAAAGAGTTTGTAGACAACAATTTTAGATTTGGAGAAAATTGCAGAGAGTTCTCAAAAAGGGTAGAAAACACTAAGGGAAAAGGAGAAATTGGTCATTAGGAGCAATTTCTCCTTTTCCCACAGTGTTTTCAAAGACTTTTACTGCAGACACGTAAAAACCAGGGCTTCTTTGGAAAAGGGTTAAATGCTGATGTTCTCTTCGTAAACAGCAGAGCCAAGAATAATTCTAAACAAGAAATTTGAAATGATATCCCCTGCCAAAAAAGACCTTTTCAAAACTTAATGTGTCCATGCAACTCAAAATTGCTCACTGTCGGCCATTTTGCATTGCAAAAAGAAACAAGAGGGGCAAGATGGCCCTGGATCGCTCACCTGAATTTTTGAGATGACCATAGCCTATTTTTTTTTTGAGGTATTGAAACATTGGAACCAAAATTCATAATTTTGCCAAGCAATTTTCAAAAGGTCACCTGTAAATTAATGTCGAAATCTGACCATCAGTTTCAAAAAGAAGAATTTTTAAGAATTCTTCATTTCTGTATAAGAGCAAGTATCCCCCATCAACGAGAGCCATGTTTCTTGATGGATCAAAATTTACGAACAAGTTTTGAAAAGGGTCACCCAAGAAACATTTCGGAAAATTTCTGTTAAAATCTGACCAGGGGTTTCAGAGAAAGAGAATTTTCAAGAATTTCATCATGTCCATATAGTGCAAGTAGCAGCATTCACCAGAGCAAGGATCACCCAAGGAACATCTCTGTCAAATTATTTTAAAATCTGACTAGGGGTTTCAGAGAAGAAGAATTTTCAAGAATTGCTTCATTTCCATATAGTGCAAGTAGCCCCCATTCACAAGAGCCATGTTTCTTCACAGATCAAAATTTTGTGAACAATTTTTGAAAAGGGTCACCCAAGGATCATCTTTGTGAAATCATTTTAAAAATCTGTCCAGCCGTTTCAAAGAAGAAGAATTTTTAAAAATTTCTTCATTTCCCTATAGTGCAAGTAGCCTCCATTCACCAGAGCCATATGACCAATCAAAATTTCACAAACATTTTTTGACAAGAGGACCATGATGGTCCTATATCGCTCACCTGAGTATAATTGTAACTTATATGGTTTATCAAGGGCAGGCTATTAATTCTTTTCAAATAAGGCATACCCTGGGGTTTGTCACAAAAATATGTTTACAGATTTTCTTCTTTGTCTTTGGCCAGTGGAGCTAAAAGCTGCTGCTTATCATCAATTTTTCTCTTCACAGTGTCTTGTTCCCTTTTTGACTTGTAGTTTAGCCATTACCAGACGACAAAATTTTAGACCGTTCCAAATTGAAACAAATTGCAGACGATATTTTAAAATGTATCTAAAATGAAAAAAAAGTGATCTATATGGTAGAAAAGATTGTGAGAAAGGAGAAATTGCTTGTTACAAACAATTTCTCCTTTTTAGATGGAATTGATTTTAAAAGATTTCCTTCTATGATTCTATGTGAAATAGTGTGCACCTGGGCACAGAGCCAAAATATGACCCCAAGGGGATAATTTCAATTATTTTTATAATGGGTCAAGAGATGATGCTACATGCAAAATATGAATGCTCTAGCCTTTATGGTTTGTCACAAGTAGATTTTTAAAATATTTCCTTCTTTGCTTCTATGTAAAATAGGGTGCGCCTGGGCAGAGCCCAAATATGACCACAAAGGGATAATTCTAGCAATTTTGGTAGAAGATTATCAGATTTTGCTACATAGCAAATATAAATGCTCTAGCCATTACGGTTTGTCAGAAAAAGATTTATTAAAGGTTTCCTTCTTTGTTTCTATGTAAAATAGGGTGTGCCTGGGCAAAGCCCAAATATGACTCAAGGGGAATAATTTTAACAATTTTGGTAAGGGGTCACCCAATGATGCTTCAAACAAAATATGAATGCCCTCCGCCTTATGGTTTGTCACAAGAAGATTTTTAAAGATTGTAAAATAGGGTGCGCCCGGGCAGAGCCCAAATATGACCGCAGAAGGATAATTTCAACAATTTTGGTAGAAGATCATCAGTTAATGCTACACACTAAATGGGAATGTTCTAGCCATTATGATTTGTCACCAGAAGAAGTTTTCAAGATTTCCTTCTAAATTTCTATGTAAAATAGAGTGCGCCCGGGCAAAGCCCAAATATGACCCCATGGGAATGATTTTAACAATTTTGGTAAGGGGTCACCCAATGATGTTTCAAACAAAATATGAATGCTCCCAACCTTATGTTTTGTCACAAGAAGATTTTTAAAGATTTTAAAATAGGGTGCGCCCGGGCAGAGCCCAAATATGACAGCAGAGGAATAATTTTAACAATTTTGGTAGAGGATCATCAGATAATGCTACATACCAAATATGAATGCTCTAGCCATTATGGTTTGTCAGAAGAAGATTTTTTAAAGCTTTCCTTCTTTGTTTCTATGTAAAATAGGGTGCGCCCGGGCAAAGCCCAAATATGACCCCAGGGGAATAATTTTAACAATTTTGCTAAAGGGTCACCCAATGATGCTTCATACAAAATATGAATGCTCCCGGCCTTATGGTTTGTCACAAGAAGATTTTTAAAGATTTTGTCCATTTTCAGCCATTTTGTTGCCATGGCAACCAGAGTTTTTGTTGGAATTAAATTCTTTTAACAATTTTTGTAGAGCTTCACCCAAGGAACATTCCTGCCAAGTTTTATCAAGATTGGCCTTCTGGTTTTGGAGGAGAAGATTTTTAAAGAAATTGTTAACGGACGGACAGATGGACAGACGGACGGACGGACGGACGGACGGACGGACGCCGGACGATGACCGGTCACAATAGCTCCCCCTGAGCACTTTGTGCTCAGGTGAGCTAAAAAGGGTCACCCAAGGAACATCCCTGAGAAATTATTTCAAAATCTGACCAGCGGTTTCAGAGAAGAAAAATTTTTAAGAATATTTCCTCATTTCCCTATAGTGCAAGTAGCCCCCATTCACCAGAGCCATGCTTCTTGACCAATCAAAATTTCGCGAACAGTTTTTGAAAAGGGCCACCCAAAGAACAACTCTGTGAAATTATTTCAAAATCTGACCAGCGGTTTCAGAGAAGATGATTTTTTAAGAATTCCTTCATTTCTGTATAGTGCAAGTAGCCCCCATTCACCAGAGCCACATTTTTTGACGGATCAAAATTTCACGAACAATTTTTGAAAAGGGTCGCCCAAGGAACATATCTGTGAAATTATTTCAAAATCCGACCAGCAGTTTCAGAGGAGAAGATTTTTAAAGAATTCCTTGATTTCTGTATAGTGCAAGTAGCCCCCATTCACCAGAGCCACATTTTTTGACGGAACAAAATTTCACGAACAATTTTTGAAAAAGGGTCACCCAAGGAACATATCTGTGAAATAATTTCAAAATCTGACCAGCGGTTTCAGAGGAGAAGATTTTTAAAGAATTCCTTGATTTCTGTATAGTGCAAGTAGCCCCCATTCACCAGAGCCACAATTTTTGACGGAACAAAATTTCACGAACAATTTTTGAAAAGGGTCACCCAAGGAACATATCTGTGAAATAATTTCAAAATCCGACCAGCGGTTTCAGAGGAGAAGATTTTTAAAGAATTTGCTAAAAAATTCCATTTCGTTGCCATGGCAACCAGAGTTTTTGACGGAATCAAATTCTGTGAACAATTTTTAAAGAGGACCTCCCAAGGAACATTCCTGCCAAGTTTGGTACAAATTGGCCCAGCGGTTTAGGAGGAGTTGATGTTTAAAGAATTGTTGACGACGCACGACGGACAGCCAGTGACCCTAAAAGCTCCCCTTGAGCATGTTGTGCTCAGGTGAGCTAAAAACGCATAGCAGCTGAAAAGGTTACCCAGGAAATTCCATGCAATGGTATTGGAGATATGGTCCTGGGTTGACACACGGATAGACAGACAAAAGGAGAGATAGACAGACGGACAGACAGATAGATTGACACACAGAAAGATGGACAAAGCTAAAACTATATCCCTCAACCTTTGGTGTGGGATAACAAATATTGCAACAATTCAACACAATACAAGTACAATTCCATTATTCTGTTTATAAATTAAGCAAGGAATCCCAGAAATTCAGAATAGAAACATTCAGGGGGAAAAGTCAAAATTTCAAAGTCAACTTGAAAATATTGGGATTATCTCTTATTGCTTGGAACTCTATCAGGGATTAATGGAATGTAGCGAAGACTTAGTTGAATATGCAAGTAAAGGCGGAATGCATAATACTTCAACCCTCTACTGTATCATCGTGTGCATAACCAAACAAAGAGTGCTTTTGAAAACATCATTGGCAAAGAAGAAAATGCTGGTAACCAGCATTTTCTTCTTTTCCAATGATGTTTTCTACCCTTTAAAAGACAAATTCCATCTTTGAGGGCACATTATAATTTGTCATCTGAAAGTGCTTTCCAATTATGAACAAGTCTAAAATTTGATTGTCTGGCAAAGAGATAATCATGGTCGTCTTGGAAATACACTAAGATCTTCCACTGGGATGCACCATGACTGAATATTAATGAGCAACTTTCCCTACATATCACCCTTAAGGTGTCTGATAACTAAAATGAACAGAAAAAAATTGGGATACAGCAACAACAAAATTGTACGGCCCGAAATTAATTTGCAAAATATCGAATTGTAGATTTAACTCTATACAAATAAACAAAATTTGATTGATTGATTGATTGATGGATGGATGGATGGATGGATGGATGGATGGATGGATGGATGGACATTATGGATTGATGGACCTATGAATGGATGGACCTATGGATGGATGGATGAATCCACTGATCCATTTATCAATTGATTGATTTTATTGTGTCTACCATTGTTTATCTGATTGATGGATTGACCCATCAATGGATTGACCAATCGATGGATGGAGCGATCAATGGATGGATGAATTGATTGATCCATTGATCAATTGATTGATTTTATCGTGTTTACCACTGTTTTCAACATCATTTCAGTTATATTGCGGCCACTGTGCACCTATTAACTCTTTCCTGGTATTTCTTTTACCAGTACTGCAAACAATATTTTTTTCCAAGCCACTGGGTGCCTACGCACATTACTGTCATGGAAACAATACTGTCATGGAAACAATGGTAAGTGGTGAGAAAGGAATCAATCCTGTTGCAAGGACTATCATCAATCCTTTGTAAGAAACTGGCCAAGCTATGGTTCAAACCATCAACCTCCTGTTTTCAAGTACTGACTGAGCTATCAGGGCTCAGCAGATAAAATTCAAAACCCATCAAATTTGAAAGTATTAATTTTGAAGATTACAAATTCAATTTTATTCTGACGATGTGATTTGATTTCGGCAATGTAGGAAAACATGGGGAAGAGAAAAAACCAGCATTTCCTCCTTTTCTTGGAATGTTTTCAAGAACTTTCTGGGATTTTTAAAACTTGGGTTTGTATGGTTAAGAATTACGGCAACATTTCCTGACTTTCCCACAATGTTTGCTATCCTTTCAAAGAAAAAATCAATCATCTGAGCCACATTTTTTAATTGTTATCTTGTAATTTTTTTCTGTATGTCCAAGGACCAGTCTACCTCATGATTAAGTCGGCTGTTATGGATACATAAATATGTGACGCTTTGCTTGGTACCATGAATCACGGAAAAGCATTAACCCTTTACCAAACAATCCCTGGCTTTTACGGCCCGTGAAAGAAACTTTTTGAAAACATTGTGGGAATAGGAGAAAATGCTGGTAACCAGCATTTTCTCCTTTTCCCACAATGTTTTCTTCCCTACTGGAAACAAATTTTGTTTTTCTGAGTAACATTAATTTTGTTGTCTGCAAGTCTTTTCAATTTGGACCAGTCTAAAGTTTTGTCGTTTGGGAAAGCATTAACCTCCCTTTTGCCAGGGGTGGCCCAAATGCTTTCAATTGGGAGAAGTGTAAAACCTTGACATATGTTAAAGATTCATTATTATCTCGGTTTTTGAAAAACATAAAAACCAGTCATGAGGAGGGTACTTTAGAAGCTTAAAATTCAGATAAAATATAAACTCCAGATCAATAAACTTGAAACAGATGATTTTTAGTGAAGATCATAGGTCACAGACCTGAAAATTGAAGTTAGACCTTCAGCACAGCATCCTGACTTTTACCAACCCTGAAGAATGATGCTTTTTAAAACAATATGGGGAAAGAAGAAAATCCTGAACACCAAGCAGATTTCTTTCCCCCCCCCCCCCCCCCCAACATAAAAAAGAAAGAAATGTCAGAGAATGTTGGTTAAGTAATACAGTTTAAAATTGAAAATGCTTCCAATTTCGTTGTTTTCTTGTTTTGAAATGGGTGATTTAAATTTGTCAATTTAGTGTGGCATTTTTTTCTTTTGGTTCAAGTCACAGTGTTTCCTGCACTGTTTCTAATGTTGTATAAACTCCTAACCAGACAAAAAATTAATGTTAAAAAAATAAATGGTACAAATTGAAAGAGTTTTCAAACAACCCATTCAAAGTAGCTCAACTGATAGGATTCGTCGTTGCAAGAGTAGAAAAAATAAGCCCTGGTTTTCATGACCCGGGGAAGAAAATCTTTTGAAAGACTTGTAGGAAATGGAGAAAACGGTAAAAACAAGCATTTTCTCCTTTTTTCCCCACAAAGTTTTCTCTCCTTTCAGAGACAAATTTCATTAAATTGAGACACTTTTAATTTGTTGTCTGCAAATACTTTCAACATGTACCTGTCAAACATTTTGTAATTTGGCAAAGATTTAGATGCTGGAATAGTAGCATTTTCAAAAGCCTTCCTCCTTAGGACCACTAATGCACAGGCTTGTTTGGAAAAGGGCTTACCAAATGAAAAAAAAATTGGACTTGTCCAAATTGAAACCTGCAGCAGATGACAAATTCAATGGGGCTTATCTCTTTACCATACAATCCCGACTTTTAATGACCCTGAGAAAGAAGCCTTTTGAAAACATCGTAGAAAAAGGAGAAAATGCTGGTAACCAGCATTTTCTCCTTTTCCTACAATGTTTTCTACCCTTCCCAAAACAAACTTCATTTTTTAGCCACATTTATTTGTCATCTGTAAGTGCTTTCAATTTGAACAAGCCTAAAATTTTGTCGTTTGGTAAAGAGTTAAATGATCAAATCCATCTTTAAAAGAAAATACAAAACAATGTGGGAAAGGGATAAAAATGCTGGTTACCAGCATTTTGTCATTTTCTCAAAATGTTTTCAAATGTCTTCTTTTCTGAGGGTCTTCAAGATACAGACTTGTTTTGTGAACAGTTAAATGTTTTTCATCAAAATGTTTACAAGATGTTATCAATTTACATCAATTTCCATCCTCGGAAGCAGGGTTCAGCCATATTTTCTAATAACAAGAGTCATTCCCCCAAAGGAACTCTATTTTTCTACCTCTTTTTTTAACCCCCGTTCACACATAGACGCCGCTTCTACTACGATCAAAGCGTGGCCGAAAACGTGGCCGGTCGTGACAAATCGCAGGAGAAACGTAGTGAAGTCTTCATAAGCGCAGTATGATCGCGGTAGGGTCTTCATGATCGGGAAGCTCTACGCTCTCGCCACGCTTATTTTGAACATGCTCAAAACAAGCGTAGCGGGATCGTGGCCAACAAGGATCGGGGTAAAGTCGTGAAAAGAGCGTAGTAGAGGCGCCGTAATCGTACATGCAGCGCGGAAGCATCGTGGAGAGATCTTCATGATCGTAGTAAAAGCGCAGTAAAAGCGTAGTACAGTCGGGAACATATCGAGTACGCTCCTACAACGCTCCCATTACGTTCTTACTACGTTCCCACTACGATCTCTCTACGTTCCTGACGATCCTACGAAGACCTAGCATGACCTTACGCCGATCATACCACGACCTATCAGGCTGTAGTTTTTTTTTAAATAGCGCTGATATTTGACCAATCACCATCTGTCAACTACATATAAAGGGCGGCACTATACTTCACGATCATTGGCAATTGAGACTTTGAACTTCGCACATCTTGTTACAGTTGCAAAAACTGAAACTGCCCAGTAAACCCCGTGGTAAAGGCCGTGAAAAATCTGCGGTTGCAAGCTCTGTGACCCAAGACTTTGAAAATCCTGCATCAGAAAATCCTGAGGCCGGGAAAGAGCATGACGAGCCTTCGACCGTTGAAGCTGGTGCCCTTCCTTCCACGGAAACTCCTTAGCCTGATGATCCCGCTATTGTTTGGAAAGAAGTGAAAAATAATGTTTGAAACCCAAGATATAACTACATCATCACCAAATCGTACTAGAAGCTTACTACAAGCGTGATATGATCGGCACCACCGTAGCGATATCGTCGTACAGTCTTCTAGGTCTGCGTAGCGTCGTAGTATGATCTTGAATGTCGTAGTGGCAGCGTAGTATAAACGTAGTAAACGCGGCCGCTGGTCGGCAACGGTCTGCGTAACATCGTAGTAGAAGCGTGTCAGCAACGCGTTGGACGTGGGAGGATCGTAGTACAATCGTAATGAAGACCATAATTTGCCAAATTACTCGATTTAGACGCCGATCGGCCCCGATCCGCCCCGATCCAATACTTTTTCAGATCGTAGCTTAATCGGGATGATCGTCCTAAAGTCGCAGCTCTGTGTGAACGGGGGGTTAGCTGTCTGACATTATCCATTTACATTTTATACAATCTGTCCTATAGAGTACAAAATAATCCTTTCCTTTCACAATCCTGACAATAGTATACTGACAATCATTTTTTTTTTACAATTCTAAGAATGATATTTTTAAAAGCTTTGAGGGAAAAGGAGAAAATACTGCTATCCAGCATTTTCTCCATTTCCCTAGACGTTTTTTGACCTATCAAAGATAAATTCATCTTGAGCTTCATTTCATTTTTCGTCTGCAGTTGCTTTCAGTACAGACAAGTCTTATTTTTTCTGTTGGTTAACCCACTGCACATAATCCGTACTTTTGATGCCCCCGAGAAAGAAGCCTTTTGAAAACACTGTGGGAAATGGAGAAAATGCTGGTAACCAGCATTTTCTCCTTTTCCCACAGTGTTTTCTACCCTTCACAGAACAAATTTCAATTTTTCAGTCACCTGTATTTTGTCATCTGCAAATGCTTTCAATTTGGACCAGACTAAAACTTTCTCGTGTGGTAAACAGTTAAGAGTTGGCAGTGCTCATCTATAGCATAAACAAGACTGCTTTAGCTAGAATATCTGTCCACTAGATCAGACAGTATGGACCAGACATTATCATTCATGTTCTTTGCAGTCTGGTCTTGATCTAAATTGTTTGCAAAGCTACAATACGACTGCCTTAGAATCAACTCCTCCTTGTGAGACAGCTTAAGAGGAAGGCAAGGTGTGTCTTAGACACTGTCATTTCCTTAATTCTGTCTCAAATCTATGGGGGAAAACCCTTCTCGTTATTGAATATTATTGGCTTCTGGGCCTGTATTCACCAACCATTCTTAAGAAGTTCTTTGTCTTATTCTCCAGAATTTTCTACATTTGTAAGTAACACAACTTAGCCAATCAGAAGTCATGTTACTTATAAATTTGGAAAACTTTGTCGAATAAGACTAAGAATATTCTCAAGAATGGTTGGTGAATACTGGCCCTTATCTTTGACAAAACTTTTTGTTTCTTCTATCTTGAACAAACTTGAACGGTCTATAAAAATTATTTATCTGCTTTTTAAATAACTGCAAACTACTGAAACAAATATGGACCAATCAGATTCTTTCAATATATTTCCTGCGGTACATGTACCCAGATTTTCATTTCCTGACGGGAGAGAGATGGGAGAGAGAAATCTGTCTGTCTCCCAAGCTTTGACCTTTGTAACTTTCTAAATATCTACTTCATACCTAACGCGGTTCCTTCTAGAAATATCGTGTAAGAAAGAGAAATAAGTCTTGCTGATTATGAACAGTCTGCAGTAATGGCAAGAGACATCAGTGAAAATAAATTTATAGCACTATCTAGCTGAATCCTTTTCATTATTCTTTTCAAAACTGTCCTTGTTAAGATAGGTGGTCTGATTGGTCAATAATTTTGTTGTCTAGTAAAGTGTTCACATTGCAAACACTGTGCTCTTCTTGGAAGTATCCAAGGGCAAGATACTTTGAAGCCCTAGCCTAGCACTGGTGAAACCCAAAATATAATATAAATAAGTGAGCTGTGGCTGCGATATATTACAATAAAGTTGAAAGCAGTGTAAAACACCATTCAGTAGATCAATCAATAAATTAATTAGGTTTTATGTGTCAGAGTCCAGTCTTGCAAAAGTTTACTGCAGACACAGGTACAACTAGAGCTGTTACTCAATGTGACTTAATACCCCCACCAGCGCTTTGATAGAAACAGGCAATTGCTAGTATTTTGTACACAGACAGACACACACACAGACACACAGACGGTCAGGTGGCAGGGGATTTAGAAACTTGTTCACGGCTGTGGTTAATCATGTTGCCCCGAGCCTCTTTTCAGGTGGCAGGGAAATTGGAAACTTGTTCACGGCTGTGGTTAATTATGTCTCCCCAAGCCTCTTTTCAGGTGGCAGGGGACTTGGAAACTTGTTCACGGCTGTGGTTAATCATGTCGCCCCGAGCCAAAGAGGCTCGAGGTGATATGATTAACCACAGCCATGAGGCTTGGGCGACATGATTAACCACAGCCGTGAACAAGTTTCCAAGTCCCCTTGCACCTAACCGTACAACAAATTTATTATACTGCAATGTTATACCTTTTCAAAGAGTATTAAGCTAAATTTTCCTATTTGATAGTCTGACGAATCGAGAATGCTGACGAAATAGAAATTCCCTTCTGTCAGTGCCCCAATTAAATGAAAACTGACGTCACAGGGAACTGATGTCACAAAAACGTGCAGTTTAGAGCATAAACGTGCAGTCTGGTGATTGATTGACGCCATTTTGGATGTTGTGTTGCACATGTAGTGATGTTTAAGGGGCACTCAAAAGGGAAACTGGCTTTACATGGTTTTTGCCAGGGTACGTGATATAATTATGTTCCTTGCATGTTAATCAATCAGATCATGACAAATTTCTTTGCAGTATAATAATGATATCTGCTTCATTCTGAGATCTTTAATGCCATTCCTTTCATCCTTCCTACATTCACAAGTTGATTACCAAGTAGGAGGACCATAGTAAAAATTCTGTTATTACAGCAAGTTTGATGATTTGTTGATCAGGTAAAAATAGACAAAGTTACCTATTGCAAAATGGACACCCCTTCCTTTAAACACTCAAAAATCCCCCAAAAATTGATTCGCAACAAATTTTCAAAATGGTCATGTGTGTCACTGAAAATATTTGGATTTCTGCAATACAGATTAAACCAACAAAATAGAAAGTCAGTGCACCCCTGAAGCTTTTTGCATACGAAATTCATGATGAAGTCAGGATATTATGGTGCACAAGAAATCTACAAATGTGAAAAGAAACACAGAAAAAATATATCGTAATTTAGGCTAACGATTGTATGGAACCTGGGATGGCCTAACCAATATTTGTGTGAGACCTTACAAACAGACTTTCAATATCTTGCCCAGCACAATCCAGGTATCTCAGAGGGAAGACAATTATTATCTAACTATTTACATACAGTAGGAAAACTGGCAGTTTGGCAACATGGAATTATTGTTACAAGGTTTTTCAAGCAGCCAGGAATATATTGTTATTGCAGACTTTAACTGTCTCTTCAAACTGGAAGAAGGTAAGAATTATTCTTCAGTCTTTGACCCTTTCCCAAACAACAAATTCAGCATAACAGATGAAGATCATACAAAACACTTTTTTCATACAATCCCTTCAGAACATTGTGAAAAAAATACAATTGATCATGACTGTGCATGGTGCTCAAGTGAGTAATAACTGGGATACATTTAAAATTAGCAACTGATTATCTGTCAAAAATTATTATAGATTGTAGCCGACATCCCCAAAAAACTTACTGCGACTCGACTAGTCAGATTATTTTCTGCAACCTGTCAATGTTTATATAGGAAGTATTGTGTAGATGACGGTAGAATTTTAGCTTTATGATGGAATCGGTTTGACTATGAAAACTGAAGTTAGGCCTCAACTCTTTACCAAACAACAAAACTTAATACTGGTCAAAATTGAAAGGATTTGCAGACAGTATAATAACTGTAACTCAAAAATTGAAATATGTTTCCATCAGGGTAGAAAATATTGTGGGAAAAGGAGAAAATGCTGGTTACCAGCATTTTCTCCTTTTCCCACAATGTTTTCAAAAGGCTTCTATCCGAGGGTCGGAAAAAAACAGGGATTGCTTGGTAAAGGGTTAATACATCAGCTCAAAGTAATGACCCAGGTCAGCATTCCCCGAGTCTGCGCACGCTGACGCCAGGTCGAAACTATTTGCTTTTGGTCAACTTTTTGCATGTCAAAGGACCAGTATACCTAATAACTTTTATACACAATGAATTTTATGGATCCTTTACTATGTAATAATGCACTGAACTCCTTTTTGCTACGCCATGGCTCAATTATTTTTGCATCTTACATTTCAAAATTAATTTTTGAGGTTTTTGTGTGTGTTAAATGAGGTTTTAATGAGAAACCTCTCTTACTGTTAATGAAAGTATCATGTTCTAACATAGAGATAACAGAGTGTTGTAAATAATATGAGGCTATCCTTACTCTCAGTTGTATTTTGCGAACATAATATCATCAAAATATTGTGAAAAAATAGAACCCTCAGATCACGCAACTCTTAACCAATTTAGAAATTTTTAGGCTTGTCCGAATTCAAACCATTTGCAGACAACAATTTAAAGTGGCTTAAATAATATAATTTCTGTTTAATAGGGTAGAAAACATTGTGGAGACCAGCATTTTCTCCTTATCCCACAATGTTTTCAAAAGGCCTCTTTCTCTCGGTTGTTAAAAGTCGGGATTGTGTGGTAAAGAGTTACGCCCTTTACCACACAATCCCAACTTTTAACCTCCCTCAGGGGGAAGTCTGTTGAAAGCAACGAGAGAAAAGGATAAAATGCCCACATGTGTCAACTGTAGAATGTCTTTGGTTCAACTCCCAGTTCCGTAGTGATTTTAGTTTTTCAACATTTTTAACAAACAAGATTTTAACATATTTATCTCTTTACCAAACAACACATCTTTTATACTCAACCAAATTGAAAGCATTTGCATTTTCTTCTTTTTCCACAATGTTTTAAAAAAAAAACCTGTCTTTATTAAGGCCCTGAAAACTTTGGATTGTGTGGTATAGGGTTAAATACCTGCAGATGATGTTTCGCTTGAATACTAATTTTCTCCTTTTCCAAACATGTTTTCAAAAACTGCCTTCAACAAAGTCCTAAAATTACAGAAACATTAGAATTTTGATAAAGAAGTAAACAGGGCTGCAAACTTTTTCATAAGATTGTGAAAAGAAAATCTTATTGAATAAAATTGTAAGACGATACTGATTTTTATCAGGCAATTCAAACCACAACAGAACACTTCTTTGGAATTGACTTTAATCATAATCATAGTCCAGGGTTGGTATTCACCAACCATTCTTAAGAATATTCTCAATCTTATTGTCTAAGATTTTTGAAATTTTAAAGGTGGGTATTTAGAATTTTTTCATCTCACCAAATTAAGAAATATATATATCACTGAAATTCATATGAAAAAAAAATACAAATCATCAATAATTAAGATTCATAAAATTATAAAAAAAAAACTTGATGGTGTTCCCTTAAAAGGCTACATAGCCTCTTAAGGTATTTTTAGATTTCTCGCCAAAAATCAATAAAGCATTTTGGGAAAGTCAAGTCACTAACATGTGACTCATAATGCTTAAATTCCATTACATAAAAAACATGTAATAATCATTTTCCATAATGTCCTCTTAGGGCAGTATGTTTGAAACTTTGACTGTGTATTCCTTTATGTAAATGAGCGAATTGATCATCTAAAATTGGAACGTGTCTCCCGTTGGTGTCAACCTGGGCGGTAGCAAATCTCTAATTTCTCGTGTTGTTGGATGGTTTTAGGAGTATAAGGATGATTTTTTTGCATATTTGTAAAATTCTCGTCACAAAATCTGAAGGGCCACCTTTAAAGTAACACAAATTCTGATTGGCTAAACCATTCAGTTTGGTTTAGCCAATCAGATGGCTAAACCATTTGGTTTAGCCAAGTAATGGTTTAGCCAATCTGAAGTTTTGTCATTTTCAAATTTAGAAAATTATTGAGACAGAAATAAAGACTGTTGGATGGTGAATGCAGGCCCTGTTTTCACTTGAAAGGCATGATGGATTTGTCTCATCCACCTTTATACATGTACCTGCTTTTGTCATGCACCTTTCATCATGGTTAATTATTCTTGAACTCTTTACTGTTTAACAAAATTTTGGTCTAGTCCAATTTTTTCTTCTTTTACCACTATGTTTTCACCCCCCTTCTGTTAAGTCATTACCATGCAACAAAATTTTACATTATCCAAAATCAAAAGCATTTGCAGACGACAAAATAAATGTGACTGAAAATTTGAAATTTGTTTTGTGAAGGGTAGAAAACATAGTGGGAAAAGAAGAAAAAGCTGGTTACCAGCATTTTCTCCTTTTCCCACAATGTTTTCTAAAGGCATCTTTCTCAGGGTCATCAAAGGTAGGGATTGTGTGGTAATGGGTTAATTACTCTTGAACTCTTTACTATCTAACAAAATTTTGGTCTAGTGTAAGCTTTTCTTCTTTCACCACTATGTTTTTACCCCATCCTGTTAAGTTTGCTAATATTTTATAATGTGTGGTAAACATTTAAGACAGGCATCTCTGACCACTTACACCATCGCATGGACTGTAACATATTCAGGAAAGTCCCATTACCTTTGTTCACTATGCTATCCCATGCTGGTCTAATATCATCAGTATCCAGAGACAGAAAAAGACTGATCTATTGAAATATGATAACAAAATTAGGTTGTTAATGCACACCCAATCTTGATGACTGAGATTCACTTGGTCTGTATACCGGTATATTTCTTTTAGTAGATGGCACCACTGTGGTCAATATCAACCCTTTGAACATCCAACAAACCCAAATTGGCATTTTTCTCTTCTAAAAATAAGACTCAAACAATTTGTAATAATTTAATGGCTACTGTCATCAAGCACAGTTCAGCAAAGCGGGCAGAGTAAATCAAAGATCAAACTGCATGTTTTGAGTAGTCTGATCTTGATCTACACTGTCTGCAAAGGCCACTAAAGTCCGATAGATGCTTAAACGATCAACTTATCAATCTTGGGTTCAAGGTTCCCTTGATAGGACAACACCATAGATGCACAGTACTGCTGTGTTTTGAGACCCCATGATTTGATAGAATATGCACCTTGTACAGTCTGACCCTTTGGAAATGATGGGATGGTTGCCAGTTGATTCTCTGACTAGGTCTAGCAAAAAGACAATAATCAACTCAGGCTTTGTGATAAAAGAGTTTAACCATTATCCTGCAAAATAACTCTTTACCAAACAACAAAATTTTGAACTATAGGTAGTCCAATTTGAAAGCATTTGCAGACAACAACATAAATGTGAATAAAAAATTTCCATTCCATTTGCGAAGGGTAGAAAATATAGTTGGAACAGTAGAAAATGCTGGTTACCGGCATTTTCTCCTTTTCCCACAATGTTTTCATAAGCTGTCTTTTGAAAACACTGTGGGAAAAGGACAAATGCTGGTAAGTTTTACCAGCATCATCATCTCTAGGAGAAAATGTTGGTAACCAGCATCTTCTCCTTATCCCTTAATGTTTTCTACTCTTTCCCAAATTAATTTCAATATTTGAGTTGTATTCATTTTGTTGTCTGCAAATCTCTGAAACTTTGTCTTTTGCCAAAGAGTTAATGACCCTGAGGAAGAAGCCTTTCCTGGTGACCAGCATTTTTACTTTCCCAAGAATATTTTCTTCCCCTTCAAAAACAATTCAAATCATCTGAACTATGCTTCATTTCTCCCTTGTTTTCAAATTGGACATTAATAAATAAGTAAAAAATTTGGTTCTTTGCAAATATTTTGTTCTTTTAGTTCAGGTGTTTGGTCAGATTAGCTCTAACGATGAAAGAGACATCATACCGCATGGAAATTGCGGTCTGAATGGTTGGTGAATATGGGCCCAGATTGTTATGAGTAAATAATGTTCTTGCAGCCACACAGGTCATTAAACTCATAATCATTATGAAAACTGGAAGACTGCACAAATTCCTGAAATTTTCTGAAGGCGCATTTGGTTTCAATTTGATTAGTGTGCAATTCATAACATGTTATATTTCCATTTATTATCCAACTGCGGGCTGTAAAACATTCATTGGGAGAAGTGCCAAATTGTTCTAAGTACATTTTCAAAAAATGCAGTTGCCATAGTTTTATATCAGATTTATAATTCATTGTTTTTTTTTCTTTCCTGCTTTTGTTGTTCACAATAAATTATTGATACAGATAGATAACTTTTCAATCCTTTACCACTCAATCCCAAGTTTTGATTACCCTTGGCAGGGAGGCTTATGACAACACAGTAGGAAAAGGAGAAAATGTCTGTATAGAGTTTTCCTCTTTCTCTACAATTTTCCCAAATTTTTTCTGACTTAGTAATCAGTTAACTCGTTACCAAACATTCATTTTCAAAAGGAGGACTTTTGAAATCATTGTGGGAAAAGGAGAAAATGCTGATAACCAGCATTTTCTTCTTTTCCCACAATGTTTTCTACCCTTCCATTACAGATTTTAATTTTCAAGTCATACTCATTTTGTCGGCTGCATATGCTTTCAACTTGGGCAAGTCTAACATTTTCATTTGGAAAAGAGTTAAGACAAGAGAGCCTTGATGGTCCCACCTAGCTCACCTCAGTTAACTTTTTAACAATCCACAAAATTTCATATTGACCAAACTTTTATGGAATGCATTTGCAAATGACAATTGAATATGCAACTCAAATGCTGGAATATTTCTTTATAAGGGTTGAAAACATTGTGGTAGAGAGATAAAATTCTACTTGCCAACAATATTTAGAAAGGTTTCTGATCATGTGGCTGTTAAAACTTTGCAATCTAAGTAAAAAAAGGTTAATAATAAAAACCAATTCCCTGCAAAAACAATTACATTTTTGTGAAAGAAATTCACATCAAAATCAAAATTTCAAACCTTTAATTACCTTAATTTACCTGTTTTTTCAAAATTAAAACATGGGATTGATGTAAAGTAAATCCCATTTATGTATGTATGGGATTAAAATAATCTTTTTACGAAAATAATTGGAGATTGATCTCCTTTATTCACGAATATAGATCTATTTCAAATTTTTTGCAAAAATTAGTCTGGTGCAAATAATAATTTCATTAAAAAATAAGTTAATATCCCGGCTCCTTTTGTAAGAGTGTTAGTCCACTATTTTTCAGGACTTTAACTCTTTACCACACAATTCCAAACTCTTAATGACCCTGAGAAAGAAGCCTCTAGAAAACATTGTGGGAAAAGGAGAAAATGCTGGTACCCAGCATTTTCTCCTTTTCCCACAATATTTTCCACTCTATCTAAGTCAGAAATCATCATATTAACAAGATTTAATTTCTTGTCTGCAGACGGTTGGAATATGCTCCAGTCAAAAACATTGTCGTTTGGTAAATAGTTAAAATTAGGGAGTCACCATTTCAGTTTCATAGTTCAAAGCACTGGAAAGAAACTCTAGAAAAGCATGAATAGGTGCACTGGCCACTGCGATATAATTGAAATAAACAGCCTGAAAAAAAAATATAATAAAAAAACATTTAAATAGTATATCAGTTTTCTGACTTTATACAGTCAAGATCTGAATCTCCTGTGTTTGCAAAAGCACTTTGCCCTGTACCACATTACTATGTGTTCTAATGACCCTGTTCATGTGGGCTTTTGAGCACTTTGTAGGAAAAAGGGAAATGCTGCTAAAACGAGCATTTTCTCTCTTCTCTCAAAGTTTTCTAGCAAATCTAAAACACAATAAACCATTTTGGTAACAATTTGTCTTCTACAAAGGCTTTCAAAATGGAAAATATAAACTTTTGTTTCCTTATTGCATTTTTTTAAATTGATGTAAACTGTAACAAATTGATTTCAAAAACTGTTTGCTGTAGATGGGTTACCCCTTTACCGAAAATGTTGTAACAATACTTCAATAAAAGTGCCTTTTGAAAATGTTTTAGGAAGTGGAAGAAATACCTGTTACTTGGTTATTTAAACCAATTTTTTTTTTCTGCAACAGTTTACTATTTTGTGGTATTTGTCAAAGGCAATACCACTATGAGCTCAATACTGAATTATGAAGACCATTTTCCTCAAGTCAATGAGTTTTTTGGTAGCACTCAGATTTGTGATTAAAAATGGCATGTTAAAATACACTGTGAGGCCATCGATCTGGGAAGTACTTATTTTTTATTGAAAATAGCTTCACTCACTTATAGCCTTCTATTGGCGTAATGATTCAAAATCCATCCACCAATCGCTTGGTCCTGTGCTTTTCATTCCAAAACCAGTTAGTCCCATGGCTTGATCATCTCTTGATTGCTTGCTACTCCATTTTATTGGGCATGAATATTTATAGATCGATATAATTGATTGTAATGTTGGTAATTAAATGTTAACTGTCAAAGGTATTTCAAAATCTTAATTTTCAGTTAAAACTTAATTTTATTCAATATATTCACATGTTTTCTCTCCCTAACCATCATGCATTGTACTGTCAAGGGACTCCTGACTCCTCTTAATGATCAAAGGGACACCACCAATACAAAATAATCCTAACTTTTTCATGAGTACTCTCCCTGCAACCAAAAAAAGTATTCATTTGCTTAGTTGGTTGACTTTCAAACCAATACTTGAATAATACAGTACTTCTCTTTTTCTTTCAAATTATTAATTCCACACTAAGGGTTTCCTTGAAAGATACCACTTCACTGTTCTCAACACTTTGATTAATTTGGCTGTCTAAAATTTTGTTGTCAGGTAACACATTAAAACTGTATCTCAAAATTATCTGCTATAGAAGCATTATTTCTTTACCACACAAGCCCAAGTTTTAACGACATGTGTGAGGAGATGTAAAATCATTGTAGGAAATTAGGAGAAAATGCTAGAAACCAGGATTCTCTCTTCTTTCCCACAATATTTTCTACCCTATCAATATGAGTAACTAAATCTGTATCAATTCCCAGTTTGTCTGTCATCTGCAGATGCTTTCAGTTTTGGAGTAGTCTTACATTTTCCATTAAGGAAGGGGTTAAAATTCATACCTTTTTACTGATTTGTTCACAATGCAAGTGTGGAAGCACTTCAGTTCAAACAATCTCATTACTTATAGACAAGAGTTATGGATCACAAAATAATGAGGTTTATTTCACAAAAGCTGCAAGTTTTAATTAAAAACACTGAAATTGATAAGCAGCTTTGCCATTTTTTTCTTTCTTTTAGTTTAACGAAAAGTAATCTTGTGTGCTTGACCTGCTCTTAACTCCTAACCAAACAACAAAACTTTGGACTAGTCCAAACTTGACACTTGACTTGAATCTTGACATTAGAACAAGAAAACATCATGGGAAAAGGAGAAAATGCTTGTTACCAGCATTTTCTCCTTTTACCCACAATGTATTCAGGTTTCTTCCTCTGAGTTGTAAAAACCAGGGAATTTTTGGTAAAAGCTTAAAACTTAAACTTTTCCTGTAGCGTTTTATTATCAACAGGGCATTATATGAAATGTATCTTTAAGTTTTAAAGACCCTGAAGAGCAGCTTTAAAAACATTGTGGGAAAAAGACAAAGTGCTAGTAAACAGTATTTCTCTGTTTCCCACAATCCTTTCTATCCCATCACAGACAGAATTCATCATTTGAGCTCAAGTTAGCGTCTGAAAATGCTTTTTATTCATTAGAGTCCAAAATTTTGTTGTTTGGTAAAGAGTTAACTCTTGACCAAACAACAAAAATTAGGACTAGTCCAAATTGAAAGCATTTGCAGATGACAAATTAGATGTGACTAAAATATTGAAATTTGATTTTGGAAGGGTAGAAAACATTGTTGCAAAAGGAGAAAATGCTGGTTTTCAAAAACTTTCTTTCTTGGGGTCATGAAAAGTCGGGATTGTGTGGTAAAGAGTTAAATGCAGCATAAAACACAAAGGAGTTAACCAATATCCACACAATCCCTACTTTTGACGCCCCTGAGAAAGAAGCCTTCAGGAAACATTGTGGGAAAAGGAGTTACTAGCATTTTCTCCTTTTTCCACAATGTTTTCTACCCTTTCCGAATCAAATTTCGATTCTTCAGTCACATTTATTTTGTCGTCTGCAAATGCTTTCAATTTGAACCAGTCTAAGATTTTGTCGTGTTGTAAAGAGTTAAGAAGGCCCTTCATTGCTCCACTGCCTCATAAAGAAATATGTCCCGAATGTATAGTTGACATAGACCAAGATACTTAACCATAAGAAGCCTGGATAAAATAAAATTTTTTGGAAAAAATTATCCTAGCCCTTACAATATCACACCTTTTTCAAATGATGTCATTAAATACAAGCATATATTGTCATACCAGTATATTGTTCACAACAAATGTCAATTAAATCTGACAAACAGTATTTTGACAAGATTTCTAAAATTATGGCATCGCTGAAAAGAAATTGCAGTATGGCATATAATTATCATCCTCGGATACACCAGGGTCTCCCTATTTGCTACGCTACATCGACCCTGGGACAATTGACTAATAAAACTTTGAATCAGCCGCCGAAAATCGATACGAAACGTCATACCGTACAGTCCACTCGCCCATCACAAAATGATGATAGAACCAATGAAAAGCCAGCATTCGGCCAGCGGTAAAGCGAGCCGCCGAAAATCGATACGAAACGTCATAGCGTACAGTACACTCGCCCATCACAAAATGATGATGGAACCAATGAAAAGCCAGCATTCGGCCAGCGGTAAAGCAAAGGAAATCCACTAATTGTCCAAGGGGTCGATGTAGCGTAGCAAATAGGGAGACCCCGGGGTATCCGAGGATGTATAATTATTAAAGGGGGAAAAAATCCAATAACACAAACCTTGCTTCATTTGAATAATTTGCACATTAGAGTACATCTATAACCATTAACATCAAAATAGATTATCGTGAATTGAAACTGAATATTTTTTAACCAAATAATTTTTCTACCTTGAACACCATTCAAGTGGTATGATATGACATTTTTGCATTGTGGCTTTTAAAAACATTGTAAGCAAACTTCAACATTTGATAAAAAGTAATTTGCAAACATTTCTACAATGTTTTAATATCATTCAAAAGCAATTTTTTCCTTTTCTTCAAAATAGTTTTCAATGTTGTCTATCAAAAACATCAATGACATACACTGGTACATGTAATTATATGAGGCCTGCAACACATGAAAAGGGGCATTCGGACATTTGCATAAAGTGTTGTATCAAATCAGCCTGCACATGCCACGCTGCCTAATCTGATACAAAACTTTCTGTTTTAAAGTAACTTTCTGTTTTAGGTAAGTATAACTGAAGATCAAATTCCAATGAAGCCGTAAAGTGCCGTCTGGGATAAGCCTACGTGGACTGCACAGGTTAATCCGAGACAACACTTTACGCAAAATGTCCAAATGCCCTTTTTTGTGTGTTGTAAGCCATAATGGCATTCTTGTTACATCTAAGTAAGAAGGCTGCTTGTGAAAAGTTTTTTATGAAAAGACTTTTGTTTAACTATTTCTCTGCCAATTAACCCTTTCCCCCCATAACGCATTTCTATGGTATCTGTAATTTACCTTAAATAACATCAAGGATGAAGCCGTTTTTGATGTGTATATATATAACACCTTTTGATAGCATAGAAAACATTGTGACAAAAGTTGAAATTGCTCGTGACGAGCAATTTCACCTTTTGTCACAATGTTTTCCAAAGGCTCCTACAAGCAATGCGCAAATGAGTATCTATGGAGTAAAGGGTTAATGACATATATATTTTGTGTGCAAAAAGATATGAAGTTTCATTAAAATAATGTATATTTGTAATATTTTTCCTGTAATTTTCCTGTTTAATAGACTAATAAAGAAATGCACTATAAGTCAAATATAAGCTGAATTTTGAACTGTAAAGACCGTTTTGAAACGCAAATTTCTCAGAAACAAGCAAGGTGACCCACATCTTTTTTGACTGTGATCTCCTAAAGATATGATGAGTTTTGTGTGTGCAGAGCTTTGTGTGTGTAAAGTTTCAAAAGAATCTGTCACTCAGAAAAAATTGTTATAGATGTCATTAAAAGAATTTGACATTTCTCAAGGACTGAGAATATACTCTTGTTACTTTTGAAGCTGATTTGGGCATAATCAAGATAAGTATCAGGCAGTGGATGGTGCAGATCCAAGACCGGACTTAATATTTTGTGCAGTCTGATCTTGATCTATGCCATCCACAAAAAGGTGACTATGATGATACTGGGAGGGAAAGAGTTAAAAATCTTGTCTTCTCTCCACAGATTTCTTTATCTGTTGTATTATTTTCTTTAATCTTGAATTTTAAAAAGTCATACCTGATAAAATTAATGTTTGACCCTTTACAAATTGCAACATTTTAGACATGTTCATATTAATAGACATGCTAGTTACCAGCATTTTCTCTTTTTCCCCACAAGGTATTTGAAAAACTTTCTTTCTCAGGGTGAATTTAGGTCTTTATTATGTGGTAAAGGGTTAACCCTTTTCTGAATGACAACATTTTAATTACATTCACACTGAAAGCATTTGAAGACCACAAACTGAACCATGCTCAAATATTGAAATTATCATTGAAAGGTTGGAAAACATTCTGGGAAAATGAGAAGATGCTGGATACCAGTACTTTCTCCTTTTTTTGCACATGTTTTCAAAGGCATTCTTTCTGATTCCAATTTATACCCGAAACCAAACAGTTCTGTGTTTTCAATGCTTTTGAGGAAGAAGCCTGAAAAAATTATGGGAAAATGGGAAAACTGCTGGTAACTAACATTTTCTTGTTTCTCCATGTTTTCTACTCAACTCTTTACCACACACAATCCAGACTTTTAATGACTCTTAGAAAGAAGCCTTCCTAAAACACAGAGGGAAAGTGAGAAAATGCTGGTAACCAGCATTTTCTCCTTTTCCCACAATGTTTTCTTTCCTTCCCAAAACAAAATTCAAATTTTTAGTCACTTTCATACTGTCATCCGCAAATGCTTTCAATTTGGACCAGTCTAAAATTTTGCCGTTTAGTAAAGAGTTAATCAAACAAATTTGTCCACCTAAGCAAAATCTAAATTTTCGTCTGCAAAAGCATTCAATTTTGACAAGTCTACACTATTGTTGTTTGCTAAAGAGTTCAAACACAGTTTGGTACAAGTTTTAAAGTTTTCTTGTACAGCACTTGTAACAATGTTCTAGATACTGAGGAATTAAAAGACAACAAAAGTGAAACCACAAAGTTTAATGGATACAACATAAAATTGCCATAAAACATCCAAAACCCACAAATATTATTCTTTAACACTTCCAGCATCATAGGCAAAATCAGGACCTTTTGTGGATATGATGATGATGATAATGATGATGATGATGATGATGATAAAGATCAGACTGCATAGAACCTGCCTGCTGTAGAAAACATTGTGGGGAGAGAGGAATACAGTTTTACTTGAAACTTGCAGTATTTCTTTTCCACAATGCTTTCTACCCTTTTCGAAACAAAAGACATCATTAAATTTTGTGCTACATTTAATTTTTGGTTTGAAATGGGTTAGCTCCAGTGTTGTCTGGAAAAGAGTTAACTCTTCACCATTTGAGGTAATTTTGGTCCACTGAAATTGAAAGAATCTCAAGAAGACAAATTTAGAGAGGCTGAAATGGTGGTATGGCTATCTGAAAGAAAAATGTGGAAATAGAAGAAAATGCTCATTATGAGCATTTTCTCTCTTTTCTAGTGCTTTCAAATGCCTTCAACCTCAGAGCTGTAAAAACCAGGTTTTATCTGGAAAAGAGTTAAAATGGAGCAGAAGTAAGTATGATATATATGAAGGGAACCGGATAATGACAGACAGATGAATTACTCCAGCCTCATTACCACTGCCAGGCAGAGAAAACTTCCTACAATTAAATGGTTGTTAAAAATGCTGTCCAGCCCAAACTTTATTGCCAGATCTTGGCATTACATGCCATGCAAAGGTTTGATTTTGGTTTATTATCTCACTTTAAAGGCTCTTCTTTTCATGTCCCCATCATTTTTTAACTAACATACATGTAATTATATTCATGTTCCCAACTTATTTTAGTCACTGCATTACTTTTTACAAGTCCCATTAAAAATATTGTTCTAATTACATAGCATTTGTGATACTATGCATGGATTAATGGTGAAAGTTTGACAAATATATAAATGGGAAAATTACTTTTCTGTCTTTTAAGCTTGATTCCAGCTTTCACCATTTTCAGCACTTTCATTCTCAAGCACACTTCTGATGTCTGTTTCAAAAAAAAAAACAAAGAATTTATCTTGTTAGGTATTTTTAAGGCAAACAATTACTTGGAAGGTGAGACATTCTGCTGAGATGCTTAGAATGAAAACGTAAATTCTAGTTTTACAACACAGTGGTTAGCCTATCTGATTTATGACTTGCAGGTTGCAGGTTCAATACCTGGTTGAGGTGAACTTTCTTTCTGGCAAAATTTCACCTCTCACGTAACGATGTATGTGAGAAAAGTACTCAGTGGCTTTGGAAAGAACGATATGTCAGTATTGGTGTCAGAAAGCCAAGAAACATTTGGATACGTAACTGACCGCCATGATATGACCTAAGCTGTTAACCTTTTCCCAAACTACAAAATTTTGAACTTTTCCAAATTGAAAGCATTTACAGACAACAAAATAAATGTAACTCAAATATTGAAATTTGGTTTGTGAAGTACAGAAAACATTGTCGGAAAAGGAGAAAATGCTGGTTACCAGCATTTTCTCCTTTTCCCACAATGTTTTCGAAAGGCTTCTTTCTCAGGGTCTTTTAAAGTGGGGATTGTTTGGTAAAGAGTTAAAATGGCGTTAAACTCGAATACAAACAAAAGCAATGCATGTTTATTCCAGTGACTTGAGCACTGACAGACCACATTGTAACACATTATCTGTCTGTATGCAACACCCATGCTTTCAAATGGGATGAGTTTTGATTCTCAAATTGTTTGCCTTTGGTCATTTGCTGGCCTTTCACACACCTTGTAGACTAATTCTTGTGGAACTTATTTATAAGTCTAGGTCCACATGTTGTTTATGTGTTTCTTTTATGTCCCTTGGGGGGTTATTTTTCTCTTGGGTATATTTATTACCTGACATTCTTATCTACTCTGTGATTGATTGGTTTAGTCCAAACTGGGTCTGAACATGCTATTAACCCTTTACCACACAATTCCTACTTTTGACACCCCTGAGAAAGAGGCCCTTAGAAAACATTGTTGGAAAAGGAGAAAATGCTGGTTACCAGCATTTTCTCCTTTTCCCACAATGTTTTCTACCCTTTCCAAAACAAATTTCAATATTTTCAGTCACAGTTTATTTTGTCGTCTGCAAATGCTTTAAAATGCTTTCAATTGAACCAGTCTAATATTTTCTTGTGTGGTAAAGAGTTAATTCTTTGGCTGCTAACCAAGACTCGCAGACCTTTTGTGGACAGTGTAGATCAAGATCAGATTGAACAGAATGTTCAGGCTGATCTTGGATCTGCAGTATCTGATGAGGAAATCTTTTTCACGTAAAAGCCCCGTTTTATAACTCACTGCATGGTCATGAAAACACAGGCTTATTTTGTAAATGGAGTCAAAATGTGTTTTATTTACAGCTATCTTTTGAGCCTGAAAGGAAAATGCTTACACAACTATAAATCTGTTTACATAATTTCTTGTAGTGCAGTAGATACTATTTATTATACAATAAATTCTGTCAATAATTCCTTCCTGGGCTGCGATGTCATCCAAAAATGCCAGCAATGAAAACAACTCTACTCTGTGTACTTCTGTTGTTCTAGTTTCTATCTGGAAACTATACAATACCATCAGTACTCTTATTTATTACATCACATTAAAACGTATTTGGCAAACCATAGCCATCCATTGATCAGTTCGTTTACTCTATTTATACAATCTATGACGAAATTACACCTTACATTTTGTCCCCTGAATTAGAATGCTGTGCTGCCCTCAGAACAATACCCTTCAAAGAAAATACACAAGTTTCAATTTTCAAACAAAATTGTACTTAACCATTTCATTTGACAAAGAATCTGCTAATTTTTACTTTAATTAAATTTCATTGGCATTTCCCACTGGGTACAATTTAAATACAGTTGAGCTTTGTTTATAAGGACACTTCTGTTTCCCATGAATGTTTCCGGATAAGCTGTATGAACAGACAAGCGGATAGGGATTGCCACGACTTTCATGTTGATAGCTCAGCCAGGTAGTTCAGTGGTTAGTGTATCAGACTCGTGACCTGGTAGTTATGAGTTTGATACCACGTTTGGGCAAACTCTCTTCATGGCATATTTTTGCTTCTCACCTCTGATGCAAGAGAGAAAGTAGTCAGTGAGTAGGAAAGATATTTGTGTCAATACTGTTGTGAGAAAGCCTGGAAACATTTTGGGTGCACTGATTGCAGTGATATAAACTAAGCTTTTAAGAACTTTTAACAACACTGGGAAAGAAGGCTTTCGAAACTACTGTGGCAAAAGGAGAAAATGCTTATAACCAGCCTTTCCTTTTCAATGTTTTCTATCAAACAAAATTTTTTGCCTTTTGAGCCATAATGAAATTTTTGTCTGCAAATGTTTTCAATTTGGACAATATTTTGTTGTCTGGTAACTGCTTAACTGTTACCACACAGCAAAATTTTAGACCTATCCAAATTGAAAGCATTTGCTGATGACAATTTCAAAGTGGCTCAAATGGTGCAATTTTACTTTGATAGGGTAGAAAACTTTGTGGTAAAAGGAGAAAATGCTGCTTACCAGCATTTTCTCCTTTTACCACAATGTTTTCTAAAGGCTTCTCCGTAAGGGGCATTAAAAGTCGTCACTGTGTGGTATAGGGTTAAAAAGTCTTGACAATAGTCAATAACTGTATTGGGAATAGAACAAAACTAGACAAATTATTAATTGCTTCAAGTTTCTTGAATTTTTCTGTCTCCTCAACAACCAAACCTCAATGCATTTAGCATTGATCCATACTGATAAAATTGACTGGGAAAAAAAAAGAAATTTCACACAGACGGCTGAAATAATCATACAAATATTCAAAAGATCAAATCTTTGGAGCCAATATTGAAAAAAAGACATTAGTTTCTCATCAATTGATTGGAATAGATCAGAAAAGCTTACAAAGCATCAAAAAGCCTTTTTGTGCTAATGGATTTTGTACACATAGGGTCTGGTTTTTTGTAAGATAATTATACACCCTTGGACCTAAAAAAAATGATACGGAACCTTTTCAGCCTTTTTTTTTTTCGGTTAACAAAAACCCCCAAACCTCCTTGATATGGCAATTTTTAGGTTGGACTATCTCTTCTCCTCCCATTTGCAACCATAGATGTCTATGCATGGTTGCAGTACGATCTTGCTCTACATTCTGTGCTACCCTCAGACACGCAAAAACCCCAAGTATACTAAAGAAGTCTCTTAATAAACACTTAAGTACCGATACATGACATGCTAATTCTTTTTTCCCTCTTATGACTCTCTCTCCCTCCCTCTCCTTTTCTCCCCTACCCCCCCCCCCCTCTCTCTCTCTCTCTCTCTCTCTCCTTTGTATGTATGTTTATTTTCATATGATCTGTTTGTAATTGTTTATATGTGCATTTATTTTGCCTTGGTCTGTACTGTATTGTTTTCTTTGTAAATCTTCCACAATAGGAGGAATAAAGAATACCATCATCATCAGTATGATCTTGCTCCACATTCTGTGCTACCCTATCATCAGTTATGTGTTATGCTCATTCATTGCCAATAAAGTTACTGATATACATTGTATAGACTATCAGCAAAACTTTAAATTTTGCTGGATAAGGGTTAAATCTTAGGCTGTAAAGTTTGATTAATATAACTTTTGCAGTGTTTTGGTCATGAGGTAGAGCGTCAGCCTCATAACCTAATGGTCCTGAGTTCGATACCCGGGGGCAGATGTCAACTTCGGGATTTTTCATTGGCCCACACATTCGGCGCGAGTACTGGTGTAGTTCCCAGGAAGCAGAATCGAGAGAGATTAGTATAAACTGTAAGAACTTGTTTCTCAATCGATGTAAAATAAATATGTTTAAACTAAATGCTTTATTTAGAAGAAATTAGTGTTTATTAAGGGTTCATTAATGATTTATCAAACATACTTTTATAACCTAGGACCATTTGGAATAATGTTTTTGAAAACATTGTGGGAAAAGGAGAAAATGCTGGTTACCAAAAAAGTGTTGAAAGTGTGCCAATGAACAGTTCCCAAGGTTAATAGCAGCTCTGTGGTATCAAAATTGGGACCTTATGGTTACAAAACCAATGCTCTACCTCACAACCATGAACACCACATTGTAACACTGATATAGAAAGAAAACTCTGAAAGATGGAGCCATATTCTTAGAGTTATACTTTACACAAATTCTTGTTTTGATTGGGAGACATGCTAAAAATAGCAGTAAACATGGCTGAAAACAAGTATGACCATAATTATAGGCATAATAGCAAAAAGCTGCCATAAATTTCCAGACACAAGGCAATAAATATGTCCTCTGCTGGGTTGTTTTCCATACAAATTGTCATAATAAACTTATTTCTGGTACAGGGAAGTCTTTCATATTGTTGGTATGGGATAGTACATTTACCGTAGTTTACATTTTTGGAGTCAGCTCAAGGTACATCTTCGCAAACCAAGGATACTAACTCCACTTTGTTCGTTACGGACCTTGGCCGCTCGCCTCTTTAAAAATCGAAACTCCCGCTGCGCCACCTGTCGAATATCACGAGTTGCGTAACCTTTGCAGATGTTATTTCTGACAAATCAAAATGCTCGTAATAAAATGTGTTGGTTATGCATCAAATATGGCTGCGCTTTCGGATTCATCACACCAAAACAAGACGAACAGACGCAATCATTTGGCTATGGAACCCGTCTATATACTTCACATAATTGATCGTAAAAAAAAAACTCATTAAATATCGATCGTCTACTCTTTTTTGGCAAATTTCGTCACAAACACGACAACTTTCGTTTTTGATGGGCGCCGCCATTATTGTTTTCTGTTTTGCGAAAGATTTCTTGTTACTGATGGTTTGATTGGACGCGATGGATTTTGATCGCATCCAATGAAAAGGCGCAGCGGGAGCTTCGATTTTTAAAGAGGCGAGCGGCCAAGGGTACTACCCTAGTATCCTTGGCTTGCGAAGATGCTCAAGGTATGGCTGTTCCAAAAACAAGGTTATGTCAATCTAATTGCCCTATAGATGTTAATTTTTGAACTTTTTTTTTTTAAAAAATGAATATTATTAACCCTTTAACCCATTACCACTCAGTCCCTACTTTTGACACCCCTGAGAAAGAAGCCTGTTGAAAACACTGTGGGAAAAGGAGAAAATGCTGGTAACCAGCATTTTCTCCTTTTCCCACAATGTTTTCTACCCTTCACAAAACAAATTTCAAATTTTCAGTCACTTTTATTTTGTCGTCTGCAAATGCTTTCAATTTGGACCAGTCTAAAATATTGTCGTTTGGTAATGGGTTAATATTTCCAATAAATTAAATGTTAAAACGAATTCCATCATTTGATCCACATTTAAACTGTTGTCTGCACATATATTGTACTTCCATTTTAGGCCAGTTTGAATTGTTGTCATTCGCTAAAGACACTCCTAAATTGTTATTCTCAAGAATTTACTAATTTAAAAGTAACAAATTCTGATTGCCTAAATCAGACAGTTTTGCCAATCAGAAGCAGTGTCACCTTCTATATCTAGAATTAAACTTAGAATAGATTTAGGAATACAAACTCTGGTTCATATTTTCTTACCCAAAAATTATCGTATAAATGAAATTTTAAGTCTGGAAAAACAAGTTGATCATAAATCATACAAATTTAAAGAAAGTCAGTGTGAATGATCTTCAATTGTATCTACAAAAAGCAACTGAACTGCTTTGTCAGTGTTCAATATTCTTTATTAGAAAGCAAACTTGTAGATTCCTTCACACTGAACGTATTTGCAAACTACGAAAAAAAAGGAGATTCAAATTAAAGAATCTCCTTACTGATGGGTGAAATACATGGTATGGAAAGAAGGAAATGCTGGTAATCAGCATTTTCTCCTATTCCCCCAATCATTTTCAAAGCCTTCTTTCCATAGGGTAGATATAACAGGATCCTTAAATTTTGGCAAAGGAATAATATCTATAAAGCTACAACTAGTATCACCATTCTCAATGATAACTTGCTGGACTCAAATATCTATTCTTACCAACATGTTCACAACCTGAGAGAATCACATTGAGCATGCGGTATCCTGGGAATGAGTCGTAATGATCTTGAGGGGTCTTTGCTTATTCTAGATGATTGTAAGGATTTTATTAAAATCATTGCAAGCCAAAACCTATGCCATAATTACCGTAACTGCGTAAGTTATAGTAAATCTTCAGCAAATGTTATAGAACATTGAAATATTAGTACAGATTTTGCTACAAACACTAAACACTGCATAAAATGCCATGTCACAGGCAGCTTTGACATGCAGTAATGATTTACTGTGAAATATGGTGTATAACACTGAACAATCATAAAAAGCATGTTTGAAGAGCAGCAACTACTTAATTTGGTCAATTTTCTCTACAAAATCAGTTTTTCTGAAACAATTTTGCCCATATGTAACTGTATTTGAAACATTTTCCTATAAGTTTTTTCATGCCCTTAACGTAGTGGACCTGTAATAGAAAACAGCTATTTCCACTACAATATTATCCGACCAAACTTGCTAAGACTACAAATGAGTATTATTGTACTACTTTCACCGAGCTACTTTTTCCTTTTTGTCTTCCTAGAACTATCATTCATACATCTAAGACCACTATATTCTCATTACAGAGGAATATGATAATTATCTCCCTTTTCTGGAAACTAACAAAAGTATTAACAAACAATTTAAAGACAGACATCGAAGGAACTTCTAGTCAGTAAAAAATGTGCAAAAATATTTTATCCGTATAAATCTGTCTTTATCAATTGTCAAGAAATTTTATGCCATGCTGCAACAGAAGTATTACAGTACCACTACCTCAAGTCAGTGTTTTCAGTGCTTTGATAACAAAAGTTCAAACAGAAGCCATTTTGTGTTGCAAATTGATGACACAAATACACTTATCCTACTTTTGCCCAAACATAGCAACAATACAAAGTTCATTACCATTTGGGATAAAGTCATGTTCAGTAAATAATTGATGTTTGCATTATTAATAGAAGGCCAACAGACAAAATTAATGTTCTCTACAACCCAAATCCAACCCAAGGCCCTGCATATAGAACCTTTTAAACTCTTTAAACAGCACTTTTCAATACTAAAATTTGCAACCAGCGTAGATCAAAGAATAACAGCACAAAAAAACACAGTCTGATCTTAGATCCACTCTGTCTGATGAGCACCTGTAATAATGCTTTCAATTTAGACCAGTCTAAAATCTTGTCCTCCGGTAAAGAGTTCATTGTAAAAGAAGACCGGTATATTTGATTGGTACCACACTTCAAATAGTTAAGTGGTGTCATCACCCCTCACACTTGAGTATTTTCTTTTTCCGCTATCTCACTAATTACACTGAGATGACTTTATGTCCAAGAAATTAATACTCCTTTTATGACTAATAATCTGTTTTTCCCAACAGATCTGGAAAACAGTATCCTGGTTGATTCAGGAAAAAGAAACAATTACTTTTAGTAACAAGCCATATTTGTTCATTTTCTGACTACTGTCTCAAATGCAGCCTATTGCAAGTTCTTAATTGTTTGTTTGCATATAACATAAGACGGTCTTTTTATTTCATGCGATAGAATATTAGTATTTCAAATCACTCCCAGAATTCCATGGCTGTCTCCTACGAAAATGTACAAAACCCCTTGATTAACTGTTTTTGGGCTCAATCATATCATTGTCTATTGGTTAAGCATAAGATTGAACTTTTGAGGGGTTATTTAATTAAGTTTTTCTTTCAAATGGAGCTCAAAAAAGAAAACCTGCTTAACTGACTTTACCAAACGACAAAATTTTAGGCTTGTCCAAATGGAAAACATTTGCAGATGACAAAAAAAATATAAAAGTGATTGAAAATTTGGAATTTGTTTTGTAAAGGATAGAAAACATTGTGGCAAAAGGAGAAAATGCTGGTTACCAGCATTTTCTCCTTTTCCCACAATGTTTTCTAAAGGATTCTTTCTCGGGGTGTCAAAAGTAGGAATTGTGTGGTAATGGGTTAAATGAATTAACAAATTAGCCCTTAGGCTGCTAAGCACAGCTCACTGATAGTATCGATTAAGATCGAAAGTGCAATCTGATCTTAGATCTACCATGTCTGAAAAGGAGACCATTTTGTCCCCACAAAAAGATCTGGAATATCCTTTTTCAGGGTTTTACTATCAGCTTGACAGTTCAATTCAACTTTTTCAGTTGGAAAAGGGTTAAAATTTTTGTATTAACCTTTTTACCACACAATCCCAACTTTTAATGACCTGGAGAAAGAAAGCCTTTGAAAACATTGTAGGAAAAGGAGAAAATGCTTGTAACCAGCATTTTCTCCTTTTCCCACAATGTTTTCTACCCTATTCAATTCAAAATTCAATTTTTGATCTACATTTATATTATCGCCTGCAAATGCTTTAAATTTAGACCTCTCCAAAATTTTGCCTTTTGGTAAAGAGTTAAGCTGACATTCATTTATCCTACAAAGTAATCAATATGAGAGAAAAAACTCAAATAACTCTTTACCAAACAATAAAATTTAAGACTGGTCAAAATTGAAACCATTTGCAGACAACAAATTAAGTGAACCTCCAATGATTAATTTCTTTTTTGAAAGGGCAGAAAACATTCTGGTAAAATGGAAAATGCTGGTTACTAGCATTTTATCCTTTCTCCCACAATGTTTTCAAAGGCCTTTTTTTCAGGGTTTTTAAGATCAGAATTGTGTGATACAGGGTTAAATCTTTATCAAATGACAAAAATTTTGTTTTTCCAAATTGAAAGCATTTGCAGACTACTGGTAAATCTGAAAAAATAAAATCAAAGCATTGAAACTGCTAGAGTGGTATTTAACACGGAAGCTATTGTGTGGAATTAATAATTTGAAAGAAAAAAAAAAGAAATATTATTCAAATTTTGAGAAATATTATACAAATTTTTGCTTGAAAGTCATTCTTATAAGCAAAATTAATGAGTACCTGAAGGGAGAGTACTCATGACCAACTTTGGATTATTTGTGTATTGGTGGTCTCCATTTGATCATTAGGAGGAGTCAGGAGTATCATCAGAAAGAGAAACATGCATATATATGGAATAAAACTAAGTTTGTGTTTGAACACTGTGATTTTGAGATATCTGGACAGAAAGATTTAATTCTCAACATTACAAGCAATTATTCTGCTGCAAATATTCTTGTGCAATCAAATGGAGTAGTGAGCTATCATGGGACAAAAAAGCCAAGGTATAAACTGGTTTTTGAACAAAAAGCCCAGAAGCAAGTGATCAGTAGAGATGTTTTCTGTATACCATGCGCGGATCCAGATATCTTTCTCAGGGGGGGTCCCACCGAAAACGCACTCGTCTTATTATATGACACTTTGGTTTCTGGATTTCAGTGGATGTAAGCCGTTTACAAGAAAAGTAAAAGTTTCCAGTTCTAACCATGGGGATGTCTCCACATTTAGAACCTTTTTTGTTTAAATTTATGACTGTATTTTACATAAATGCCATGCAATATCAAACCAGTACCATTTCACGAATCCAATAACCACATTTTTGCCAAAATTCCAGGGGGGGTCCAAACCCCCGGTCCCCCCCTCTGGATCCGCCCACGTATACCATTGTGCCAATACAAGGCTATGAGGTGGTGAAGCTCTTTTCAATCAAAATTAGTATTTCCATGATCAATGGCCCCTGTCAGTGTATTTTAACATGCCATTTCTAATTGCATATTCATGTGCCACTGGAAAAACTGTTTGTCTAAGAAAAATTGAGTTTACTTTGGTTTCTATCTTTGCACAAAATACAATCCATAGTCTTCAAAGTTCAATCAGAATTGCACTCATAGTGGTATTGGGTTTGTGAAAGGTAGACCAGCTTTTTTTTTCAGAACATTTTAATGTCTTCTTCAATAAGGGTTGCTAAAATGGCGACTTTGCAGTTTAGATTAACTCACACTGTACAACAAGGTTTTAGACTGATCCATAATTATCAGCATTAATGTAGAAAACGTACTAAATGATAGTCAAATGATCAAATTTGCCTTTGAAGGGAGTAAAAACTATCGGGAAAGTTCCAAGGTTTTGAAAGGGAAATTGATAGTTTATAGTCAATAGTTCACCAAATGCTCCAAGAGTTTCAACAACCCTGAAAAAGAATACTTGTAAAAGCATTGTTGGAAAAGGAGTGTTAAATAAAGTGTACATTGTACATCCAAAATCCAAATTCTAAGACGAGAGAAAATCATTTCTTTACCAAACAACAAGTATTTTGACTTGACTGAATTGAAATCATTTGCAGACAATAAAATAAACAGTTACAAGCTCAGATTATGATTCCTGTCTTTGATAAGGTAGAAATCATGGTGGGACAAGGAGAAAATACTGGTACCAGCATTTTTCCCCTTTCCAATAATGTTTTCATGATGTTGTATATTTGGGTATTTAACTCATTACCAAACAACAAAATTTTAGGTTTGTCCAAATTGAAAGCATTTGCAGACAACAAAATAAAAGTGACAGAAAATTTGAAATTTGTTTTGAGAAGGGTAGAAAACACTGTGGGAAAAGGAGAAAATGCTGGTTACCAGCATTTTCTCCTTTTCCCACAATGTTTTCTAAAGGCTTCTTTCTCAGGGTCGTCAAAAGTTGGGATTGTGTGGTAATGGGTTAAGCTCTGGATTGTGCCATAAAAGGTTAATGTGCAGGCTGACCAGTATAACCTGCAGTGGTTGCCGTGTCATTGCATCAGAAAATTTTTTGTCAAGGCACAGCATGTGGTTTAGAACAAGAAGGAAATACATTTCAATCTATCTTGTATTTCTACTTAAATTTCTGTGTAAATGAGTATAAAATTTATCTGAACAAAGAATCTCAATGTACCGATTCTCTCTTGCTGTGGATTAAGTAAATAAAACTCTAGGGGTATGACAACTGACTGATCTGTTTAACCCCTTCCAACACAAACCCCAAATTTTAACCGCCTTGAGGAAAATAGGCTTTTGAAAACATTGTGGGAAAAGGAGAAAATGCTGGTAAACAGCATTTTCTCCTTTTCCCATAATGTTTTTCACCTGTTCCAAGACAAATCCCTCCATCTGAGGCCTATGTGAATTGTACCTTGCAAAAGCTTTGAATTAGGAGGAGTTTAAAATTTTGCCAACTGGTAAAGAATTTTAAAACTCCTAAACCCCAAACATTGAAATATGAAGTTCATTTGAAAGACAGTGCAGACCAAGATTGCACTTCAAGGACTTTGCAGTCTGGTCTTGAATCAACACTGGCTGTTATTCTGTGAGATATTCTACCAAAGCCTACCTTTACAGTGATTTCAGTGTGGATCATTAGATAAGATGCAGAATGAAAAGTCTGATCATGAATTTACAGTTTGAAAATATTTTTCTCGAAAAACTTTAGCTTGACATAGCATTTCTCTGGGAGATTTTACGATTTCCATGAAAGTTTCATGTTACAATTTTGAAGGTAAGGGTTAAAGTATCTTTATTTCTTTTTTATTTGGCACTTAAAGGCCAAATAAAAACTCGATGCTTTTTCAAAGTGTTTTCCTTAGTAACAAAAAGTAACAAAAGAAGCATACTTTTCAAATCACATACAGAAAAGAACCTGATATAGAAAAAGAAAGACCTTGATATTCATGGGTTAAGATTGTATCAGCAAGAAAAATGGACACTGCAGTCCTCAGATCAGGCTGCAAAAATATTCGGCATAGTCTGATCTTTAATATTTGACAGATTAAAATCTGATACACTATTTGCTTGCTGAAATAAAGGAAAAAAACAAAGGAATCTTTATAAAGGCATCATCTCTCGATCTATCATTCTTTGCTTGTACTTGTATGTTTTAAACCTTTACCAAACTCTGGTTTTTTACGACCTTGAGGAAGAAGGCCTCTGAAAACACTGTGGGAAAAGGAATAAATGCTGGTAACCAGCATTTTCTCCTTTTCCCACAATGATTTCTACTCTCCCTAAGTCAAGTTTTAATTTTTAAGTCACATTTATGTTGCTGTCTGCAAATGCTTAGAATTTGGACTAGTCTAAAATTTCTTGGTTTGGTAAAGATTTAAGGTAACGTTAGTAGACCTATGATACTTCTGGTGCAATATGGCATAAAATTTATTGTTGGTTGAAAAATATGGATTTATACAGACATAATATTTTTGCACATTTCTGACAGATTAGAAATTCCTTTGATGACTATCTTGAACTTATTTTTTGATACTGTCGTTAAGTTTCCAGAGAAGGGAGCTAATTATATTTCCCTCTGTAATGAGAATAATAGTGGTTTTAGATTTATAAATGATAATTCTAAGATGGACAAAAAGGAAAAAGTGAGTTTTTGTGCCAATTTCTACAATATTTCAACAATATTGCAGAGGCTTAAGTGAAATTATCTTTGGTTCCCTTGGGTTCTTTTAACATGTTTGTTGCACATTTAATCTTCCAAAGCCACTGGCTGCTGTGGCTAAAATGATTGTCTATTAAAAAGTAGAAAATATTGTAAAAACGGTAAAAAATACTGGTGGTAACCATCTTCTGCAGGGCTCTTAAAACTCATTATTGTGTGGTTAAGGGTAAAATGTGGAGAGATCTATTGAAAACTTTCAAAACCTCCACATGTTACAGCATTTAATTCCATACCAGACAACAAATTATAGACTTGTCAAAATCAAACTATTTGCAGACAACATACAATATATAACTCCAATGACAGCTTTATCTTAGAAAAGACAGAAAACATTTTGGGGAAGCAAACAGTGCTGGTTATAAGCATTTCCTTCTTTTCCCACAATTTCTTCTGAATGCTTTCTTTCTCAAGGTTCATAAACCCACCCCCACCCTGACCTGTCTGTTGCAGTCAACAATTTGACAGCACTTAACTCATTACCAAATGACAAAATTTCAAGTTTGTCCACATAGAAAGCCTTTGCAGACGACAAAATAAAAGTGACTGAACATTTGAAATTTGTTTTGTGAATGGTAGAAAACATTTTGGGAAAAGGAGAAAATGCTGGTTACCAGCATTTTCTCCTTTTCCAACAATGTTTTCTAAAGGCCTCTGTCTCAGAGGCGTCAAAAGTAGGGATTGTGTGGTAATGGGTTAAATCTTTCCATACCATAGACAACACCAGAAGCTTTTGTGTAAAGAGTAGATCAAGATCAGACTGCACAGAATGTGCAGTCTAGATCTTTAGTCTATACTGTCCACTGCTATATTTCAAAGCGTCTCTTGATCTTGCAGAGGAAATATTTTATTAGCCTTTGTGAAAAGGCAATTTATTATATCTCCGCAAAACAAATGTTTTTGGTCCAGGTATTGTTGATCTGCCTGTCTGTCTGCATGTCTGCCTGTGTGTTTGTCTGTGTGTCTGTCTGTGTGTGTACAAAATACTAGTAATTGCTTGTCTCTGTCAAAGTGCTGGCGGGGGTATTAACCCATTACCAAACGACAATATTTTAGACTGGTCCAAATTGAAAGCATTTGCAGATGACAAACTAAAAGTGACTGAAAATTTGAAATTTGTTTTGTGAAGGGTAGAAAACATTGTGGGAAAAGGAGAAAATGCTGGTTACCAGCATTTTCTCCTTTTCCCACAATGTTTTCTAAAGGCTTCTTTCTCAGGGGCGTCAAAAGTAGGGATTGTGTGGTAATGGGTTAAGTCACATTCAGTGACAGCAGCTCTACTTTGTTCAGAAGTGAAAGAGTTGAATGATTCAATTTGTCTTTGAAGGGATAGAAAACACTACTGCAAAAGAAGAAAATGCTAAATGTTACAAGCATGTTCCTCTTTTCCCACAATGTTTTCAGAACTCTTTTCCTCAAGGTCACACAAATACAAGAGATGGGTTCCAGAAAAGAATCAATACCTCACAAGAAGAAATGCAAATGAAAATGGATGAGAATCAATTAGACTACTTCAAGCTGTGCACACAACTTAGCCAAGAGTTTAGATATGAGCTCTCCTTTCATCTTGTCAAGCTCTGTTAGCATAGTCACTAATGTACAGAACTTGAGCCCAGGTCACATGTTCAAATCCAAAAGATCTAAATTTCTTTACAATCATTTATAATCATTGTCATGAGTAATTGAAATAGGATTCTTCCTACTGATTCTTATTTTGGGGAAAATAGCTGGTGGCTTGGGAGAAATATTGTGCAAAGTAGTGTTAAAAGAAATCCCAGGGAAGCATAGATAGGTGCACAGGTTACCCTGATATAACTAAGATATTGTTGTAAATAGGATCAAAGTAAGGCAGTTCCGTTTGTTGTATGTCCATATTGTTTTATGTATGTCAATGTATTTCCTACAATGTTTTTAAAAGCATTCTTCAATGAGGTCATTAAAGCTTTGGATTGTTAAGAAAGAGGTAAAGTCTGTAACCTGAGCTTCTTCTAACAGATAACAAAGATATTTTCCTAGAAGAAAAAATATCGAGTCCACTGATAAATTTTGGTTTGAGTTTAACTCTGCCTTGAAACAATCTAACCGTAGGCTGGTAAGCCTATTTAACTGTTTAATCATGAATCTACCGTCTTAGACAATAAGATTTTTTTTGTGATAAAAGACAATAATATTGTTGAAATGAACTATTTAGCTTGCAACTGTCAAGACAAAATTTGAATTATTGATAAAGTCTTTAACCGAAGACAAAATTTTAGCCCTGTCCAAATTCAAAGTAGCTGCAGACAATAATTTCAATGTGGCTCAAATGGGTGCAATTTGACTTTGATAGGCTAGAAAACATTGTGGGAAAAGGATGAAATGCTGGTTACCACCATTTTCTCCTTTTTCCATGATGTTTTCAAAAGGCCTCTTTTCAAGGGCCATTACAAGTAGGCATTGTTTGTTAAGGGGTTGAAATCTTCAGAGAGGCTGCTGGATAAGTTTAAAATATAATTATAAGGGTTAACCCTTTCCCAAACAATCCCTGGTATTTACGGGTCTGGAATAGCAGCCTTTTGAAAACATTGTAGGAAAAGGAGAAAATGCTGGTAACCAGCATTTTCTCCTTTTCCCACAATGTTTTCTACCCTATCATAGACAGAAATCATCTTTTCAGCAAGAGTTGAATTGTCGTCTGCAAATGCTTTCAATTTGGTCTAGTCCAAAAGTTTGTCGTTTGGGAAAGGGTTAATCTTTTTTATATTGCAAGACCAAATGACTTATTAGAATAATTTCCCTGAAAGTAAAATGGTTGTATCATTCAGATTTTTCAAGGAGAGTAATAATTGAACTGTCAAAATTATAAAATAGCCTATGAAGAACGCCTCATAAAACCAGAATAGTAGATCAGTTGCCTCAATATTAACAAATATTTATGTCATATAAGTGTCAAGTTAACTCGTAGAATGGTCTGAGAATGAAAAGAAAAACAATTTTTGCACCCAACATTTTCTATGGGATACTGTGTATTCACAATATAGGTCCCTTTGGAAAAAATTGTTGGACAAGACACAGCTGCTTCTGTAAATGCAATATTGCTCCTTTTACCACAGTAATTTCAATAATGTCTCAGAAAATAATCATAGCTGTCTTTCCTACCTGTGTGTTTATGAGTTCAGAAAAAATGGTAAATTCTAGTTCCATAGTTTCTATTTAACCCATTACCAAATCACAAAATTTTGGGCTTGTCCAAATTAAAAGCAGTTGAAGACGACAAAAAGAATATGAATTGAAAATTTATTTGGGAAGGGTGGGAAAAGGCGAAAATGCTTGTTACCAGCATTTTCTAGCCTATGTAACTTTAATTTTGTCGTCTAAAAATGCTTTCAATTAGGACAAACTTAAAATTTTGTCGTTTGGTAATGAGTAAAATCACTTTATCAAATTCCGGGATATAATCTTTCATCTAGAAAAGTGTTAACATAAAAACTATCTAGAGCAGTGTTGGGTGTGATATGATGATTGTAAAAGAATCTATGATGTTTCTTTGCTGCTTGATTACTAATTACCAAACTTCTCCAGGCTCAAAGCATTAGGAATTCTTATGTATAAATTATTATTGACATCACTGGTATGATGGAATCAGACATAATAAGTACATTGGCTTTGTCGGTGCATTGCTTACTTACGGTTCTTTGCTTCAATTTTATCAACTCTCCTTGTAATAATCTTTCTTCTTTTTGTTCTTTTTTGCTTTTTCCCATCAAAACAATTTTCTTTGTGAAGGTTTTATACATTGATAATGCTAGAAGTTGTATTAAAGAAATTAATCCTTTAACCAAACGACAAAATTTTAGACTGGTCAAAATTGAAAGCACTTCCAGACAACAAAATAAACATAAATGAAAAATTGGAAGTTTATTTCCAGCAGGGGAAAAACAGTGCATTTTCTCTTTTTCCAACAATGTTTCTAAAAGTCTTCTCACTCCAAGGAATTGTTTGGTAAAGTGTTGAAGAGGAACTGACATATTAAAAGAAAAAAAAATCTAGAAAGATATTATTATCCCCCGCCGTAGGCGGAGGGATATAGTTTTAGCGTTGTCCGTCCGCCCGTCCGTCCGTCCGTGTGTCCGTCCCGGCAAATATCTCCAATACCATTGGATGGAATTTCGTGAAACTTTATACACATGTACAATGACCCATTCTCCCGAGACACTTATTTTGTTTTTTTGATTTGATGCAAAATGGCCGACTGAGAGCGATTTTAAGTTTCACTTAAGTTATACTTAAGTACACTTTTAATGTTTGGAGTCTTCTCTTCAAAACTATACAAAGTTTTTATATGGAACTTGTCACATCTGCCAACCTCCATTAGGAAGTGCAGGAAAAAAAGTTTCACCTACATTGACCGTGCAACACCACAGTTATTTGCCCTTGTTTTTGTAATAAGGTGTCATGGAAAAAGGGGGTTTCATGTTATATTTCATTCCATTTCTTTTGAAGGCAACTCATTCCACATTTCTTGACGGAATTGAATAGAATTTGGACAGAATATTTCTTGTCATGTCACCTATTGCATATTGTCAACATTTTGTGATTTGTACCTGCGTCATGAAAAAAGGGGGCTTCATGTTTTATTTCATTTTACTTCTTGTGAATGCAACTAGTCCCATATTTCTTGACAGAATTCAATGGAATTTTCACAGAATGTTTCTCATCATTTGACCTATCGCGTATTCTCAAGGTTTTATGATTTGTTGCTGCGTCATGAAAAAGGGGGCTTCATGTTTTATTTCATTTTATTTCTTGTGAATGCAACTCGTCCCATATTTCTTGACAGAATTCAATGGAATTTTCACAGAATGTTTCTTGTCATCTGAGCTATCGCATATTCTCAAGGTTTTGCAATTTGTGGCTGCGTCATGAAAAAAGGAGGCTTCATGTCTTATTTTATTATATTTCTTGTGAAGGCAACTCCTCCCACATTTCTTGGTAGATTTGAATGGAATTTTTACATTATCATGTGACCTAACAACACCTCCCTTATTTCTTGGCAGATTTGGATGGAATTTTCACATCATCATGTCACCTACGCCATATTGTCAAGGTTTTGGGATTTGTAGCTTCATCATGGAATAATGGGGCTTCATATTACAATTTCATTTTTCACCTGTATCTCTTTAATTACTGGACATATCTCAACAGATTTGGACGAGATTTTCACAGATCATGCGACCTAGCACATGTTGTCAGGGTTTTGCAATTTATCACTGTATCATGGAAAAAGGGGACTTTATGTCAAATTTAATTTTTTGTCAGTGTATCTCCAACTTTTAAACAAAAAGGCCACATGTACATGCAAAACAGAATACCTCCTATACGTTTGTATCAAAAAAGCTCTTTTTCGGCGGGGGATATCATTTCAACGAAATTGCTTGTTTGTATTCCTTTATTCATTAACCCTTTCCCAAAGGACAAATTTTGCACTCTTTCAAATTCAAAGCATCTGCATACGACAGATTCAAGATTGGTACAAATGAGCCAAAGTTATCTATTAGGGTAGAAAACACGGTGGGAAATGGAGAAAAATGCTGGTTATTTTCTCCTTTTCCCACAATGTTTTCAAAAGCTTAATCTCAAATAGGGTTATTAAAAGCAGGGATTCTTTGGTAAAGGGTTAAATTAACAATGTTTTCTATGATGATTTATTTCCACAAAACAATCCATTGTTGTGATGGCCCTGAAGAAGGAAGCTTCTAAAAATTGTGGAAGTAAGAGAAAATCCTTAGGCAAACAGTATTTTTGCTTTTTCTCAAATGTTTATTACCTTTCAGACATATTTACTGTTACCATATAAGCCACATATAATTTGTCGTCTACAAATGCTTTCAGTTCGGATTAGGTTAAAATTTTGTAACCTATTTCAGAGTTAAGTCCAAATACTGACATCGTATCATCTGGTTCTGCTTTTCTGCCCCCCCGCCCCCCAAAAAAAAGTAACTTTACTTGCCGTAATATGCTTCAGGTTAAGAAATTCTAAAATTTGAAGAGCAAAAAACATTTACAAAAGAAGTGATAAGGTTTGATTTTACAAGGCACCTATCATTCCATGAGAAATATGACAAGAATTCCTACTTGGTGATATGGCATAAAAGCAGGAAGTCTTACCAATAAATTCATTTCATAAACCTCTGCCTTGCGGCTTGTTGTCCTGTTTACAAGACAACAAAATTTCATAAGACTATTCCCAATTCAAAGCATTAGCAAGCAACAAATTAAAAGCAGCTTGCATGATGGAAGCTGTCTATGAAAGTGTATAAATTATTATATGGAAAAAAAAAAAAGGGAAATGCTGGTTCCTCCTTTTCCTAAATTGCTTCAATAAGCGTTTGCATCAGGGTCATTAACTTTTTATTACATGATCACATGTTTCAATGACCCTGAAAACAGATGGCAATTTAAAAATGCAGGGGGAAAAGGAGAAATTACTGGTAACAGCATTTTCTCCTTTTCCCAGAATGTTTCTCTAACCTTTAAGAAACAAAATTCATCAATTGAGCCACATGTAACATTTCCTTTGCAACAGATTTAACACGTTACTAAACTACCCTTGGTTATAACAACACTGAGGAAGAGGCCTTCTGAAAACATGGTGTGAAAAGGAATAAATAAATAAATGAATAGTGTTTTATGGCCTGTCGACAACTTAGGTCATATTGGGCGCACTTACTTAGTAAACAATAATGCAAAGTGAAAATAACATACATGTGCAACAACATAAGACAAACATGATAAATGAGGAATGGATGAAACACAAAATGATGCCATTTTTGTCGCCTTTTACGACATGCATGCTGTCACTTTTGTTCCGCCAGATGAAATGGCAGATGTGACGATCGCGGGACTGCAGTGGTTTATTCTTATACCCCCGATTAAACCACACGGGGTCCCACAGGCCAATTGATTCCCATTCCAAACCCTATTTACATTAAGAAAAAAAACATATAGGATTTGGAATAAGAACTACCCAGCCTGCTGCAATCCTACGAATTACGAGGAAAGCAGCCGTTTGTCTCTAATTTTAGTCGCCTTCTACGAGGTGTGAAAAGGAGAAAATACTGGTAACCAGCATTTTCTCCTTTTCCCACAATGTTTTCTACTCTTCCAAAGTCAAGTTTCAACTTTTAGTCACATTTGTTGTATGCAAAATTATTGCTTTCAATTTGGAAGACTGAAATTTTGTTGTTTGGTAAAGAGTTAAAGGGTTAACAAAGAGGTTGTTTGGTAAGGGGTAAACCAAAAAATCTGGTGAGACTGATTAGCTGCTTACCTCGTGTAGTTCTACATGGCTCAGTGGTAAAGTGTAGGACTTGTAACCTGGAGGCTCCAACTTTAAGCCTCAACAGAAGGTCTGAGTTTCCATGGGCAAGACATTTTTCAGCCCATACCTAGCAATGGCAAAACCCAGGACATGGGTGGCAAGCTAGGCTGTAATAATTTTGAAATGGCATATAACGCCATTCAATTTATAAATTCATTGTCTTTACCTCATGTAATCAAAAGCCATTCTTTCAGGGTCGATTCCCCTTAAACTACCTTTCACGACTATAGCTACCGTTACCTTTGTGGCTTAGTGTTCAGTGCAGTCTGATCTTGGATCTACACTGTCTGCAAAACATCATTGAAACCATGATCATTGCTGAGAAGGAAATGAATCCTATGGAACTAACTACATTGTACATGTATCATCATTTTGTCCTTTTCCCATAATCCTTTCAAAGCCTTTTTTTCTAAGGGTCATCAAATCCCAGAATTGTGTGGTGAAGTGTTAACCCTTTGTCACACAATGATCAGTTTTGACAAACTTTGGAAAGAAGCCTTTTGAAAACATTTTGGAAAAAAGAGAAAATGCTGGTAAAACAGCATTTTCTCCTTTTCCCGCAATGTTTTCTACCCTATCAATAAACAATTGCAACATTTGAGCCACATTGAAATTGTCATCTGCAAATATTTTCAATTTGGATGGGGCTAAAATTTTGTCATCTGCTAAAGGATTGATGAATCAGCATGACTTATCAGCCAATACCAGAGTGTGTGAGAAAAGGCTAAAGGAAGAGGATTTTGTAATGAAGTAAATATTCACAGATACTATAAAAATTCCTCAGCTTCTGACATATTAAGTGACCATTAATTAGAAAAGCAGATAAAACAAATATCTTAGATGCAAACTTGACTTATCTATCACGTTTTTGAGATTCACAACATCTATCAATGAAAGATATGTAAATTGTCGATAAAACTCATATAAAATCTTGGTAAACTGTCAAGAATTCAACAGTTGAATGAAACTTTATTTTTCCAAGAGAAAACAGGGGCCATCATTCATCAACCATTTTGTAAATCGATAGGTGAGTGCAACACTATTCTAAGTGCCTGTACAATGTACAGGCACTTAGAATAGTGTTGCACTCACCTATCGAAATAGGTCATGGTTGAATTTTCTAGAGTTATCTGAATTTAAAAATAATTCTACTCCTGACTGTCTGTACCAAAAGGTAATGGCCAATCAGAAACTGTGCAACATTTAAGATTTATTAATAGAGTGAGGACCACTGTTTTATGTTATGCAGCTTTCATTTCTTTTCTACAGGGTTTTACACAATAAAGTATGGGTTCTGTAGCATCTTGCTACATGACAATCTCTCAAAAAAACGTTTTCCTCCATTAACTTGAACCCAAGGCCTTTAAAGCCTCAGTATAGCCAAAGAATAGGTCATTTTCACTGTTTGTAACTCGAAAATATAATGGATTACTCATCACAACACACAAGATCAGAGAAAACCAGAACATGTCAGTTTCTGCATTGGTTGCCATGATATATGTGTGCGAAAATGTATGTAAAGCCTGTCAATTTCAGGGTCGCCATTGATCGAGACAACATCAGTTATCGTTCATGTATATTCAAACTAGAACTTCGAGAATGTCACATGATAATATTGAATCTCATTAAAGTCTTCCTATATTGATGATAAACAAATAAGCGACCATCAGCCTGTATCGTTGTTTCTTTTTAAGATGTCGATAAACTTGGTTTATCAAACTTAAGTATGGGGAGAAAATGATCAAGTGAATGAAGGTTTGTTTTGATGCATTGAATTATCACTTGGTGTTTATATCACTATTACATCGCTGCAGAGATTACAACGAAAAGGCAGCTAATCGTCGGCAATCATCAATGTAAACAAACACATACTGTGGCATGGTACAGTCTGTTCTAGTTTCAAAATTCCTTTTTCTGCCATTGCTTGGAACTTTTACGAACTCCACTTTTACATATTGTTAAAGTCATAAAAATTGCCATACTTTCACATGGTAAAAATGAAATTTACTTTTATTTTATAAACAGGCTACTTCACATTTTGACGAAACTGAGACTTTAAACTGAAAGTCCTATATCTTAATCCTTCACCAAACAAGCCCTGTAAAATTTCACGACCCAGAGGAAGAGGCCTTCTGAAAACACAGTGGGAAAACCAGCATTTTCTCCTTTTTGCACAACATTTTCTTCTCTCCTAAAGTGAACTTTTCAATTTTTGAGTCACATTTATTTTATCGTCTGCAAATGCTTTCAATTTTAACAAGTCTAAAATTTTGTTGTTTTGTAAAGGGTTACACCCTTACACACACAGGACTTCAAGTGAAAATGAACAACTTACTCCAGTCTTTTACAATATGGCAAAATTTTAGACATGTCCCGATTGAAAGCACCTGCAGATGACAAATTGAATGTTACCCAAATGAATAAGTCTGTAGAGTCATGGTTAGAGTACATTGCTGTAAAAGGAGAAAATGCTGATTACCAGCACTTTTTTCATTACTCGCAGTATTTTTTGAAGATTTTTGTTTTTTTCTCTTTTTCTGGGACCTTGACCCTTTACCAAACAGTCCCTGGTTATTACCACCCTATGATAGAAGCCTTTTGAAAACATTGTAGGAAAAGGAGAAAATTCTGGTAACCAGCATTTTATCCTTTTCCCACAATGTTTTCTACCCTGCTGAAAACAAACTTCAATTTTTCAATCAAGATTACTTTGTCATCTGCAAGTGCTTTCATTTGGACCAGTCTAAAATTTTGTTGTTTGGTATAGAATTAAAAAGGAGAATTGTTTGATATTAAAGGGCTCATAGTATTGAAATAGCGCGAAGGATAAAGACAATATTTGAAGGAAATTATTAATTATTTAATAACTTGATCAACATGTTTGGAGAATGTGCCAAAGCATGTAAAAAGCAAATTACATTTTGCGTATCCATAAAATGTCTTCAATTTAGTTCAAAGCAGATATTTTGGTCCTCTGTGACATTGGGCCCTAGCCTTGTACTCGTTAAATTCAGGACACACTATGAAGTAAGATGTCACCAAGATAAAACTAAAATCATGTTCAAAACAGTATTAAACACTGTTCAATAAATCAAAACATTATTCCATTTCTTCAGTTATTTCTCTTTTGTATCAATTACAATAAGTTCCGGTATGTTTATTACATAAGCAACACATCAATGGGTAGGATCTCTACCAAACAACAAAATTTAGCCTTGTCTGAATTGAAAGCATTTGCAGACGACAATTTCCTTTTCTTCCTTGGTATTTAGAGTAGTAAATATATTGGAAATAGGAGGAAATGTTGAATAATAAGCATAATCTCCTTTACCTAATATGTTTTCCAAAGCATTCCTTCTTGGGGTGGTTGAAAAACTCAGGATTGTCTTTACTAAACAATCCCGACCTTTAACGACCCTGAGAAAGACGCCTTTATTGAAAATTGTGGGAACAGGAGAAAATGCTGTTTTCTCCATTTCCCACAATTTTTTCGATCCTATCAAAGTCAGAAATCGTCATATTATCAAGATTAAATTTGTTGTCTGCAGATGCTTTGAATTTGGTCCGGTCCAAAAATTTGTTGTTTGGTAAAGAGTATAGCCAAGGAATATCCTTGGTGCACCTCTATAAAATGTTGTCTCTACAACAATCCTGAATTTGTTTTGCAAATAAAAGTGTCAATGTTCCTAACACACCAAGAAGAACTACAAGGATAGTGAACCAAGTAATCCTATGTTTTAATGACCCTCTTGGTGAAGGCTTCTGAGTACAGTTTTGGGGGGAAAAGGAGAAAATGCTAGTTACTGAAAGTACTTGCAGGCAACAAAATAAACGTACCTTAAAACAGCAGGATAGAAAACATTGTGGGAAAAGGAGAAAATGCTGGTTACCAGGATTTTCTCCTTTTCCCACAATGTTTTCAAAGGCATCTATCTCGGTAGTAAAAACAAGGGATTGTTTGGTAAAGGATTAAGCCTTTACCATACAAGGTTTTTAGACTGGTCCGAGTTGAAAACGTTTGCAGACGGGTTGAAAACATTGTACGAAAAGTAGAAAATGCTGGTTACCAGCATTTTCTCCTTTTCCCACAATGTTTTCAAACGCACTGTCCATTAGTGATTGTGCAGTAAAGGGTTAAAAGAAATGTTTTGAACTTTGTTCGAAATTTGCTTTGTGGGGGTAATGAGTTAAACCGTTACCATATGGCCTGCAACACTCGAAAGGGGGCATTCGAACATTTGCGTAAAGTGTCGTCTCAAATCAGCCTGCACACTCAGCGCAGGCTAATCCGAGACGACACTTTACGTTTTTATATAATTTTCTGTTTTGTGCAAGTCTACTGTTGCACAAAATCTAATATAGTCATATGGTGCTGAATCGGGGCCTGCAACACGTGAAAGGGGGGATTGAGACATTTGCATAAAGTGTCGTCTCGAATCAGCCTACACACTCAGCACAGACTAATCTGAGTCGACACTTTCTGTTTTTATGTAATTTTCTATTTTGCACAAGTCTACTGCAGCACAAAATCATATATAGTCATATGGTGCCGTATTGGATTAGCCTGTGCGGAGTGCACAGGCTGATCCGAGACAATACTTTACGTAAATGTCCGAACGCCTTTCATGTTGCAAGCCGTATGACATTTTAGACTGGCAAATTTCAAAAATATAATCTAATATATCTCAAATGATAGGATTTATGTTAAAGAGCAAAGAGAAAATGCTGGTCACCATCATTCTCTCCTTTTTCCAACAATTTTTTCAAACAAATTCTACCCCCTCCCCTTTTTTTTAAGTTATTAAAGCATAGGTTAGTTTTGTTCAGGGGTAATAACTGTGAAGGGAAAAAACATAACACATTACAACAGATGACAAAGATTCCAGGGGATAGTTCACACCTAATCAGAACCGACAGACACCATGAAATTTCTGATGAGATTTTGTCAGGAACTATTGCAATAAAACAAAAAATTCATCAGTTCCAAAGTGCACTAGATCAACTGTCTAAGGAAACTGCTAAAATCTTAACCCTTTACCCAAATGTCTCATGTGTATTCACCAACCATTCTTAAGAACATTCTTTCTCTTATTCTCCAGAATTTTCTGCATTTGTAAGTAACACAACTTCTGATTGGCTAAACCGAATGGTTTAGCCAATCAGAGGTTGTGTTACTTACAAAGTTTGAAAACTTTGAAAAATAAGACTAAGAACGTTCTTAAGAATGGTTGGTGAACACCGGCCCTGGTGTAGTTTCCAGAAAGCAGATTCTGGAGAGGTTGGTATAAGTTGCAAGAACTTGTTTCTCAATCAATGTAAAATAAACATGTTTGAATTAACATTCCCAAGGAAGAAAGCTTTTAAAAATATTGTTTGGTTTCCTTCCACAACTTTTTCATGAAAGCTTTACTCCAAAGAAAATTTCGATATTCAAGATGGCTGTAAAACAATTTCAGGCCTCTTTTGCGGTAGAAATTTGGCCATACTGAAACATACGCAAAGAGAGGCAACCTACGACCTATTCTTGATATTTTACATTACGCAAATTCGTGGTGTGCGTAATAGAAGTTACACCAATGCTTTATTTTTGTCTAACCACGATGTTACATGCAGTACTAGGTCCTGTATAATGGCATGCATACCAGTACATGTACTTACATTAAATGAAAAACAAGGCCATCATTGGCAATCCAGCTATATCAGCCGGGGCTGGACCACTTTTTTTAGCTATATAAGGGACTAGCAGTTCGTTTTTTTTCTCTCTTTGCTTTTTTACAAGAAAAAATAGTCTCAAATGTAAAAGAACCCTTTATACAGTCCCTTTTCAAAAAGGAAAGGTCCGCGAAAATAATTCGTGCCTTACGGCACTCATTATTTTCGCATACCTTTCCCTTTTTTGGCATATATTTCACCATATTAAACACAAGCTGATGACCCTTTACAAAACAATCTTACAGGTCTAAAAACCCTTAGAAAGATGTCTTTTGAAAACAGTATGGGAAATTGAGAAAAATGCAGGTAAACAGCATTTTCTCCTCTCCCAAAATGTTTTCTTCCCTATCAAAAACAAATTTCATCATTGGACCCACACTAAATTCGTCATCTGCAAAATGTCAATTTTTATTCCAAATTTGCATTGTGTGGGAAATGGTTAATCTATGTGTTACACAAAAGTGTGAAGCATAGTATTGTAGTACACAGAGAAACTGCTTTAATTACAATGTTTCTAAAATGTGCTATGTGCAAGATGCAATGTTAGTCACCAGGATGACGAGGATGTCATATCACACATGAGTTGGCCATACATCTCATTCTTTTATCAAAACCATCATCTCTGCACCATATGTTTCCTGTGTGAAATTTGATGTGTCAGAAAGCCTATAGAATACGATGAATGAATCAAACAAAACAAAATCTTAGATATTTCCAATAACTTACAGACATTCAGTTCACTGGATTAACCTGTGGCTTTTTAAGACATCAGAGTTGAGGAGGAAATGCTGGTTACCAGTACATGTATTTTGTCCTTTTCCGAAAATCTTTTCTACATACCCTTTCAACTCTATGGCATAGAGAAGAGATTGACGGACAGAATAGACTGACAGTTGGAGGGAAGGATGAAGGAAAGCATGCAATGACATAAGCTCTGCTGGCCCTTGGCAATAGAGCTAGAAATGGATCATAAGAATTACTTGCAACATTGATCACACATTTTCCAGGGACATGTCATGATTTTCTTGCCAGAATTTCTGTATTTCTTTTATTAACATTTACTTATCAAATCTGTCTTAATAAACTCTTCAATTAGACAGTATAAGTGGGATACTTCAATATATACTTAACTCAAGTAATTGTGCATCAAAACGTTAATTTTTTTACAGTATGCCTTCAAGTTAATGTCTACTTGCCAATTCCTACAGTAGAAGCAACTACAAATGAAAAAGGAGAAATTGTTAAAAAAGAATTATATTAACCCTTTACTAATATAAGGCATTTCTATGGTATCTCTAATTGACCCTAAATGACAGCAAGGATGAAGCCGTTTCTTATGTGTGTATGACACCTTTTGATAGTATAGAAAACACTGTGACAAAAGGTGAAATTGCTCGTCACGAGCAATTTCACCTTTTGCCACAATGTTTTCCGAAGGCTCCTACATGCGATGGGTAGAAATGAGTATCTATGGAGTAAAGGGTTAAACAAATATTAAAATGATGTTTTGCTGACAACCTGTGCAGGAAATATGAAAAGATGTATGTGTTTCATTTTAGACTCTGTTTTCACAATACCCTCTACAAGGCCGTCGGAAGCGGTCCGGCTGGTGCGGCAATGGCCGAACCAAATTTTCGGCCAAAAATGAAAAATGGCCAGACCAAGTTTCGAAAAAAAATGCATAATATAAACCTCAAGAAATGCGCCAGAATGCACCACAGAGCCTCTTGCTTCCAATTTTTTCCGGGGGAGCATGCCCCCGGACCCCCCTAGCATGGCTTAAATGCGTAATATAAACCTCAAAAAATGCGCCGAATGCACCAGGGAGCGTCTTCTTTTTGCAAAATTTTTCCAGGGGAGCATGCCCCCGGATCCCCCTAGCATGGCTTAAATGTGTAATATTAACCTAATAAAAATGCGCCAGAATGCACCAGAGAGCGTCTTATTTTCAATTTTTTTCTGGGGGAGTATGCTCCTGGACACCCCCCCGCCCCTAGCATGTCTGCGCGACTTCGTCGCTCTGCATACTGGCCGGACCAAATGAAATTTCCTTCCGACGGGCCTACTCTATAAGTATGTTATTTGAGGCCGCATGTTGTCCCCTTTCCTTTCACAAAAATTCATTGTGTTTCATCTGTGGCCCCTGCTTGCTGTGCTCTCTATCACTTGGGAGTTTTCATTGGCAAGTAAATCAGAGCCCAAGGGTGTATCAGTGAAATTAAGGGCACAGATATACAAACTGCTGCATAAATACTTTTCAAAAAGGCAAACCCCCCATTCCAACAAACTAGAATGAACCTGAGGCCCCAAACTTTTGAACATGCCGTAACAGCTGCATTGTCAAAGCCCAGGAAAGATAGGACTTAGCGAGCTGTTGTGATATGACTGAAATGTTGTTGAAAGCAGAAAGAGATGCCATCTTTCAGCGAATGAATACAGCAAAGTACAGAATGCTTTTCTATTTAGGAAGGGTTCACTGCAATATTTATAAATGCATTCACTGAACACATTGTTGTATTGTAGCAGCTGAAAGAATCTAATCAGAATCCTTGAAATGCTTATTTTACCACTCCTCACATGTGCTCCTGGTTTACCAGAAGCTTATGATATTATTGCATGTTTGGGTTGGCGAACTGTATTTATCAGAAATATTGGGTATGAACTAGCATTCTGTATAAAAGCTTGGCTGCGTGACATGATAAATGTAGTTGTATATATCTATATGAACAGTTTTGTAAGGAAAAGATATTAAGGCGGATATAAGCAACTGGTAAGCTCATTACATGAATGGATTAAAAAGTAAAGTTTATAATAATTATTTTTATGGAATTTTTCGGTGATCCGCAAAGTTCACATGCTGTTTAATACTGCTTCATATCATAGGATTTTAATTGTATACTTACACTTTTTATTTTTGCATCAGAAATTCTCACAATTTTTTTGTTGTAGAAAATTTGTGGGGTTTTTATGTTAATTTGAAAAAACTACTATTGCACATATTTTTAAAAAAAAGATTACTTTACTTCTTACATATTTTTGATATTGGAAAGATTCAGTATTGAAATCTAGGACTTGTCCGAATTGAAAGTATTTGCAGACAACAAAGTAAATTGGCCTCTAAAAATATGATGTTTTTCTTTGAAAGGATTCGAAAAATTGTGCGAAAAGGAGAAAATGTTGGTTTCTACTTTTCTTTTCCTTCAATTTTTTCCAACCTTATAAGAAAAAATCCATCAGCAACATCCTATAAACTTTGTCATCTGCAATATTTTAACCCTGTACCAGACGAAAGAATTGCAGACGGCAATTTGAATGTGGCTCAAATGGTGGAATGATTGTTTATTGATAGGGTAGAAAATATTGTGGGAAAAGGAGAAAATGCTGGTTACCAGCATTTTCTCCTTTTGCACAATGTTTTTAGAAGCCTTCTTTCTCAGAGTGGTTAAAAGTCGAGGACTGTGTGGTAAAGGGTTAATACTTTTATATCAACCGAAAATACAGACTTGGTTGTAAAGTACAGTTACAGTTATGCAATCTCTTGTCTGCGATAAGGACGTAAATGGTTTTTAACCCTTTACCAAACAACAAAACTCAACACTTTTTCAAATTTAAAGAAATATCGACAGCAAAATAAATATGACTGAAAACTGAAATTCTAGCTGGGGACTGTGTTGGACATTAAATTTTGTGAGTTACAAATAACACTGGTAAAATTGTGGTTTATTTACTTTTCACACCAAATATAAATGAAAAGATTTAACCCTTGAAGCACCTTTCATGAATATACTTGGCATTTACCGTCATGGAAGATCAAGATCAGATTGCACAAAAACACACAGTCTGATCTTTGATCCTCAATGTCCACTCTGCTAACATTCTGAGTCTAATGGATCTTATTGTGGTGCTGCATTAGTGGCGACACTGTATTTTTATTCTGTTTTGGAAAGTACCTATGGAAGCAGCCATATTGTTTACTATAAGCTTCCAGTCACTTCGTAATGAGACCATTTCATACCTAGGCCATTTCATACAATTTCGGTCATTTTGTACCCACCTATACCTTTTTTTTTGTCATTTCATACTCACTTTGATCATTTTGTACCAACTTTGGTCATTTCATACCCAGTTCTTAGTATCAATTTGGTAATGTATAACATAGTCATACTACTACTTTATAGCGATGTTTGCCAAATGACAACTGCTTTTGTGTGTGCATAGCTCCAATTGAACTTATGTTAAATTTTGCCAAAGAATGGCTATGACTGTGCCATACTTTTATTGTTTCTTTCTTTTTTAAGTTTTAAGTTGGATTCTAGGAATTGTTTAGGGCTTCTCCATTTCTCACCGATTTCTGCATAAATTCACTTTGGACAATTTGAAATGCTGTTATTTGCCTTATTTCAGAAACAACTGATTTGCGTGGCCATTAATATTATGCATAGAACTTTTCTTGTTTTTAGATTGAAAATATCACTAGGGTTGTAAGGGGCTCTAGGGGTCAATTACTTGCACAGGTTTGGGATCAAACCCACAACTTCATGGTAAGTGAGAAAGGAGTCTTTTGAAAACACATTTGAAAAAGAAGAAAACGCTGGAAACCAGCATTTTGTTTTTTTTGTCCAAAATGTTTTCTATCCATCCAAACACAAATTTCAATTTTTGAGTCACATTAATTTTGTGGTCTACAATTGCTCCCAATTTGGACTAGTCTAAAATGTTGTTTGCTACATAGTTTAATTATGGCAGTGTTCCTACCAGTATTCTACATGGAAAAAGAAAACAGACTGATGGATGGCAGGTTCTGGTCCCTTTCTATGTGACATGCTTTATTATTATCTTTCTGCAAGAAGTGTACAAAAAGTTTGCCAAGAATGTGTCGAGAAAATAAAAACCAACTGGTACAGAAAAAAGTGACTGTTACAGCGCAGTCTACAATTAGTGTGAAACAAACAGTAATGTCACACATGGGAAATCCATCAAATTCTTCTTTAACCCCTTACCACACAATGTTGACTTCTTACAAACTTGAGAGACTGACTTTTGAAAACACTGTGGGAAAAAGAGAAAATGCTGGTGGCCAGCATTTTCTGCTTTTCCCACAATGTCTTCTACCCTATCAAAAAACACCTTCCATCGATAAAGCCACATTAAATATGACATAGATCTGCATTTGCTTTGATCTCAACGGGTCTAAAATTTTGCTGTGTTCAGAAAACGGGTCTAAAATTTTGCTGTGTGCATAAGGGTAAACCCTTTACCACATGGTAAAATAATGTAAATCTCAAAAAATCCACAAAAATATGAATCTGCAAAACTGAAAGGCAGCAGCTGACTACCTGACTACCTGGCAAAGATTCACAGGTGCTGCAGCCTCTGTTAATAACCCATAACCAAACGACAAAATTTTAGGTTTGTCAAAATTGAAACGAATTGCAGATGACAAAATAAAAGTGACTGAATATTTGAAATTTGTTTTGTGAAGGGTAGAAAACACTGTGGGAAAAGGAGAAAATGCTGGTTACCAGCATTTTCTCCTTTTCCCACAATGTTTTCTAAAGTCTTCTTTCTCAGGGGCATCAAAAGTAGGGATTGTGTGCTAATGGTTTAACTGTATAACTCTTGACACAATGACAATTGCTTTCAAAATCCCAAGCGTGCAGCCCTTACACACAGTCACAGTAGCATTATCACTGTCATTTGCAAACCAAACGTACCATTATGAGAGAGCATGATTCTGGAGTGAAACAATAGTGTTGTAATGATTTATGACATTGTGCCATGGTGAAACAATCCTCGGTTATATCCAGAACTATGCGGAAACACAGTGTTCCCACTCATGCAAATGATTACGTAAATCACGTTGTAGAATTGAAATTCACGTAACAAATTTTGGTTACACTAGAGACTTCATGACGGAAAAAAATTTTAAAAAAGCCATGGTCTGCCTAACTTGGGTAAAATGACAGGATTTGAAGTTACTTGCTACCCTTATTGAAAAATTATTATCAAATTACACAGAAATACCTATCCATAAATTAACACACATGAAAAAATGCTCGGTGCAAAAAATCCGGAAACAATGATACAACAAAATGTTCCTTTAGACACTAATAAGATTAGCAACAGGCTGGTTTTTAACTTTTTAATGACTTAAAGCTGTAAATAGTCAGATTTCTTAATATAATAGACTTTTGTGCTGCAAATAAACAAGAGCCGTCAGAGACGGGTTATGCTACCCGAACACGTGCTTGTCATAAAATATATGAAATTGATATAAATTTACTTCTTTTATCATAAAAGGACCTGTTCATGCTCCCCAAAAATTGAAGAGAAAGGGCAATTACAATCTTAGAGATAGCCAACACAAACTTTTAGAGGACAATAAGCCCACTAAGCCCCCTTTAAGCTCTCTTTTCCCATAAGGCAATATTGCATCATTGAAATAAATACAACTGGTGTGTGATTTGTTGCATTTTTTAATAATAGTTCAAAAATCGAAATTTCATAAAATTTTGAGCAGTCATGTAGTAAATATTACATAAAACGATTTTTTACATGAAGCCCCCTTTTTCCGATACGCAGCCTGAAATTGAGAAACCGGAAGTGAGGTACCTGGGCGATGCTCCAACAAGTTCAGATTTGAAATTTCACGAAGTTTTGAGCACAGATGTAGGAGATACAAGTGAAAACAAATTTTTCCATGAAGTCCCCTTTTTCCGTGATGCAGCCTCAAATTGAGAAACCAGGAAAGAGGTATTTGCTTATTAATAATTCATAGATTGAAAATAACAAGGGCACATGTTGAAACTTGTAAAACAAGATATAACAATGAAGTTTCACGAAATTTTGACAAAAACTGAACAAGATATTATTAAAAATTGTAATTTTGCATTAAGCCTCTTTTTCCTTGGCATTTTACAATCTTACGAACAAAGTCCGTAACAAAGAAACAAATGAATAAATGCATGGCAGAAATAAGGTACCGAGCGGGATTCGAACCCCGAACTCCCGGACGCAAGGCCAATACCTTAACCACTGAGCCAAAGAGATATCTCCCTGACGCAGTAGCCAGGTATTGTATTTAAATCGGGAGAATGCCATGCAGGAAGGAGTGGTCTCCCGTAACACACCCCCTCTTAAAGTCATCATTTATTGATGACTCAAAGCCTTATTAGGCAGGAAGTCCGATTTTGGACAACAAATGGGATTAATGGCTCAATGGCCGATCCCGGACGAGCCCCCATCTTACGAACAAAGTCCGTAACAAAGAAACAAATGAATAAATGCATGGCAGAAATAAGGGTTGGAGCGGGATTCGAACTCCGAACTCCCGGACACAAAGCCAATACCCTAACCACTGAGCCAAAGAGATATCTCTTTGACGCAGTAGCCAGGTATTGTATTTAAATCGGGAGAATGCCATGCAGGAAGGAGTGGTCTCCCGTAACAACAAGAAACCCCCTTTTTCCATGACAAATTGAAAAACACACAGATAAAGAAAGAAGAGCACATGGCAAGGCCGTTGGAAGCGGTCCGGCCGGTCCGGCTATGGCCGGACCAAATTTTCGGCCAAAAATGAAAAATTGCCAGACCAATTTTCGAAAAAATGCGTAATATAAACCTCAAAAAATGTGCCAGAATGCACCAGAGAGCGTCTTATTTTCAAAAATTTTCCGGACCCCCCTAGCATGGCTTAAATGCGTAATATAAACCTCAAAAATTGCACCAGAATGCATCAACTTATTTTCAAAAATTTTCCGGGGAAGCATGCCCCCTGGAACCCCCCCACCCCCCAGCATGGCTTCGCAACTTCGTCACTCGCCATACTGGCCAGACCAAATGAAATTTCCTTCCGACGGGCCTGCATGTTGAAACTTTGAAAAAACGATATAACCATGAAGTTCAATGAAATTTTGACCAAAACTGAATGAGACATTAGTAAAAATTGGAATTTTGCAAGAAACCCCCTTTTTCCGAGACAAAACGTCAACTTAAAAAACACGTAGATTAGAAATAGCAAGGGCACATGCTGAACCTTTCTATAAACAATATAAGCATGAAGTTTCATGAAATTTTGACAGAAACTGAATGAGATATTAGTAAAAAATGCAATTTTGCATTAAGCCCCTTTTTTCCATGACACGGGGTCAAATGGAAAAACCGGGAAAGATACATCGGCGCCCTACCCTAAGGACTTCATATATGAAGTTTTATCCAATTTGGTCCAGGGATTGTGGAGAAATGGCTTCGGACGGAGAGTAGGACGGACAGACAGACGGACGGACAGACGAAGCGGCGACTATATGCTCGCCCTTTGGGGAGCATAAAAATATTGATTGCTTTACCTCTAGTTGAGAACCGTTACAAAATGCTTGGGGGAACACTGGAATAGTCATGGGTACACCAATATCACTAGGATTCACCATGATAGTGTCTGGTACAACTATGGTGCACCATGATACTGTGGAACAACTATGATGCTACCGTAAATCATGGCTTTCTGCGCCTTGTTGAAATGGTGTCAAACAGAATCCAGAACTTTGAATACCCAAAAAAAGTGCATGTTTTATAATGCATTTAAAGTTAAATGATCATTTAAAACTATGGAGAATATTGTGAAGATGACAATCAGTTATAATGTGGACAGTCCAAGAGTTAAAGTTGTTAGTGGAAACAGAATTTTTAAATCGGACAAAAAAAATACAAAATATAGAGCGACCAGGCATTTTTTAACTGTAACTGCCCGCCGGGGTGGCTCAGTGGTGAGCGTGTCGAACTCATGATCTAGTGGTTGTGAGTTCGATACCCAGTTTTGGCTAACTTTCCTTCCTGCGTATTTTCGCTTCTCACCTCTGCTGAGGCATGTGAGAAAAGTAGTCAGTGGCTTTGGAAATAAAGTTGTGTTAGTACTGGTGTGAGAAAGCCAGGAAACACATGTGCGTCACCAATCGCCATGATATGACCTTAGCTGTTAAAGTGGCATTAAACCCCAATACAACCAAACAATACAACCAATTAACTGTAACGATAGTTTGGTAAAGCATGGTCTTACAAGATAATCTTGATCTACAATATCTGCAAAGAACATTGAGGCAAGCTTAAAAGCCTAAGGGTTTGGTGGTGTCAAGGGAGCTTTTATCTCCAAAATACATCAAGATATCTAATAGGGAAAAAAAAAACACAATAACTATTGATACAGACTCTGGAGTTCAAAGTAATATTGAAAGAGGATACTTAAATGGTGCATAATTTCCGACCCCCAAATGATACATAATTGGCTGACAGTGGTTTGTAAATAAATCCAGGCAAAAACCATCAATACCATAAATAATTGGTCCATATGATCTGTGAGAAGAGGGTTTAAAAGCATCTGCAAATAGTATCAACTCAGGTTGATGCAAAGACTGTGAAGGCTGACCTGGTTGACTGGTGTTTTACGCCGCTTTCTACGTCATTTCAGTCATATCACGGCGACAGTTGACATATTCATGTTTCCTGGGTTTCACCAGTGCTAGGCTAGGCTCTGAAGTGTCTTGCCCAAGGACACTCCTGTGAAAAAACCCAGTGGAGCTAATGAGGCTCGAACCCGGGACCTCCAGATCACGAGTCCTGCACATTACCACTGAGCCACACAGGACCTGGCTGACCTGGAATTGATATTTTTTACCATATTAGTCCATTTAACCCATTACCACACAATCCCTACTTTTGATGACCCTGAGAAAGAAGCCTTTAGAAAACATTGTGGGAAAAGGAGAAAATGCTGGTAACCAGCATTTTCTCCTTTTCCCACAATGTTTTCTACCCTTCACAAACCAAATTTCAAATTTTCAGTCACATTTAACTTTTTACCAGAGCAAGGCACAATTATTTAGTATCTATTTCGAGAAACCTCTCTTACTTTACCTCTTTGTCAAATAATATTACATTGAGGCAGTATTCTTTGGAAAACATCCAGGGAAAAGGTCTCTTACTTTACCTCTTTATCAAATAATATTACATTGAGGTAGTATTCTTTGGAAAACATCCAGGGAAAAGGAAAACAAAATGCTGTTAACCACTAGTTTCCCTTAATTTTTTCCAGCTTTTAAAAGAATGTTAATCATTTGTATCACTTTTTGTTGATCAACTGCAGATGATTTCATTTTGGAAGAGCCTTAACTTTTATGTTTGGTGGAGGATTAATAAAGCTGCATTAAATTTCAGCCACCTTCATTAAGCATTCATCTTTCATAAAAGACCATTCTCCAAATAAAGTACACCTACTTCATTTGCTGTTAGACCAAGGATCAACAGACAAAGAGACAATATTGACATAAACTACAAAATCTCTACCACTCCATTTTGAACGATCTCTACTTACAAAATCATAGATTGAACAAGATGTTATGGATTAGATACAAGATGTTTAGTTAAAGTCAAGTAAGTCATTAAACTATGCAAATTTTTTCATTCTCCTGTTTTTAGCCGATGTAATAGGTTAGTCTATGAGTTTGTTCAACCTGTTAGAGAGTGTAAAAACATGCAATTTGACTTCAAGTGAACTCTAGCAAGTATTTAAATGTAGTGATTATTCTAGACCTGGCAAAAGGGCAGGGAGGCAGGAAAAAGGGGCAGGGAGGCAGGAAAAAGGGGCAGGGAGGAACATTACCTTGTTGAATGACTTCTCACATCAGATAAAGGCAAATCAGTGTCCTTCACTCTTTTCGAAACAAGTTCTAACTATAACTTTGGATATGAATTGCATATTAAAGAAAAGAATAAGGAAAGATTCTTATCAACTCATAGACTCAAAGCAACACAATCTGACTATACAGGTTTTGATTGCCATGTAATTTATGATCCCATGATGCTCTGTCACACTTGGCTTTAATGTAGTAACACTTCTGGTGTAGCATGGAATAAAAGTTCTTGATAGTTGATAAATACAGATTTATACAGATAAAATACTTATGCATATTTTTGACAGACTAGAAATACCTTTGATGTCTCTTAAAAACAATTGTTGATACTTTTGTTAGTTTTCAGAAAAGGGAGGTAATTATTAATTTGCTTTGTAATGAGAATACAATGGTTTTGGATTTATAACTAATAATTCTAGGAAGGAAAAAAAGAAAAAAATTGGCTCAGTTAAAGTAGTATAATAATACTCATTTAACAAATTTTGTAGGATAATAATATTGTGGAAATAGCTGTTTTCTATTACAGGTCCACTACCTAACTTCTTGTCAGATAACAAAAAATGTCCAGAGTAATTATAAAAAAAAACTTTGTTCAATGACAATAATTTTGATTAAAAAAAAAAACTTAATTATTACATAGAATTACAAAATGTGTAGGCAGGCCTACTGATGGAGTAGTGTACTACTGCACAGCCATTCTATAAATAGACTGCTAAAAATAGAACACTGTAATGCAGATTTTGCTTTAAAAAAAATTGCCGATGCTTGAATAGCAAACATCAAGTACTTTCAAGATAGTTGGCAACATTGGTTTATCATCCATACTTGTAATTTATGCAAAAAATACACAAAATGGTAATCTCCAGCTGCAATAAGAGTTAATTCAGCTTTATTTTAAAACTATTCAAGTATTGATAAATTTCACTGATTGTGTGACGTCATTTAAAGAAATTAGCACACGTTAAAGTACGTGTGGGGGAAAAAAAGTCAGGGTTTCGAGGGATAAAGGGATGGTTTAGCAAGTTACTGACAGAGAAGGATTATAACACCCTGGTGTCCTGTCTTAACTGACGAAGTTGATAGAGGATAATTAGTGTCACCCTTAGTCTTAGATTGGCTGTATTTCATGAATATAGTCAGGTCGGAAGAAATTTATGGCGACTTTTTGTGACTCTGCAAGCTTGACGAGACAGAGCCGAGACACTGAAGATGAGTTTTTTGCCCATGTAGCCCGGTGGTTTGTTCTGAAACCAGAAAAATACACAAACAAGTTTTGTATGTATTTGATAAGGGCAACAGGGCGGGTGTTCACAGATTCGAGGGCAGAAGGGCGGAGTGAAAAAGGGGCAGGGCGGCGCGCCCTGCTATTCCGCTCTAGAATAAACACTATAAATGGCACATCATCAAAAGGACATATCATTTGATACATATATCATCAATTTGATGTGTTATTTATTTGATATTTGCAAATGAAGATCAATATACAGTGCACTCCGGATACAGCGAGATCGCGGGGACAAGAAGTATTATCTCATTGTAACCAGGTCTCGTTATAACCAAATCGGAAATCACACATCGTAAAGATACGTAAGGATACAGACTTTCATACTATTTACTTTCGTTTACACCGGAAGTAGCTAATTACCTTCTTTCTGAAGAGTATACAAAGACAGATAACTCTGTCGATTTACTGTACGATGTATTATATGTATTTACGAGGTATTTACACGAATGTTAGCATTTTAAAAATTAAATATGCATTTATTTGAAGAATGCTGTTATGTTAGATAGCCTTTTTTGTTTCTGATTTTATCCTCCAGTAATTGTTCAATACTCGCTAAGTGTGAAAATGTGCTCTGATCAATGTCCGACTCGCACTCAAAGAACCGGCGTAAAGTTTTCATTTCATCCATCAGAACTGGTCAGTCATAAGCTACATGTATAAACTGCTAAAAAATGTGTGATAACATTTAATCACCTATGGATCAATTTAGCCCGTGGCGCAAACATATCCAAAACGCAGCACTAGTTTAATGTTAGAAAGTTAATCCGATAATTATGCGATAATTGCCTTGCATGGTGACAAACTAATGCAGATGACGTATTTTATCAATAGACCTCGTTGTAAGGTGGGAAATTTACGTTAGGGGCCTTGACTATTTTTACGTTGTAGCCGATATCTCGCCGTAACCGATCTCGTTCTACGCGGTATAAAATAAAAGAAAAAAAGAAGGGATTCTGCTGGGACTCAGCTAGATTTACGTTATAAGCGGTATCTCGTTGAAACCGATCTCGTAATATGTGGAGTGGACTGTACATAATTTCTGAATTGTATATCACATATGAACAAGTAATTGGCTATCAGTGGTGGGTAAAGAAACTAGATTGAACAGACTTAATAACTGTATCCCACCTGGGCCCGTAATCACCAACCATTCTTGAGAATATTCTTGGTCTTATTTTCCAAGGTTTTCAACATTTGTAAGTAACGTAACTTCTGATTGGACTTCCGACTGGCTTAACCATTGGGTTTAGCCAATCAGAAGTTGTGATACTTACAAATGTAGAAAATTCTGGAGAGTAAGACAGAGAACGTTCTCAAGAATGATTGGTGTATCCGACCTGGACAAACTGGTTCAGTTATGATATCCAGATCCAGATAGGACCTAATAAACTTTGGACTGCACACTTTGTCTTTAATTATGAATGCACACAGTTTTATATTTACTACTGAAACATTGTGAAAGTGGCATAAAACACCATTTAAACAAACACATCCACATTTCCTAGCCCATCCGTACTTCAAGTACTTTGATTTACCCATATATAAACCTTCATTTTTGTTGACTCATTGTCTTCGAAGATTCGACTGTCTTATATGACGCATCACTAGCCCCCAAAGCATGCAGACTGTAATATTACGCTCTATAAAGTAGCAATGTAGAAAATAGCTTTCACCAATACGTTTGAGGAGAAATAAGACCTGCTTTAGCTCCAGATTTCTCTAAAATGCTGATCATAGCTGAGTGAATTGCACAAGGTAGTGTTTTATTGAGTAAACGTTTACTTTAGTTTGAAATTCAAAGTAACGGTTGTCGCATAGGTTCGGTTCTGTACCCAGGATGCCCAAATTAGATAGATGAGTATTTATAGAATGCCATCTAGCGGGAGATAATGTTCATTTTTATGTCAATTTTCATGTATTACACCACTTTTTAGGCCAGGGAATCCCTCTCAAGGGATTCCCTTGCCTATAGGGATCGTAAGCTGCCTATTCAGACAAAAATGTTGGACGGTGTGTCCACTCTATATCGCTGAGTCCGCCAAAACAACTAGTTTCCCAAGTATATACAGAGATTGCTTATCACACGGTGTAAATGCTTTCCTTTCCTCAAAGCTTTCATCTGCAAAACGCCATGGAATTGCAAGGGTATTACAATCCTTTAATAACTGACGAGTGTGTGTTTTTATCCCGTTTTTTGCGTTAACACTGAAGGCGTAACCTAATGAACTTAGCTTTATGCGGCTGTTGTGTATTCCTACGCACTATATACGCTTAATATCTATAACACTCTTTCTTGCACTCCGGATCATTCACATTCAGGCATGGTGAGATTAACGAACGACGACTCTGCTCGGAGTTTGTCTATAACATTGTGTTGACATTTGAACATGTGTGTCACAAAACGCGTATCCGCTAAAATGCGAATGTAAATAAAGCAAACTACATATAGAATATTGGCCCGTGTTATGTTTATCACTTTTTCTTATGTATATCGACTAAATCTAGGGTACTTCAGCGGAATGCTGAAGAAATCGGCCCCTGGAGAAATCGTCCCCGAACTGCTTGGCCCGTGTTATGTTTATCACTCCGGAGAAATCGTCCCCTGGAGACGATTTCTTTGGTGAAATCGTCCCCAAATGAAATTTTAGAGTCGTTCGCTTGTCATTTAATGTATTCTCTCTCTCTCTCTCTCTCTCTCTCTCTCTCTACTAGTGTCATATGACATACCTGTGATCAATACCATTTAGCAGGGGCATCAATGTCTCTGACACACATATTTCTAGTGTTCACTAGGGCTTGTGTGCATCCGAATATTTCCGGTCCATAACTTCTACAATAGTGGATGGATTTCAAAATAATTTGGCACAATTGACCTCCATCACGGTTAGATGTGCCATTTGAAACATCTGTTCAAGTAGGTTCAAGATCAAGGCCCCATTGAAGGCCAATTTTTCGTCCGAACCATAACTCGTACATTTTTGGATAGATTCCGATATAAATTAGCATAATGCATTGTTCTCCATCATGAGTAGAAGTTCACTTTGAATCATTAATTCAGGTCCAGGGTCTAGGTCAAGCTTGAGAGTCAAGTGTTCACGGGCTTGATACAACTTGTCCTTGGACAACGATTATGAATTAGGATTAACGTCTTTTTATATTACGTAGATATAAGTATCGAAGCTCAAGTCACTGTGACTTGTCCGTAAAATAGGCAAGTAAAATAGGAAAACCGAGCCTAATCGTTTTCCCAAAACAATCCAACCTTTTCACAGTATTTTATTGAGAAAATATTTTGGCTAAAAGAGAATTCGCTTGTAACAAGCAATTCCTCCCAATTTCCCCAAAATCTTACTTTTCAATATACCCGAAGAACTACTTTGGATTTTCATCTACAACTTCCTTCAAATATGACCAGTTCAAAATTTCGTCGACTTGTGGAAGGAAGAGACAACATGACCAACTGCCGTATCACTCCAATCTTTATTATTCATTACATTTTACCGTGATATCTATCTTACATGTATTTTCATTGAAATCAATAAAAATAAATATGTTCTTGCGTCATAAATGTAAAAAATAGCGTCATTCAGGACTACAAGACATCACATGTCTCAGAAAATTCAGATAACCACAGTTGGTATTGCACCGACTGAATAGTTCAATTTTGACTTGGGATTGTTTACAAGCACGACAAATTACTAAGTATTCTAAGCCATTATCAAGCACCGCATAACTGTGAGCACATGCCTAGCTCTGGCTTTATTAGTTTCTGGCTGGTGCTTTCTAGTATCAGTTCAAAATTTCCTGATAAAACCAAGAATTCCAGGGGCTTAGTGGAATCCGCTTGTATCCCTGTCCGTCTACCTGTTTGTATTAATTAACCCATTACCACTCAATCCCTACTTTTGACGCCCCTGAGAAAGAAGCCTTATGAAAACACTGGGGGAAAAGGAGAAAATGCTGGTAACCAGCATTTTCTCCTTTTCCCACAGTGTTTTCTACCCTTTCCAGAACAAATTTCAATTTTTCAGTCAACTTCATTTTGTCGTCTGCAAATGCTTTCAATTTGGACCAGTCTAAAATTTTCTCGTGTGGTAATGGGTTAAAAGTGACCTCATGTGTTGTTTCGTATCCTCAATTTCCTGGCCTTCAGTACTATCAGTACTTTGATTTCTGACTGTATCCCTAAGAATTTCTCCTGTTATTCTACAGGTTCTTGTAATTGCAGGGATAAAAAAAAAGGGAAATAATAGAATATCTACTATAGAACATGCTGTTTTGTTGCTATTTTCCTCAGGCAACATTCCACTTCTTCGTAAAGCTACCTTCAGTAAGCACTCTCCTATATTCTTCAAACACCATTCTTTAAGAGAATGCAAAAAAAAGGACATTACATTATCAGATCTATCATATTATTGATTATGAGCCTATTTTTCTGGGGTCAACATTCATATCCGACCATTTTTTACAGTTCTACATGTACCTACAAAGTACTCTGGGTTGATAAAATATCATAACTTACAGGTAGATACTTCTGTGATAGCTGTAGAGAAGGAAGAAAATTTAGCACGAGACAATTTTTCTCATTTGCAAATGACAAATAAAATACATGTATAGCACATATGATGGGATTTGTCTTTGGTAGGGTAGAAAACAATGTGGGAAAAGGAGAAACTGCTGTGACACCAGCATCTTCTCCTTTTCCAACAATGTTTTCAAAAGCTTCTTCCTCAAAGTCATTAAAACTCAGAATTAATTATTTAATTAACTGTTTACCACACAATCACGACTTTTAACGACCCTGAGAAAGAAGCCTATAAAAAACATTGTTGGAAAAGGAGAAAATGCTGGTAACCAGCATTTTCTCCTTTTCCTAAAAAGTTTTCTACCGATCAAAGCAAAATTGCAACATTTGAGCCACATTGAAATTGTCTGCATATGCTTTCAATTTGGATAGATCTAAAATTTTGTTGTGTGGTAATGGGTTAAGACCTTTCTGATTGATAACAAGTGACAAATTACACGTAACTTAAATAATGACATGGTTCAGAAAGGACAGAGAACGCAGTGGGAAAAGGAGAAAATACTGGACAATAGTGGATTGCATTATTATTTACATTTACCAAGCTCTCACTTTCTTGTGCCAAACGAGTATAAACTAGTTTTATCATTTGAACAAAAAATGCAGTCTACAAATAAAAGGGAACATTTACAGTTTTAAATCTGTAACAAAAGACAAAGTTTTAGACTCCACTAAGGATTGTGTTGTGTCCGTGGTTGTGAGATAGAGCTTCGGCCTTGTAACCATAAGGTCCTGAGTTCGATGCCTGGGAGTAGGTGTCAATTTAGGGATTTTTCATAGGCCTACACATTCGGCCTAAGTACAGGGTGGTGTAGTTCCCAGGAAGCAGAATGAAAGAGATCAGTTTAAGTTATAAAATGTAAAATAGATATGTTTAACCCTTTAAAACACAACAAAATTTTAGGCCTACCCTTATCGCAAGCATTTGCAGATAACAGTTTCAAAGTGGCTCAAATGGTGCAATTATGCTTTGATAGGGTAGAAAACTTTGTGGAAAAAGGAGAAAATGCTGGTTATCAGCATTTTCTCCTTTTCCCACAATGTTTTAAAAAAAGCCTTAGGGTCCTCAAAAGTCGTCATTCTGTGGTTTGAAAAATGAAAATTCATTGTAACTCAGTGATAATTTCTTTCTTTAGGTAGAAAACATTACAGGAAAAGGAAAAAATACTGGTTATCAATGATTTTTCCTTTTCACACAGTATTTTTAGGTTTCTCAGTCTGGGTTATTGAAATTTGGGATTGTGTGGTAAAGGGATACAACATTCATGCTCTCATTAATTAAGTTAGCTCTCTTTGTTACGTAAACAGACATTCCATTCCTTGTTACACAAAGACCTCTTTTATTTATAAAATTAACCCTTACAGTATCTTTTACAGCTTCTGTTGGCTACTGGCTTGGGTAGATTAAAGATCAGACTGCACAAAATGTGCAATCTGATATTTTATCTAAGGTGTCCACTTTGCCAAGACTGATTCTGGATTAACCCTTTCCCAACGATAAATTTTAGACTCTTCCAAACTCAAAGAGTTTGCAGACGACAATTTCAAATTTAATAAAAATGGCAGAAAGTTGTCTAAATGGGTAGAAAACACTATGGGAAAAGGAGAAATTGCTCGTTACGAGCAATTTCTCCTTTTTCCACAGTGTTTTCAAAAGACTTGTACTGCAGACACATAAAAACAAGGGCTTGATTGGGAAAGGGTTGAAAACAACTCTGATGCATTGGACTTACGGTCTTAATAACTTTCACTCAGAAACTTTCTGTTCCAGATGTAGGTACTCTAAAGATTTCTGTAACATTCCAGGGGCAAAGTTGTAAAACTACCTGTTGCCATTGTTTTTATATCTGTGTATGACCAAGTTTGCCCTCTTTTTTATGAAGAAGATAAAGTTTGTTATATAATGCTATGTTCAAAGGCATACCCATGTGCATAACTCATGCGTCACTAACCAACAATTTCCAGCAACTGTCAGCAAGTGAAGATAGTAGATCAGGTCTGCATTTAATATTTGCAAAGAAATTCACAAAAACTTCAGAGAGAAATTCTGGAAAAAAAAAAGTCAAAGGCTAAAAATATTTCATTAAATGACAAAGTTCCAATGACTTCCATGTATTTTTCAGTGTGCATGTAAATTAAGCTTTCACCACACAGTCCTGGGTTGAAACGACCTTGCTAAGATATTAGCTTTAGAAGATATTTTGGTACATTGAGAAAATGCTGGTAACCAGCACTTTGTTTTCTTTAACACTTTACCAAACAACTAATTTTTAGACTGGTCCAAACTGAAAGCAATTGCAGATGACAATAAAAACCTTTACTCAAAAATTGATATTTGTTTCCAGCATGGAAGAAAACATTGTGGAAAAAGGAGAAAATGCTGGTAACCAGCATTTTCTCCTTTTCCCACAATGTTTTCTAAAGGCATCTTCTTCAGGGTCGTTAAAAGTCAGGGTTGTGTGGTAAATGGTTAAAACAAAAATTCAAACATCTGAGCCACATTCAATCGTCATCTGCATGCACCTTCAAATTTGACCAGTCTAAAATTTCATCCTGTGGTAAAGAGTTAACTCTTTAGCAAATAAGATTTTAGACCAGTGCAAACTGAAGGCACTTGTTGACAACAAAATAAATGTAACTCAAAAATTTAAATTTGTATCGAGTAGGGTTGATGTATACCTGCTAAAAACTTAAAATTATGCCATGATTTTTCAAAGTTACAACTCTAAAACAAGAGGGCCAAGATGGCCCTGGATCGCTCACCTGAATTTTTGAGATGACCATAGTCTATTTTTTTTTTGAGGTATTGAAACATTGGAACCAAATTTATAATTTTGCCAAGCAATTTTCAAACGGTCACCTGTAAAAGTCATTTCGAAATCTGACCATCAGTTTCAAAAAGAAGAATTTTTAAGAATTCTTCATTTCTGTATAAGAGCAAGTAGCCCCCATCCATGAGAGCCATGTTTCTTGATGGATCAAAATTTACGAACAAGTTTTGAAAAGGGTCACCCAAGGAACATCTCTCTGAAATAATTTCAAAATCTGACCAGGGGTTTTAGAGAAAGAGAATTTTAAAGAATTTCATCATGTCCATATAGTGCAAGTAGCCCCCATTCACAAGAGCCATGTTTCTTGATGGATCAAAATTATATGCACAGCTTTTGGAAAGGGTCCCCCAAGGAACATCTCTGTCAGATTATTTTAAAATCTGACCACAGGTTTCAGAGAAGAAGAATTTTCAAGAATTTCTTCATTTCCATATAGTGCAAGTAGCCCCCATTCACTAGAGCCATGTTTCTTGGCCAATCAAAATTTTGCGAACAATTTTAGAAAAGAATCACCCGAGGAACATCTCTGTGAAATTATTTCAAAATCTGTCCAACCATTTTAGAGAAGAAGAATTTTCAAGAATTTCTTCATTTCTATATAGTGCAAGTAGCCCCCATTCACCAGAGCCATGTTTCTTGACCAATCAAAATTTCGCGAACAATTTTTGGAAAGGGTAACCCAAGGAACAAGTCTGTGAAATTATTTCAAAATCTAACCAGCGGTTTCTGAGAAGAAGAATTTTTAAGAATTTCTTCATTTCTGTATAGTGCAAGAAGCCCCCATTCACCAGAGCCATGTTTCTCGACAGATCAAAATTTCGCGAACAATTTTTGAAAAGGGTCATCCAAGGAACATCTCTGTGAAATTATTTTAAAATCTGACCAGCGGTTACAGAGAACAAGAATTTTTAAGAATTTCTTCATTTCTGTACAGTGCAAGAAGCCCCCATTCACCAGAGCCATGTTTCTTGACCAATCAAAATTTCGCGAACAATTTTTGAAAAGGGTCACCTAAGGAACATCTGTGTGAAATTATTTTAAAATCTGGCCAGCGGTTTCAGAGAAGAAGAATTTTTAAGAATTTCATCATTTCTGTATAGTGCAAGAAGCCTCCATTCACCAGAGCCATGTTTCTTGACGAATCAAAATTTCACGAACACTTTTTGAAAAGGGTCACCCAAGGAACATCTGTGTGAAATTATTTTAAAATCTGGCCAGCGGTTTCAGAGAAGAAGATTTTTAAAGAATTTGCTAAAAAATTCCATTTCGTTACCATGGCAACCAGAGTTTTTGACGGAATCAAATTCTGTGAACAACTTTTAAAGAGGACCTCCCAAGGAACATTCCAGCCAAGTTTGGTCCAAATCCGCCCAGCAGTTTAGGAGGAGTTGATGTTTAAAGAACTGTTGACGACGCACGACGCACAGACGCACGACGCACAATGGACGACGGACACCGGGTGATCCTAAAAGCTCCCCTTGAGCACGTTGTGCTCAGGTGAGCTAAAAATCTTATGGTAATATTTTTCTGTTAGACATTGGCAACAAGGCTATTGCCTTAAATGTAAAACATGTTTTTTTTTTTAATTTTCGTCATGTCAATCCTCCACTGCACAACAGAATTTTGGACTTGTCCAAACTGAAAGCATCTGCAAGGTGCAAATTAATATAGCTCAAAAGGTAAAGTAGTCTGAGAAAACATGATGGGACATGGAGGAAATGCTGGTTACTTGCATTTTCTCCTTTTCATAGAATGTTTTCATAAGCCTTCTTCATCAGTGTCCTTAAAATTCAGAATTGTTTGACAAAGGTTAAAGAGCTAATTTTGTTCGTTCAAATTATATGACTTTTTTGTAGTATAGAAATATATATTTCCAGTCAATTTTTTTTCTTTACTTTCATTTAAGTTTCATAATGATAGCTCAACTTGTAACCCACAATAAATTTAAATGTGAACTTGCTGTCAGTATGGCCAAGTGAGTTTTTTTTCTGGCCTAGAGTTAAAGCTATATTCCACATTTCAATGGTTATCAAGTTTTCTGGAGGCGAACATGAGTTGACTGCAATGAAATAATATTTTGTAGAGATAAAACTCCCTAGGCCATTTGTGCTTTCTTCTCTAGGTTATCATGTAAAGAGACAGTTTTCTGACAATCATGATAAGCTTTCTAATCTTACAAGGAAAACCAGCAATTATTGGTTTCAGGGCTCTTTCATTTATTGATTTGATGTCTTCTTTTTAGAACATCATGTTTGTAATTTTTGACATTATCTTAAAATCACAAAGTGTAAAGGAAGCAAGAGAACTTCAGGAATTGACATTCTCTGACAGAATTGCTGTCATTTGAATTTTAAGAGGGTCAATGCTGCACACATTATCTTCTGCATTCAAACTTGCTTACCTCTTTACCAAACGACAAATATATTCATAGACTGGTCCAAATTGAAAGCATTTGCAGACAACAAAATAAATGTGACTGAAAAATAAAAATTTGAATTGGGAAGGTTAGAAAACATTGTGGGAAAAGGAGAAAATGTTACCAGCAATAATAGTCGGAATAAAATGTCAGGTCAAACTTGTAAACAATGGTTGCATATCACAAGAGTCACTTGCATACCCTCCATCTAAAAATAGAAAGGGAGAATACTCATGTCAAATGGCCCGCTAGTCTTATCTTGTTTTTCAGCAATTCAAATAAGCTAAATACTAATGCACATATGCAAGTTACATTTACATTGTCTTTGAAATCATTCCACTGCACTCTAGATATAGAATTTGGATTATTCAAGTTGCTGAGGGTTCCTATGAATAGATTGTTGGGACAGTATTCCTGTCACTAAGTACAGTATTTCAACTCCACTTTCTTGCCAAGTACGTCATTAGTAGAAAAACTTGAATTCAGAGCGAATGGCTCTGACAAGAAAATGTTATGTTGGTGTTCCCTTACTGAAACTATAGACTATAATTTCATAGAATATCGATGAAATTGTTTACATTAAATTTGTCTTAAAATGAGTCAAGAGGAAACCTTATGATGCTTTACCTTAACCCATTACCTATCCATCCCTACTTTTGAAGCCCCTGGAAAAGAAGCCTTTTGAAAACATTGTGGGAAAAGGAGAAAATGCTGGTAACCAGCATTTTCTCCTTTTCCTACAATGTTTTCTACCTAATCAATAAACAATTGCACCATTTGAGCCACACTAAAATTGTCGTCTGCAAATGCTTTCAATTTGGACAGAGCTAAAATTTTGACGTCTGGTAAAGGCTTAAACTCTACCATCATGTGTGAAAGGGTTCGAGAATTCTCCAAAGCCTCAGAATCTGTATTTTCAAATAGTGTTTTTATCTAAATTTTAATCTTCTCTATGTTCTAGGTATATAGACACCAGGTGGTTGAAAGGTTTAATGCAGTTCAAATATCAAGCCTACCTTAAAAGCTGCCCTATCTAAAAATGGAAGCTATCTGTTTTAAATCTACATCATGTTTAACCCTTTCCCAAATAAGCCCTGGTTTTTACCTGTCTGCAGTAAAAGTCTTTGAAAACACTGTGGGAGAAGGAGAAATTGCTCATAATGAGCAATTTCTCCTTTTCCCACAGTGTTTTCTACCCTTTTTGAGAAGTTTCTGCAATTTTCTCCAAACTTTAAATTGTCGTCTGCAAACTCTTTTGGTTTGGAAGGTCCAAAATTTGTTGTTTGGGAAAGGGTTAAAAACCAATGAATGCTTGTTCAATCTTTTGCTTCATAATTATGAATTCCATGATCTGCTTCTTTGTGTGTATATGACCCCAAAAAGAGTAACTTCTAGATTACCGTTAGCTTAGTCGGTAGCGTACAGGACTTGAGAACAGGGGGTCGTGAGTTCGATCCCCGGCTAGGCCAATTTCTTTCCGAGGATTATTGAGTCATTTGACAGGATTCATTCCTCACTCACTGCTGACCACTGTTTAAATGATGGTTTGTGGGAAAGCAGCCAGTGGCTTGTGTGGGAGTACTGGAAACAGAAACTCCAGGAAAGCATGGATAGGTGCAGTGGCCGTCACGATATAACTGAAATAATGTTGAAAAAGTCATTAAACACTATAAAATCAATAAATCGTGTCTCATTCTTTGCAGTCTGATCTTGATTTTCACTGGTCGCAAATGCAGCTAAAACTGTATGAGGGGCTTAACCCTACACCATACAATCCCAACTTTTAATGACGAAAAAAGGTTGCCAAACAGTATGATAACCATACATTTTCTCCTTTACCCACAATGTTTCTACTCTTCCCAAAACAAATCTCACTTTTTGAGTCACATTTATTTTGTTATCTGCAGATGGTTTCAATTTGGACTTTTTTAAATTTTGTCTTTTTGTAAAATAGTCTTTATCAAACAATAGAAATTTAGCTTTGTCGAAATTGTAAACATTTGCAGACAACAAATTAAATGTACCATAACTAAAATGATAGTAATTGTCTTTAAAACCATATAAAACCTTATGGGAAAAGAAGGAATTGCTGGTTACCAGCATTTTCTCCTTTTTCCTGCAGGTTTTTAAGAAGCTATTTTCAAAAGACCATTTTCTCAGGGTCCTTATAAAAAGCCTCTGAATTGTGTGGTAGAGGTCAAGGGTTAAGAATAGACAGCAGATACAGTCAGTCAGATTTTGAATCTGCTACCATTCATCAACACAATTGTGAATGCTTACAGCTGGTAAGCATTTGCTCTATTTACGCTTCTATCATAGACATCTACAACAACAACAACTCCATGATAAAATTGTGATAATGGTATCTATTGTTTTGGCCCCTTGATGTTAAATCAAAGTACTGAAAGTACTGACAGACTGGCACATGTGGAATGAGCAAAGATAAAACTGGATTGGTCAATATGAGATTGAAGGAAAATGTTCTAATCCAGTTATTAACCTGTACCCTGGAGGCCCTGGGTTCAAGTTGCACTGTATCCACTGGGTTTTTCATGGGAGTGTCTTTGGGCAAGACAAATTAAAGCCCAAGCCCAGTACTAGCAAAACCCAGGTAATACATGAATATGTAAGCAGTTGCGGTGATGTGATTTAAATAGTGTTTAAAGCAGATTAAAATTCATTCAGTGAGTCAGCCCATCTTATCAAGTAACTGTTGTGAAGGTCAAACAGGTTTGGTCTGGTGACTTTATCCATATACATTGTCATAATTGCAAATGCCTTGAAAAAAAAAGTCTTTAATTTAAATAAGCAAATGAGGAACATCATAAATTTTATAATTTTTTTGTTCAAATATTTCATAGAGCTCACTTTTGGATGACCCTCACCATACTCATTGTGGTATTTGTCAAAGACAATACCACTGTGAGTTCAATTCGAATTTTGAAGACCATGTACCATAAATTGTACAAAGTAGAAGGAAATATACCCAATTAAACTCAATTTGTCTCTGACAAATGAAATTTCTGTAGCACTTAGATATAAATTAGAAATGGCATATCAAAATACACTTGCTGAGGCCATCGATCATGGAAAAAACTAATTTTTGATTGAAAATAGCTTCACTTGCCTATAGCCTTCTATTGGCGAAAAGATACAAAATTTGTGTACTGATCTCTTGTCCTGGGCTTTTTCGTTCTGAAACCAGTTCGTCCCATAGCTAGTTCATCCTATAATTGAGCTCTATTCCATTTGATTGGGCATGAATATTTGTAGATCGAAATAATTTATTGTAATATTGGGAATTAAATGTTAGCAGCCGAAGATATTTCAAAATCATTGTTTTCAGATACAGACTTAATTTTATTTGATCTATTAACATGGTTGCTCTCTCTATCCATCATACATTCTACTGTCAAGGAACTTTACTCCTGACTCCTCCTTATGTTCCTGACTGTCATGAATACTCTCCATTCAACCAAAAAGTTATTCACTTTCTTAATAGGTTGATTTTCAAGCGAATATTTGAATAATACTTTTCTTTTCTTTCAAATTACTAATTCAACACATTGGCTTTTGTGACAAATACCACTTCAGCATTCTCAATGCTTTGATTCACAATGTTGTTTATTGGTAGCTAGGTGAGACCTACATGATTTCGAAAAAAAGGATGAAAAAGGTTGCTTTGGCATAAGGGAAGATGAGCCTATGTTTTGCACAGATAACTGACTTAATTTACAGAATGCAAACATCTTGTACCTTATCAATGACATTTTGTTCAGTCCATGTCTTTGCAAGTTACAACATAGTTCAAGTCAGAGTGCTAAAGACTTTGTAGCAGACTGTCTGGTCCACTTTTTTTTTCTTATGCTCTTTACCAACTGACAGACTTTTAGACTTGTCTAAATTAAAACTATTTTACAGGTGACAAAATAAATATAGTTCAAATGATTATTATGCTTTGAAATATTAAATAACAATTTTGACAAAAGGAAAAAATACTTTTGTAGGGTCTTTAGCCTTAACTCTTCACTAAACGACAAAATTTTAGACTTGTTCAATTGAAAGCATCTGCAGACGATAAATTGAATCGGGCCAAAATGATGATTTCAATAGTTGAAATGGTAGAAAACATTACTGGTTACCAGCATTTTCTCCTTTTCCCACAATGTTTTCAAAAGGCTTCTTCCTCAAGGTCATAAAATCCCGAGATTGTTTGGTAAAGGGCCAACCATACTATTTCATGTTTAAACAAGCCCGAGAGAGAAGGCCTTTACAAAATTTTTTAGAAAATATGAAAATATTGGTAACCAACTCTTTATGGTTCAAATGATTATCATGCTTTGAAATGTTACATAACAATGTGAGAACAGGAGAAAATGAACCCTAAGAGAATGCTTTTATAAAACTTTTTGGAAAATAAGAATATATTGGTAAACAGCTTTTTCTTCTCATTGAACATTGTTCTCAATCATATCCTTAAATCTGAGCAAAATAATAAATGTCATCTGAAAATATTTTCAGTTGGGAAAGTCAAAGATTTTCTTGTCTGTTTATGACTTAAAATACACAAATGTTTGGTCCGGGGTTAAAATTACAGTCACTCAACTCTTTACCACACACTCCCTACTTTCAACGACCCTGTAAAAGAAGCCTTCTGAAAACATTGAGGGAAAAGGAGAAAATGCTGGTAACCAGCATTTTCTCCTTTTCCCACAATGTTTTCTTCCCTTCCCAAAACAAATTTCAAATTTTCATTCACTGTCATTTTATTGTCTTCAACTTGGACCAGTCTTTATTTTGTCCTTTGGTAAAGAGTAAACTGTCTTAATATTTGCCTTGAACCATAAATTGCTTCTAGTGCCCAAGTAATGAATGGTAATGGCTATTAGGTTCATGCCAAATTAACACAAATTGAAAAACACTGGGAAAATATGGTTCCAGGGGTCAGTAGCACAAATAACATGACTCTACAACTGTTTTCTGTTGTTTACAGACTGGTAGCATACCAAACATGCAAATATGATCTTTGATTGAATGATAGTGTACTAGAAAAGTAAGATAACCAGCCAAGATACTGAGACAAGATTGTCTGATAGCTTTGATGAATGAAAAATGGAGGAGAAATATAATCTAAAATTAATCCTTGGCAATTGTTGGGCATCATGTGTGTTCATCTCTTTCCCTCATGACAACATTTAAGACTCGTCAATACTGAAAGCATTTTGTCGAGGACAAACTAGATTAGATGGCAATATTTTTCGTTGAAACAGAATAAAACCTAATGATCCAGAAAAAAAAGAAAATTTCAGTAAACACTATAACACAACAAAAAATTTAAACTTGTCTTTATTTAAAGCATCAACCATACAGTCACGACTTTTGATGACTCTGAGGGAGTAGCCTTTTGAAAACATCGTGGGAAAAGGAGAAAATGCTGGTAACCAGCATTTTCTCCTTTTCTCAGAATGTTTTCTACCCTGCTAGAAACAAATTTCAGTTGTTTTTTTTACATTTATTTTTTTGTCTGTCAGTGCTTTTAATTTGGACCAGTCTAAAAAGTTGTTGTTTGGTAAAGAGTTAATTTGTTGCAGGGAAACTAAACATGTCTCAAATGATAAACTTTGTTTTTGGCAGTGTGTGCTGTGCTTTTTTTCTGGAAGTTTTCTGCATGTAATTGTAACAGTAGTTGGGGGGTACACTAACAAATATGGGGGTTCAAATCTAAACAACACTATCACTCTTTAGTATCGATGTCAGTGACAGTTTGCTGATAGTTGAAATGTTTTCAAACAATATACAGATACAAGTTTTCAAAAGTGAAAGATTTTAAACACTGGGAGAAAAATGCTTGAAATAATAAGTTTATCCTTTTCTTACAATGCCGATTCCACAGAGGGTTCAATATTTATTGTAATATCCAAAAACAAAAGATAACCATTGATCATGCTCTGTAACTAAAAATAACACTGTGGCCATCTGCAACAATTTGGATACATGCAATTTCAGGGAAATGATTCAGACATGTCCAGCAAACTGGTGCTTCTTTTTCTTACAATGTTTTCCAAAAGGCTTCTTTCTCAAGGTTGTGGCATTGTTTGGGAAAAAGTTAAAGGATTAAAGCATGGTATAGCTACTTAGGTCTTAGCTGGGTCAGATTGCTCAAGTGGTAGCCTTCTTGAGTTGAAATCTGGGGGCTATTAGTGCAGCCAATTTCTTCTGAAATTTGATGATATTCATTTTGACACGATTCATTCTTTTCTCACAGCTGAATACTGTTTTATGATGCTTATGTGAGAAAGCTTATGTGAGAAAGCTGCCGGTGGCTTGGGAAGAAAATCATAAAAAGTACTGGCAAAAAGAAACTCCAGGTAAAAATGGGTAGGTACACTGGCTGTCACAATATCATTGAGATCATGTTATTGAAAGCATACTATATCACGCAATTTATGAATCAGCTTTGGCCCTTTGCTCGGCAAGCCAGATCCTCAGTGGCCAAAGTTTACTAATCCTGCAAGAGTGATAAAAAAGCTGAGTTGGTTATCCCCCTTCATTGCGAGATGAAAAGCAAAGGAAAGGCATTGATGGCCATAGGTATAAAACATATAGCATGGAATATAAATGTAATTGTTTTGACAAATTATCTTGAGTGTGGAAATTACACCAAGTGTTGTTCTCACAGCTGTCGGAGTTGTCAAGACTGTTAATGAATAGTTTCTTTGAATATTTTCCAATAAGTCTGTGTTTGGATCAGCAAGCTGGTGGCAAAGTATCATATGTTTTATTCATCTTGTGTCCTGTAAAATGTCTGGTGCATTTATCTATAACTTTAAGGCTGTATGGAATATCTCCACTTATCAAGAAGAACGGACTGATTATTTGGCATTATGCAAAGGCTGATATTTGATATAATACTTGAGACATGGTCATGCTTTCATAAATTTTATGATTCTGCTTTGTAATTTATATATTTTGTTGCATTAGACTTTCCTTGAAACAACAAGTACTTGCTGATAGTCGTTGTGGTGGGATTCATTCCTCTCCCACCACTGATCATTGTATTGACCACTGATATGCAGGAATGTAACGAGTGACTTGTAGGGAATATCATGCAAAGCACTGCCAAAGCAAACCGTGAGCAGGTGCACTTGTTGCCACAATTATAACCGAAATGAAGCTGAAACTATATTTACCACTATAAAAATTATAATCAATGGAATAAATGCAGATAACCGTGTTTGAAAGAGTAGGTTAAAATCAGGATAAAATGTATTCACCAAGCACTCTAAATATTCTTCGTAGTCTAATTCTCAAGAATTTTCTGAGTTTCACCTTTTGCCACATAATCTTGAGTTTGAAGGACCCTTGAGAAGAAACAGTATATTCAGATTGCAGGTGTGCCATAGAGACTTTGTGTTCAGTACTAATTATACCAGGTTAAATCAAAGCATTGAGAACATTGAAGTGGTATTTGTTAAAGCACTGAAGTGGTACAGTTAAGGATATGTGGAATTTATAATTCGGAAGAAAAAGAGAAGTATTATTCAAATATTGGCTTGAAAGTCAACTTACTAAGCAAATGGATACCTTTTTGGTTGAAGGGAGAGTACTCATGACAAAGTTAGGATTGTGTATTGGTAGTCTCCCTTTGGTCTTTAGAAGTCAGGAGTACCATTTGATTGGGCATGAATATTTATAGATATAATATTTATAGAAATAATTGATTGTAATGTTAGGAATTAAATCTTTATGGCCAGATATCTCAAAATCATAGTTTTCCGATACAAACTTAAATTTATGTGATATATTCACATGGTTTCTCTCTCTATCCATCATGCATTCTACTGTCAAAGAATAGTACTCCCGACTCCCACAAATACCACAAAAATCAAAATTTTATACTAGTATTTATTCAAACAGTAAGTATTTCAAAGGTGGATATTAAATGGGTGCAAAAAATTCAGGGAAAAGAAGAAAATGCTGGTTTTCAAAATTCTTTACCCCTGTTTGATACCAAACACCAAAATTAAAGACTTCTCCAAATTGAAAGCATTTGCAAACAACAAATTAAATGTAGCTGAAATGATGGTAATTATATGTATGTGTAGAAAAACTAGTTGTGGAAAAGAAGAAAATGTTGGTCACCAGCATTTTACTCCTATTTGTTTCAAAAAAAAAATTTTTCCTCAGAATCGTTACACCTGGGATTGTGTGGTAAAGAATTATAGAAACAGAATTACATACTTGTTAAATTAGGGTAAGGGGATGCATGCACTGAGCTAAAACCTCTGACTTATTTACAGCTTGATGATTATGACTTTGTAGGATTTAGGTCCTTCCATGCTCTAAGCATATATGGTATGGAGAATTAGAGAGAAAGAATTGGATACAAGGAAATCTGGGTATAAGTCCCTAACTCTTCTTTGAACAGACCTTCTTGGCCCAGTGCCAGGTGTAAAGCACCGATACATGCGAGGCTACCTCTGGGTTCCAAACCAGTTCACTTCTAGTTGAGTGGGAATTACAAGGTGGCTCAGGAATGTCCTGGTAGGGCGGGGTATCGAACCTCAGGCATCAAGATTGATAGTCCAGCATTTTACCACTGCACTACCAGTCCATATGGCCCTGATACTATTATAATAATGCTTGTATCTTACAAAGTAACAGTTGCGTAAAAGATTAAAAGGAACAAATATTTTTCCTAGGAAACAATTCATTTCAGCAGATATTTGGCACAGATGCAAAATAATACTGCATTGAGCTGCATGGTTTTTTTTTGTCCTTCCTTTCTCTTTTTCTTGCAGTTTGCTTTGTCCATCCAGAGAATTCCTTGAACAATTAACTTGAAGTTAACCCTTAACCATGTAATGATGAATTTTAACACCCTAAGAAAGAAGCCTTTTGAAAACTCTGTTTGAAAAGGAGAAAATGCTGATAACCAGCATTTTCTCCTTTTCCCATAGTGTGTTATATCCTATAAAGGTCAAATTTCATCGAGTCACATTGAAATTGTTGTCAGGAAATGCTTTCAATTCAGACAAGGCCAGAATTTTGTCGTCTGGTAAAGGGTTAATCCTTTACCTCATAAGGGCATTTCTATGGTATCTCTAATTGACCCTAAGTAACAGCAAGGATGAAGCTGTGTCTGATGTGTATATGACACCTTTTGATAGCATAGAAAACATTGTGGCAAAAAGTGAAATTGCTCGTCACGAGCAATTTCACCTTTTGCCACAATGTTTTCCAAAGGCTCCAACAAGCAATGCGTAGAAATGAGTATCTATGGAGTAAAGGGTTAAGCATGCTTGTAAGCACTTTGGTATTTACATAATGCAATCAGTCCTTAGTGGCCAAAACTATCAATATTTTTCTAGGCAAGGAAATTTTAGACTTTTCAAAATTGAGAGCATTTGCAGATGAAAAAAAAAGTGTGGCTCTTATGATAAAATTTGTCATAGAAAAGGTAAAAAAACATCAGAAAAGGAGAAAATGCTGGTTACTTGCCAGTAAAGTTCTTCAAAGCCTTCTTACTCGGGTATTATGGAGATTTTTTGTGGACATTGCTTGCCAGGCAGTCTCCTGGTAACCTGTATTTTCACATGTTCTCACAATGTTTTCTACAGGATAAAAGACAAAATTGATTTACTCTTTCCAAAATGACAAAGTTTTATATTAACTCATTACCAAATGACAAAATTTTAGGTTTGTCAAAATTGAAAGCATTTGCAGACGACAAAATAAAATTGACTGAAAATTTATATTTTTTTTTTTTGTGAAAGGTAGAAAACATTGTGGGAAAAGGAGAAAATTTTCTCCTTTTCCCACAATGTTTTCTAAAGGCATCTTTCTCAGGGGCGTCAAAAGTAAGGATTGTGTGGTAATGGGTTAAACAAAATTTAAGGCATTTTTAGACCACAACTTGTAGCTCAAGTGCTGATTTCTGTCTTTGATAAGGTAAAAGCAATATGAGAAAAGGGGAAAATAACACTTAACTGCATTTTCTCCTTTTCTCACAATGTTTTCAAATGCTGTCTTCTTCAAGGTGGTTAGATCTCATGCTTGTGTGTTTAGCAATGTCAAATTCAGCCAAGCTAAAAAGGTCGCTATTAAATCACTGTAATAGTTTCTTTGAACTAAAGATATGGTACAGATCTAAAGGAACACAACATGGTAGCCTATAGTTTTGGCAAGCATTATATGACAAACAGCAGAAGATTACTTCTCTTCCAATTTGCATATTCATTAAGTCTCTCAACCTTAATGCATTTCAGAAACAGATGATTCCTTCCTCCATACAAGTCTTATCATTACAGCCATAGTAGGGCATAGCTGATATCTGCTAGCATTTAACCTACTTTTTTGTACTGATAACAAATGAATAAAAAGAAATATTATAATTGGTCAAAAATGTATACATAGTGTAAGCAAATTTATGCTGTCTATCTTGTTTAACCTTTTACCAAACAATCGCTGCTTTTTTACGACCCTGATATATAACCCCTTTTGAAAACATTGTGGGAAAAGGAGAAAATGCTGGTTACCTGCATTTTCTCCTTTTTACCACAATGTCAGAAAACCTGCTGAAAAGAAATTTCAATTTTTGAGTTTCATTTATTTTGTCGTCTGCAAGTGCTTCCAATTCTGACCAGTCTAAAATTTTGTCATTTGGTAAAGAGTTAAGGATAGGTTTCTTGTTTCCTTTTAGAAAGAATTAATAGTGAAGTTTTCCTGATCAATTTATCCTTAACACGTTACTACATAATCCTACGTTTTGAAGAAATTGAGAAAGAAAAGAAAATGTTTTCTAACCTTAATGAGGCATAATCCATCATTTGACTTATGTTTAACATTTTACCAAACAATACTATGATTTAATGACTCTAGAGAAAGGCATTGGAAAACATTTTGGGAATAAAAGAAAAGGCTGGGAATAAGAATTTTCTCCTTTATTAAAAATATTTTCCTACCCTCTCAAAAAGAAAAATCATCATGAAATAATTATGGTTAATTTGTCATTATGTAAATGCTTTCAATTTGGTCATGTCCTAAATTTTGGCATCTGGCACAGAGTATCCTTGCTGTCAACATGTTCTTTGAATTTGGACAAGTGCATCAATCAGTAGTCTTGTACAAAGTTAACACTTCAAATAATTACATCAAAAAGCCAAGGACACAACAATACAAATTCTCTTTCATCTTCCAATCTGGTATAACATCTAAGCCACTTGTTTCTAGGTTATTTCATAAGATCAGTTTCCCATGAAGCTTTCTTACCTCCAACTCTTCACCAGGCAACAAAGTTTTGGACTGGTTCATGTCCAAACATTTGCTGACAAAAAATAAGATTTGGCTCAAGGGGATGAAAAGAAAACATGCTGGTTAACTCTTTACCACATGACAAGATTTTAGACTGATCCAAATCCAAAGCATTTGCAGACGACAAAATAAAGGTGACTGAAAAATTGAAATTTGTTCTGGGAAGGGTAGAAAACACTGTGGGAAAAGGAGAAAATGCTGGTTACCAGCATTTTCTCCTTTTCCTACAGTGTTTTCAAAAGGCTTCTTTCTCAGGGGCATCAAAAGTAGGGATTGTGTGGTAATGGGTTAACTCTTTACCAAACGACAAGATTTTAGACTGGTTCAAATCCAAAGCATTTGCAGACGACAAAATAAAGGTGACTGAAAAATTGAAATTTGTTCTGGGAAGGGTAGAAAACACTGTGGGAAAAGGAGAAAATGCTGGTTACCAGCATTTTCTCCTTTTCCTACAGTGTTTTCAAAAGGCTTCTTCTAAAAAGCTGGGTCTGTGTGGTATATGGTTGACTCTTAACTTAACAACAAAATTTTAGACTTGTCAAAATTGAAAGCATTTGCAAATGACAAAATTAACATAACTCGTAATTTGGATTTGTTTCCAGCAGGGTAGAAAACATTGTGGGAAAAGGAAAAAATACTGGTTAATGCTGGTTTTCTGTAGCCCTCTTTCTCGTGCTCAATAAAAGTCAGGATTGTATGGTAAAGAGTTAACACCATTTACTGGATTAAAATTTTAAACTTTCATACTGAATGCACTTTCAAATAGCAAATTGGATGTTGTCCAAAAGGTGAAAATATCTTTGGAAGGATCTGCCTATCATGAGGATTTTCCAAATCTAATTCTATATTATATGGGGCTACAAGTTCCATCAAACAGTCCAGAGTCCTGAGAGAGAAGGCATTCGGAAAAACTGTGGGAAAAGAATAAAATGCTGGTAAAGAGCATTTTTTTTTCTTTGAACACAGTTATTGTACCATTCCAAAGCAAGTTTAAAAAAATGAGTAACATTTATAATTTTTCATTTGCAAAGGCTTTCAATTTGGACTAGTCATAAATTTTGTTATCCTGTAAAGGGTTAAAAGTGCATATAAATTTTGAAATATTACATGTTCAAAGAAAAGGAGGAAACTAATTCTCTTTTCTCTTATTTTCAGTTTCCACACTTTGTTAAAGCTCTGACTCCCAGGATGGTTGAGGGACTGTCCATGTTGGACATGGCGACAAAATGTCTGTTATCTACAACATATCTAAAGTAGTCTCACGCGAACTTGAAGATTACGCCCATTACGTTCCACTACCCCTCAACGACCAACCAGTAACTACCCACACACATGATGTGATGAACCCAAAATCATCAAATCATAAAGAAGCATATTACCTATACTTCATTGCCGTCGTTGGAATCGTTCTTAACTGTGTTGTGGTCTTGACAATATTCTTCCGTCGGTCGATGAGGAAAATGACAAGTGGTTTCCTAATCCATGCTTGTTTTCTAGATGCTTTAAAATCAGCTTACTGCATTCCTATAGCTTCAAACCTGCTGTCACAGACAAAACCAACAGACTGCAATTTCTTTGGAGCAACTTTTGTGATAATAATTACCATTTGGGTGTTTAATCTTGTTGCCATGGTTTGCACAGAGGCCTATACATTTGGCGAACAGAACATTGGCGGAAATTCCAGTGGAACATTATTCTGTATTATATTTGGAGTTGTTTTGGTGTATATAGGAAGTATAATTCTTCACCTGGGGCCAACACTCATTGGGGGTCATTTTGAATTTCATCCAGAAATTGGGAGCTGTTCCTTTTTACTTGGGAAACAGACTGGTTATGTTGCTAACATCATGTGGATCATCATTACTTCTGTTGCACTTTTGGCAGTGTCATACTTCATTTATAAACTTTACAAAGAAATCCAACAAAATCAGCCCAATCGTGTTTCATTCTTGGTGAGGACTTCAATTACAGTTCTTGACAGCACGACACAGGCCACTTGTAACCTTAGAAAAATGATTAAAGATGCTTTACATAGAGCCAAAATGTTCATTTTAAACACGGTATTGTTTGTGTGTTGCTGGTACCCATTTTTCCTCTTAATAATAATAGATAAAAGTTTTACAGCGTCCCCAAAAATTTATCAGACGTTTGCATTTATTGCATGGTCTCATGGTGCAATACAGCCTGCATTTTACATCCTGTTTGACAGACACTTAAACATTCTTGCACGATACATTTATTGTGATAAATACAGATATGATATTGATACTATAGCTCAACTAATGATGAATAGACAGCGTAATATGGAACGTTCCGAACCAAATTATGCTAACAGAGATCGCAGAGAAACAAGGAATCCTTTACAAATGAATGCAAGTCCTTTACAAAGGAATGCAAGAGACCTACTTGAACCACAAGTCAGATCGGAAGCAACTGTGGATATAATTCGGGAACATCAACATGTGTGTCTTGTGCCCAACTCTTCCATTGAAGATGTTGAAAATTCAGATACAGCTGATAGTGTTGAAAATGAAGAGCGGATGGAATTAGCCAATGAAATGGCAAGAAGTTCAAATTTAGCCAATGAGAGTGTAGACTCTGCAACCAATGAGACTGTGGATAATAATTTAAATGTGAGGAGCGTCAGCAGTCAGTATTATATTGATAATACCTTTGATGATACTGATTTACGGTGAGGGTAATGACATTATTTCTTTGTTGTACTTTTCAGGGTTCAAGGTCAGGAGAAAAGTATTTTGAATGCTAGGATAATCTACAAATACACCATACTGAATCATCATACAATATCCATCAATAACTCTGTACCAGAATTCAAAATTTCATACCTGTCCTGTGACAAAAAAAAATATTAAGATCTGAAGACAAGAAATCAACTGTGGATCAAATACAGACAGATAAAGTTGTTTGATCCATTCAACTTACATGTACATGAATTCTCCCTTTTTCATACGATCCACACTTTTAACAACCATTACAAAAAAAGGGCATTTGAAAACAATGTTGGAAAAGGAGAAAATGCTGGTAACCACAATATGTTCTTCTCTGTCACAGACAAACTGCATTTGAGCCACTTTTTGTTTGTCTGTTTGTTGTCTTCAAAATGCTTTTAAATTTGCTGAGTCAAAACTTTGTTCTTTTATCAAAGACTTAACCCTTTACCAAACAATCCCTGGTTTTTATGACCCTGAAATAGAAGGCTTTTGAAAACATTGTGGGAAAAGGAGAAAATGCTGGTAACCAGCATTTTCTCCTTTCCCACAATGTTTTCTACCCTGCTGGAAACATAATTATTACAATTTTTGAGTTAGATTTATTTTGTCGCCTGCAAGTGCTTTCAATTTGGACCAGTCTAAAATTTTGTTGTTTGGCAAAGAGTTCAGGATCACTAGACTGGGTCAAATGAATATCCAGCATTTAGTTTTTTCCTGCTTTGAGTCTTGATTTATTGTCCTTTATGTTGGTCTTTATTTTATCAACAGACAAATCCTTTGCAGGCAGACATACAACAACTGACAGATTTCAATCTAGATTTATACTAGATTGCTGAATTAAATTTATGGAAAATATTAGATCAAATAAAAGACAAAAAGATTGCAGTTTAGTCGCAAGTTTGACCAATTTCCAACAGACTATCATCAGCATAAATTTATTATCTGTTTTACTTTGAAATACCCTGGTACGCACTGTCTCAAATTTGCTTACTACATAATCCAATACCAATTGAGAAAATCTGCAATCTTTTTTAATTAACCCATTACCACACAATCCCTTCTTTTGACCCCCCTGAGAAAGAAGCCTTAAGAAAACATTGTGGGAAAAGGAGAAAATGCTGGTAACCAGCATTTTCTCCTTTTCCCACAATGTTTTCTACCCTTCACAAAACAAATTTCAATTTTTCAGTCACTTTTATTTTGTGGCCTGCAAATGCTTTCAATTTGGACCAGGTTAAAATTTTGTCGTTTGTTAATGGGTTAACTCATTACCAAACAACAAAATTTTAGGATTGTCCAAATGGAAAGCATTTGCAGACGACAGAATAGAAGTGACTGAAAAATTGAAATTTGTCTTGTGAAGGGTAGAAAACATTGTGGGAAAAGGAGAAAATGCTGGTTACCAGCATTTTCTCCTTTTCTCACAATGTTTTCTAAAGGCTTCTTTATCAGAGGCATCAGAAGTAGGGATTGTGTGGTAATGGGTTAAATATCTGTAGTCAAATTTGAAAGCTATACAAATAAACCAAATTTCTGACAGGCTAGAGAACATGGAGGGAATAGGAGAAAATGCTGGTTACCCGCATTTTGTCCATTTCCTTTTTTTTTTCTGTGTTGTTAAAAGTCAGGTTTGTATAGAAAGGGGTGAACACATACATACATACATACATACATACATACATACATATGGGTGAAAACATTGAGGCAAATGAAAAGCTGCTTTTTATGAGCGTTTTTTTCTAAGTGCAACAATGTTTTAAAAAATGCTGTGCTGAAGGACAAAATATTTATCTGCAGGTGGTATCATACTGAGATAGAATGATACCCTGTTACATGGAATAATGGTACAAATTAAATAGCGAACATAAAAACTGAGGGAAATGTTCTTAGAGCTATATTAGTCAAGTCATTTATTACATTAGACTTTAACCCTTTACCAAACAATCCCAAGTTTTTATATTACTGGGAAAGACTGCTTTTGAAAACACGGTAGGAAAAGGAGAAAATGCTGGTAATCAGCATTTTCTCCTTTTCCCACAATGTTTTCTATCCTTTCATAGACAAAAAAAATTATTTGCATTACATTTGATTTGTTGTCTGCAAATGCTTTGAATTTGGCCTAGTCCAAAATTTTGTGATTTGGGAAAGGGATAAAGCCTTTATAATGTATCAGGTCATATCACAGTGGTCAGGGCACCTATACATGTGTTTCCTGGCTTTCTCACACCAGTAATGACACAGCTTTCTTTCAAAGCCACAGATTGCTTTTCTCACAGTTTGTTAATAAGTTGGAATTCAAGATAGTTGACAGAGTAAATCAGAGATAAGACTGCATATTTTGTGCAGTCTAATCTTGGTCTATAGTGTCTGCAAAAGCTCTGTATATGTCCTTTACAGACAGGAGAGAGCGGAGAAAGAATGTGATTGACATTCATAGGAATCAAACTTGGAATGCCAGTCTTGTCAGCCAGTTATGCCACTAACAGAACAATGACTTATTAAGCTTGGGCATAAATATCGGGACGTGTCAAAACATCTTTCCTGGCTAGAAATGTTTGAGGACTTAGCGTAAAAACTGAACAAAAAATATCTACAATATCCAATATTGGGACATGTCAAAACATTTTTCCTGGCTACAAATGTTTGAGGAGTTAGCCTAAAAACTGAACGAAAAGATATCTACAGCGATAATTCTTTACAATGCAACCAGAAGTTATCACTACATCAAGACTGGTGCCTTTAGAAAATATAGTGGAAAAAGGAGAAAATGCTGGTAGCCAATATTTTCTCCTCTTCCTGCAATGATTTCTATCATATTAACCTTTTCCTAAACAAGCCCTTCTTTTTACGTGTCTGCAGTACAAGTCTTTTGAAAACACTGTGGGAAAAGGAGAAATTGCTCGTAACGAGCAATTTCTCCTTTTCCCACAGTGTTTTCTACCCATTTAGATAACTTTCTGCCTTTTTTTTTAATCAAATTTAAAATTGTTGTCTGCAAACTCTTTCAATTTCGAAGAGTCTACAATTTGTCCTTTGGGAAAGGGTTAACCATTTACCACATGACAAAATTTTAGACTTGTCCAAACCCAAAGTATTTGCAGACTACAAATTAACCTGTTACCACACAATACCGACTTTTGACGCCCCTGGAAAAGAAGCCTTTTGAAAACATTGTGGGAACCAGCATTTTCTCCTTTTCCCACAACGTTTTCTACCCTATCAAAGAAAATTTGCACAACTTGAGCCATAATGAAATTGTCGTCTGCAAATGCTTTCGATTTGGACAAGGCTAAAATTTTGTCGTCTGGTAAAGAGTTAGTTGTTGCTCTAATTCTGGAGGTTGGCTTTTACAGTATAGGAAACTTTATGGTAATAGGAGAACCAGCATTACTTCTTTTTCCCACAATGTTTTCAAAATTCTTCTTTCTGAAGGTTTTTTAGTGTGATTAAAGACAAATTTAGTCATTTAAACAACATTTTGATTGCCATATGAAAATGCTTTGAATTTGGACAGGTCTACATTTTGTGCTGCAGTAAAGAGATAAGCAACAATGTCTTATGTAACAAGCAGTATATAATATGCAGGCACATGGGAGAAATAAGAGAGAAACGAGAAAAAACCTAGAGTTATACTGTCTAGATATTTCTGCTGTGGCATTTCCATGGCAACACTCAAAACAACTGTTGTTTTTCCGGTTTTGTTACCAAACCTTGCAATAACACATGTTTCAGATACCAAAGAAATAGTTTACTTCTTACACAACCAACACAACATGCAATATGGAGAGCAGAAAGTTTAATAATTTTCTGAGTGCAAAGTGAAGTAGGCTTTTTTCTATGAAAATCTCATTAATGAGAACATGCAGAAAATATCTAATTTCATTTTTTCTTTTACCAAATACATGTATAGCAAGTGCTTTATCACCAACGATATTTCTTTTTAGCTCACCTGTCTGGTGCAACATGCTGAGGTCACATAAGTCAAATGTCCATTGTGAGGTCACTAACTAGTCTGAAAACCCTCAGACCCTGAACATTACCTTTCACAGCTGAATCAGGATCAGAATGCACAGCATCTGTAGTATGATCATTAAGCTTCACACTCCACTTAGCTGAGACAGTTCTGAATGGGAGCAATTACCGGGGTTTTATTCCTTTATCAAACAATCCCTGGTTTTTAGACCTTGACATAGAAGCCTTTTGAAAACATTGTGTGAAAAAGAAGAAAATGCTCCTTTTCCTACAATGTTTTCTACCCTGCTGGACACACACTGCAAGTTTTGAGTTCTACATTATTTACTTTGTCAACTGCAAGTACTTTCAATCTGGACCAGTCTAAATTTTGTTGTGTGGTAAAGGGGTTAAAAAATGTCTGTGTGGTTAATTCAGTACCCTGGGGGGACCTGATTACCCCCCCAAAAATTTTTGGTTGATTGACTGATTGATTGTATGGTGTTTAACGCCATTTTCAACACTATTTCAGATATATCACAGCGGCCAGTGCAACTGTCCTTGCTTTCCTGGAGTCTCTTTTACCAGTACACCCAAATAATTTTCTTTCGAAGCCACTGGCTGCTTTCCCACATAACCATCATCAAAACAATGATCAAATTAAAGAGTTGACCCTTTACTAAACAATCACTTTCATGTCTCTGTAAATTAAGCCTTTTGAACACATTGTGGGGAAAAGGTAAAAAATGCTGGTAACCAGCATTTTCTTTCACCACAATTGTTTCTACCCTTCCAAAAACAGAGTTCATTATTTTGAGTCGCTGTGAATTTATCATCACTTAATGCTTTGAATTTCGATTAGTCTTAAATGTTGTCGTCTGGTAGAGATCATCTTCGCAAGCTAAGGATGACGATCCACTACTTTACTCTACCCTTGGGGGATCGAGCTTGATTTCGACATAACCCCAATTTGCATTTTCATTGGTTGCAGCTAGCTCTAACTACATGAATACATCCGTGGAAGATCTGTAATGATTTATTACCCAAAAAAAAACGAAACCATGAACAAACCATATTTACAGAAAGTTTCAGTTTGACCAATCAATTATCAGTGGTTTAAGGCTATATACCTGCACCTGACCATGGAATGTCGAAGTAAGTTTGTGGTTATTGCTTCATGTTGAATCATTGTATTCATAAGCGGTTTGTAAAACGATATTTCATTGGCTATAAGAAATATGATATAATGGGAGATAATAAGCAGCATCCAATAGGGGGTGTATCGCAGGAATCTCGAAATCGGGCTCGATCCGCCAAGGTAAGATCCATGTAGTGATCGTGACCTTGGCTCGCGAAGATGGGTAGAGATATTTTCCAATTCTAAGTGCCTATTGTTTCATTCAGTTCATAAGTTATTGCTGCACTTACACACTTAATTATATCGTTATCAGACCTTCCAGAAAGATTGACAGGAATACATGCTTTGATGCAAGAGATCCATGATAATTGCACCGAATGATTCGTTGAAAAATATCAATCAGACAATGAACCCTCATTTTGATAATCTGATTTTACTCAGTGCACAAGAAACTGATAGTGAAGTGTGAAGGGGTATTTCTGAAAAATGCATGTTTGCTATGTAACAGATTTTTTCGTCATAGCTGAATGTGCTAGCTTTTGACCTACTTTTGATTGTTACACAAAATGAATTACGGTAACGACCCTGAGAAAGAAAGCCTTTGAAAACATTGTGGGAAAAGGAGAAAATGCTGGTAATCATCATTTTCTCCTTTTCCCACGATGTTTTCTACCCTTTCCAAATCAAATTTCAATTTTTGATTCACATTTATCTTGTTGTCTGCAAATGCTTTCAATTTGGACATATTTTGTCGTTTGGTAAAGAGTTAACTCTTACAGTATCTTTGACAACACATGAAGCTTCTGGGGCCAGTATAGATCAGGATTAGACTGCAAGGAACCCCTGCCTGATCTGTCTAACCAGTGATCTATAATGTCAACCACTTTATTTCAGATTACAACAGAACTTTCTCTTTAACTCTTTATACCAAACGACAAAACTGTAGACTTGTTCAAATCGAAAGCAATTGCAGACGACAAAATAAATTTGGGTCAAGAATTGAAATTTGTTTTGAGAAGGGTTAAAAACACTGTGGGAAAAAGAGAAAATGCTGGTTACCAGCATTTTCTCCTTTTCCTACAATGTTTTCAAAAGGCTTCTTTCTCAGGGTCGTTAAAAGTCGGAACTGTGTGGTAAAGAGTGAAACTGTACGTTTAGAAAGTGTTTGAGAAAGAGTAGACACAGCCTACCGAACTTGCAGCAACAAAATGGCTGCTTCAAATCCCTAGCTCTGCAAATTTCTGTCAGACAATTGATGATGGTCATTATAAAAAAGTTAATGCCTCTCTCATCACTATTAACCCCTTACCAAACGACAAAATTTTTGGCTTGTCCAATTGATAGCACTTGCAGACGACAAAATAAACATAACTCAAAAATTGAAATTTGTTTCCAGCTGGGTAGAAAACATTGTAGGAAAAGGAGAAAATGCTGGTAACCAGCATTTTCTCTTTTCCACAATGTTTTCAAAAGACTTCTATCTCAGGGTCGTAAAAACCTGGGATTGTTTGGTAAAGGGGTAATTGTTCCAACTATGGTTATGTGAGAAAGCAGCTTGTGGCTTGGGGCAACATCCTGCAAACCACCGGTAAAAGACTTCAGGAAAGCATAAATAAGTGCACTTCCTGCTGTGATATAAGTAAATTAATTTTCTAAACGGCATTCAGCACTAATCTTTACCACATGATACAATTCTAAACTTGTCCAAAATGGAAGTATTTGTTGATGATAAATAAAAGGTAGCTCAAATGTTGGAACTTGTGGGAAAAGAAGAAAAGGCTGAATTCTAACAATGTGTCAAAAAGGTTCCCCTTTCTCAGGGTCTTTAAAATTCAGTATTATTTGGTTAAGAGTTGATCCTTTACCAGACAATCCCTTGTTTTCACGGTCCTGGTAAAGACGGCTTTAGAAAACATTGTGGGAAACGGAGAAAATGCTGGTTATCAGCGTTTTCTCCTTTTCCAACAATGTTTTCTATGCTATCAGAAAACTCAAGTTCATTTTCAAAAAATTGAATCTATTATCTGTAGATGTGTCTGAAACAGAAAGAGTCCAAAATTTGATGTTTTGGAAATAATTAACTTATTACCAAATGACAAAATATTGGACTGGTCCAAATTATGAGCATTTGTAGACGACAAAATAAAAGTGACTGAAATTTTAATTTTTTTTTTTGTGAAGGGTAGAAAACATTGTGGGAAAAGGAGAAAATGCTGGTTACCAGCATTTTCTCGTTTTCCTACATTGTTTTGTAAAGGCGTCTTTCTCAGGGTCATCAAAAGTAGGGATTGTGTTGTAAACGGACGGACGGACGCACAACGGACACAACACCATGACAATAGCTCGCTAGCCTTTTGCCAGTGGAGCTAAAAAAGTGCAGAAAAGGGAGAAATGCTGGTTACCAGTATTTTCTCCCTTTCCCACATGTATTCAAAAGCTTTCTTTCTCAGGGCCATTAAAACACAGGATTGTGTGTTATAAGGTTAACCATTCACTGCATGACAAAGAATGTTTACTCTTTACCACATAATCCCGACTTTTACCGACGCTGAAAAGAAAGCCTTTGAAAACATTGTGGGAAAAGGATAAAATGCTGGTGACCAGCATTTTCTCCTTTTCCCATAAAGTTGTCTACCCTTTCCTAATAAAATTTCAATTTTTGATTTACATGTATTTTGTCATCTGCAAATGCTTTCAATATGGGCTAGTCCAAAATTTTGTCATTTGTAAATGTTTAGGTTCAGATCAGACTATACAGAACCTTTCGTTCCTATTGAAAGACAGACAGGACTCTGAAATCCTCATTATTTTTGTTTCTCAGGGAAAACTGTTCCCTGTCTAGTGTATAAAGAATCATGTTTAGTTTAGCACTGTTGCACTACTTACAGACAACTGTCAAGGTAGCAATTTTTTACATTTTGCCAATTTGTTTCTCGCTATGTGAATTCCTCCCACACAACTACCTGCCATTTTTTTGTACTATCATATTCCGTTGCTATAATATTGTATCTATTAGTGTATATGAATGAAGATACAGTTGATCTGCATTGAGCTATTGATAATAGATGTTTTTTTTGAAAAATTGATTTACAATGCATTGGTGTTGTTCACTCTATTATAAATGCATTATGTCTCTGAGGGAAAAAAAAAGCTCATTAAATGCAACGAACACTAAAACTGCATTTAGATAGCAGCACTGGAGACATTTTTATCTGAAATAGGCCAGTACTTTTTTCAACTTTACCCATAAACAGAGATCCAGATAGAGGGAGTAATTTTGACTTCAAAACTGAAAATATGAAATAATTTCGACTAAACCCTATGTTTTGGGTACTCATTAGAATCATCTCATCGAGACGATTTTAATGAGTACCCACAACATAGGATTTGGATGAGAAATTATGGATTTACTTTAAACCATCACTCCCTCTTATCTGGAGCTCAGCATAAAGCCATATTTCACAAGTTGTTACATTTTCCTTTGTGCTTTTAAATCCATGTGGGCTATGCTCTGCAAAAAAGCGGTTTAACCCTTTACCAGACAATCCCTGGTTTTTAAGACCCTGAGATAGAAGCCTTTTGAAAAAAATTGTGGGAAAAGGAGGAAATGCTGGTAACCAGCATTTTCTCCTTTTCCCACAATGTTTTCTACCCTGCTGGAAACAAATTTCATATTCTGAGTTACGTTCATATTGTCGTCTGCAAGTGCTTTCAATATGGACAAGTCAAAAATATTGCCGTTTGGTATAGAGTTAAATAGAGTTATCTGGAGCTCAGCTAAAGTCATATTTCACAAGTTGCTACATTTTCCTTTGTGCTTTTAAATCCATGTGGACTATGCTCTGCAAAACAGCGGTTTAACCCTTTACCAGACAATCCCTGGTTTTTACGACCCTGAGATAGAAGCCTTTTGAAAACATTGTGAGAAAAGGAGAAAATGTTGGTAACCAGCATTTTCTCCTTTTCCCACAATGTTTTCTTCTCTGCTAGAAACAAATTTGATATTCTGAGTTACGTTCATTTTGTCGTCTGCAAGTGCTTTCAATATCGACAAGTCAAAAACATAGGTGTTTGGTATAGAGTTAAATCCATGTGGGCTATGCTCTGCAAAAAAGGGATTTAACCCTTTACCAGACAATCCCTGGTTTTTACAACTCTAAGATTGAAGCCTCTTGAAAACATTGTGGGAAAAGGAGAAAATGCTGGTAACCAGCATTTTGTCTTTTTCTCACAATGTTTTCTACCCTTCACAAAAAAAAAATCAAAATTTCAGTCACTTTCATTTTGTCGTCTACAAATGCTTTCAATTAATTTGGACCAGTCTAAGATTTTGTCATTTGGTAATGAGTTAATAATTTCCTTTTCCCACAATGTTTTCTACCCTGCTGGAAGCAAATTTCAATTTTTGAGTAACCTTTATTTTGTAGTCTGCAAATGCTTCCAATTTGGACCAGTCTAAAATTTTGTCGTTCGGGAAAGGGTTAGTGCATCTTCAATAAGTATTGACCCATGTCAGTCTGCACAGAACATGCAGGTTGACCTTGTTCAATACATTTTACCATTGGTCAATTTTCAACATGCCCAAGGACCATTCTACCTCATAATTAAGTTGATTTTTGGATAAAATGGATTTTATAGGTCCACATTATTACGACGATTTGCTGTGCTTCAGATACTTTGCATCATAGATATGCATTTAACTTGTTACCAAACGACAAACGTTATCTGCGCATGTCATATTCTTTGAAGATTCAACTGTCTTATATGACGCATCACTTGCCCTGAAAGCGGGCAAACTATAATATTACGCTCTATAAAGTAGCAATGTAGCAAATAGCTTTTATCAATATGTTTGAGGAGAAATTAGACCTGCTTTAGCTCCAGATTTCTCTAAACTGCTGATCATAGTTGAGTGAATTGCACAAGGTAGCGTTTTATTGAGTAAACGTTTAATATGGTTTGAAATTCAAAGTAACGGTTGTCACGTAGGAAAGTGGTTCAGTTCTGTACTAAAGATGCCCAAATTAGATAGATGAGTATTTATAGAATGCCATCTAGCGGGAGATACTGAATGACAAAATTTTAGGTTTGTCCAAATCGAAGCATTTGCAGACGACAAAATAAAAGTGAATGAAAATTTGAAATTTGTTTTGTGAAGGGTAGAAAACATTGTGGGTAAAGGAGAAAATGCTGGTTACCAGCATTTTCTCCTTTTCCCACAAATGTTTTCTAAAGGCTTCTTGTTCAAGGTTGTCAAAAGTAAGGATTGTGTGGTAATGGGTTAACCCCCTTTTCTCAGAGATGGGCTCATGACTAATAAAAACAGGGTAGCTGTTGCACCCAATAAACACAAAATGTCTTCTTCATGTATTGCCAACATGGCTTCAAAACCAGACCACAGATTGAAAGGCAGTAATGCACAAAATCATAAGACTGAATAAAAGCAACTGAAAATAAAACCATTTTTTCCCTGCCCTCCATATTTTTGAAGGATATTTTTGCAGTGGTTTCCACTGATTTCAAATAATTTTTTATTGTAGTTTGATTGTAAAGATATTATTCATTTTATATTGCACTTTTGTATTTTCTCTTTAATGCTTCTCATCTTCCTTATGAAATGAGAAGTTCGAAAAAATTCAAAATGAGATGCTGAGATACTGTTACCCTTTTTACCAGATGAAGAAATACAGCCCTGCTTAAATCCTTACAAAACAACAAAATTTCAGACTAGTCCAAATCAAAAGCATTTGCAGATAACAAAATAAAAGTAAATCAAAAATTGAAATTTGATTTGGGATGGGTAGAAAACATTGTGGGAAAAGGAGAAAATGCTGGTTACCAGCATTTTCTCCTTTTCCCACAATGTTTTCAAAAGCTTTCTTTCTCAGGGTCGTTAAAAGTCGGGATTGTGTGGTAAAGAGTTACATTGAAAGTATTAATTTTTACAAATGAATATTTCAATGTTACTCAAATGTTGTGATATTTCTTTGATAGCCTAGAGAATATTTTTGGAAAAGGAGAAAATACTGGTTACTATCATTTCCTCTTTTTCCCACAATGTTTTCAAAGGGTTTCTTTCCCAATATTCTTAAAAGTTGACTTTGTGTGGTAAAGGGTTAACTAAAAGACTGAAAAGAAAAAAAGACAATTTTCATCCGGTAGTATAAGAACCAAATTTTCACAAATTTTAGGATCAAATTCTGTCCAAAATGACCAAAGCTGAAAGTTTAGATAAAAAATCAGACTGCACATTTTGTGCAGTCTGATCTTGATCTACACTACCAGCAAATGGAACTCTAGATGTGAAAGATGCTTTAAAGAATTAACTCTCTACCAAACCACATAATTATAGACCGGTCTAAACTGAAAGCATTTGCAGATGAAAAAATAAATGTGACTCAAAAGTTGAAATTTGGATTGAGAAGGGTAGAAAACATTGTAGGAAAAGGAGAAACACAATGTTTTCAAAAGGCTTCTTTCTCAATGTTTTTAAAGTCAGGATTGTGTGGAAAAGTGTTCATATGATTTTTATTGAATTTGCAAGGGAAATGGGCCAAAATCGTGACGTGCAATTTTCCTTTTATCAGAACATCTGGGATCTTCCCCTGTGGAGGAAGGCTCTTAGAAATATTGTTCTTAACAGCATGTTCTCCTTTTCCCACAATGCTATGTACCCTTTCACGGAAAAATCCCACCATTCAAACTACATATAGTTCATTGTCTGTAAATACTTTCAGTTTGTATAAGTTTCAATCATTTTACCTAAATTAAGAGTAAAATCATGCGATAGTGCTGCATTTCCAGCAAAACTTTGAACTCGTCTGAATTCAAAGCATAAGCAGACGACACATCAAATATGGTATAAAGATCATGGTTTGCCTTTGACAGAGAAGAAAACTTTTTGTGAAAATCAGAAAAGGCCGGTTACCAGCATTTCTTTCCTTTTCTCCACAGTGTTTTCTAAAGCATTCTTCCACTTAAAACTCATGATTATGAGGGACAGGGTTCACCAATGTACCACACCGCAAAATTTTAGACCTATCCAAATTGAAAGCATTTGCAGACAACAATTTTATAGTGGCTCAAATGACACAATTTTTCTTTGATAGGGTCAAAAACTTTGTGGGAAAAGGAGAAAATGCTGGTTACAAGCATTTTCTCCTTTTCCCTCGATGTTTTCAGGAGGCTTCTTCTTCGTTAAAAGGCGTCATTGTGTGGTAAAGGGTTAACCAATGAAAAGCTTGTATTCTGGAATGCATAATCTTTTGTTGTTGTTGGAACAGTTTGTTCCAATTCATCTTGGCAATTTTATGCATTCCTCTGATGCCAGATGGATTGTATTTAACTCTTTACTTAACAACAGATAATTTAGACTGGTCAAAATTAAAAGCAATTGCAGACGACAAATTAAATGTGGTAAAAATGACTGGATTTATCTATGAAATGTTTGAAAATATAGTGGGAAAAGGAGAAAATGCTGGTTACCAGCAGTGTTTTCAAAAGCTTTCTATCTAAGGGTCGTCAAAGCTTGGGATTATGCAGTTTAGGGTTAACTCTTTACCAGAAGGCAAAGTTTTCAACCTTCTAAGCTAAAAGTATTTTTAGATGACAAATAAACAGAATAAAGTGGTAAGATCTGTCTCTGAATGGATAGGAAACATTTTGAAAAAAGGCTGATGACCAACATTTTCCTCCCTAATTCTAACAATATTTTCCTGGTCCCTGGAGTTAGTTAACTCTTTACCAAACAACAACATTTTAGACTGGTCCAAATGGAAAACATTTGCAGATGACAAAATAAACGAAACTCAAAAAATGAAATTTGTTTCCAGCAAGGTTGAAAACATAGTGGGAAAAGGAGAAAAAAATGCTGGTTACCAGCACTTTTTCTTTTTCCCACAATGCTTTCAAAAGTCTCCTTTCTCAGGGTTCTTTTAACCCTTTACTCCATAGATACTCATTTCTATGCATTACTTGTAGGAGCCTTTTGAAAACATTGTGGCAAAAGGTGAAATTGCTCGCGACGAGCAATTTCACCTTTTGTCACAATGTTTTCTATGCTATCAAAAGATGTCATACACAGATAAGAAATGGTTTCATCCTTACCGTTATTTAGGGTCAATTAGAGATACCATAGAAATGTCCTATGGGATAAAGGGTTAAAGTCGGGATTGTGTGCTAAAGTGTTAAAACATGGGACTGATTGTTCGGAAAAAATTTGATCCTTACAGAACGTTCAACAACTTTAGCTGCCCTTTTTGACCAAAGTATATCAAGATCAGACTGCTCAAAATGTGCAGTCTGATTACAGAACACACACTGTGTACTTTCACAGACATTCTGACAAGAGCGTCCTTGAAATTGCAATGCGTTGGATCTTATTCTTGGAGTTGGATTTTTTCTGTACTATAGGGATTAACTTTTACCACAAAATCCTACTATTTCAAAATGCGATGAAATTTAGGGCTGTTGAAAACATTCTGCAAAAAGGAGAAAATGCTTGTAACCAGCATTTTGTCCTTTCCCCATAATGTTTGCTGCCCTTTCAACAACGAATCTCATCAGTAGAGCTCCAGCCTTTTTGTTATATGAAGTTTGCTTACACATTTGGCAAGTCTAAAAAGTTATCATTATGGTAAAGGATAAACATGGGTTGGCAAGGTTGTATAACAGATCTCTTCATAACAATTAAGCCTCAAAGCACATTTCAGAACTGTAGCTGCCTCTGCAGCCAGTATAGATAAAGATCTTGCTGCATATTTTGTGCAGCCTGATCTTTGATCTACACTGTCCCCTCTTATGGGACACTGAAGACCAAAACAAACACGGAATCGCAATTTTCTGGGTTGTATTACCAGGATGATAATGTCTGATTGGATTTTAATTGCGTTAACAGCAATTTGTGGTTTTTGTGGTATTTGTGGTATTTGTCTAAGACAATTATACCACTTTGAGTTCAATATTGAATTTTGAAGACCACATAATTATCATACTCTGAGCAAAGCAGAAGCAAATGAACCCTATTAAACTCTTTTTTTTTTTTTTTCAGACACATGGTTTTTTGGGTAACACTTTGATATGTATTTGGAAATGGCATGTTGAAATACACTGGGTGAGGCCATCGAGTGTGGAAATACCAATTTTTGATTTAAAATAGCTCACTGGCTCAAAGCCTTCTATGTCTACTGATCGCTTGGTCCAAGGCCTTTTTCTTTCCCGAGCCCCGGTAGCTCAGTCGGTAGCGAACAGGACTTGAGAAAAGGGGGTCGTGAGTTTGATTCAGGTTAGGCCAATGTCTTTCCGAGAATTGACGATAGTCATTCTGACAGGATTCATTCCTCTCTCACCATAAATCGTTATTTCGAGGATGGTTATATGGGAAAGCAGCCAGTGGCTTGAAAAGAATTTTGTGCGGAATACTGGTTAACAGAAACTCCAGGTAAGCATGGATAGGTGCACTGGCAGGTGCGATATAATTGAAATAATAAACCCCATACAATCAATTAACCTACGCTTTTTTTTATTCTAAAACCAGTTTTTACTTGGGCTTGTTCATCCTATAAATGCATGTTACTACATGAGATATTGCATGAATATTTATAGATCAAATTCACTGATTGTAATGTTGGGAATGAAATATTTACAACCAAAGATAATTCATATCAAAATCATAGCTTTCAGGTACAAACTTAAAATTATTCAATAAATTTACAGGGTTTCTCTCTCTATCCATCATGCATTCTACTGTCAAGGGACATTACTCCTGACTCTCCTAATGATCCAAGGGAGACCACCAATACACAAATAATCCCAAGTTTGTCATGAGTACTCTCCCTTCAGCCAAAAAGGTATTCATATGCTTAGTAGGTTAACATTCAAACAAACATTTGAATATTTTCTCTTTTTCTTTTAAATTATTAATTTTGCACGATGGCTTTCATGACAAATACCACTCAAGTGTTTTCAATGCTTTGATTTTTTTCTGCACTGAAATCAGGGTAAGTGGTTAAGACACTAACTACCCATGTTGGAATCTAAAGTTTGATTATAATCAGTGCTGCATAGCATCTTAAACCCTTTACTAAATAATCCCTGGAAGAAGAAGCATTCTGAAAACACTGTGGGAAAAGGGGAAAATACTGATAATCAGCATTTCCTCCTTTTCTCACAATGCTTTCTACTCTGCCAAAGTCAAGTTTCAATTTTTGAGACACATTTTTGTCGTCTGCAAATGCTTTCAATTTCAACTTGTGTAAACTTTTGTCTTTAGGTAAAGAGTTAACCTTCGGCCACACAACATTTTGGACTCATCCAAGAACAAAGCACTTGAAGACAACAAAATAAATACTAGAGCTATCACTTAACGTGATCATACCCCTCACCAGCTCCTTACCACCAAACAGGTCTTTGTCACAGAATGCAGAATTGTTGAGTACAAAAGTAAGAGTTGAACATGAGCGGCAAATTGTCGCAAGATACGCACATCTTACCCCAAGTTGTTAAGCTGGGGCATGCACTGGACCAAATTCAAGTATGAAAAACGACAAAGGGCAATAACTCAAAAATTAAGCGAGCAAGAGTTATGCTTCCTGTGCACTGCACTCCCCCTTGATGAGATCTATCCATCCATGAAATTTCATAACCCGAACTAGTATAGTTTTGGGGATATGCTCCGGACAAAATTCAAGTATGAAAAACAACAAAGGGCAATAACTCAAAAATAAAGGGAGCAAAAGTTATGATTCCTAATCACTGCACTCCCCCTTGATGAGATCTATCCACCAATGAAATTTCATAACCCTAGCTAGTATAGTTTTGGAGATATTCGCCGAACCAAATTCAAGTATGAAAAACGACAAAGGGCAATAACTCAAAAATTAAGCGAGCAAGAGTTATGATTCCTGTGCACTGCACTCCCCCTTGATGAGGTCTATCCATCCATGAAATTTCATAACCCTAGCTAGTATAATTTTGGGATACGCTCCGGACAAAATTCAAGTATGAAAAACAACAAAGGGCAATAACTCAAAAATTAAGGGAGCAAAAGTTATGATTCCTAAGCACTGCACTCCCCCTTGATGAGATCTATCCACCCATGAAATTTCATAACCCTAGCTAGTATAGTTTTGGAGATACGCTCCGGACCAAATTCAAGTATTAAAAACGACAGAGGGCAATAACTCAAAAATTAAGGAAGCAGGAGTTATAATTCCTGTGCACTGCACTCCCCCTTGGTGAGATCTATCCACCCATGAAATTTCATAATGCTAGCTAGTACAGTTTTGGAGATACGCTCCGAACAAAATTCAAGTATAAAAAACCAACAAAGGGCAATAACTCAAAAATTAAGCTAGCAAGAGTTATGATTCCTGTGCACTGCACTCCTGCTCGATGAGATCTATCCACCCATGAAATTTCATAAGCCTAGCTAGTATAGTTTTGGAGATATGCTCCGGACAAAATTCAAGTATGAAAAAGAAATTTGTCCAGAATCATCAAAGGGCCATAACTCCATGAAACCTAAATAAACCATAACCAAAATAGGATATGCACATCTCTGCTTTATACTGAGTCTATTTGTGTAGTTTGAACCAAATCTGTCCAATAGTTGATGAGAAAAAGAGCGGACAAGAAATTTCATGAAAGGGCCATAACTCAGTGAAAAATCAATGAACCATAACAAACATTTTATATGCACATCTCTGCTTGATACTGAGTTTACCTGTGAAGTTTGAATAAAATTCGTCTTGTAGTTTATGAGAAATAGAGCGGACAAAAAGCTACAGACCGACCGACCGACAAGCTGACTCCTATATACCCCCCAAACAGAGTTTTGTGGGGTATAATGAATTAAAAATTGTTTTAGGATGGGTGGAAACATTGTGGGAAAAGGCGAAATTGCTGGAAACCAGCATTTTTCGCTTTTCCTACCATGTTCTCTACTCTATCAAAGAAAAGTTTCGGCCATAAATGCTTTCAATTTGGATTCAAATTTGTTGTAGAAAAGGTTTGATTGATTGATTGTATGATATTCAATGCTGTTTTCAACACTATTTCAATTATCTAACAGCTACCAGTGCACCTACCCATGCTTTTTCTTGAGTTTCTTTACCAGTACTCTCCACAATATTCTTTCTATGCCAGTGGGAAGTGTGAAAAAAGTGCAGAAAAGGGAGAAATGCTGGTTACCAGTATTTTCACCCTTTCCCACATGTTTTCAAAAGCTTTCTTTCTCAGGGTCATTAAAACACAGGATTGTGTGGTATAAGGCTAACCATTCACTGCATGACAAAGAATGTTAACTCTTTACCACACAATCCCGGCTTTTACCGACCCAGAAAAAGAAAGCCTTTGAAAACATTGTGGGAAAAGGATAAAATGCTGGTGACCAGCATTTCCTCTTTTTCCCACAATGTTTACCCTTTCCAGATAAAATTTCAAGTTTTGATTTACATTCATTTTGTCGTCTGCAAATGCTTTCAATTTGTACTAGTCCAAAATTTTGTCATTTGGTAAAGAGTTCTCTAGAGTGAATGAATTTGCAGATGACAATTTATAGCCACTAAATTTTTTCATTATCAATTATGAAATAGTCGTATCTCTTTGATAGGGTAAAAATCATTGTCGGAAAGGGAGAAAATGGTTTTTACCAACACTCTCCATCTCAGGATTGTTAACTCTTTACTCAACGACAAAATTTCAGGCTGGTCCAAATTCAAAGCATTTGCAGACAACAAAAAAAAACATTTTCGATGAAAGTTTTATGTCGAAAAAGGAGAATAACTGTGTCAAAAATAGCTCGATGATCACCTGCTGTACTGATATTTATTGTCAATTTTTGATTTGTCTTCAACAAAGTAGTAAGATTTGATGTAGGGGAGAAAGTGCTGATTCCTGGCATTTTTTCTTCTTTTCCGACAATATTATAAAAACTCCTCTGCTTTAGGTTTGTAAGAATACAAATTTGTTTGCAAAGTATTGATTCTAAAGGAGACAAAATTGCAGACTTGTTGTTTTGTGAGAGAAAAACCAAACCATTGGTTAATGTCAAAATAACCATCAATCAACTAACCTTCTTTGAGGATGCAAATTACCTCTTCACTCTTATGCCACACAATCCTGATTATCAACAACCTTAACTCCTTACCAAATGACAAAAGTTTAGCCTTGTCCAAATTGAAAGCATTAAATTTTGCAGACTACAAAATAAAAGTGACTGAAAAATTTGAAATTTGTTTTGTGAAGGGTAGAAAACATTGTGGGAAAAGGAGAAAATGCTGGTTACCAGCATTTTCTCCTTTTCCCATAATGTTTTCAAAAGGCATGTGTCTGAGGGTTGTTGAAAGTAGGGATTGTGTGGTAAAAGGTTAATATAATAAAGAAGGCTTTTGAAAATGAAGTGGGGAAAGGTGAAAAAGAATGGCTACCAACATTTTCTCCTTTTCCCACTCTGTTTTCTACCTCACCCCAAAAAAATTTTTGCATCATTTCGAACCTGATTTAATGTTTTGTCTGCAAACTTTCTTTGAATTTGAACCAGCGTAAAATTTTATAGATCAAGATAAAACTGCACTGAACATGCTGTCTGATCACTGATCTTCAATGCCCAACACTTTGAGAGACATATCAGAAATTTTTTGTCCACTGATTTTCCCTGTCTTTCACTGAGTTACCAGCATTATCTGCTTTTCCCACAATGTTTTCTAAAGGCCTCTTTCTCAGGGTTGTTAAAAAGTCAGGATTGTGCGATAAAAAGTTAACTCTTTAACACATAATGACAACTTTTAATGCCCCTAGGAAAGAAGCCTTATGAAAACATGGCGGGAAAAGGAGAAAATGCTGGTAATCAGCATTTTCTCCTTTTTCCACAATGTTTTTTATCCCATCAAGGAAAAATTGTACCACTTGAGCCACATTGAAATTGTCGTCTGCAAATGCTTTCAATTTAGACAAGGCTAAATTGTTTTCATCTGGTAAAGAGTTAAACAGTTACTGCAAGGTAAATCTGTCTTTTTAGACATGTGCCACTTTTACCCAGAACATTTGCCATTTTATGCTGCAACCATTAACCCTTTACTAAACAATCAGAGATAGAAGCCTTTTGAAAACATTGTGGGAAAAGGAGAAAATACTGGTAACCAGCATTTTCTCCCTTTCCCACAATGTTTTCTGCCCTGCTGGAAATTAATTTCAATTTTTGAGTTACATTTATTTTGTTGTCTGCAAGTGCTTTCAATTTGGACCTGTCTAAAATTTTGTCGTTTGGTAAAGGGTTAACCCTTTACAACACAAGAAAATTTTAGATTAGTCCAAATTGAAAGCATTTGTAGACGACATAATAAAGATGATGAAAATATAGAAATTTGTTCTGAGAAGGGGAGAAGACACTGTGGGAAAAGGAAGAAAATGCTGGTTACCAGCATTTTCTCCTTTTCCCATAGTGTTTTCAAAAGGCTTCTTTCTCAGGGGCGTCAAAAGTAGGGATTGTGTGGTAATGGGTTAAACAAATACTGGGATAAATAAATCTACAGCAAAGTAGTTCAGAGCACTTGAAAAGCTACAAAATATTCCAAACTTTCTCAGTTATGTGATTTTAAAATACGAAAAATGAAATATTACTGAACATGAAGACACAAAACGGGAAATAGATGCACTCATACACGTCAATACCAATAATTTTTATCTCTTTACCCAACAACAAGATCTTGCACTTGTCAATTGAAAACATTTATAGACAAATTTAACCCCACATTGTTTTTTAAAAGGCTTTTTCCATAGGGTTGTTCAGTCTTGATTGATTGTATGGGGTGTTTACCGCTTATTTTAATAATCAGTGATACTGCGGCAGCCAGTTCACTTATCCATGCTTTCCTGGGTTTTTTTTTTTTTACCTGTATTCCGTATAATATTCTTTTAACCTTTTCCTAGGTAATCCTTGGTTTTTATGACCCTAAGATAGAAGTCTTTTGAAAACATTACGGGAAAAGGAGAAATGCTGGTAACCACCATTTTCTCCTTTTCCCACAATGTTTTCCACCCTGTCGAAAACAATATCACTTCTTGAGTTATGTTTATTTTGTCGTTTGCAATTGCTTTCAATTTGGACAAGTCTAAAATTTTGTCGTTTGGTGAAGAGTTAAAGCTTTCCTAAATCGATAGGTGAGTGCAACACTATTCTAAGTGCATTGTACAGGCACTTAGAATAGTGTTGCACTCACCTATTGAAACAACCACTGCCAAAATAATGGTTCGCAGAGAGAGAGGAAAGAATCCTGTCAGGACTTTCAACATTCCTCTGAAAGAAATCATTCAAACCAACAACCTCCTGTTCTTAAGTCCTGTATACTATTGACCATGCTACCACAGCGCTACTAGGGCTGTTCAAAGTAGGAATTGTTGGGTCTAAGGTTGAAATATAGGAAATTGTTGTAAAGACTTAAGATATATATCTATCTTTCTTTTTTTTCTATTTTCAGGTTGTAAGTAGAAGCTACGTAGAAGAAACCTATGCCCATTCCACCAGATAGTTTGTAGAGATTTTCTCATACAGCACCAGTCCTATCATCCTCATTTTGAGTATAACTCAGTGTGAAAAAAGAGAGGAGCAGAATTTTCACCTTGCAGAATGCCACCACATGACTGCATTACTGTGCTGCATTACTGTTGAGCTCCAGAAGTGTCCTGTGTTCCAGATTTTTTAATTTTTAATTTTCTGAAAGCAAAATACTAATATGATAAATAATATTCAATCAGTAATTCACTTAAGTAAAATAATATTCAATTAACCATAAAATCCTATCTGGTCAACCCTTTACCAAACAATCCTTAACAACCCTGAGAAGTGGGCCTTTTATAGACATTGTGAGAAAAGGAGACAATGCTGGTAAACAGCATTTTCTCTTTTTCCCACAATGTTTTCCTGACTATCTGATACAAATCCCATTATTTGTGCCATATATATTTTTTTTTGTTTGCAAGTGCTTTTAAATTGGACTGTCTAAAATATTGTTGTGTGAGAAAGAGTCAAAACGAAACACTATTTTGATATATAAACGGTATTATTTTGTTTCATTGATTTAGTTTACTGTAATATGTATTTCGTTTGTCTATGTTTACAAAACCCTATATTTCTCAGGCTAAGAAAAATTAAAGACTAATGAAGACTCAAGGTATTAAAAAGCTTTCATAACCTTTTTATATTGGCTGTCTTTATGTTAAACCTTTACCGCACAATCCTGTGTTTAATTATTCAAATGAAGAAGGCTTTCAAAAGCATAGTTGGATTAGGCAAAAATGCTTTTTACCAGCATTTCCTCCTTTTCCACCAATGTTTTCCACCCTTACAAACAATGTTTTCCACCCTAACACAGACAAAAATCTTCATTTCAGCTACATTTGTTTTGTTGTCTGCAAATTTTTGCAACTAGGTCAAGTAAAAATTTGGTTGTTTGGTCGTTTGGTAAAGTTGAACTACAAGATAGGGAATGCTTGCTTACACTGTGAGCAAACTGTTTAACCAATGATGTGGTGTTATCATCAAATCTAGAAAATTCTTGAGAAGAAAACTAAGAACAGTATTAAGAATCGTTGGTGAATACAGACTCAGGGGAGATTAAAAGTAAATAGCTTGAAAGGTGCAGTGAGATCTTTAATCTTCAGTACACTATCTGTTTTGTCATTTTTGACAAAAGCAATATTGAAATTGCATATATTTAGGTATTTTTCTTCAGTACACTATCTGTTTTGTCATCTTTGACAAAAGAAATATTGCATATATTTGGGTATTTTTCTTCAGTACACTATCTGTTTTGTCATCTTTGACAAAACCAATATTGCATATATTTGGGTATTTTTCTTCAGTACACTATCTGTTTCGTCATCTTTGACAAAAGCAATATTGAAATTGCATAAACAGCTGTATTTGGGTATTTTTTTCTAACTACAAAAAGTCAATTGGGTTTGGTAGAGAGCTCCAAGGGTTCATAAATGGGCCATGCTTTGGCAAAAGGGGGCTTAATGCCTCTCTGTGATGCATCATTCCAAACAAATCATCACAAAACTATGGATCCATTAACATTTTACCAAACGACAAAATTTTAGACTGGTTCGATTTGAAAGTATCTGTAGACGAAAAATCAAATGTGAATCAAAAATTAGATTTGGGAAGGGTAGAAAACGTTGTTGGAGAAGGAGAAAATGATGGTTACCAGCATTTTATTCTTTTCCCAAAATGTTTTCAAAAGCTTTCCCTCTAAAGGTCGTTAAAGGTCAGGATTGTGTGTTAAAGAGTTAACTCTTTACCACACTATCCCGACTTATGACACCCCTGGGACAGAAGTCTTTAGAAAACATTGTGGGAAAAGGAGAACATACTGGTAACCAGCATTTTCTCCTTTTCCTACAATGTTTTCTAAAATTTACGAAACAAATTTCAAATTTATTTTGTAGTCTGCAAATGCTTTCAATCTAGACAAACCAAAAATGTTGTCGTTTGGTAAAGAGTTAACTCTTTACCACACAATCCCGACTTACGACAACCCTGGGACAGAAGCCTTTAATAAACATTGTGGGAAAAGGAGAAAATGCTGGTAACCAGCATTTTTTTCCTTTTCAAACAAAGTTTTCTCCCCTGTCAAAGAGAAATTGAACCATTTGAGCCACACTGAAATTGTTGTCTGCAAATGCTTTCAATATGGAAAAGGCTAAAATTTTGTCGTCTGGTAAAGGATTGAATTCATTCACTTTAACAATCAACTGATTCTGGCAGTTGAAACATCCTCTGACGAGTAGAAAATTTTAACGAATAGCAAAGAGTTTCGACCCATGTCAGCCTTGTCACTGCGCAGGCTGACAAGGGTCAATACTTGTTGCAATATACCAAGCCCCCTTTTCCCAGAATATGGCCAAATTGTCATTCATGTCATACCTTAAACATTCAATCCATTCAACATATGATATATTTTATCGCTTTTTTAAGTACGTCATGTTGTTCTCATTATTTGTAAGGCTTGTAAATATTTTGGTCAGTGTCTCATTTAGAGGCATTCTATTTTTATACCAAATTTCATTTAAATTTTATGTTGTATTAATTTTTGTTTTATGTTACAGTAAGTCTTTGTTTCTTTTTGGTTTTAACTCCTTTCGAAACAACATAGTTTTAAGCTTGTCCAAATTGAAAACATTTGTAGACAACATATTGCATGCTACTAAAACGATTCAATTTGATTTTGACAAATAGAGAAAACATTGTTGAAAAAGTAGAAAATGCTCTTCACCAGAATTTATCCTTTTCTCACAATGTTTAGAAAAGTCTTCTTTCTCATGGTTGATGAAACTTTGGATTGTGTGGAAAGGATTTGATACCACTAACAACTCAAAAGCCCGATACAGTTCTGTAGTGTCTTATAATGACCAAAAAAATCAAAGCAGGTGCTCAAATGCGATTTAATTAAAATCTTACCCACTTTTGGCAGTTATTGTCTCTTTAATACTGAGAGTTATTTCCAGACAAATTGGAGATGTCCTTTAACTCTTTACCAAATAACAAAATTTTGGACTACTCCAAATCGAAAGCATTTGCAGACGACAAAATAAATGCGAATCAAAAATTAATTTTTGATTTTGGGAGTGTAGAAAACATTGTGGGAAAAGGAGAAAATGTGTTTACCTGGATTTTCTCCTTTTCCCACAATGTTTTCAAAAAACTTCTAACTCCGGGTAGTTAAAAGTCAGGATTGTGTGGTAAAGAGTTAAACAACAGACAGTCTAAGAATCGAGGATTCAAAGAAGACATGTGAAGACTGTGCATTTCAAAAACATTATCAGATGACAATTACTTAAGATGGATTAATTTTATCTTTCAAAGGTAGAACAGTAGATGAAAAAACCCTGTCCCTAGCTTGATATAGATCTTAAAAAGCTTTTTTTTTTTTTAAATTGTCTTTTTTTGTTTTACTCCTACATTAAAATTTTGTCATCTATCAGTGCCATATTGCATATATTTACATTTTGCATTTTCACCTGTGACCTGAATCTAGGAGAATGAACCTCAGTCTATTAACTATTGATTTCTTCAACCGTTCACTACATAATCTCAAGTTTTAATGATCCTGAAAACAGAAAACAATTTCTGAAAAACATTGTAGGAAAGAAGAAATGTTGGTGACCAATATTTTCTTTTTTTCCCATATTGTTTTCCATGCTCTAGCTCTTTACCAAACAACATAATTTTAGACTAGTTAAAATTGGAAGTATTTGCAGAAGACATAATGAATATGACTCAAACACAGTGAAACTTGACTTTTAAAGAGTAGAAAACATTGTGGGAAAAGGAGAAAATGCTGGTTACCAGCATTTTCTCCTTTTCCCACTATGTTTTCAGAAGGCTTCTTCCTCTGGGCGTAAAAACCAGGGATTGTTTTGTAAAGGATTAACCCATTACCAAACGACAATATTTTAGACTTGTCCAAATCGAAAGCATTTGCAGACGACAAAATAAGAGTGACTGAAAATTTGAAATTTGTTTTATGAAGGGTAGAAAACATTGTGGGAAAAGGAGAAAATGCTGGTTACCAGCATTTTCTCCTTTTCCCACAATGTTTTCCAAAAGCTTCTTTCTCAGGGGCGTCAAAAGTAGGGATTGTGTGGTAATGGGTTAATAAAAAGATACTACAATGTCATGCGCCACCGTACCTTCGTTTAATTTGTCTTTTGTAAATCCTTTCGAGGTTTTCAAGTCTTAAATTTTGTTGTTTGATAATGAGCAAAAAGATCTGCAAGTGACAGGTCAAAAAGGAATGTGCCATGCTCTGGTAAAAGGGAATTAACTCTTTACCACAAGACAAAATTTTAGACTGGTTCAAACTGAAAGCATTTGCAGACGACAAAATAAAGGTGACTGAAAAATTGAAATTTGTTCTGGGAAGGGTAGAAAACACTGTGGGAAAAGGAGAAAATGCTGGTTACCAGCATTTTCTCCTTTTCCCACATTGTTTTCAGAAGGCTTCTTTCTCAGGGGCGTCAAAAGTAGGGATTGTGTGGTAATGGGTTAACTCTTTACCAAAGGACAAAATTTAGGACTTGATGAAATTGAAAGCACTAGCAGACGACAAATCAAATGTCCTTCAGTAATTATTTCTGTCTATGATAGGATAAAAAACATTGTGGGAAAAGGAGAAAATGCTGGTTACTAGCATTTACTCCTTTTCCCTCAATGTTTTCAAAAGCCTTCTGCAGGGTCGTTAAAAGTATTGATTGTGTGGTACAGAGATAACTCTTTCCCAGACAAAAATATTTCAGACTGTTCTAATTTGAAAATACTTGCTGACGACAGATTTTTTATGGCAGAAAATGATGTCAATTGTATCAGGTAGTAAAGAAAACATTGTGGGAAAAGGAAAAAAATCCTGGTTAGCATAATTTTCTCCTTTTCCCACGTTGTTTTCAAAAGGCCTACTTCTCAGCATCATACAAACTTGAGATTGTGTGGTAAAGGCTTAATGCATCTCTGTGATGCTTAGTACCAAACAAGTCAGAGCGCAGTCATGTATCAATCAAGTCTATTTTGAATAGCGTTCAACTGAATCCTGAGGTAAACTGATCCTTGGACATGCAGAAATTTTACTAATAGCAGATCTCCAGATTCGAGGGGGTGATGGTATTCTATATCCATTATCTATCTTCCAAACCCTATGTTGTGGGAACTCATTAGAATTGCGTTGATGAGACCATTCTAATGAGTACCCATTACACAGGATTTAGTGGACAACAACTAATGTTTTCATTTTAACCCTTTACCCCATAAGGCATTTCTGTGGTATCTCTAATTGACCCTAAATAACAGCAAGGATGAAGCCGTTTCTTATGTGTATAATTATGACACCTTTTGATAGCATAGAAAACATTGTGACAAAAGGCGAAATTTCTCATGAAGAGCAATTTCACCTGTTGCCACAATGTTTTCTAAAGGCTCCTACAAGCAATGCATAGAAATGAGTATATATGGAGTAAAGTGTTAAAATCAAAATCACACCCTTTATCTGGAGCTCTGTAATAGCAAAGATTTTTACGCAGGTCAGCTTTTGCAGGCTGATCTGGGCTGATACTTTATGCAAGCTGACCTAGGCAGATACTTAATGCAGATGCATTAACTCTTTACCAGACTACAAAATTTTGGACCAGTCCAAATTGAAAGCATTTGCAGTCGACAAAATAAGAGTTAATTCTTTACCACACAATCCCCACTTTTAACAACCTGATAAAGAAGCCTTTTGAAAGCATGGTGGGAAAAGGAGAAAATGCTGGTTACCAGCATTTTCTCTTTTTCCCACAATGTTTTCTACCCTTCCCAAACCAAATTTCAAATTTTTAGTCGCAATTATTTTGTCGGACTGGTCCAAAATTTTGTCGTCTGATAAAGAGTTTAGCCCCCTTTTCACAGATCATGGTTCAATCAATAAGGAAGAAACAGCCATTCAAAATAATTTAGGAAGAATGTTTTGTATGCCTCACCAATTCAAATAAAAAAAATTATCCAAACAAGTAGATTGTAAATTTTCCATTCATAGACAAGTTTCTTAAACTGTTATGATTATGGCAGACATTCTATAGGTTAAGTTCACCCTTAACTCTTTACCACACAAGCAGGTAACAGACTTGTCCAAATTGAAGGCATTTGCAGATGTCTCAAAAGATGGAATTTGCCTCTGATAGAGTAGAAAACATTGTGGAAAAAAGGAGAAAATGCTGGTTACCAGCATTTTCTCCTTTTCCCTTAATGTTTTCAATAGGCTTCTTTCTCACGGTCGCTAAAAGTTGGGCTTGTGTGGTTATTGGTTAACTCTTTACAGAAGGAAAAACAATTTTAGACAAATCTGAATCGAAAACATTTATATATGACATAGTACATGTGGCTAAAATAATTGAATTTGTTTCTGAGAGGTTGGAAAATATTGTGGGAAAAAAAGATATTGCTGGTTACTTGTACTGTCTTCTTTTCCCACAATAATTTCAATGAAAAGACTAATTTTGCCAGATGGTTGAAATGCAGGGTTGTATGTTAAAGGCTTAAGTTTAAAACCTTGAACCACAAAAAAAATGAAATGGACATTCTCAATATGCAAAATAGAACTAAGCATTGGAGTTTCAAGGGTTCTGCAGGCCAGAATTAATCCACAGTAGCAGACATTATGGATCAAAGATCAAAGTGCACATTATGTGCACTCTGATCTTGACCTATGCTGTCTGCAAAAGAGTCTGATCTTAATGGTTTGTCAAAAATACTGAAGTCTTGCTGGGGGTAATGCGACATTAACCCTTTCCCAAACGACAAATTTTAGACTCTTCCAAACTGAAAGAGTTGAGACAACAATTTTAACTTTCATTACAATGGCAGAAATCATCTGAACGGACAGAAAACACTGTGGGAAAAGGAGAAATTGCCTATTACGAGCAATTTCTCCTTTTCCCATAGTGTTTTCAAAAGACTTGTACTGCAGACATGTAAAAAAAGGGCTTGTTTGGGAAAGGGTTAAAAAGAACACAAACCAATGGGTGAAGGGGCTTTTACATGTTATGTTTGCTATTACCGCACACTGTACTCCATTTTTATCATGTAACCCCCATTTTTATTTCACAGATTTTTTTTGTTCAGATATTCAAACTGAAATAAAATGCAATAACTTGATTTCATATTGACTTATTTGTTTACCCCATTACAAAACAAACAAAATTAATTAAATTTTAGAATCATACAAATTCAAACCATTTTCAGACAACAAAATAAAATGATGAATTCTGATCGGGTAGAAAACATGGGACAAAAGTTTTCTAGAGTACAGCATATATGCTCGAAGGGGCTTGTTAATGAAATGGATTAAAATCTAGAATGCCACAGGAGATCCAAATTGTAAAAGTCACATGCACAACTGCACATCATACTGAATCATTGTGGTAAATTTGAAGTTATTACAATGGAAACTACAGGAGGAGTGCACACACAAGTTGCTAATGGTGGGACACACAGACAGACAGATGGACAGAGGCCGAGAGGCTATGAAATAATACGACTCTTTTGGAGTATAAAAGTGACAAAATACTTGTTACCAGCTAGAGTGGCATCAGTCTGTTAATCCATTACCAACAACAATGTTTTAGACTGGTTCAAATTGAAAGTATTTGCAGACGACACAATAAGAGTGACAGAAAATTTGAAATTTGTTTTGTGAAGGGTAGAAAACACTGTGGGAAAAGGAGAAAATGCTGGCTACCAGCATTTTCTCCTTTTCCTACAATGTTTTCTAAAGGCTTCTTTCTCAGGGGCGTCAAAAGTAGGGACTGTGTGGTAATGGGTTAAATGGAGCATTTTCACTAAAAAAAAAATCAAATACAACGGCAAAACAATTACTCTATGTTCTCAATGCTCTCAAATTAAAAGTGCCTCAACTTACAAAATTTGTCTCTTTTGTTGGAAAAGGAGAAAATGCCAGCATTTTCTCCTTTTCCCACAAGGTTTTCAAAAGCTGTTCTTTTCAGGGTCATGAAAAACAGTTCTTGTTTGGTAAAGAGTAAAATGTCACTCAAATTACACCATCTGTCTGTAGTTGAGGAAAAAAATGGAGAATAGGAGAAAACACTGGGTACTAGTATGTTCTTTTTTACCAACAATAATTCAAATGCTTCACCAAAGGAACATCCCTGCCAAGTTTCATCAAGAATGGCCCAGTGGTTTAGGAGGAGAAGATGTTTAAAAAAATTGTGGATGACGAAAGACGCATGATACACAATGGACATTGGGCGATCACAAAAGCTCACCTTGAGCACTACGTGCTCAGGTGAGCTAAAAATATATATATCACTGAAATGTATATGAAATGTACATGAAAAAACAGAACAAATCATCAATAATCAAGAATCATAAAATTACAAAATGAAATTTTTTGATGATATTACCTTAACCCATTACCACACAATCCCTACTTTTGACGCCCCTGAGAAAGAAGCCTTTAGAAAACATTGTGGGAAAAGGAGAAAATGCTGGTAACCAGCATTTTCTCCTTTTCCCACAATGTTTTCTACCCTTCACAAAACAAATTTCAAATTTTCAGTCACTTTTATTTTGTCATCTGCAAACACTTTCAATTTGGATCAGTCTAAAATATTGTTGTTTGGTAATGGGTTAAAAGGCTGCGAAGCCTCTTAAGCTATTTTTAGATTTCGCGCCAAAAATCGAAAAAGCATTGTGGGAATGTTAAGTGACTGGCACATGACTAATGACACTTCAATTCCATAACATACCAACATGTAATTATTTTCCATAATGTTTTCTTCGGATATGTTTGAAGCTTCGCCTGTGTATTTCCTGTATGTAAAAATAGACCATGTTTCCCGCCGGTGTCAACCTGGGCTCTAGTAAATCTCTCATTTTTCTTGTTTTTGTTAGACGACTGGGGTTTTATGAATGAAAATTATAAGGCTTTGGGAGTATAAGGATGAATTTTTTTTTGTATTTTTGTCCCAAAATCTGAAGGGCCTTCTTTAACAACAACCACAGTTGTGAAAGGCACTTTCAATCATGGTTCTCAATTACAATCTTCAGTAATGCCAGAGAAATCGGAAAAAAATCATAGTTCAAGCTGACATTGACAGTAACATGGCTATGACTGTACAACACTGTTTCATTGAAAACAGCCAAGTAAGAAATTACGTAGGAGGTATGGCAGTAAAAACAACATACTGCTAATAGGTTGAGAAACAGCCATAAATATTTTATTAGGTATTATGTATGGCCTGCAGGAAAAGTTTGAGAAATTACTTAATTATTTCTGAAACATAAACCTTTTCCCAAACGATCCAGAGTTTAATGACCTTGTGGAAGAAAATTTCTGGAAATGTCGTGGGAAAAATGGGACAATGTGGATTTAACAGTGTTTTCTACTCTACAAACAATGTTTTCTACTTTTTTCAGGACAAATTCCATTATTTTAAGGACCTTTAGCCTGCCATCCGCAAATGGTTTGAATTTGGGGAAGTATTTAGTTTTGTTTTCTCATAGAAGAGTTAAAGGCACAATTTATTTCAATTTCATAGAACTTCCAGATGTTGTTACTGCAGTTGGCCCATTCAGAACAAGAAATTAAGACACTTTTAAACCCATTACTGCACAATACATAGTTTGAACAACTCCTAAGAAATTAGACTTTTGAAAACATTGTGGGAAAAGGAGAAAATGCTGATAACCAGCATTTTCTCCATTTACCAGAATGTTTTATAACCTTAAAGAAACAAATCTGAAGCACACTTAGTTTGTTGTCTGCAAACAATTTCAATTTGGACCAGTCTCAAATTTTGCTTTATGGTTCAAGAGTTAAAAGATGGTTGTACTTTTATTCCAACACTGTTTTTATGGTTTAACTCATTACCAAACAACAATATTTTAGGTTTGTCCAAATCGAAAGCATTTGCAGACGAGAAAATAAAAGTGACTAAAAATTTGAAATTTGTTTTATGAAGGGTAGAAAACATTGTGGGAAAAGGAGAAAATGCTGGTTACCAGCATTTTCTCCTTTTCCAACAATGTTTTCTAAAGGCATCTTTCTCAAGGTCGCCAAAAGTAGGGATTATGTGGTAATGGATTAATGCCATATTTACCATTCTGTTGCATCATAACCCTTTTTCCAGATGACAAAATTTTAGACTTGTCTGTATTGAAACCATTTACAGGCAACAAAAATTAAAGTGGCTCAGCTGATGAATTTGGCTTTGTCGGAGTAGAAAACATGGTGGGAAAAGGAGAAAATGCTGGTTACCAGCATTTTCTCCTTTGTCCGCAATGTTTTCAAAGCCTTTTGTTTAACCCATTACCACTCAATCCCTACTTTTGACGCCCCTGAGAAAGAAGCCTTTTGAAAACGCTGTGGGAAAAGGAGAAAATGCTGGTAACCAGCATTTTCTCCTTTTCCCACAGTGTTTTCTACCCTTTCCAGAACAAATTTCTATTTTTCAGTCACCTTTATTTTGTCATCTGCAAATGCCCTCAATTTGGACCAGTCCAAAATTGTCTCGTGTGGTAATGAGTTAAGGGTCTTTAAAAGTAGTATTGCAAAGGGATAATGGTCATCGTACCTATTTATGCTTTTCTTAATTTTTTATTACCAGTTACTTGAACTATATTCTTTCCAAGCCACTGGCTGTTTCCCTACAAAAACATTTTCAAAGCAGTATTCATCAGTGAGAAAGGAATTAGTCCATCAATGGTGACCATCAATGATTATTAATCCTATAAACAAAAAATTGTATACACAAGGACACATTGACACACAGAAGGACACACGCACATAGACAGCTAGGCTGATTCCAGTATACCCCTTAAAACATTTGTTTTGCAGAGGTATAAAAAAGCCGATAATATCAAACATACACTTTTAGTATGGAAGCGAGACCCCAAAAACTGTATTTACATTTACTCCTGTTAAAATTGTCTGTAAGTTAAGTGTAATCTGATCTTGATCTATGTTAGCTGCATCGGTGTCCAGGGTAGTGTATAGGATAGCATGTCTTTGCTACATTCCCATAATGCTTTAATAAAAAAATTGACTACAGAGATACCTGAACCATTCTATGAGTCGACTTTCAAATGATAAGATTCATCGTTAAAGGGACAGAATATGATAGAAGAAAAAAGAATAAGGCTGGTTTTTTTGGCCTTTTTTGTCTTTTTTCTGCAGTATTTTCAAAAGCTTATTACTTCCTAAGGGTAAAGAAAAACCCATAGATTGTTTGGTAATAAGTTAATTTGTCAAAAATTAATCGCTTATGTCAAACTGACATTAATCCAAGGTATATAACTTCCAGCATATTTGTGGTATTCAGACTGAATACCAAAACCCACTTCCATTCACCACTCTTCACCAACTTGCACATTAACTCCTTACCACACGACAAATTTTAGACTGGTCCAACTAGAAAGCATTTGCAGACGACAAAATAAAGGTGACCGAAAAATTAAAATTTGGTTTGGGAAGGGCAGAAAACACTGTGGGAAAAGGAGAAAATGCTGGTTACCGGCATTTTCTCCTTTTCCTACAGTGTTTTCAAAAGGCTTCTTTCTCAGGGGCGTCAAAAGTAGGGATTGTGTGGTAATGGGTTAAACCTTCACCAAACAATTTCAGGCTTTAATCCTTTCCCGAGCGTCAAACTTTGGACTCGTTCTATTGCAGAGACGTCCAGCAGACAATAGATTAAAATTATGCACTTGTACTTGAGCTCTCTGTTAGGGTAGAAACACTGTGGGAAAAAGAGAAATGCTTGTTATCAGCATTTTCTCCTTTTCCCACAATGCTATCAAAAGGCTTCTCTCTCAGAGTCATAAAAAATAGGGATTCTCAGACCCGTCGGAAGGAAATTTCATTTGGTCCGGCCAGTATGGCGAGTGAAGAAGTCGCGAAGCCATGCTAGTGGGGTCCGGGTGCATGCTCCCCCGGATAAAAATTGAAAATAAGACGCTCTCTGGTGCATTCTGGCGCATTTTTTGAGGTTTATATTACGCATTTTTTTCGGTCTGGCCATTTTTCATTTTAGGCCGAAAATTTGGTACGGCCATGGCCGGACCGGTCGGACCACTTCCGACGGCCTTGATTCTCTGGTAAACGATTAACAAACTAGACGGCTTTTGAAAACATTGTGGGGAGAAGGAGAAAATGCTGGTTACTACAGCATTTTTTCCTTTTTTTCCCCCCCGCAATGTATTGTATCCTTTCAGAGACAATTTCACCATCCGAGCTGCTATTAAATTTTCATCAAAACCTGCTTTAACCCTTTCCCAAACAATCCCTGTTTTTTTTGGGGTCTGGAATATTAGTCTTTTGAAAACATTGTTAAAAAGGACCAGCATTTTCCCCTTTTCCCACAATGTTTTCTACCCTATCATAGACAAAAATCATCTTTTCAGCAAGAGTTAAATTGTCGTCTGCAAATGCTTTCAATTTGGTCTAGTCCAAAAATTTGTCGTTTGGGAAAGGGTTAACTGTTATCCTGCTAAATAACTAAAATGAAACTGTCTGTTTGAAAGTAAAAAAAAAAATTGCTATTTCAAAGTTATGTTTTGGGGAATAATATCTCCTATTTGGACAGTGTAGATCCAAGATCAGTCTTCATGTTCTGTGCAGTCGGATCTTGACTACACTGATTGCAATAGGTACGCGAGTCGTGCTTGGTAGTCTTTGGGTTAAATTTGGATGAGCCTGAAATTGTGTTGCTTGGTAAAGATTAAATAATTAAGGATGATATAGAGCAATAATATGCCAACTACTGTCATAAAGTTGTTCTAATTTCCCAAGAAATGCCAATACTTTCAACAAATAGCAGTTTTTTTTCTCTTATTAACATGTGCAGATGGTTTTAATAATTGTTTAGTAGTACATGTACATGTATTCACAAACAAGTCTAAAGATTGAATATTAATAATGGAAACAGCTTTCTGATTGGCTTTCTGTCTCAGTCTCAACCAATCAGAAGGCTGGTCTTGGAATTCATAACTGAAAAACTGTTTATAAACAAGTTGCTTAAGCAGACTGTATGTTCAATAGAATATTCAACTAACTTTTGCAATAAAACATTTCTTGAACAGTAATCAAGCAATCTTCAAACAACATGATTTTGAAACTTTATAGTTAAAAGACAAATAAAAGAACAAGATCACTGCATGGGGATGCCAATGCTTGGCTGTAAGTGCTTGCTTTTCAGGGAAAATCTTAAGTAAAAGAAGGGACATAACTGTTCACTTTGACAGTTACCTGCCTTTGTTGTATAGGTTTCCCTTAACCCTTTCCCAAACAATCCCTGGTTTTTACGGATCTGGAATAGTAGCCTTTTGAAAACATTGTGGGAAAAGGAGAAAATGCTGGTAACCAGCATTTTCTCCTTTTCCCACAATGTTTTCTACCCTATCATAGACAGAAATCATATTTTCAGCAAGAGTAGGCTTGTCATCTGCAAATGGTTTCAATTTGGTCTAGTCCAAAAGTTTATCGTTTGGGAAAGGGTTCAAAAAGTAAACAATTTGTCCAAGTCTGAAGTAAATATCCTTTGTAAAAAAAAGACTTTTTAAAAAATGCCAAAGTTTCTCACCATGAGAACGTAGGCATCAACACCAAGGCTACAACAATACTTCAATGATTGAAAACAGCAAAGCTAAAAATCTAATATTAATCTTCTTAGGAATACAGTTCATTTATAGTTTCATGTAAAAAGAAACAGCTAGACAATAGCGAAAGAACTGTTGAAGGTGTTACCTCTTTAGCAAATGATAAAATTTTATAAACTTTTCCAAACTGAAAACACTTGCAGACAATAAAATAAACATGACTCAAAAATTGAAACTTTACTTTAGAAGAATAGAAGACATTGTGAAAAAAGCTGGTCACCAGTATTTTCTCCATTTCCCACAATGTTTTCAGAAGGCTACTTCCTTAGGGTCTTGAAAACCAGGGATTGTTTGATAAAGGGTTAAAAAAACTACCCCACATCATAAAATTTTAGACTGGTCTGTATTGAAGCATTTGGAATTTGATTATTGCTAATATGGCAGAATTTGTATTTAAAAGACTAGAAAACTTTTTGGGAAAAGGAGGAAAATACTGGCTACCCCTATTTTCTTGTTTTCTCACAGCATTTTTCTTCAGGTCATTATACAAGGTTGGACTCTTCAACAGAAAAAAATTACACTTGCCAAAACTGAAAGTACATGTATTTGCAAACACAGAACCAAATGTGACTCAATGAGATTCCCTTTGAAAGGAGAGAAAACATGGTGGGAACAGGAAAAAATGGTGGTTACAAGTATTTTCTCGTATTTCCACTATGTCTCAATAACCTTCTTCATCAGGGTTGTTGAAGCAAGAGATTGTTTGGGATAGGGTTAAAAAGTGAACTTTGGCAGAAAGATTTAAATAACAACCTTCTTACCAAAGTAGCAGCACATAGCATTGAAAATATATATAAATACATGCCATAATGTAACATAAAATGATCAACATGACCTAAGGTTTGATACATAAATATGAGCAATTTCTCCCTTTTCCACAGTGATATCAAAACTGATTTGGAGCAAGACCCACAATTCCATTTACAGAAAGAAATGGGTAAACTCTTCAATAAATGACAATTTTTTTAAAATCCACCAAATGAAAGAACTTCCAGACAAGATTTTCATTCTAACTCAAAAGATGATATCTTTCAAAATGGAAAAACATCGTAGGAAAGGAAAATATACTGTTTGCCAGCATTTTCTCCTTTTTCAACAATGGTTTCAAAAGCTTTTTTCCTCAGGGTGGTTAAAATACAGGGTTATTTAGAAAAGGGATAAAGCAAAATTAAAGTTTACGAACCTTGGTCCATTGATTTCTTCTTTCACATGTTTATTCAAATGTAATGTATCTTTCACAATTTTTTCCACTTTTTCATTGGTAAAGGTGACATGTGCATCTATCTGATCTTCAGCCTATAAAAAACCAACAAACAATGAAAAAATACTTAATTTGTTTATTTGCATGAACATGGGGTTTCACGTTACCATCCACCTGGCTTGGTAGCACAGTCTTAACCCATTACCAAATGACAATATTTTAGACTGGTCCAAATTGAAAGCATTTGCAGACGAAAAAATAAAAGTGACTGAAAATTTGAAATTTGTTTTCTGAAGGTTAGAAAACATTGTAGGAAAAGGAGAAAATGCTGGTTACCAGCATTTTCTCCTTTTCGCACAATGTTTTCTATAGGCTTCTTTCTCAGGGGCGTTAAAAGTAGGGATTGTGTGGCAATGACTTCTGACGACCCTGAGGTAGAAGCCTTTTGAAAACATTGCGGGAAAAGAAGAAAATGCTGGTAACCAGCATTTTCTTTTCCCACACTGTTTTCTACCCTTCCCAAGTCAAGTTCGATTCTTCAGTCATGTTTATTTTTGTCATCTGCGAATGCTTTCAATTTTGATCAGTCTATAAATTCATGGTTTGGTAAAGAGTTAACTCTTTACCAAACATCAAAATTTTAGACTAGTCCAAATTGAAAGCATTTGCAGACGACAAAATAAATGTGATTAAAGAATTAAAATTTGTTTTAGGAAGGGAAGAAAACCTTGTGGGAAAAGGAGAAAATGCTGGTTACCAGCATTTTCTCCTTTTCCCACAATGTTTTCAAAAGGATTCTACCTCAGGGTTGTCAAAAGTCGTCACTGTGTGGTAAAGGGTTAAATGTCTAGCTTGGCTTTTTTTTCTCTCAGAGGATTGATGATAGTCATTCAACAGGATTTATTCCACTCTCACCACTGATCACTGTTTTGACTAATGAAACGTGGGAAAGCAGCTTTGAAGAGGCTCTGAAGGAATATTGTGTGAAGTGCTGGTAAAAGAAACTTTAGGCATGAACAGGTGCACTTAGAGAGCTAACTGGTTGAGTTTGCATCATAAAACAAGAGGACCATGATGGTCCTATATCGCTCACCTGAGTATAATTGTAACTTATATGGTTTATCAAGGGCAGGCTATTAATTCTTTTCAAATAAGGCATACCCTGGGGTTTGTCACAAAAATATGTTTACAGATTTCCTTCTTTGTCTTTGGCAAGTGGAGCTAAAAGCTGCTGCTTATCATCAATTTTTCTCTTCACAGTGTCTTGTTCCCTTTTTGACTTGTAGTTTAGCCATTACCAGACGACAAAATTTTAGACCGTTCCAAATTGAAACAAATTGCAGACGATACTTCAAAGTGTATCTAAAATGAAAAATAAGTGATCTATATGGTAGAAAAGATTGTGAGAAAGGAGAAATTGCTTGTTACAAACAATTTCTCCTTTTTAGATGGAATCGATTTTAAAAGATTTCCTTCTATGATTCTATGTGAAATAGTGTGCACCCATCCTCGGATACCCCGGGGTCTCCCTATTTGCTACGCTACATCGACCCCTGGGACAATTACTTGTATTTCCCTCGCTTTACCGCTGGCCGAATGCTGGCTTTTCATTGGTTCCATCATCATTTTGTGATGGGCGAGTGTACTGTACGCTATGACGTTTCGTATCGATTTTCGGCGACTGATTCAAAGTTTTATCAGTCAATTGTCCCAGGGTCGATGTAGCGTAGCAAATAGGGAGACCCCGCGGTATCCGAGGATGGTGTGCACCAGGGCACAGAGCCAAAATATGACCCCAAGGGGATAATTTCAATTATTTTTATAATGGGTCAAGAGATGATGCTACATGCAAAATATGAATGCTCTAGCCTTTATGGTTTGTCACAAGTAGATTTTTAAAAGATTTCCTTCTTTGTTTCTATGTAAAATAGGGTGCGCCTGGGCAGAGCCCAAATATGACCACAGAGGGATAATTCTAGCAATTTTGGTAGAAGATTATCAGATTTTGCTACATAGCAAATATGAATGCTCTAGCCATTACCGTTTGTCAGAAAAAGATTTATTAAAGGTTTCCTTCTTTGTTTCTATGTAAAATAGGGTGTGCCCAGGCAAAGCCCAAATATGACCCAAGGGGAATAATTTTAACAATTTTGGTAAGGGGTCACCCAATGATGCTTCAAACAAAATATGAATGCCCTCCGCCTTATGATTTGTCACAAGAAGATTTTTAAAGATTGTAAAATAGGCTACGCCCGGGCAGAGCCCAAATATGACCGCAGAAGGATAATTTCAACAATTTTGGTAGAAGATCATCAGTTAATGCTAAACACTAAATAGGAATGTTCTAGCCATTATGATTTGTCACCAGAAGAAGTTTTCAAGATTTCCTTCTAAATTTCTATGTAAAATAGAGTGCGCCCGGGCAAAACCCAAATATGACCCCATGGGAATGATTTTAACAATTTTGGTAAGGAGTCACCCAATGATGTTTCAAACAAAATATGAATGCTCCCAACCTTATGTTTTGTCACAAGAAGATTTTTAAAGATTTTAAAATAGGGTGCGCCCGGGCAGAGCCCAAATATGACAGCAGAGGAATAATTTTAACAATTTTGGTAGAGGATCATCAGATAATGCTACATACCAAATATGAATGCTCTAGCCATTATGGTTTGTCAGAAGAAGATTTTTTAAAGCTTTCCTTCTTTGTTTCTATGTAAAATAGGGTGCGCCCGGGCAACGCCCAAATATGACCCCAGGGGAATAATTTTAACAATTTTGGTAAAGGGTCACCCATTGATGCTTCATACAAAATATGAATGCTCCCGGCCTTATGGTTTGTCACAAGAAGATTTTTAAAGATTTTTTCCATTTTCAGCCATTTTGTTGCCATGGCAACCAGAGTTTTTGTTGGAATTAAATTCTTTTAACAATTTTTGTAGAGCTTCACCCAAGGAACATTCCTGCCAAGTTTTATCAAGATTGGCCTTCTGGTTTTGGAGGAGAAGATTTTTAAAGAAATTGTTAACGGACGGACGGACAGATGGACGGACGGACGGACGGACGGACAGACGGACGGACGGACGCCGGACGATGACCGGTCACAATAGCTCCCCCTGAGCACGTTGTGCTCAGGTGAGCTAAAAATGAACTTTAGTCTTTTACAACAATATCCCAAGTTTTATCAGCCCTAAGGAAGAGGCCTCCAAAAAATCTGGGAATAGGAGACAATGCTGGGAACCAGTATTTTCTCCCTTTACCACAATGTTTTCTACCTTTTCAAAAATTTAAATGATTCCTTGGGCCAAACTTACTTTATTGTGTGTAACTGCTTTCGATTTGGGCAGATCTAAAATTTTGTCATTTGGTAGAGTTAACCCTTTACCAGATGACAAAATTTTAGCCTTGTCCATCTTGAAAGCATTCCCAGACGACAATTTCAATGAGGCTCAAATGGTGTAATTTTTCTTTGGTAGGAGTTGAAAACATTGTGGGAAAAGGACAAAATGCTGGTTACCAGCATTTTCTCCTTTTCCCACAATGTTTTCAAAAGGCTTCTTTTCCAGGAGCTTTAAAAGTTGGCATTGTGTGGTAAGGGGTTAAACTTATCCACATTGCAGAAGACAAATATACCTAAAACAAGGAGATTTGTCTTCGAAAGAGTAGCAAACATTATCAAAAAGGAAGGAAGTGCTCGGTATATGCATTTTCTTTTCTGCCTTGCTGATACAAAAAAAACTTTATCATTTTACCAAACAATCTCATGTTTCACTTGTTTACCACACAATCCCGACTTTTAACGACCCTGAGAAAGAAGCCTTTAAAAAACATTGTGGGAAAAGGAGAAAATGCTGGTAACCAGCTGGTATACAATGTTTTCTACCCATTCCATATCAAATTTCAGTTTTGATTCACATTTATATTGTTGTTGGCAAATGCTTTCAATTTGGACTTGTCCAAAATTTTGTCGTTAGGTAAAGGGTAAATGAAATTATGGAAGAAGGCATTTGAATACATTCTGACAAAAGAAGAACATTCTTGAAACAAATTTTATCCTTATCCCACAATGTTTCCTACTTTTTTCCAGATGAATTCCCTCATTTTAATCAGATTCAACCCTTTACCAAACAATCCCTAGTTTTTATGACCCAGAGGAAAAATTCTTCTGAAAACATGAGAAAAGGAGAAAATGCTGGTAACCAGCATTTTCTCCCTTTCACACAATGTTTTCTACTTTTCAAAAGTCAGGTTACAATATTTGAGTCACATTTATCTACAAATACTTTCAAATGGGACGAGTCGAAAATTTTGTTGTTGGTAAAGGGTTAAAATGTTGCTTGCAAATACTTCCAATTTCAACTGGTCTGAAACTATGTTGCCTGGTAAGGAGTTCATCAGAAATATGGAGCTTCAGCCAGTTAAAGACCAAAATCAGACTGCATACCTGGGCAGTCTGATCCTTGTTCACCTTTTCAATTCTTTACCACACAAGAAAATTTTTTACCATTCCATACTGAAAGCATTTGCAGACAACAAAATACACATAACTCAAAGATAGGAAATTGTTTCCAGCAGGGTAAAAAACATTGTGGAAAAAGGAGAAAATGCTGGTTACTAGCATTTTCTCCTTTTCCCACAATGTTTTCAAAAGGCTTTTATCTCAGGGTCTAAAAAACCAGGGATTGTTTGGTAAAGGGTTAATGAATTATTATTAGGGGTTATTAATCCATTACCAAAACATGAATATTTTAGACTGGTCCAAATTGAAAGCATTTGCAGTCGACAAAATAAAATTGACTGAAAATTTGAAATTTGTTTTGTGAAGGGTAGAAAAGGTTGTGGGAAAAGGAGAAAATGCTGGTTACCAGCATTTTCTCCTTTTCCCACAATGTTTTCTAAAGGCTTCTTTCTCAGGAGCATCAAAAGTAGGGATTGTGTGGTAATGGGTTAAGAATGGTTGAACTTGTCTTTATTGCAATTAATTCAATTTAATTATAATCAAAGGGAGATAACCTTGATCCAAACTTCAGTATTCATGAAAGAGAAAGGTTCTGGTGGGTTATCTGGCTTTTTGACCTCTAGCTGTGAAAAATCTATTGTGTTCTTCTTCAGTCTTGGTGGGGTACCTGTGAAAATAACATCAACATCATTACCCTTTTACCCTTAACCCTTTACCACACAATCCCGACTTTTCACAACCCTGAGAAGGAAGCCATTTCAAAATATTGTGGGAAATGGAGAAAATGCTGGTAACCAGCATTTTCTCCTTTTCCCACAATGTTTTTGCCTTTCCAAAAACAAATTTCAAATTTTTAGTCACTTTTATTTTGCTGTCTGCAAATGCTTTGAATTGGGTCCAGTCTAAAATTTTTTCCTTTGGTAAAGAGTTAACCAAAATACCCCATGTTAAAACAGCCCTACAGAAAGAACTTTCACAAAGATCCTGGTGAAAGAACTAGAGGCGCTTGAGCACCTGTATCGCTCCACAGGCCTGATTTTTCTGTAACGGTGAAGAGAAGTTTTTAACAATTACCATTCATTCCTGCATTTTACGTCACTAAATAAAAAAAAGCTACGAAGAACATTGTGAGAAAAGAAGAAAATAATAGTAACCTGCATTTTGTTACTTTAACACAATAATTTCTACCCTTTTTGATACAAGTTTTACTAATTTGAAGATTTATTATGTTGTCTGCAACATCTTTCAATTATGACCCGTTATAAAAATTTTGTCTTCTAGTAATAGTTAAAGAGGGTCTTGTTACAAACCATTTTGGGTGGGGAAACATCAAAATATAGAAAAAAATAAGTATTGTGGCAATTGTTTTATTGAAGTTGCAGGATCAGTTTGATTGGATAACAAAATGCCTTATCACAACAGTAAAGCCCTGTCCCTCTTTGTACTAGGTCACCAGTAGATCAACAAACCTTTACCAAAACTAATAAAAGTGCAGAGGTTCTCTTGCTTTATATGAAAGGTATTATAGATTATGTAAGGACACCATCTTTAACTCTTTGCCAAATGACTAAATTTGGGATGTGACCAAACTGAAAGCATTTGCAGACAACAAATTGAACACTGATTAAATGATGATTTCTCTCTTTGATGAAAACACTGAGGGAAAAGGAGAAAATGCTGATTACCAGCATTTCCTCCTTTTCCAAGAGTGTTTTCCAAAGACTTCTTCTTTAAGGTTGTTAACAGTCAGGATTGTATAGTAAAGACTTACCACCATAGGAACTAACCTGCAATACAACAATGAAATCCAACAAATAGTTTGAGAGAAGAAATTTTTCAAACATTTTACTTTATACCATAAAAGGAAAATGAGTCTCCCATAAAAGCCATGTTTTTTGATGGATCTTTTTTTTTTTAAAGGAATTCTGTAGATCTCTATCTAGAGAACATTCCTGCAATATAATAATGCTATCCAATTAGCGGTTTGGGAGGAGAAGATTTTTAAAGGTTTTTTACTTTGGTTGCTATGGCAACCATAATTATTCATGGAACACAATTATTTGAAGGAATTTGAAAGAGGACCATCTAAGGAACATTCCTGTGAAATTTGGTAAAAATCCAGTCAATAGTTTCTGAGGAGAAGTTTTTTAAAGAAAAAGTTTACAGACACACGCACGCATGGATGAACAGCCGAACGAAAGGACGGACAGACGCACGACGGACACAACGCCATGACAATAGCTCGCTGGCCTTCTGCCAGTGGAGCTAAAAATTACACTGAGTCATACTAAGTGAAAAAAGTATAAAACAGAAAAATAAACAAATCAAATTGCTCGAATTGCAGTGATGGGAAAAAATAACACCAATAAAGATCAAGATACCACAAAATGTAATTTTGCAACTTCTATTGGCCATAATAGCCAGTATATATCACATACTTTTCTTTTTTATGCACCTGCAATTGAAGGCTACTGAAATCATTTCTGTCTCTGAGGTGAACATAGATATACCTGTTTTAAGTCTACCCACTGTGAATCCTGCATCCTCAAGACTTTTAGCTAAACCAATGGCAGGCTGGTCCCCCATTCTTCCAGCTGGTTTCACATCCAGACCAATATTTATACATCCTCTGAGGAAGGTTCCTGTTGTCAGGACTACACATTTGCCAGAAACCAATTTTCCAGAATCTAGAACAGTTAGATAAATACAGGGTCAGTGTGAAAATAAGTGATCAAATTTTACTAAATAATTCACTTTAGTATTCAAAACTGCAACAGACCTCATCTGAAAACACTGTGGCATAAGGTGTAATTGCTTACAAAATTGAATGTGACTGATAGTGATGCAATTTATATAAGAGGCACCGGTACTCAGTTAACCCTTTACCATTCAATCTTGATCTTAATGAATCCTGAGGGATAGGCCTTTCAAAATCATTGTACGAAAAGAAGAAAATGCTGGTGACCCACATTTTCTCTTTTATCCATCCTATCGAAGACAGTTTCAATCCTTTCAGATACGTTTGATTTGTGCAACTGCAAACGCTTTTGATTTAGGGAGGTTCAAAATATTGATGTGTGGTAAAGAGTTAACCCTTTCCCAAACGACAAATTTTTGACTCTTCCAAACTGAAAGAGTTACCAGACGACAATTTTAACTTTCATAAAAATGGCAGAAAATTATCCAAACAGACAGAAAACACTGTGGGTAAAGGAGAAATTGCTCATTAAGAGCAATTTCTCCTTTTCCCACCGTGTTTTAAAAGACTTGTACTGCAGACACGTAAAAACAATGGCTTGTTTGGGAAAGGGTGAAATAAAAACAAGAATGCATCTATACAAAATTTCAAAAACAAACCCATCTGACACAGCAGACCCGAAGAAACAATGTGAAATATGCAACCGTTCATCATGTATAATGTCTACATTTGATGAACTCTTTTCAATACATGATCAAGTTCTTTTCAATAACCTTTTTCTTTTGATATCTTACGTTTTAGGTCAGATTGTATTTCAAGCTAAGTAAATTTAATCATCAAGTAATGGATAAAACTTATTACCCAAAGTAATAAATCCTTGTGTGCCAAAGACATCCTACATGCTTACCAAACAACAAATAGTCAGAATTTTCCAAATTGAAAGCAATTGCAGGTAAGTTACATGTGGTTCAAATGATGAGATTTGCCTGTGAAATAGTAAAATACACTGAGGGTAAAAGTGAAAGTCGTGGTTACAATTATTTTCTCCCTTTCGAACAATTTTTTCAAAACCTCTTGTTCATCAGGGTTAAAACATTCTGGATTTGTGCAAAGTGTTACACTATACCAGTCCTTTTACAAACAGTGACTGTGTACTATCATTCTGTATTATCTAAGAATAATTTGAAACCCTAATATGCATTAAAAAAACAGACTGAGTCCTTAGTCTTCATTGTCATAATTGTTCCCTATGGGGAAATATTGTGAAAGTATTTTCTATCCCTACTATAGGCAATCAAAACTGCTGATGTTAATTCTGTACCACAAAATCTTGAGTTTTAATGACCGTGGGTAAAGGACCTTCCAAAACACTGTGGGAAGGAAAAAATGCTGGAACCCAGCATTTTCTCCTTTCCCAACAATGTTTTACTTCCTTACAACAATAAATCCTTTCGTTTGAGCAACATTTAATTTAGAGTCAACTAATGCACTGCACTTGAAAAAAAATAAATTATCTTGCAAAAAGTTAAATGGTTACCAAGAATAACCCCTTGACAGATCTTTTTCAACACAGCACTTTTCTTTTTATCTGCATCCACAAGTATCAGATCTTCTACTGCTGACTCTTCAACATGGAGGTTGGGCATGCTTAAAATGGCTGCCTGCATGTGTTTCTTGTACAACTCTCTATCTACTTGAGCTCTGGGGCCCTAAAAACATGTACAGTAATCATCACAGTCCGTCATTCATCACTACCTTTAGAAAACAAGAATATTTTTAAAGTTCTTGGAAGCTTGGCATTTTTCTTGTTTTCTAAGTTCTTGGAGGTTGGACATGTCCCGACTTTTAACAACTCTGACATAGAAGTCGTACGAAAACATTATGGGAAAAGAAGAAAATGCTGGTAACCAGCATTTTCTTCTTTTTTCCCCATGGTGTTTTCTACCCTTCCAAAATAAACTTCCATCTTTTCAGTCAAGTATGTCATCTGCAAATGCTTTCTTGAGGATTTTGTACCGGTATGATTAAATTTGGCTACTGCATGAATGTGTTTCTTGTTTAGTCCTGAGGCTTTTAATTATACTATGTAGAGAGCTTCTAAAAACATTGTAGGAAAAGAAGAACATGCTGATAACCAGCATTTGCTCCTTTCCCCACAATGTTTTTAACCCTTTCAAAGAAATATCCTTTAACCCTTTACCACACAATCCAGACTTTTAACACCCCTGTGAAAGAAGCTTTTTGAAAACATTGTGGGAAAAGGAGAAAATGCTGGTAACCAGCATTTTCTCCTTTTCACACAATGTTTTCTTCCCTTCCTAAAACGAATTTCAATTCTTCAGTCACAATTATTTTGTCGTCTGCAAAGGCTTTCATTTTGGACCAATCTAAAATCATGTCGTTTGGTAAAGAGTTAACTTGAGCTGTGTTAAATACTTTGGATTCGACAAGTCTAAAATTAGGATGTTTGATAGGATTTAACTCTTTACCAGGCAGCAAGATTTCAGTTTTGTCCCTATCTAAAGGATTTGCAAACCACAAAATGAATATGCTAGTCGTAATAAAGGATAGAAAACATGGTTCAAATAGGGGAAAATACTGATCAAAGGTTTTTTCTACCTTTCCTTCAATGTCCTTTCCTAACCCTTGCGAGTCACAGAATATAGTAAAGAATCTGAAATAACCATCTTACCCAAACTGCTGGTCCCCTGCTTTTATTCAAAACTGTATAACTTGCACCAGACTTATCTGTAATCAAAAAATAATATTGACAAAGAATACTGATGCATACTTTTCAGCCTGTTTTTAACAGCCATTGAATTTTTTAGTCCAATTTTTAATTCCCAGAACAAATTCTCTGGATATCAAGGCAATAATTAGCACATTAGCGGGGCCCATCCTCAGATACCCCGGGGTCTCCCTATTTGCTACGCTACATCGACCCCTGGGACAATTAATTGAATTTCCCTCGCTTTACCGCTGGCCGAATGCTGGCTTTTCATTGGTTCCATCATCATTTTGTGATGGGCGAGTGGAATGTACGCCATGACGTTTCGTATCGATTTTCGGCGGCTGATTCAAAGTTTTATTAGTCAGTTGTCCCAGGGTCAATGTAGCGTAGCAAATTGGGAGAATCCGGGGTATCCGAGGATGAGCGAAGCCAATCTGTCCATATTAATAAGATGGCTAGCTTTCCAATTCTAATTTTAGAATTGGATTCAGAATGTTGGAGGAAACCAAAATACACCTCTATGATTACCAAGTGAAATCTTTGCTGTGGGCATGATTCATTCCTCTCCCACCACTGGCTATTGTCTCTATGATGGTTATGAGGGAAAGCAGCCTGTGCCTTGGAAAGAAAATTGTGCCGAATACCTGTACTGGTATAAAGAGAAAGCATAAATAGGTGCCCTGGCCACCACAATATAACTATAATAATGTTGGAAATCCATATGAATTCTTTACCAAATTTTAGACTTGTCCAAATTGAAAGCATTTGCAGACGACAAATTCAATGTGACCCAGAAACTGAAACTTGACTTTTAAAGGGAAGAAAACATTCTGGGAAAGGAGATAATGCTGGTTACCAGCATTTTCTCCTTTTCTCACAAGGTTTTTTTCACATGGGTGTTAAAAGTCTGGATTGCGTTGTAAAGAGTTGAGGACCAAACAGTCAATCAATCAACTTTTATCAACTCTGTAGGGGACAATTTTTTGGTACCTTTTCATACTGAAAGAATTTTAAACAACATTTTAAATGTTATTACTTACCACATATCACAGCACAAAGACCATCAAGAGCATCCACCTCTCTCATCAAATGTCCCTTACCAATACCACCAAACGACGGGTTACATGACATTTCTCCTGCAGGGAAAAAAATCTTATGAAATATAATGTCTGTATGGTAAGATCAAAAACTAGTTCCAACAACTATATGTTTTTAATCACAAAAGATTAACTTGTGAAAATTTAAAAAAAAAAAATGCAGACTACAATTTAAATGTACTTAATTTCAGGAATTAGCCTTTGATAGAGTACAAAATATTGTTGGAAAAGGAGAAATGCTGGTAACCAGCATTTCTCCCTTTCCAACAATGTTTTCAAAGGGCCTTTTCCTAATGGTTGTTTAAACTCAAGATTGTGTGGTTAAGGGTTGACCCTTTGCCACAGATTCTAGTACATTGACAACCCTGGCAAAGATAGTCTATAAAAATATTGAAGAGGTGGGAGAAATGCTGGTAACCAGCATTAATTTTTTTCTTTTCCTTTTATATGTACATGTACATGTATATGTTTTTACTCTATCACAGGTGCATGGTTACCAGCATTTTATCCTTTTCCTACAAGATTTCAAAAGGCCTCTTTCTCATGGTCACCAAAACTTGGGACTGTGTGGTACAGAGTTGGTCAAATACTGATAAACACACAAAATATTCTTTTCCCAGCAATTTCAGTGAAATTGGATGCTTGCATGCAGTAAAAAAGATTCAAAGTTGGCATTTAACTCTTTGTCAAACAACAAAATTCTGGAAAAACTGAAACTATCCAAACTGAAAGCATTTGCAGACGTCAAAATGAATGTGAATCAAAAATTAAAAATTGATTTGGAAAGGGTAGAAAACATTGTGGGAAAAGGAGAAAATGCTGGTTACCAGCATTTTCTCCTTTTTCCTCAATGCTTTCAAAAGGCTTCTTTCCCACGGTCGTTAAAAGTCGACATTGAGTGGTAATGTGTTAAACAGTTGGTGGAAGGCTATGCAATATGTAACTATTTCAATTTATATGACATCATCATACTTAACCCCTTAGCTGCTAAGCATGAATCAAATATCTTTAGTTCACTGTGTAGATAAAGATCAGACTGCACAGTATGTGAAGTCTGATCTTGGATCTATACCATCCTATTAGGAGATACGTTTACCCCCCAAAAAAATATCTTTTGAAATAATACCAAAACTTAGGGTTTTCACAATCAGGTTGAAAGCTTCATTTCACTTATTCAGCAGATTAAGAGTTAATTTGAATACAAATCCCGACATACTTGGATTTAACTCTTTACCACACAATCTCTTCTTTTAATGACCCCTAGACAGAGGCCTTTTGAAAACATTGTAGGAAAAGGAGAAAATGCTGGTAACCAGCATTTTCTCCTTTTCCCACAATGTTTTCTACCCTTCCCAAAACAAATTTCAATTTTTGAGCCACATTTATTTTGTCGTCTGCAAGTGCTTTCAATTTGGACAAGTCTAAAATTTTGTCGTTTGGTAAAGATTTAAATGCAATCCAACATACTTAATGCATATTATTGATCATTTGACATTCCCATAAAACTTTGCAAAATTCTGGAGCAACATAATAGATATGCATTAACTCTTGACTAAATGACATGTCGATATTGAAACCATTCACAGACAACTGAATAAATGTGACTCAAAAATTGAAACTTGACTGAAGAAGAGTAGAAAACATTATGGAAAGAGGAGAAAATGCTGGTTACCAGCGTTTTCTCCTTTTCCAACAATGTTTTCGGAAGGGTTCTTTTCTGGGTTGTAAAAACCAGGTACTATATAGCCCACTCAGCTTTATAAAGTTACAATAGCTTCCAAAAGTAAACAAAGCAGGTGTTAACTCTTTACCAAACGACAAAATTTAAGACTGGTCCAAATCGAAAGCATTTGCAGACGACAAAATGAAAGTGACTGAAAATTTGAAATTTTTTTTGTGAAGGGTAGAAAACATTGTGGGAAAAGGAGAAAATGCTGGTTACCAGCATTTTCTCCTTTTCCCACAATGTTTTCTAAAGGTTTTTTTCTCTGGGTTGTTAAAAGTCGGGATTGTGTGGGAAAGAGTTAAAATGCATTTAAATCATACCACTTAAAAGTATGGATAGATGTTATGGAAGATTAACATCTGTTATTGTATGACAGATCCAAGTGTTAGTCATTGGCAGAGAAATTACATGCAATTGCAAACCTAGTTTAACCCTTTACCACACAATCCCACCTTTTAACGACCCTGAGAAAGAATGCTTTTGAAAACACTGTGGGTAAAAGAGAAATTGCTAGTAAGCAGCACTTCTCCTTTACCCACACTGTTTTCTATCTATTTAAGAACAAGTATCATTATTTGAAAGTAGTTACGTCAATTTTCCTCTGTGAAATGCTTTTTAATACCTGCTTTGTATTTTTGGGCTAAAACACTTTCCGGAACAATCAGGGTACATGTATTTAATGATTCTTGGAAGGAAGCCTTTTGAAAATAGTATGGGAAAATGAGAAAGCTGGTAACAGGCATTTTCTCTTTTTCCCGCAACATTTTCTACTTTATCAAGGACAAATTCTGCAATTTGAGCCATCCTTGATTTTTCTGTCTGCAAATACTTTCAATTTGAAACATCTGAAACTTTGTTGTTTGTTGAAAAAACTGTAGACTGTTCCAGAGTGAAAGCATCTGCAGACATCGAAACTTAAGTGACTCACTGACATGGTATGGAAAAGGTAGAAAATATTGTGTGAAAAGGAGAAAATGCAGGTCACCTACAATGTTTTCAAATGGCTTTTTTCTGAGGGTCGTTAAAAGTGGGGACTGTGTGGTAAAGGGTTGAAGCAGAAGTTTAGAAACCTACATTTCACTGTGAGGTGATGAGTTATATCATCCATAAGGCAAATAGCAGTCAATGATTTATAATGAATTATGATAAAATGGCTACTGAACTACTTACCTATGGTTGATATTTTATGGGTCACCAACATGGTCTTTTGACCCATTCTAGCACTGGCAGCGGCTGCTTCAGTCCCTGCATGACCCCCACCAACAACAACAACATCATATTCCTCATTTCCAGCCAAGGTTGAATATGGTAAGATGTTACCTTTGTAAAATGGAATTCCTCCACCAAACAAGAATTTATCAGGAATAGAAAATCTTCCGATTCCTGCTAGATGTCCAATCAGGCTTGTAATTTGTTTCATTCTAACTATAGGTACATAGAAAAGAGTCTAAATCATAGAATGGGTGTACAATTTGCACATACCTAAAAAAATTCCAACTAAAGTTGTAAATCACAATAATTTATCATATTCATGTACCAGTAATGATTTTATTCAATAGATCTGCAAGCCTTTTCAAATTATACAGATGGGCTTACTGATGGAAAAATGACTTAAGTACAATTAAAAAATGGTGATTCCCATTTGGCACTTTGTATCTCACTGTGCATATAAATATTTCACTCCTGGCTGCACCGATGCATAGCTAGGACTGTTCAAAGGTAGTTCTTTCTTCTGGGTAAAATCTCATCTTCTACTATCAAATGCATATATAAATATCACAGATTTCCTTAAACTTCCCTACAGAATTCTCCACTGGAATCTGTAAATAAATACAAAAAAAAAATGTAAGTCATAACTGAGCCGCCCTCTGACAAAAGGGGTTCAACTCTTTATCAAACAAAAAAGTAAACCCTTTACCCCATAAGGCATTTCTATGGTATCTCTAATTGAAATTTCACCTTTTTCCACAATGTTTTCCAAGGCTCCAACAAGCAATGCGAAGAAATGAGTATCTATGGAGTAAAGGGTTGAGACAGGACCTGATTGCAAGCATTTGCTGGCAACAAATCAAATGTAGTACTATTGATGATATCTGTCTTCAGTAGGCTAGAAAGCATTGTGGGAAAGCCTACCTTAATATTGTATGGTAAAGAGTTAATGCATCTAAGGTGCATCATCATTATAATGCAAGTTGTCACATAATGATGAATCTATTTTGTCTACAAAACCACTTCACCCCTTACCATACAAGGAATTTTAAATCTTGACCTTAAAGTCATATGCTTTATTTTCTTTCTTCTCAAGCCAAGGCAGGCCTTTGATACTGCATAAATCTGCTAACATATTTTTCTACTAATTGATATTCTTTGCAGCACAATGATATATGTCCATTAAATGTTGTGCTGCAATAAAATTTTACACCATACAAATAATATCCTAATCTTTATTAAGAAGAATTTAACCCTGTATTGAACATTCTTCAACTTATCTTTTGCCATGTGGTCCAAATAGCCCACTAAGTCCACATTTGGGTTTGCTGGTATTGAAAAATCTGACTCCCACAATGCTTTCAAAGGTTACTATGCTGCACAAAGAAAAATTTGAATGTGCTGGATTCAAAAGGGTTTCAGGGACGGATCCAGGATTTCTTCACAGGGGGTTCAACTTGGTCAATCACAGATATGCAGACACGGACCCAAAGCACAAATCAGTCGCCAATGAGTTAAAGTCCATAAAAAAAAATTCAGAAATTTAAGGGGGGGGTTCATCCGATCATCCGAACCCCCCCAAACCCCCCTGGATCCGCCTCTGGAAAGGGCAGGTTCTGTAATATGGACATGTAACATGAACATAAGTTGTATACAGATACATTTTTTTCTTGCATGTGTCAAGTATATATGTTTTCTTAATCTTATTTCAAGTGGTCTACTTTTGTCATTTGTTAGATTTTCATTGATTATGATTTATTCCGAATTAGAAAAACATAGGTCAAACATAGTTAACTCTTTACCAACCAATCCCAACTTCTAATGACCCTGAGAAAGAAAGCCTTTGAAAATGTAATGGGAAAAGGAGAAATCCTCATAACCAGCATTTTCCCCTTTTCCCACAAAGTTTTCTACCCTTTCCAAATCAATTTTTGATTCACATTATACATAATGATTTATTTTGTCGTCTGCAAATGCTTTCAATTTAGACAGGTCCAAAATTTTGTTGTGTGGTAAGGAGTTAAAGACAGGTAAAGGTGTGATAAATATTATACAACACATTAATATCTTTTTTAAAAGGCAATGTAAAGATACAAAAAATTGTACGGACATGCCCGTACTCGGAGTAATTCCCCTTAAATAAAGTTATTCATAGCATGCTTTTATCACACACCAACACAAAATTGTGATAATATAACATCTTTAAAAAATAATAAAGCAATTTGATTATAGAAACTCGAGTTAAAAAAGTGGTCTGAAAACAATCGGGTATCGAAGTGACCAAATTTTGTAGTATATTTTCCACCGGGGGACGAAATGACCAGGAGGGGTCGAAATGACTGGATGTCGAAATGACCGGGTGTCGAAAAGACTGTCTTTCTTTTAAAAAGGAAGCAAAACCTCGTTACAAATGGAGAAAATGCTATAGATCAGCAAATTTTATAACATGTTATCAGCATTTCCTCCATTTCCAACAATGTGTTTTTTTTTTTCAAACTCATTTCTAATATTAATAAATAAAGTCCTTGATTAAAGGTTAGTCATGTCAATCTTTACGAAAACATCTAAGTAATGCAATGTAAAAAGAAACACAAAAATAAGATGTGTGCTGTGAGACGACACTGGTAGGCTAACCAACCAGGTTTTTTTTTTCCTTTCTTTTTTTTGCAACCCTCCTTTCAACATTTTTCCCCTACACGAAATTCATGCTGGATACCAGTAATCTTAGGGGACGGGTACCAGTTCATTTCCCGGACTAATTTACGGTGGTACCATGCAAACGACAAAAGTCATGAGATTTAAGATCTCCATTTATCTCGCGAGATTATTATCATGGTCGCGTGATCAAATATGGTCGAAGCAGGAATAATTTTACAATGTTTATTTAGAAAAAAATGTTGAAATAGGTTTTACTGGACAATGTAAGGAGTAACAATGGGCGGAAAAGATTCCAAATTATCATATATTTCACATGATGAAGCCTTGAAGAGAGGTAAGGTTTGTTTGAAATTCCTTTCCAAATAAATAATTTTGGGAACAAAATTAAAATGACAGTTCATTTGTCAGAGGTTGGGTTTGGCTGTCATGTACATAAAATCGTAATTTCGAAATCTCTGTCAGACGTTGATGTTATTTTAGTGAATTGTACACTACTTTATGGGTCCACAACTTCAAAACAAATACAGGTCAACTTATGCAGTATCGTAAAGAAATTACAACTTATGCAGTATCGTAAAGAAATTATGAAAGCTAAATTAAATGTCGACCTACCTTCAGTCTGAAGGTGTCTGCTCCGATGCTATTTTTGTTACTGTTCATCGCATACACCTTCATATCAGCCATTCATTAAACACTTCTGGAAAAAATACGATTTTACCCGCATCTTTTCGAATGGCTCAATGCGACAAAATTTCCAATGACAGCTAATAAAAGGTTGGATATTAACTAACACCAGTTTTTTTGTAATGATTAATCATTTATCTAACGATCCATGCCCATTTTATTAGTTGTCAATGGAAATTCTGTCGCATAGAGCTGTTCGAAAAGATGCGGGTAAAATCGTATTTGTTCCGGATACGTGTACTTTTAATAAACGTTGGTCTGAAGGTGAATGCGAAGACCAGTCACAAAAATAGCATCGGAGCAGACACTTCATACTGAAGGTAATGTCGACCTACCTTCAGTCTGAAAATGTCCACTCCGATGCTATTTTTGTTACTGGTCTTCACATACCCCTTCATATCAGCCCTCTTAAACATGTCTGGAATAAATACAATTTTACCAACATTGTTTGAAAAGGCTCTGTGCGACAAAATTTACAATGACAGCTAATAAATTGAGCATGGATTGTTAGATAAATGACAGGGGTGTGGAATTCCTACATCTGACTGACATGTAACTCAGGTAAATTTGACATTGGACAAGTTTAAAACAAGGGGGAAATTGGAAGAAAAGATCTATATTAAATAACATTATTCGTGTGAAATAGAAATGTTCTCTCCATCTCACTTCCCCGTAAGCAAGAACATTTTTAAATTGAATTATGATAAACTATTCCCTGATATCTGGAATCAAAAAAAAAAATCCAAACATTCGGCTGCCTCAGATTTTATGGCCTATGCAGGTTTTTTTTTTTTATTTTGACTGCGCTGCAGCACGGCCAAAATGTTATGGTTTCTTGGCGTCGTTTGGTTTGTTTAATTTACGTAACAATAACCGAATCAAGTTAACCTATTTCTTTTGTACATCATAACACTGCACGCAGTTGTTATTCAATCTCTATCATTCAATATTAAATTATTTTTTTGTCATTTGCAAGAACTTACTGTTCACAAAAGAAGTTGTCTGAATTTAACACTGTGGAACACATTCTTACTCAGTTGCAGTAAACATGGTTAAAAGAAAACCAAACAAGCTGTATCCTAGCAAAACATGTCAAGAACCGAGAAACATTACAAAAAGTTTGTTAAAGGGGCCGTAGACCATAAAGGCAAGCACAGCCTTTTTACTTGAGGCGTAAAATATTAAAATTCTTTGCAGATCGATCTGCAGGTAATCAAATCTCTGCTTACTGAGTCTCAATCTGAAGTGCCGGATCTGTCAGACATTGCCGACCGACGGTTGTCTGAAAACTAGACAGTTAGAATCACTATGAATGATGCAAACTCTACATCTCCACACACAATAACGAAGCCACAGATAATGATTCCTTTGTATCATTATGACGGCTGGTAAGCAATTCTGCTGAAGTATTAAATCAGCCACCCATGGGTGTACGATGATAATGTTAAAAAGGGCCAGTAAGTGCAAACACAGAGACATTTGGCCATGGTTTAAGCAGCTATAGGGTAATCTTGTTATAGTGTTGAATCTTTTTTAATTATTGAATTCTTGCACTTCTATTTTCTGTATCTATGGACAGTGCCATTATTTTATTATATTGATGTACACGTACCTTGAAAGTCAGCCTGCTTTTTCCCAATTGGCAAAAATTGTGCTTGAATATCCCAAAATGAAAGGCTTAGGCCCATTTCCAATATTTGGGAAAAAAAACTCACAAAGGTTTGCTTGATTTAGTTTCATTGTTATCGTTAAAAACCCATACAAAGCAAATTTAAATGGTTAAAAGCACATCATTATCTACAAACTACATTCAGTAAGTCTTTGTGTGCTTTTTTTTGTTTTGTTTTGGACAATTAAGCTTTTCTGATGGACAAGTAGATTTTTTAAATTTACTTGTCCATGGACAAATTAAAAATTTCAATATTTCCACACCCTTGAATGATTAATGCAAAGACCAGTAACAAAATTACTGTAGCATCGGAGTGGACACTTTCAGACAGAAGGTAATGTCGACGGACCTATACTGGAAAGGAACAAGACCAGTTCCCCAACAAGACAGTTCCATGACATGAGTTTTCGAGACAGTTCCATGACAGATTTTGAGACAGTTCCCGACACTTTTGAAGACAGTTCCCCAACACTTTTGTTCGATGTCAAACAACAACAACAAAATCAAATCTCATCATGGATGAAATAAAAAAAAAAAAGTTTGATAAAGGATTTTATTAATAAATAATCTATTGTGACTAATTGAAGTGTAAGTACATGTATGTTTGATTGGCAAGTAAATTTGGGAGTACATTTGGGGAAGAAGCCTTTTGAAGACATTGAGGAAAAAGGAGAAAATGCTGGTAACCAGCATTTTCTCCTTTTCCCACAATGTTTTCTACCCTTCCCTTCCAAAAGGTATCAAGACAGTTCCCAGACACAAGTATTCGAAAAGGTATTAAGACAGTTCCCAGACACAAGTATTCAAGACAGTTCCCAAATAGACTTGGAGACAGTTCCCCGGCACTTTTGAAGACAGTTCCCAAACACTTTTGTTTCATGGCAAATAGTGGTTGTCAGCTGGATACGTGGTTAAGGCAATTTTTTTTTTTTCAGTGATTTTACGCCCCCCCAACTCTAATGCATGTGAGATAAGTAGTCAGCGACTTGGAAAGGTTGTGTTAGGGCTGGTATGATGAAGCTAAGAAACACATGCATAGTTGCACAGACTGCCATGATATGACCTAACCTGTTAAAGATGCGTGAAAGTCCAATATATTCAATCAGTCATTGTCATGACTCCAGTTTCAAATTTTACCATTTCAAGAGTCACATCAAATTTGTCAAAACTTTTCCTCTATGAAGAAATGGGTCATGGGGAACTTTTAGATGTTCTGGATTTTCTCAAATTAGCATCCAATGACAAACAAAATGGCTAATATTATGTCATGCTATGGCTACACCTAATATTTCAACCCTTTACAAAAAAAAACGTATTAATAATCTTGACCCATCACCACACAATCCCAACTTTTGACAACCCTGGGAAAGAAGCCTTTTAAAAACATTGAGGGAAAAGGAGAAAATGCTGGTAACCAGCATTTTCTCCTTTTCCTACAATGTTTTCTATCCTTCCAAATGCAAAATTAAATTCAGTTTTTGATTCACATTTATTTTGTCGTCTGCAAATGCTTTCAATTTGGACTAGTCCAAAATATTGACGTTAGGTAAAAAGTTAAAGAAGAAGCTTTTTGAAAATTTTTTTGTGTGAAGAGTGTACACTTGCTGGATGAATGATCTTGACGCTCTGTTATTCAAAATTTTATTTTCTGCTTATTTATGAAAGAGCACTTGAATTAATTTTGCCACTAATATCCTAGATGATGACAAAATCACAAAATGGAATTTTCAGCTGGTAGGTAAAAAATCCAATTATTGTAATATCAATGTCTTTTTGGCAAGAAATATGTCATAAAGTACTGGAAAGTAAATATCTGAGATCAGATGGCTCATTCTGCGGAGGTTGATCTTGATGCTGCAGGGAAAAGTGCCAGAAATTGATCTTTGCATGCTATCAGCCATGTAAACCATAGCTGTGCAGTTTACAACTTTTTATCCTCATGTAGAAAACAGTATTTAAATGTACTGAAGAAGCAATAGCTCTTCCTCTCGCAGTATTTTTCATATTTTTTAACAAGAGCAAGACTTGTCTCTTCTTTGAATATTTCACTGTTATGTAAGCTTAGCCAGACAGAGGTAGATTCAAAAACTGCCTGTAAGGTACTGGGGAAAATAAAGTATTTAGACAGATTTTTTTTCTATGAACCCTATATCTATGGATAATAGCTCATTGGCATTTGAACGGCTATGGTGCTATTCCGTTGTCTGCGCATGTCATATTCTTCGAAGATTCGACTCTCTTATATGACACATCACTAGCCCCAAAAGCGGGCTGACTTTAATATTACGCTCTATAAAGTCGTAATGTAGAAAATAGCTTTAATCATTTATGTTTGAGGAGAAATGATACCTGCTTTAGCTCCAGATTTCTCTAGACTGCTGGTCCTAGCTGAGTGAATTACACAAGGTAGCATTTTATTGAGTAAATGTTTATTTTAGTTTCAAATTCAAAGTAATGGTTGTCGCATAGGAAAGTGGTTCGGTTCTGTACCCAGGATGCCCATATCAGATAGATGAGTATTTATAGAATGCCATCTAGCGGGAGATAATGGGTGCTATTCATTCCTTTTTCTAATACATGTACTTTAAACAAAAGTCAAAATGCATAGAAAATACACTCTGATCTTTGGTCCTTACAACATTCTGGCCAAACAGCCGTCTGGGGTCTAATTATTGATATTATGTCAAGATTTCTGTTTCATTTAGTTTTCACTGTCATGGTTCTTCTAACCAGATAAGATCCAATACCAGTAACAATGAATTGGCAAATTTTCAGATTTTTAGAAAGTCTCACTCGCAGTCAAAATATTTGCTAGTCAGCAATTTTAATACTTTGATTTATAAACTAATGGCAGTGCTATGAACAATGTTGCTTGCCTTTGTGAACCATGTGTATCATAGGTTATGCTAAGCTTTATTCCTGATCAGATCTGCACTGTCAGATATTTTGTGACATGAGTATTCAAGCCGAGTTAGCCATCACTCTTTACCAAAGAAAATTTGCAGAATATTATAATGCAGAGCTCAAGGTAGAGGGCGTGATTCGGATTTCAAAATTAACCCATTACCACACAAGCCCTACTTTTGACGCCCCTGAGATAGAGGCCTTTTGAAATCACTGGAAAAAGGAGAAAATGCTGGTGACCAGCATTTTCTCCTTTTCCCACAGTGTTTTCTACCCTTCCCAGAACAAATTTCAATTTTTCAGTCACCTTTATTTTCTTGTCTGCAGATGCTTTCAATTTGGACAAGTCTAAAATTTTTCTCATGTGGTAAAGAGTTAAAATATATATCAATCTCCACTAAACCCTGTGTTATGGGTACTCATTAGAAGAGTCTCATTGAGACGATTCTAATGAGAACCCACAACATAGGGTTTGGAAGAGAAATAATGGATTTAGAATACCATCATTCTCTGTAATCTAGCGCTCTGAGAATGTTCCAAATTGAAAGCACTTGCAGATTCAAAAATTGAAATTTGTTCCCAGCAGGTTAGAAAGCATTATGAGAAAAGGAGAAAATGCAGGTTATCAGCATTTTCTCCTTTTCCCACAATGTTTCAAAAGGCTTTCATCTCGGGATCATAAAAACTAGGAATTGTTTGGTGAAGGGAAAGGGTTATAGTGAACACAGTGAGATATGGAGAAAATGGTGTTGTTTACTTGCATTTTCTCTTTTTCCCCCACTGTGTCTTCCAAAGCCAACATCATCAGTCATAAAAGCATGGTGAATTTTGAATACTCCAAAACTAGGGTATTGAGATATTGACATTTCTGTTGATTTCTCCTCTCTACACAAGAAAACAAGACTTAACTCTTTACCAGACGACAAAATTTTAGCCTTTTCCAAACTAAAAGCATTTGTAGACAACAATTTCAGTGTGATTCAGATGGTGTAGTTTTTCTCTGATAGAGTAGAAAACATTGTGGGAAAAGGAGAAAATGCTGGTTACCAGCATTTTCTCCTTTTCCCACAATGTTTTCAAAAGGCTTCTCTCCCAGGATCAACAATAGTCGTCATTATGTGCAAAAGGGTTAAGTGCCATCTATCTCGAAAGCATTTTCATGAGGCATCTAAATGGTGGTCCAAAGCATAGAAAACATTCCCAGGGGAAAAGAAGAAAATACTGGCTGCAAGAATTTTCTGTTTTTTTCCCACAGTGTTTACCAGTGTCGTCTACTCCAACGATGTAAAGACACGGGGCAATTTTGTAAAGGGATGAGAATTCTGTAGAGCTGCCAGGAATAAAAGTCCTTGTTTGTGTCTTTTTGTTGAAATTCATTTAAAATAGAGAGAGATTCTTTAACCCTTTACATGATAACAAAATTATTAACTTCTTTATATTAACCCTTTACTCCATAGATACTCATTTTTACGCATTGCTCATAGGAGACTTTGGAAAACATTGTGGCAAAAGGTGAAATTGCTCGTCAGGAGCAATTTCATCTTTTGCCACAATGTTTTCTATGCTATTAAAAGGTGTCATATACACATAAAAAACAGCTTCATCCTTGCTGTTTTTTCAGGCCAATTAGAGATATCACAGAAATGCCTTATGGGGTAAAGGGTTAAAAGCATTTGCAGATGACAAAATAAACATGTCTAAAAAACTGAAATTTATTATTTGAAGGGAAGAAAACATTTGGGGAAAAGGAGAAAATGCTAGTAACCAACATTCTCTCCTTTTCCTGTAATGTTTTCTAAAGCCTTTGTCCTGAAGGGTAGAAAACATTTAGTGAAAAAAGAAAATTGTGTTTGCCAGCATTCTCTCTTTTTCCCACAATGTCTTGCAAAGGTCCCTTCCGTAGGGATTTTAAAACTTGGGATTATGGTATCTGTTTACCATTTGCAAAATTACAAAATGCTTTTGCAATCATCACAGAAAAAGAAGAAATTGCTGGTAACCAGTGTTGTTTTTTTTTTTCCCCATTTCCAAGAATACTCATTACTTTTCTAATACAAGTCCAATCAAATCAACTCTTTATAATTAGCATTTCTTTAAATGCTTTACTTGTGGATGTGTCCAAAGTTTTGTTGTATGGTAAGAGTTAAATCTTTACCACACAATGATGACTTTTTGAAAGTTTGAACGACTCTGAGAAAGAGGCCTTTTGAAAACTTTGTTGGAAAAGAAGAAAATGCTTGTAACCAGCATTTTCTCCTATTCCAACAAAGTTTACTACTTTATCAAAGAAAGATTGCATCTTTTGAGCCACTATGAAATTATCGTCTGCATAATGCTTTTGAGTTGGATAGGTCTAAAATTCTGCTGTGTGGTAAAGGGTTAACCCATTACCACACAATCCCTACTTTTGACGTCCCTGAGAAAGAATCCTTTTGAAAACACTGTGGGAAAAGAAGAAAATGCTGGTAACCAGCATTTTCTCCTTTTCCCACAGTGTTTTCTACCTTTCCCAGAACAAATTCCAAATTTTCAGTCACTTTTATATTTTGTCGTCTGCAAATGCTTTAAATTTGGACCAATCTAAAATTCTGTTGTGTGGTAAAGATTTGACATGGATGTCTAGTAATGAATCCTTCACTTTTCACATTATCTATAACTTCTTTTTATTTAATATTTTCAGTGAATGAGGCTGAACTTAAGCGGCTGAAGGATGCATTTAAGCGAGTATCCACCTTGAACGGGTTTATGACCGAGAATGTATTTGTCCGGGAGGTATTGTGGGATGGTGTACCACAAAAGATTTCGCAGGTAACATTTGCTAACTTTTATTTGCCATGGTGTTTGATTAGAGTTATAAGTAATGAGCAGAGTGGCAAGGATGGATAATGTTACCTATTCTTTTAATATGCATGTATTGCGGGAAAATTTTTTATTGACATTTACCACCTTAACCCATGTGAAAGAGTTAAATCTTTACCAAACAACAAAACTTTAGACTTGTCCAGGCTGAGAGTTTTTCCAAATATAAACAAACTTTATACCAGCAAGCCAAAGATTTCAATCATTATGGTACAAAATATTTTAGGGAAAAACAGAATTGTTTATGTTTGATGAAGTTTTGAAAAAAGGGTATACGGCCATGTGCTGCAATGTTTTCTCGACTCTTCAGCAGTACCATAGCCCTGTATGGATATTAACGTTTCTAAGTTATCACATTATTGTTTAACCCATTATCACACAATCCCTACTTTCCACGACCCTGAGAAAGAGGCCTTTAGAAAAGATTGTTGGAAAAGGAGAAAATGCTGATATCCAGCATTTTCTCCTTTCCCCACAATGTTTTCTACCCTTCATGAAACAAATTTGAAATTTTCAGTCACTTTTATTTTGTCGTCTGCAAATGCTTTCAATTTCGACAAACCTAAAATTTTGTCGTTTGGTAATGGGTTAATTGTAATAGCTGTAAACAACATTCACTATTTACTAAACAGTTCCAAGAAAAAAGGCATGTGAAAATGTTACCAGAACAAGCATGTTAGAACTCCAGAAAGAGGGAGTGATTTTGATTTCAGAATTGAAAACATTACCAGGTAGTTATTCTCCACTAAACCACTTAACTCTATATTGTAGGCACTCATTAGAATCGTCTCATCAAGACAATTCTAATGAGTACCCACAACATAGGGTTTCAAAGAGAAATAATAGATTTAGAAAATCCATCACTCCCTCTTATCTGGACCTCTGGCATATGCTCAGAGATTTCCCCCTTTGACATTGTGCTTTCAAAAACATTGTGCTGCAAGGCAAAAAATGTGTATGCAGATGTTTCTGTGTTTTCAGATGATACTGTTTATGTTGAGATGTCAAAATACAACATAAAGAGAAAAGTTGTGTATCAATAATTTTTGGATCTCTCTATTTTTGTAGTTGTTGTTCAAGGCCTTTGGAGGGACATCAAAAGGTTTAACATTTAAGGAGGTTCTTGCAGGGTTGGTTGTCCTCACCAAAGGAATGAGAGAAGAGAAGATCAAGTGTAAGTAAAAGATTGTTCTTTTATTCACTTTTCATCATTATGTGTTACAACCAAAGGTGCTTATATTTTCTCAGGGGTCCTGCATGGTTGGGTGGCAAAGTGTATGACCCAGGACGTGGATGCCCCAGGTTTGAACCTCACTGGATCTACTTGGTGTTTCATGGAAGTGTCATTAGCAAGATTCTTAGAGCCCTTGCCTAATATTGGTGAAACCCAAAGTACATGAACATGTAGGGTGTTGCCACGATATGACTGAAATCATGTGGAAAGCTGCATAAAGCGCTATCAAATCAATATACATGTATTTTGTTAAACTTTGCCATCTATAATCAACATACATGTAGGACAAGGTGTCTAACTGTATTATCTGCCAATTATTAACCCAATATCATTTCACAAATTTCTAAACTAGGATGGAAAAGGTCTATGATTTTGTTGTTCAATCTAATATTTTGAAAAAAAAAACAGATACTGTATGAGTAACTGATAATGCAGGCAGTTTCTTCTCTCTCCAACATGGGATGGAAATTTTAAGACTGCATTGAATATATTTAAAGTATCTGATTAGTCCATGCAATTTGAATATTATCTTTAGAATAACAAGCATGATGCATAAAGTAACGGTAGTTTTGACCTATAAGTTTTAACAACCCTGAAAAAAGCCTTGAGGTTTTTTAAAAAAATTGTGGTCAAATGAAAAAATGCTGGTTACCAGCTTTTTCTCCTTTTTAGCTCACCTGAGCACCATATGCTCAAGAGGAGCTTTTAGGATCACCCTGTGTCCATTGTCTGCCATGAGTCATGATGCTTAACCCTTTCCCAAACAATCCCTGGTTTTTACGGGTCAGGAATAGAAGCCTTTTGAAAACATTGTGGGAAAAGGAGAAAATGCTGGTAACCAGCATTTTCTCCTTTTCCCACAATGTTTTCTACTCTGTCATATAGAAAAATCATCTTTTTAGCAACTGTTAAGTTGTCATCTGCAGAATGCTTTTAGTTTGGTGTGGTCCAAAATTTGGCGTTTGGGAAAGGGTTAAAGTAATTATGACCTATAAGATTTATGAACAAAAGCCAAATTTGCCCTATACCAAACAGTTTTGAGTTTTAATAACCCAGAAAAAAAGCCTTGAAATCAAATGAGAAAATGCTGGTTACCATTACAATTTGGACTGGGTAAAATTTTGTTGTTTGGTTAAAAAAAAATGGATCCCATTTGCTATTTGTAGACACTTGGTAAGAAAGTCTTGAACTGTGACAAAGTGAAACACAGTAAAAAATGCCAACTGCAGTCTCCAATTTTGTTGTTTGGTAAAATTAACTCTTTACTAAACAATAAAGTTTTAGACTTGTCCAAGAAAAAGTATTTGCAGAAAAGCAGGAAGATTTCTTTCTTACGATACAAAACACTGTGGGAAGAGGAAAAAATGCTACTTTGTTTTCAAAAGGTTCCTTTCTGAGGACAGTTAAAACTTTAGGTGGTGTGGTACAATGATATCTTTTTACAACACTTCAGAGTTTTAGACTGGCCCAAATTGAAATTGTTTACAGGCAACAAATTAAATATGGTGTAAGTCTTTCCCTCTCTATAAAACTTTAGGCTTTTTACAGTTTGCAGACAAAAAGTAAAAAGTGTGCCAAATGATGAAAATCATGTGGTGTAGTGAAGAAAAACAAATTGTTAGAAAAGGAGAAAAATGATAATTTCCAGCATTTTCTTCTTTTCTTACAATGTTTTCAAAAGCCTTCTTCTTCAGGGTTGCTAAAGCTTGAGATTGTTAATATTTGGTAAAAAGTTAACCCTTTACCAAACAACAAAATTTTAGAATGGTACAAATTGAAAGCACTTACAGACGACAAAATCAGCATAACTCAAAAATTGAAATTTGTTTCCAGCAGGGTAGAAAACATTGTGGGAAAACGAGAAAATGCTGGTTACCAGCATTTTCTTCTCTTTCCACAATGTTTTCAAAGGCTTTCTTTCTCAGGGTCGTTGAAAGTAGGGATTGTTTGGTAAAGGGTTAATTTACAAGGGCAAGTCTTTGAGAGGGTAGAGAACTTTTTAGGAAAAAGAGAAAATGATGATTACTACTAGTCAGTCTTTATGAAAATGATATAAAAGGGAGTTGATGCCCAGTACAAATTAGTTTTATGTGATGATATTTGCTTGAAGTCTGTTGTAGATTTGTTAATTTGTGTGTACTTAACCTTTTCCCAAACAATCCCTGGTTTTCACAAACCTGAAAAAGAAACCTTGTGAAAACATTGTGGGAAAAGGAGAAAATGCTGGTAACCAGCATTTTCTGCTTTTCCCGCAATGTTTTCTACCCTGCTGGAAACAGATTCCAATTTTTTAGTGATGTTTATTTTTTTGTCTGCTAGTGCTTTCAATTCGGACCGGTCTAAAATTTTGTCGTTTGGCAAAGGGTTAAGGGAGAAAGTGAAAAATTGGAAGCATGATATTTCATTGCAGAATGAGAAAATAATTATGTTATACTCCCCCCTTTGCTGATTAAATTATGAATTATCGATATGAAATTTAAACTAAAATAATTAGGAAACAACATTCAACTGCCATTATTGACTGAATTCCTGCAAAATGAAAAAAAAAAAATATGTTTGGTTTACTTTAGCTAAAGGATGCATTAAACCTGAGGCTACTAAGGGAGACTCCCTGACCTTTTTGCGGTCAGTGTAGATCAAGATCAGATTACACATAAAGTGCAGTCAGATCTTGGACCAATACTGTTTGGTGAAGAGATATCTGTTGCACAAAATACCTTTGAAATAGAGAAAATTGGGGGTTTTACTATGAGCTTGAAACTTTCATTACACTTATTTAGTAGGATAAGGGTTAATTAACCCTTTACCAAACAATCCCTGGTTTTTACGACCCTGAGATAGAAACTTTTGAAAACATTGTGGGAAAAAGGAGAAAATGCTGGTAACCAGCATTTTCTCTTTTTCCCCCACAATGTTTTGTATCCAGGTGGAAACAAATTTCAGTTTTTTAGCTCTACTGGCTTTCAGCCAGCAGAGCTTATGTCATGGCGTGGTTTCCGTCGTCCGTCCGTCTGTCCGTTAGTCTTTTTCTTGTTTACGCGATAAAGTCTGTATTTGTTGCCCGATTTTCATGAAACTTGCACAGTTTGTTGACCTTATCAATAGCTTCAACCCTATTGATTTTGAGAAAAATCCAACAAACAGTATGGGAAAAGTAGCCATTTCAAGTTGAAAATTTCAAATTCTTGTTTACGCAATAAAGTCTGCATTTGTGGTCAGATTTTCATGAAACTTGCACAGTTTGTTTATCTCATCAATAGCTTCAACCCTATTGATATTGAAATAGTATGGGAAAAGTAGCCATTTCAAGTTGAAAATTTCTAATTCTTGTTTACACGATAAAGTCTGCATTTGTGGTCAGATTTTCGTGAAACTTGCACAGTTTGTTTATCTCATAAATAGCTTCAACCCTATCGATATTGTTTTTTTCATTGTATTTTTTTTCTTTTTGCACCATGAATTCATAGTGTATGCTAGAATAAAAGCAAAATCTCTGCCAGTAGAGTGATATCAGGCCCTTCAGGGCCTTCTAGTTAGTTACATTTATGTTGTGATCTGCAAGTGCTTTCAATTTGGACCAGTCTAAAATTTTGTTGTTTGGTAAAGAGTTAAAAGAGTAAAAATAGTACAAATTATAATTGTGATAGTGGGTATCATTTGTGGCCAATGAAGAGATATTTTGGTAATCTGTCAGTGTGCCTTACTCACATTTAACCCCAGTCCTGCGAAATAACTAACACGAAACTTGTGAGTCAATGGTAAAAACATAGATGGTGCTCTTTCAAAGTTCGCATCTGGGGGGAAATATATCCATCTTATTAGATGGTGTAGATCCTAGATCAGACTGCATGTTCTGTGTAGTCTGATCTTGATCTAAACTGTTTACAACAGTGTAGGACTCCTGGAGGCCCTACATTTGAGCCTCACTTGAAGAACTGGGTGTTTTTACATGGAAATGTTGTTTGGAAAGACACTTGAGAGTCCTAGCCTCTTACTGATGAAACCCTGGATATACATGAATATGTGAGCTGTTGCTGTGATATAACTGAAACAGTGTTGAAAGTAGTGTAAAACACCAATTAACCTTTTTACCTATTTCGAGTTTTAATGACCCTGAGATGGAAGTTTTTAAAAACATTTTGGGAAAAGGAGAAAATGCTGGTAGACAGCATTTTCTCCTTTTCCCAAAATGTTTTCTCCATTCCTACATGGAAATCCTTCCAAAAACGCCACAATTAAATTGTCGTCTGCTACTCACTGCTTTCAATTTGGATCATTTTGAAATTTTGTCATGTGGTAGAGATAATCAATTCTTGGTAAAGGTTTAACCCTTTCCCACACTTTTAACAACCCTGAGTAAGACATCTTTTGAAACATTATGGGAAAAGGAGAAAATACTGGTAATCAGCATTTTCTCCTTTTGCCACGTTTTCAACCCCCATGAAGTACAAATCTTGTCATTTTGGCAACCTTTAATTTGTTGTCTGTAAATGTTTTCATATTGGACTGGTCTAAAATTTTGTCCTTCGGTAAAGGGTTAGCTCATTTCTACGCATTGCTTGTAGGAGCCTTTGAAGGAGCCTTTGGAGGAGCCTTTGGAAAACATTGTGGCAAAAGGTGAAATTGCTCATGACGAGCAATTTCACCTTTTGCCACAATGTTTTCTTCACTATCAAAAGGTGTCATATGTCATATACACATAAGAAATGGCTTCATCCGTGCTGTTATTTAGGGTCAATTGGAGATTGCCTTATGGGGTAAAGGGTTAAAGAGTCAATATGGTAATGCAAGAAGGAAATGGGATTCAAAAGCAGTCTAAAACGAATTATAAGTCATTATATCAGTGCAGTCATTGATTACCTTATTTTATCTCACGATTGTCCCTATTGATCTGTTCCAGACAGTGTTTGCAAATGATGTGCTTCTCAAATGACAAAGTTTTTGCATTAAATCAATCGTCTGTAGCTCTGAACTGCCTGAAGTAGGTCTATGTTTGTGGAGTGGGGAAGAAAATCAAACAATTTCTGACCATGATGTACTTTCACAGAACGAGAACTCAAGAATAGACCCAGAGTTTATTCAATGTAGTCGTAGAATCTGAATGATTATGTATGATACTCTGTTAGAAGTCTGCCGAGCCCCAATAGCTCAGTCAGTAGCGTGCAGGACTTGAGAAGAGAGGGTCGCTGGTTCGATTCCTGGCTCAGCCAATTTGTTTCCGAGGATTGACATAAGTCATTGTGATTATTTTCATTCCTCTCCCACTTTCGAAATCCTTTCCCATAGACAAGTTTTGGACTTTATAAATTAAAAGCATCTAGATGACAGATAGGTATTGATACAAAAAAACAGCAGCCTTCTGAAAACATTTTGGGAAATGCTAGTTTTTAGCGTCATTTTCTCCATTTCCTAAAATGTTTCCACAAGACTTCTTCTTATTGGGGTCTTAAAATAGATGATTGTTTAGGGTCTATGTCTTTTCTCTAAATATTAAGGTCATTTGACTTCCTCATTCGATCAAAATTTGTGTTTGTCAGTCCTATGTGATGTTGATATGTCATTTCAATGGTCAGCAAGTTTTTACCAAACAATCCCTAGTTTTTATGACCCAGAGGAAGAAGCCGTCTGAAAACATTGTGGGAAAAGGAGAAAATGCTGGTAACCAAAAAGTCAGTTTTTAATTTTAGTCACTCATATTTTGTTGTCTGGAAAGGAATAGTCTACAATTTTGTTTTTTGGTAAAGAGTTAACTCATTACCACACGACAAAATTTTAGACTGGTTCAAATTGAAAGCATTTGCAGATGACAAAATAAAGGTGATTGAAAAGTTGAAATTTGATTGGGGAAGGGTAGAAAACACTGTGGGAAAAGGAGAAAATGCTGGTTACCAGCATTTTCTCCTTTTCCCACAGTGTTTTCAAAAGGCTTCTTTCTCAGGGGCGTCAAAAGTAGGGATTATGTGGTAATGGGTTAAGGTCATTTGACTTCCTCATTCGATCAAAATTTGTGTTTGTCAGTCCTATGTGATGTTGATATGTCATGTCAATGGTCAGCAAGTTTTACCAAACAATCCCTAGTTTTTATGACCCAGAGGAAGAAGCCGTCTGAAAACATTGTGGGAAAAGGAGAAAATGCTGGTAACCAAAAAGTCAGTTTTTAATTTTAGTCACTCATATTTTGTTGTCTGGAAAGGAATAGTCTACAATTTTGTTTTTTGGTAAAGAGTTAACTCATTACCACACGACAAAATTTTAGACTGGTTCAAATTGAAAGCATTTGCAGACGACAAAATAAAGGTGATTGAAAAATTGAAATTTGATTGGGGAAGGGTAGAAAACACTGTGGGAAAAGGAGAAAATGCTGGTTACCAGCATTTTCTCCTTTTCCTACAGTGTTTTCAAAAGGCTTCTTTCTCAGGGGCGTCAAAAGTAGGGATTATGTGGTAATGGGTTAAGGTCATTTGACTTCCTCATTCGATCAAAATTTGTGTTTGTCAGTCCTATGTGATGTTGATATGTCATGTCAATGGTCAGCAAGTTTTACCAAACAATCCCTAGTTTTTATGACCCAGAGGAAGAAGCCGTCTGAAAACATTGTGGGAAAAGGAGAAAATGCTGGTAACCAAAAAGTCAGTTTTTAATTTTAGTCACTCATATTTTGTTGTCTGGAAAGGAATAGTCTACAATTTTGTTTTTTGGTAAAGAGTTAATACAGTGAATGTAGGTAAATGGTTAGACAATAGGATGGACTATCCTTAAAGACTGTAACTCTTTACCGAACAAGCCCTGGTTTTTATGTGTGTCTGCAGTAAAAGTCTTTTGAAAACACAGTGGGAAAAGGGAGAAATTACTCCTAACGAGCAATTTCTCCTTTTCCCACAGTGTTCTCTACCCTTTTTGAGAACCTTGCCATTTTCTCAAAATCTGAAATTGTCGTCCGCAAACTCTTTCAGTTTGGAAGAGTCAAACTTTGTCTTTTGGGAAAGGGTGAACTCTTTACCAAACAACAATATTTTGGACTAGTCCAAAATCAAAGCATTTGCAGACGACAAATGTGACTCAGATATTGAAATAAGATTTCGGAAGGATAGAAAACAGTGTGTGAAAAGAAGAAAATGCTGGTTACCAGTATTTTCTCCTTTTCCTACAATGTTTTCTAAAGCTTTCTTTCACAGGGTCGTTAATAGTCGGTTAAGAAACAATTCAAAGGCTGTGAGGAAGAAGGCTTAGGAAAATATGCAGGACAAAAGGAGCAAAAGATGGTAGTTCGTAATTTATTTTTTTCCACACTGATCATGCCATTTGAAACACTTCAGGATTTGTTGTCTACAGGTGTTTTCAAGTTGAAAGAGTCCAAAATTTGTTGTTTGAGAGATGGATACTTGGTAAATGTTGGCATGACACATTGCTTTACTTCTTGTACTTAACCCTTTACCACACAATCCCTACTTTTGACGCCCCTGCGAAAGAAGCCTTTTGAAAACACTGTGGGAAAAGGAGAAAATGCTGGTAACCAGCATTTTCTCCTTTTCCCACAGTGTTTTACTACCTTTTCCAGAACAAATTTCAATTTTTCAGACAGCTTTATTTTGTCGTCTGCAAATGCTTTCAATTTGGACCAGTCTGAACTTTTCTCGTGTGGTAATGGGTTAATAGTTGCAGATTTGTCTTCTCTTGTGCTTACTGTAGACAGCTTTTAAAAACATTGTAAGAAAGGGAGCAGGTTTCCTTTGCTGGTTGTAATAGTTTCTTTTCTTTTGTTAACACATGACTTCTTGCTGAGGGCTTTTTGGGTCTTGATGCATATCAATTTAGAAAACATTATTGTTTAACTCTTTACCAAACAACAATATTTTAGGCCTGAAATCAAAAGCTTTTGCAGATGATGAAATAAAAGTGACTGAAAATTTGAAATTTGTTTTGTGAAGGGTGGAAAACATTGTGGGAAAAGGAGAAAATGCTGGTTACCAGCATTTTCTCCTTTCCCTGGATGTTTTTAGAAGGCTTCTTTCCAATAGGTTCGTTAAAAGTCGGGATTGTGTGGTAAAGAGTTAAGAAAAAATTGCTCATTAGAAGCAATTTTTCCTCTTTTCACAATATTTTTATTAGTAATATCTATCAAAGCATGATGGTTCCAAAGTAGTCTACTTCCATATTTAGAGGAAACAGTAAAGAGAGCTGATCCAGGAAAGAATAAGTTTTGTAATTTCCTTGACAGGAGAGTAGTTCTGTTAGCTAATTGTGTTGACCCTGGTAGATTAACTTTTTACCAGACAATCCTGACTTTCATAGTCTTCAAGAAAAAAAAAAAGCTTTTGACTACCAGCATTTTCTCCTTTTTTACCCTCCAAAATACAATTCTAAATTTTTTTAATAACAATTATATTGTCAATTTTGACAAGTCTAAGATTTTGTTGTGTGATAAAAGTTAATCTATACCAAATGGTGATTTCTATAGTTTTCCAAAATTTTAAGTTTTGTTGCAGACAACAAATTATATATTATATGGCTTAAATGAGGAAATTTGGCCCTGAAAGGATAGAAAACATTGTGGGAGAAGGAGAAAATGCTAGTTACTAGAATTTTCACCTCTTTCGACATTAATTTCAAAAGTCCTCTTCTTTGGGATTGTTAATACTCATGTTTGTTAAGAGTAAATTGTTTTCATGGACATTTTTTTTTTTCATTTTTAACTCGGCTCTTTTCAAACAAAACAGCCCTGGCATCGTCATCTGCATTGTCATGCGAAAACTTTGTCATTTTATGGTATTTATTACTGAAGATATATACTTCAAACTTGGACAAGTGTTTTACTATCAAACATTTTGGAAAAAGGGGAAATTGTCCATTATGAGCAATTTCTCCTTTTCTCACAGTGTTTTCGAAAGATTTGTAAAGACGCATAAAAACACAGGCTTGTTTGGGAAAGGGTTAAGTGTATCAAAAACATAGGCGAGGCTCCATTCGCTCGGAAAAAATCTTACTTATTTTGTTTCCGTAAGTTTTCTATTGTGGGGAAAATAAGATGAAAAGTCTTTCTGCTTTTGTGGTTTAATCATTTAGTCTTTAACTCATTACCAGACGACACATTTTTAGACTTGTCCAAATTGAAAGCATTTGCAGACGACAAAATAAAAGTGACTGAAAATGTGAAATTTGTTTTGTGAAGGGTAGAAAACATTGTGGGAAAAGGAGAAAATGCTGGTTACCAGCATTTTCTCCTTTTCCCACAATGTTTTCTTAAGGCTTCTTTCTCAGGGGCGTCAACAGTAGGGCTTGTGTGGTTATGGGTTAACTCTTTGCCGAACGACATATTTTTAGACTTGTCTCAAATTGAAAGCATTTGCAGACATAAAATTAAAAGTGGCTAAACATTTGACACTTAACTTCAGAAAAGTTGAAAACATTGTGGGAAAAGGAGAAAATACTGGTTACCAGCATTTTCTCCTTTTCCCACAATGTTTTCAGAAGGCATCTTCGTCAGGGTCGTATAAACCAGGGATTGTTTGGTATAGAGTTAATGATTGAAGAATAGTAGGAAGAATAAAATTGCACCATGAATTAAAGATTTATTCAATCCCTGGGTGGAAGAAGTGAATAGAACTAAGATTTATTGATTAACTGATGCAATAAGGTGCTAGTGTATTTCCTTTGATTTGTTCATTTCCTTGTTGACCCTTTACAAGACAGGCCACAGTTTTGATGACCCAGATGGAGAAGACTTTTGCAAACATTGAGAGAAAGGGTGAAAGGGTGCAGCATTTTCTCTTTTTCTCACTGTTTTTCAAAATCATTATTCTTCATGGTGGTTAGAGCATTGTTTATTAACTCTGTACCACACAATCTCAACTTAAAACGACCCTGAGAAAGAAGCCTTTTGAAAACATTGTGGGGAAAAGGAGAAAGTGCTGGTAACCAGCATTGTCTCTTCTAAACACTTCGTTTTTTACCCTTCCTAATCCAGATTTCAACTTTTCGGTCACAATTATTTTGTCGTCTGCAAATGCTTTGAAGTTGTGCCAGTCTATAATTTTGTCGTCAGGTAAATAGTTAACACTTCACCAAAAATTTCTGTATTTGAACAATCCTAGGCCCGTATTCACCAACCATTCTTGAGAATTGTCTTAGTCTTCTTCTCCAAGGTTTTTTAAATTTGTAAGTTACACAACTTCTGATTGGCTAAACCATTCGGTTTAGCCAGTCAGATGTTGTGTTACTAACAAATATAGAAAATTCTGGAGAAGAAGTCAAAGAACGTTCTTAAGAATAGTTGGTGAATACGGGCCCTGGATAATGAAGCTTTAGAAAACAGTCAAAAAAAGAAAATAATGTTCACTAGAAGATTCTTCTTTTCTTACAGTATTTTTTATCCCCCCCCAAAGATCAATCCTACCATTGTAGACACACTGAATTTGTTGTCTTCTATAGCTCTGAATTTCGACTTGTCTCAAATCTTGTGGTCAGATAAAGTGTTAACCCATTACCACATGACAATATTTTAGACTGGTCCAAATTGAAAGCATTTGCAGACAACAAAATAAAAGTGACAGAAAATTTGAAATTTGTTTTGTGAAGGGTAGAAAACATTGTGGGAAAAGAAGAAAATGCTGGTTACCAGCATTTTCTCCTTTTCCCACAATGTTTTCTACTGGCTTCTTTCTCAGGGGCGTCAAAAATGGGGATTGTGTGGTAATGGGTTAATGCCCCTCCCAACACTTTGAAGCTGGGATGAATTGGATAATTCATACAACTAATGAAAGGCATTTTATAAACTACTCAGTATGACGCTTTACCATAAGTTTTAACGACCATGAAAAAGAAGCCTTTTGAAAACATTGTGGGAAAACAAGATAATAATCAAATAATGTACATTAGGTTATCACGATTTAGGGTTTTCTTGGGGGAGCTACTATTAGAGAGGGTGCTCTTGTTATGAGAAATATGGCAAGTAAAATATATTTCGATTAAGTATGCAATGTTTAGGAAAAGGAAATATGGCTTTGACCTATGTAAACAATTGCTCTTTTTGCCATAAAGTTTTTTACATGTAATACAAACTGATTTATGTTGTATTTCCATATCAAAGTTCTAAAGGATGCTCTCCGAGATGTCTGTGATAAATTTGTTTAGCAGGTGATGAATACATAACTGTCAATTATCTGATGTCTCTCAATATTGTCTTTTCATCAAAGGTGAATTTTAGACTCAACTTAACTGAAAGCATTTGGAGACTTCAATTAACCCATTAATACCAAACAACAATATTTTAGACTGATCCAAATTGAAAGCATTTGCAGACAACAAAACAAACGTGACTGAAAATTTGAAATTTGTTTTCTGAAGGGTAGAAAACATTGTGGGAAAAGGAGAAAATGCTGGTTACCGGCATTTTCTCCTTTTCTCACAATGTTTTCTATAGGCTTCTTTCTCAGGGGTGTCAAAAAAAGGGATTGTGTGGTAATGGGTTAAATAATGGTAGTTCAAATGATGATTTTTGTATTATATAGAGTAGGAAACATTATTGGAAAAGGAGAAAATGCTGGTTTCCAGCATTTTCACCTTTTTCCCGAATGCTTTCAAAAGCGTTCTCTTTTATGGTTGCTAAAAACTTTAATTTGGACAGGGCTGAGATTGTTGCATGGCAAAGAGTTAACTCTTTACCACAGCAAAATTTCCAAATTGTCCATATTGAAAGTATTTGCAGATGACAAAACTAATGTGGCAAAAAAAATCAAAACTTGTTTTGGAGAGGGCAGAAAACATTGTGCAAAATGGAAAAAATGCTGATTACCAGCATTTTCTCCTTCCCACAGTGTCTTCAAAAGGCTTGTTAATATTCAGGATTTTGCGGTAAAGAGTTAACTCTTTACCAAACAACAAAATTTTAGACTTGTCCAAATTGAAAGATTTTGCAGGCGACAAATTGAATGTGACTTAAATTTTGAAACTTGTCTGTGACAGGGTAGAAAACATTGTGTATAAAGGAGAAAATGCTGGTTACCAGCATGTACCAGCATTTTCTTCTTTTTTCCACAATATATTAAAAAGCTTTCTACACCAGGGTCGTCAAAAGTTGGGATTGTGTGGGAAAGAGTTAAGCAATAGTGTCTTTTTCTTTGTGTGACATTTTGACAAAAACTGATTGGGGTCAATTTCACAGACAGAAATGTCCATTTAGTCGCAAACTGGAGGGTTACAATAACTCATTACCAGACCACAAACTTTTAGACTGGTCTATAGTAAAAGCATTTGTAGACAGCAAATGAAATATGGCTCAGATGATGGAATTTGATGTTGACAGTTTGTTTAAAACTCTGTGAAAAAAGGAGAAAATGCATGTTAGCTGCAATCTGTGCATTCTCTCCTTTTCCCCAAATATTTTCTTTCCTTCCCAAAACAAATTTTGATTTTTGACTCATTTTCATTTTGCCTTTTTCAAATGTTTTCAATTGGGACCGGTCTAAAACTGCATCATTTGGTAAAGAGTTAAAACAATGGATTATTTGGTAAAGGATAAATTCAAAACAATGGGAAGGAGCCCCTCAATTTTGCCAAGACAGAAACTATTTATTCAGGAACCAGTTTGAATTCTTTTTTTTTTATCTGTATTTTCCGTACTCCGCAATTTTGAATACCAGTAGTTCCAATACTAGACTTGTTTTCAGTTAGAATATAGTGCAAAGGAGAGCACAAAACCCAATAACAGTGATGTATGTTCTGCAAATTTTGATATTTTTTGTGTTCTTATTTGCTTGCCCTCACTAAATTAATCAGTCTGAACTCATTACCAAATGACAATATTGTAGGCTTGCCCAAATTGAAAGCATTTTGCAGACGACAACATAAAAGTGACTAAAAATTTGAAATTTGCCTTGTGAAGGGTAGAAAACATTGTTGGGAAAAGGAGAAAATGCTGGTTACCAGCATTTTCTCCTTTTCCAACTCTAAAGGCTTCTTTCTCAGGGGCATCAAAAGTAGGGATTGTGTGGTAATGGGTTAAACCCTTTGCCACACAATGCTGACTTTTGACAACCCAAAGAAAGAAGACTTTTGAAAAGATTATGGGAAAAGAAGAAAATGCTGGTATCCAGCATTTTTCCCTTTTCCCACAATGCTTCCTCTTTTCTTCCATACAAATTTCAAATTTTCAGTCACTTTTATTTTGACATCTGAAAATGCTTTCAATTTTGACCAGTCAAATATGTTGTCGTCTGGTCAAGGGTAAACCCTTACTCTACCACAGAACAAAATTTGGACTTGTCCGATTCCAAAGCATTTGTAGAAGACAAGTAAAATATGGCTCACGTAAGGGAAGTTGTTTTGAAAAAACATTTTTGGAAAAGGAGGAAATGCTGGCAACCATTATTTCATCCTTTTACAATAATGTTTTGAAATCTTCTCCCTTAAGTTCATTAAAAATCGGGATTGTTTGGTTAACTCTTTACCAAACAACAAAATTTTGGACTGGGCCAAATTGAAAGCATTTGCAGACGACAAAATAAACATGAATCAAAAAAAGAAATATGATTTGGAAAGGATAGAAAACATTACAGGAAAAGGAGAAAATGCTGGTTACCAGCATTTTCTCCTTTTCCCTCAATGTTTTCTATGGGCTTCTTTCTCAGGGTCATAAAAAACAGGGATTGTTTGGGAAAGGGTCAAGGGTGAAGACCTGTTCAATTTCGAAACATTAATTTTTGCAGACGCCAAATTGAATGTGATTCAAAGGATAAGAATTGCTTTTTTAACCCATTACCACACAATCCCTACTTTTGACGCCCCTGAGAAAGAAGCCTTTAGAAAACATTGTGAGAAAAGGAGAAAATGCTGGTAACCAGCATTTTCTCCTTTTCCCACAATGTTTTCTTCCCCTCCCAAATGGAATTTCAAATTTTCAGTCACTTTTATTTTGTTGTTTGCAAATGCTTTCAATTTGGACCAGTCTAAAATATTGTTGTTTGGTAATGGGTTAAAGAGCATTAAAAATATTGTGGGAAAAAGAGAAAATGCAGCTTACTAGCGCCCCCACTTCAGGATCATGAAAATTTGGGATCATGTGTTGAAGGGTTATGGATTTAACATTTCTCCTATTCTCACAGCAAATATTTACCCTGTCAAAGATAAATTTAGTCATATGAACCACACTTAATTGTCGGCTGCAAATGCTTTCATTTTGAACAGATCCAAAATTTTGTCAGTCGGTAAAGGGTATAACCTGTTTTCATTACTTGTATATAATGTGTGGTGTCCATGAATAACTTTTCGTTAGAAAATAGAAAGTTAAAACTGGTACATAATATTTTTATTGCTTTTCATTCTAATTCCAGTAATCTATGGGATGTATGCAGATGACTCGTTTAGTGTCATACAAAAAGATGACATGGACAGAAAGATTCTGGCAACAGAAGAACAGGTGCCAAATTCACTGTCTGAACTGTTTGCTGAGGTAAGGCTTGTTGGACCCTTTGATATATCTTGATACTAACCCTTCACCAAACAATCATAGGTTTTAACAACTCTGAAAAAGAAGGCTTTTGAAAATGTTGTGGGAAATGGAGAAAATTCTGGCAACCATTTCTACCCTTTCAAAATCATATCCCATCATTTGGTCCGCATCAAATTTTGAATTTGTTTGCAAATGCTTTCAAACTGGACATGTCTAAAAAGTTGTCTGATAGAGAGTTAACTCCAACACATTCTTCGGACTTTAACATCAGGTATTAACTGAAGGTTTTTGAAAAATTCATGGGAAAAGAGAAAATACTCGTAACCAGCAATGTCTCCCTTTTCCCACCATCTTTTCTACCCAAACAAAGACAGAGATCATCATTTCAGCAATATTTACTTTTCTATTTGTAGTCTTTTTTAATTTGGTTCGGTCTAAAATTTTGTCTCTCCATAAACAGGTAAGCCTCATAATTTATTACCATGCAAAACTATATAGAGTAATCAGGTTTTTGAAACGATTTTAAACTCTGTAGTCATACCATCAAAATGTACTTTGCATCTCACATTGTCTGATTTGCCTTGGTCTGGGAAGTAAATCATGAAATAAAAATGATTTACTGATATGTGTATATATACTAGACTGGACACTTTTTTATCTCCTTAACTCTACTTTACTACAAAAGTTTAGACTGGTCCAGTTTGAAAGTATAAATTTGAAGACCACAAAATAAAGCTGACTTAAAAGTTGAAAATTGTTATAAGTTGACTTAAAAGTTGAAAATTGTTTAAGGAAGGGTAGAAAAGATTGTTGGAAAAGGAGAAATGCTGGGCATTAGCATTCTTTCCTCTTCGCACAATGTTTTAATGAGCTTTCTCTCTTAGTTCAAGCTTCATACTAGTACTTGGTCTTGTGTGTGAGCATCCTATTGTATGACATTGCTTAGCCATGGCGTAGTAGTGCTTGAACCCAGGATCTGTGAATATGCGAGTTGTTGTAGTGAAATGATCAAAATAATGTTGATATTAACATAACAGACTGTGCAACCAATCAGTCATTCTGTATGTACCAGTCTAAACTTTTTGTGTGGTGCAGAATTTTGCAGCATATTATAACAACAAGTACGCCATTTTGGGTCAGAATCTTTAAAATTGAAGGGTATAGTTGCATCGAGGCAGTAAATTACCTGGATTTTGCCTGAAAGCTTAATTATAATGTTTTTTATCTTTGAGTCTGTTCAATTTTATGTCTACTTTCCAGAATGACCAGATAAGTTTTGAGCAGTTCAGGGCATGGCTGTATCAACATCCAGATGCTACCATGGTTACAAGATGGCTGCTCACAGAACCAATCGCATTTTCTCTTTCAAGTGACACAGACACACCCACATTCTATCAGACCCTAGCTGGAGTTACACACTGTATGTATTCAGATATCTCCAGTTGCATTTTGAAAAAAAATGTGTTGTGAATAAGTTGAATTGAACAGGCCTTTTTTTGCCCTTTACTAAACAACAAAATTTTAGACTTGTCCAATTGAAAGCATTACTAGATTAGAAATGAATCAGAAATTGAAATTTGTCTTGAGAAGGGAAGAGACCTTTGAAAGTAGAAAATTGACAGCATTTGAAGACAAGAAAATGAATATGACTCAAAATAGAAAATTGTCTGGGGAAGGGTAGAAAACTGTTGGAAAAGGAGAACATTTTCTAGTATATTACAATTTTTTCGAAAGCTTTCTTCCTTGGAGTCCTGAAAAGTTTGTAACTTTCTCATTTGGTAGATATTTATGCAGTCTGATCTTGAAACTGCAAGAGCTTATATTTTATATTTTACTCTGGTGAATATATTGTACTTGGAACATGTTTTCGTCCTGTAAACCCTTTACCAAACAACAAAATTTTAGACTTCTCCATATTGAAAGCATTTGCAAACAACAAATGAGATATATCGCGTATAATAAAATTTGTTTCTATAAAAAGGTAGAAAACATTATGGAAAAAGGGGAGAATGCTGCTTACAACCATCATCTCCTTTTCCTGCAATGTTTTTAAAAGCCATATCCACCAGGATTGTTATAAGTTGGGACTATTTGCTGACGGATTTAACTGGCCAAAGTGGTCCAGTTTATCTATTTGGAAAGCACATTATCATTCTACATCCTCTAAGTGAGTTTATTGCAATTTATTATACTCATAAACATGAAGTGTTTACATCTTCATGGGCTGTAACCCAGTCCCTGATATTACAGTGGGGGTGGGGGTAGAAACAAAAACAGATAGAGTAGTCTTTTAACTCATTACCAAACAACAAAATTTTAGGTTTGTCCAAATGGAAAGCATTTGCAGATGACAAAATAAAAGTGACTAAAAATTTGAAATATGTTTTGTGAAGGGTAGAAAACATTGTGGGAAAAGGAGAAAATGCTGGTTACCAGCATTTTCTCCTTTTCCCACAATGTTTTCTGATGGTTCCTGTCTCAGGCTCGTCAAAAGTAGGGATTGTGTGGTAATGGGTTAATGTACAGAAAATTTACTTCAGAAAAAAGTCTCAACTCGGTTTAGTGTGTGCAGACTGGACAGGCTGACCTAGGTTGATACTTATTGCAGATGCATTTAACTCCCCTGTCACAGAGCATAGAACATATTTTTTTTTTCATTGACAGTGGAGGAGGCAGATATAAGTGAGCTAGAGAAAAGGTACTGGATGCTGAAAGCACAGTCTAAAACAGGAAGATTTGACCAGGAAACCTTCAAGTCACTTGTGTGTCCAACTATTCCAGAGTCACTCTGTGAAGGTAAACTTTTGACATTGTATTATACAGACTTGTTTGAACTTCTGTGTAAAGAATCCCGTAATTCTTCTACCTATTGTGCTCATATCATCTCCAAAATTCAACTATACTGTAATTCTTTCAATACTTTACTCCAGATTGCTTTTTAAATCAGACCACTTGTGGCAAAAGGAAAACATTTTACAGAGACTTCCTCTGACAAGACAAAGAGAGCTTTTGAAGTGTTAGTAGAGTGCCCTCTAAAACTCAAAATGTTATTTAGGCTTAAAGTTTTGATAAATGCCTAGGAATATTTGGAATTAAGACTTACATTGATAAGCAGTGCTCTTACCTCTTTACTACACAATCCCGACTTTTAACAACCCTGATAAGGAAAGCTTTTGAAAACATTTTGGGAAAAGGAGAAAATGTTGGTAACCAGTATTTTCTCCTTTTCCCACATTGTTTTCAATCCTTCTAATGTCAAAATTCAGGTTTTGATTAACATTTACTATGTCGTCTGCAATTGCTTTCAATGTATTTGGACAAGTCCAACATTTTGTTGTTTGGTATAGGGTTAAAGGTAAGAAGTAGGTATATTAGATGTAGTGATTGTTATTACTTTGAAATTTGATGCTTAGTTCGAATTTGCATGGAAAAGATATGAAAAAACTTGCCTACAATTAAATGACAAACATATTTATAATCACACAGCCCTGTTTACTGTATTTGATGAGAACCGAGACAACCACATAGACTTTAAGGAGATAGCCTGTGGGATATCAGCTTGCTGCAGGGGACCAACCATGGAGAGACAGAAATGTAAGTATAGCATTGTTTAGTCATTATGTAGCTACAGGCTTGTGTACAAACCCACTAAATCATCAAAAACTTGCACTATTAAGTCCCCTAATATGTTTTGTAATAATCGTAACTACTTACATGTATTTAACCCTTTACCACACAATCCCTGGTTTTTACAACCCTGAGATAGAAGCCTTTTGAAAACATTGTGAGAAAAGGAGAAAATGCTGGTAGCCAGCATTTTCTCCTTTTCCTACATTGTTTTCTACCCTTCCAGAAAAAAAAAATCAGTTTTTGAGTCCCAGTGATTTTGTCGTCTGCAAGAGCTTTCATTTTGAACCAGTCTAGAATTTTGTCATTTGGTAAAGACTTAACTCTTTACTAAATGTCAGAATTTAACCCTTTACTCCATACATTTCTTGTAGTAACGTCTAGAAAACATTGTGGCGAAAGGTGAAATTGCTCATAATGAACAATTTCACCTTTTGCCACAAGGTTTTCTATGCTATCAAAAGGTGTCATATACACATAAAAAACAGTTTCATCCTTGCTGTTATTTAGGGTCAATTAGAGATACCATAGAAATGCCTTATGGGGTAAAGGGTTAAGAATTGTCCAAATTGAAAGCATGTGCAGGCAGCAATTTACTTAGTTTCAACTTTAAATTTTTGGGACAAAAAGGTAACCTATTGATCAGTATATTCTTTAATGACGTTTTGCATGCTAGACTTTGAAAGAGGAGAAAAATTTGTTAGAAAGGAGAAAATGCTGATTGTCACCCATTTCTCCTTTTCCCACCATCTCCAGGATGGTTAAATCTCAGGATCATGTAATTAAGAGTTAACCCATTACCACACAATCCCTACTTTTTACGACCCTGAGAAAGAAACATTTAGAAAATATTGTGGGAAAAGGAGAAAATGCTGGTAACCAGCAGTTTCTCCTTTTTCCACAATGTTTTCTGCCCTTCAAAAAACAATTTTCAAAATTTTTCTGTCACTTTTATTTTGTTGGCTGCAAATGCTTTCTATTTGGACAAGCCAAAAATATTGTCATCTGGTAATGAGTTAAACCATTCTATTAAATGATTACCTGTGTTTTTCAGTTTGTTTCAAGATCTTTGACACAGATTTTGATGGCAAGCTGTCACAGCAAGATTTACAGACAATGATAGACTGTCTTGTTGCCCTGAGAATGGAAAACAAGTCCCCAGAAGATCTGCTAAATGACGCCTACTTAAAGTTAGACCCAGCAACAGTTGCTAAGGAAATCCTAGCCAGTCATGATTCAGATCAGGTATATTGAATGAAAATATGGACTTAACATGCAGTTCAATCTGAATCCTATTATCATGGAATAATCTTATTAGACAGGGTATTTTGAATGTTTTATCTAGAATTAAGATCTATAGAATGAGTTCAGAAAAGATATAGCACCTAGGTCTGCATTCACCAACCATTCTAAAACCATTCTAGGTCTTATTCTTCAAAAATTTGTCAGTGTGAAAGTAACAGAACTTCTGATTGGCTAAACCAAATGGTTTAGCCAATCAGAAGTCCTGATACTTTCACAGTCAGGAAATCTTGAAGAATAAGACAAAGAACGTTCTTAAGAATGGTTGGTGAATCCATACCCAGGTGAATACTCCTATATGCTAACAAGAAAGTTATGTTTTCGTGCTAATCTGAACATGGCTTTGAGCCTAGATGTATAATGAATATAAATCCCTACTTTTGACGACCCTGAAAAAGAAGCCTTTAGAAAACATTGTGGGAAAAAGATGAAATGCTGGTAACCAGCATTTTCTCCTTTTCCCACAATGTTTTCTACCCTTCACAAAACAAATTTAAAATTTTCAGGCACTTTTATTTTGTCGTCTGCATATGCTTTCGATGTGGACAAGCCTAAAATTTTGTCCTATGGTAATGAGTTAACTCTTTACCTCACAATTCCGACTTTTAACGACCCTGAAAAAGAAGCCTTCTGAAAACATTGAGGTAAGAGGAGAAAATGCTGGTAACCAGCATTTTCTCCTTTTCCCACAATGTTTTTTTCCCTTCCCAAAACATGTTTCAATTTTTAGTCACTTTTATTTTGTCATCTGCAAATGCTTTTAATTTTGACAAACCTAAAATTTTGTTGTTTGGTAACGAGTTAAAGGATTGTAGATGGCTTTTGAAAAGTGGCAGGACTGTGGAACCTCAGAGAAGATACCTCTGAGAAGAAAGAAACTAGTCAAGCATGACATTTGAACCAGCACTTGGTCCTTTTTCTATAATGTTTGCAAAAATTTTCTGCTTTAATGTTGTTAAACTTTGAGTCATTTGATTAACTCTACCAAACAACAAAATCATAGACTTGTCCAGATCAAAAGAACTTGCAGACTGTATTTCAGGATGGATATATCACGTTAGAGGAGTATTTGGTATGGACAGTGAAGACTGCTTTATGTGATGACTTTTTGGATCTTCTCAGTCAGGTAGGATTTTTTCTTTTGTATTCTGATTTTCTTTGCATTTGACAAGCCATGACAACAGGTTTCTGTTGGAAGCTTTCTGCCTTAACTCATTACCAAACAACAATATTTTAGGCTTGCCCAAATTGAAAGCATTTGCAGACGACTAAATAAAAGTGACTGAAAATTTGAAATTTGTTCTGGGAAGGGTAGAAAACACTGTGGAAATAGGAGAAAATGCTGGTTACCAGCATTTTCTCCTTTTCCCACAGTGTTTTCAAAAGGCTTCTTTTTCAGGGGCGTCAAAAGTAGGGATTGTGTGGTAATGGGTTAACTCATTACCAAACGGCAATATTTTAGGGTTGCCCAAAATGAAAGCATTTGCAGACGACAAAATAAAAGTGACTGAAAATTTGAAATATGTTTTGTGAAGGGTAGAAAACATTGTGGGAAAAGGAGAAAATGCTGGTTACCAGAATTTTCTCCTTTTCCCACAATGTTTTCTAAAGGCTTCTTTGTCAGGGGCATCAAAAGTAGGGATTGTGTGGTAATGGGTTAACTCATTACCAAACGGCAATATTTTAGGGTTGCCCAAAATGAAAGCATTTGCAGACGACAAAATAAAAGTGACTGAAAATTTGAAATATGTTTTGTGAAGGGTAGAAAACATTGTGGGAAAAGGAGAAAATGCTGGTTACCAGAATTTTCTCCTTTTCCCACAATGTTTTCTAAAGGCTTCTTTGTCAGGGGCATCAAAAGTAGGGATTGTGTGGTAATGGGTTCATTCAATGTAAAGATTTACCTCCAAGTCTTGATTAACCACTGAATTTCACACTCATCCATGTTGTAAGCATTTGCAGACAAGATTTATATTTTATATAGTAAAAGAATGGATTGGTTTGTATTCAAGTTAAAGGTCGTTATAACAGGTTAGGCCATATCAGGGTGGCCAGAGCACTTAGGCATGTGTGACCTGGCTTTCTCACACTAGCAATGACACAACTTTCTTTACAAGCCATTGATTCTTACTCACATGCATTACAGGTGACAGGCAAAAAGTTTGATGTGGCTTGAAGGAAAAGATTTTTGTTTGTCAATGAAATATAATGAAAATATTTGCAGAAAATGAGAAAATACTGTCTACATGCATTTCTTCACTTTTACTGCAATGTTATTGAAAGCCCAATACCTGAAAGTCATTAAGACTTACCTTTGTGTAGTGAAAGTTAGAAAAAACAGCTGTGTGTACACAGTAGTGTAGGCTGGGGTGAGCAGGTTCAAGGTTCAAATTTTATGATGCAATAGGACAGCTTTGGAGCTAACCTGATTGAGGTACAGGTATGAGATTTGTTGCAAAGAAGCAATCACCGAAAGTGATAGGTAATGTTCGTTAAACTTGTGTCTTGATTGATTCAAGAGTATATAGATTACCTATAAATAACTAATGTTATATTGAACTTTTTCTTTACAGATATGCCATGTAGTACTTGGACTAAAACCCCAAACTCCAGAGGAAGAAGGGAAGATAATCCAGTAAGAGTTTTCTTCCTAAAGGTTTTCCATGTAAAATATATGCATATCATAATTATAATTTTAGGGTGCATGTAAAAATACTCTCTTAACTCATTACCAAATGACAACATTTTAGGCTTGTCCAATAAACATGGCCACCTTAAGTCTTTCCCACATAAGAAAATGGGACTCCCCCAAACTGAAGCATTTGCAGAGAAAACATTTAATGTGGCTCAACTGACATTTTCTGTTTCGGAAATGGTAGAAATAAAACATTGTGGAAAAAGGAGAAGATCCTGGTTACCAGCATTTTCTCATTTCAACACATTCTTATCAGAAGACTGTCTTGTGAGAGTCTTTAAAACTCTGGATTGTTTGGTAAAGGGTGAAAAGGACTTTCTTCATCTTCCAATTTACCATTTCCGAAAATGTTATGGTAAGTGAAGAAATTGCTCATACTCGAATAATGGAACTTTTCTTTTAACTATAGACAATGATGCCTTTTGAAAACATTGTGGGAAAAGGAGAAAATGTTAGTTACCTGCATCTTCTCCTTTCCTATGACATGCTCAAAACCACATGTTCATGGGCACTGAATCATCGGGTTATTTCGCAGCAAAATCCAATTTCTTTTTTTTTCAAAGAAATACTAAAGAGGCCCTTATACTCATTTTCAGCCATTTTTAACTCATTTTGTCTTTTATTTTATCAAACTATAGTCATCCTTATATCTTCATGCCAAATATTGCGCCGGATGGTTGGAAAGTTGGTTAGATTATGGTTGATACAAAATGCATTTTGTAGAGTAGCAGTTTTCCATGTAAACAGACTTGTCGCTTCCGGTTTTTTGAATTGAAGATTTTCGATACATCCGTTACAGACTTAGGTAGATTCATATGATGATTCATGCAATCTGTCACAAGATTATATTTGACTTTCGTCCTGCGTCTAATGAGGTATACAAAGGAAAACAGTCTCCTCTGTTGCAGCCTCGATTTTCAGACGGAGGTCGCAGCCTGTAATGCAAACTATACCGTATTCAAGGCAGAAACCAAAGATAATTTTCCATGATGCGTCGCTATTGTTTACAGCCTCAATTGTCAGTCAGTTTTCTTCTGACCAGAGTTTGGTTTCTAATACAAATCCTGGTGTTTCTTTTTTTTCGATTACAGCATATATGTCAGTAATTTGTCCATGCTTACATAAAGGACTGATTTCTGTAGCATTTTAAATTGTTTGAAATTTAACAGCGTTTTTGCTCACCGCTTGTAGACTGGCATCTTTAAAAGCACTTTCCTGCAAAGTATCCTTTATATTATACCTTGTTTATGCAAACATGAGATGGACTATTTTGAAAGTCTGATCTACTTATATGTATATCATTTTTATATTACATATTTTATGTTTTATAGTGATTGGCTGGCTAGAGAAGATAGAAAGAATAAAAAAGTTGGACAAGTGTGGTACTTAATATCAATACCATGGTGGAATGTGTGGAGAGCTTATGTTTGTAAGGTAGGAATGCTTCTTCTTTTCTCAAAATGTTATCCATGTCATCAAAAATCTGTCCTTTCGTCCATTCAATCACTTTCCCTCACATGATTTTCAATATTTTTGGGTAGTTTCAAAGACAGCCTCTGATTTCCCCTGTTTCTGTTACAGACAAATGGAGAGAATGGCTACCTACCTCAGGTTCACAGCAGAAGCAATTCTAACGAGAGTCGTCATCACATTTTGACCCAGTGTAAAAATCCAACTGGTTGCCTCCCCTGGGAGGACGAATCCATCATCATGGTAAACATCAACAAAACAACATCAGTCTGTGATACTTCGCTCGTTGATGATCAAACTAATGGGTCAACCTACTTCACCAGCAATACGTTTCCCAGAACCTCTGCCTCAGTGAATAACAGTCCTCGTAAATATCACCTGTCTCCAGAGTTTGAATCAAAGCATCGTAGTCCCAGTGCATCACCAAAGATGAGAAAGAGAGCCGTAGTACCTCAGAAACCTGGTCAGATAGATAATAATTCACTGATCATACCTAATCCACAGAAGGTTAGAATCTATGCCAGTTTTTTACATCAGTCAGGTTGATTGCAACCTCGCCTTGTCCTTATACATTTGATCCGTGCGTTGGCAAAAGGGGCTAAACTCTTTACCAAACAGCAAGATTTTAGACTGGTTCAAATTGAAAGCATTTGCAGTTGACAAAGGAAAAGAAATTCAAAAGATTGAAATTTGTATCCAGCAGAGTAGAAAACATCATGGGAAAAGGAGAAAATGCTGGAAAAGGCCTTGTGTCTCAGCGTCTTAAAAACCAGGGATTGTTTGTTAAAGGGTTAACTTATTACCAAAAGACAATATTTTAGGTTTGTCCAAATTGAAGCATTTGCAGACGATAAAATAAAAGTGACTGAAAATTTGAAAATTGTTTTGTGAAGGGTAGAAAACATTGTGGGAAAAGGAGAAAATGCGTTAAACAGCATTTTCTACTTTTCCCACAATGTTTTCAAAAGGCTTCTATCTAAGGGTTGTTAAAAGTCAGGATTGGGTGGTAAAGAGTTAATGCATCTCCCATAACATCATCACATGTACATGGATCCATTAAATCTTTACCAAACGACACATTTTTTCACGGAACAGATTTAACCCTTTATCTGATATGCCAATTTGAGGCTCTTCCATTTCAGCAGCAAATACAGGTATGATGTCAAAAATATGGACAAAAGAGGATACAAATATCTGATTGAGTGGAAAACACTGTGGGAAAAGGAGAAATTGCTTATGAGCAATTTCTCCTTTTCCCACAATGTTTTCAAAAGCTATATGTTGTTGATACGTCAAAATGAGTATCTATGGAGTAAAGGGTTAAAGAATTTGCAGACAACAAAATAAATATGACTGAAAAATTGAAATTTAGTTTGAGAAGGGTAGAAAACATTGTGGGAAAAGGAGAAAATGCTGGTCTCCTTTTCCTACAATGTTTTCCAAAGCTGTGTTTCTCAGGGTCGTCACAAGTCGGGATTGTGTGTTAGAGAGACTTGATTCATGTCTTAAACATAATAGTTGTTAATTGTGGTGGCATAAGAGAAAATACCAATAGGTAAAGAAGAATTGTCTTGCACTGGAGCCTTGGAAAACATCGATTTGACAAACACTTATTTAGTTAAATTCTAAAAAGTGTTACTACCAAACAGCAAAATTGTAGACTTGTCCAGATTGAAAGCTTTTGCAGACCACATAATGTAAATTCATTCAGATGAGGTGATATGTCTTTTAACCCTTTCCCAAATGATAAATTATGGGTCCTTCTAAAGCGAAAGAGTTTGCAGACGACAATTTTAGATTTGGAGAAAATGGCAGAAATTTCTAAAAAAATTGTAGAAAACACTGAGGGAAAATGAGAAATTGCTCGTTATGAGCAATTTCTCTTTTTCTCACAGTGTTTTCAGCAATTTCTCCTTTTCCCACAGTGTTTTCAAAAGACTTCTAGTGCAGTCACGTAAAAACCAGGGCTTGTTTGGGAAAGTGTTAAAGGGTAGAATCATATTGGGAAAAGGAAAAAAATGCTAGATAAAAAGCAATTTCTCCTTTTTCCATAATTTTAAAGATGATTCATTCCCAGGGTAATCCAAAATCGGGGTAGTGCAGTAAAGGGTTAAAAGATAATAAGGACTCACCAAGGATTCTTATTTTCTTCTTGTAGGTAATGAGCCTGACCAATGAAGGAGGACGTTTGAAGCGGGATGTAATGATGGTTGATGGGAAGGATTTTAAACTGGTTCCCGAGTCTGTTTGGAAAGCTTTATCAGCTTGGTACGGAGGGTCACCGGCACTTCCTAGAACAGTGAGTCTTCGTTTTTTGTGTGATTGCTGTATTTAAATTGTGCTCTGTGTAAAGCGGGCCAAATATATCTGCAAAAAGCTTTAACTCAGATCAGCCTGTGCTAATCACACAGACTGATCTTGGTCAAAGCTTTTCGCTATCAGTCAATTTTCTGAATGTCTGAGGACCAGTTTACCCTATGATTCTGTCAGTTGTTGGACAAAATGCATGTTATTCGTCCATGATCTTTTCATGACTTGCTTTGTATTATGCATCATGGGGATGTTTTAAGCCCCCTTTTGCCAGAACATGACTTACGTATATTTGCCTAGCCACAGTAGTGAGGTGGGTAGTGTACAGCACCTAAGAACAGGGGTTGTTGGTTCTACCTTTGCACATTTTTTTTCCAAGGATTGATCATACTTCTCTCTGATTATTCTTTCGACAATGGCTTATATCGGAAGGCAACCAGTGTGACTCACTGGCCTTTTGCAGACAGGGTAGATCAAGATCAGACTGCACAGAATGTGGAGGTCAACCAGTGGCTTCAGAAGAATGTTGTATGAAGTTCTGGTTTTTGCACTGGCTGCCCCAATATCTGTGAAGTAATGTTGAAAATGGCATTAAACACCATACAATCAATAAATCAAGAGTGTTTTCTATCTTCAGGGTTTGAAAGGTTTGTAGATATGTACTTCATGAATACTGTGTTGATAGCTTTTATGCTTGCAAAATGCCAGAAAATAATCTGAAGTGATGCCAAGTTATTGCTCATGTGAGATTTCTTGTAGTTGCAGCCTATTAACCCTTTAACTGATATGCCAATTTGAAGCTCTTCCATTTCAGCAGCAAATAAAGATATGATGTCAAAAATATGGATAAATGAGGATACAAATATCTGACTGAGTGGAAAACATTGTGGGAAAAGGAGAAATTGCTCGTGACGAGCAATTTCTCCTTTTCCCACAATGTTTTCAAAAGCTGTCTGTTGTTGATACGTCAAAATGAGAATCTATGAAGTAAAAGGTTAATCTTTCACCAATCAACCCGAGATTTAACAAATCTGAAAGAGAAGGCTTTTGGTTACCAGCATTTTCTCCTTTTCCAACAATGTTTTCAATAACCTTTTTTTCTTGATTTATTAATACTTTTGATCATGTGGTAAAGGATAACTGGTTATTCTTCATATTTGCAGGTTGTGCCCACCAGTAAAGGTGATCTGTTCCCAGAACTAGAGCTGTATCCTGTGATGGTCAAACTATTGCGTCATCAAACACAAACACAGAGACCCACCCAGGTCACTTCCTTCAGCAGTATGGTGACTGGTATTGGAGGCATGGCTCTAAGTGAGTGAAGTTTCACAGTGATTCATATTCAAATCGGCCTTTGACCTTTTACTCTTTACCAAACAACATAATTTTAGACATGTCTAAATTGACAGCATTTGCAAGTGACGATGTAAATGTGATGCAAATGGTGTAATTGGTCTTTGATAGGGTAAAACTGGAAGGAAAGAGAGAAATTGCTAGTTACCAGTATTTTCTCCATATCCCACACATTTTTTAGTAGTTTCTATCTCATGAACTCAATTTTGGTACTGTTGGATAAAAGGCTACCCTAGCCAGGGCTCAGGCAGTGTATGATGTATTGATAACTTCATATCACACTTTCCTAATCTCGGTTTGAAGTTGATCTTTGGCAGCTATCCTTTAGTGTTAGCCCCTCCGGACAATCAAGGGTCTCCCTATGCTTATGGATCCTGCTGAGAAGCTAATTATAGACTCGTTCATCGCAGAACACCACGATGCTGATAATTCTGAATTGTCACATTTTTCAACTAATTCAAGTAATGGGGGTGACTGAATTTCTGAAACCTGTTGTTTTATCAAAGGATCAAAGCATCTTTAATAATACCAGGAAAAGCATCGTTTTGAAAAGCTTTCTGAGTCAAATAGGTGGGTATTCGCAGCTATTTGTTAAACTATCTGCCAAAGTCATGGTAAATATACATTTGAAATTTTGGTGTCAATATTTTCACAGCTGGCCCAAAAACAGGAAAATGTTGGTTTCCAGCATTCTTTCCTTTCCCAGAATGATTTCAAACATATTCTTTCTTGGGGTCCTCAAAACTTGGAACTGTGAGTGAAGGGTTTCCTCTGACTTGTGGTCAATTCATGGTCAATAGCTTCTTCCTGTTCTAGTCATGTGCAGGAAATATTTCAAAAGATAGATGAGTTAGATGGATAGAGATGAAAATACAGTTATGATAATGTTGTGACAAAATGAGTTTTGGGTCTGGTTGGTTTTATCATGCAATCCTATGTTTCAAAAACTCTAATGAAGAAGAAGACAATGAGGACTTGGTGAGAAATGGAGAAAGTGCTGGTAACCAATTGTTTTTCCTTTTCTTCACCATGTTTTGTATCTTATCAGAAATAAAAATGTCATTTCGGTTTCATTTTTTATGTTGTCTGAAATCGCTTTTATTCTGGCAAGGCAACAATATTGTCATTTGGCAATTAAATAAGTTTTATTTTGCAAAGAAAGGGAAATAATTCTGTACCTCATGATAAAATTTTGGATTTGTCCAAACTGAAAGCAATTGGAATAGACAAATGTATCTAAAATGATGAATTTCTTTCGATCAGGGTAAGAAACTTGTGGGAAAAAGGCAAAAAGCTGGTTACCAGCATTTTCTACTTTTCCAACAATGTTTTGGAAAGCTTTCTTTCTCATGGTTATGAAAACTAGGGATTCGATCTCTGTCGTAGAGGGCAGAAATATTCTTGTTTAACCCTTTACCCCATAGGGCATTTCCATGGTATCTCTAATTTGCCTTACATAATAGCAAAGATGAAGCTGTTTTTTATGGCTGTATGATACCTTTTGACTTTGATAGCATTGAAAACATTTGGACAAAAGGTGAAATTGCTCGTTACGAGTAATTTCACCTTTTGCCACAATGTTTTCCAAAGGCTCATACAAGCATTGCGTAGAAATGAGTATCTATGGAGTAAAGGGTTAAGGACTGATTTTTGAGTCGCCTGTTTGCGTAGCAAACAGGCTCTCATTGTTATCGTCCTGATCTATGGGGTGACGTAAGCATACCTCCGGCCTTGTACTGCTTCCTGTCCCAAGTTCCGGTTTACGAGATAAAACAGTTTTCTAATTATTCGGTGAACAACCCAGTTTTTTTCTGTTGTAAATAATTTACAATTGTGCCTTTGTGATAATGAATATGTCTATAAAGACTGAGGTGTTTAACAGTTCAAACCTTTGAAACAAACATTTCGTCCGCAAGGGTACACACATTAGCCTCATGTCTGTGTAAGACATCATCTCTAAAAATAGCGCAGTACGTATATATGTAAAAATAGCTGCCGTGAGCTAAACAAGTCAGCGGAACGCTGAGAAATCTTCAACTACAAGTATCTTTTCTGCATCTATTTGTGGACAATTCTCAGTGAAAATTGTTTGATAATTACCTACTAGAAGTACACTCTCTTACAATCTGACAATCCTAACTGCAAGCCTTCTTTCAATTCAACGCTCAACCTATGATTGGTCAGAGAAAGGCGATGCCTTCAATTGCTTTTTTTCTGAACAGTAGGCTATTTTTTTTAACAAATTTATAACGACTTGGAATGGTTGCATTGCCTTCTTAGACATTATTATACGTGGCTTCTTCCCAGCCTTTTAATCTAGACTTTAGATACTTTGTACACCCATATTCTAGGTGCACCAGAGACGAGTACATAGCGTATGCAGTGTACACGGTTCTAGGCTGTACAAAGTCATCGCTTTGCAGGTGCTTTCTGGAATGTAGCTTTGCGACAAATATAGATCTTGTAATCACGTGACGTATAAACGTCATTTGCACCACGGAAATCTTTATAAATTTACATATTTATGAGTCAGTCACTGAGCCGGCCTTTAATTTTAGCGTGAATCGACCTATGTAGAGAGAGTGCTTTGAAGTTTACTATGTTTTATTGTTTTTCGTTCGTAAAGACGGCCAAATTTGTTAAAGTCTGCTGTTTTTTTTCAATGAGCGATTAACCTAGATCTAGTAGTTATTAAACTACAGTTTGTTGGTGCAGGTGTTAGAACGCAAGGTGCTTTTGTAACTGCCAAAGTCTGAATTTACACTATGCAGTTCTAACAACCAGCAATCTGAGAAATTGACTTTTTACTCCGCTATAATTCAAATATTATACAACAGATCAGTGTTTACCCGCTCGAACAACAAGTGTTTGTAATCTTGTGAAGAGTTTTTGTAAAGGGTAATAGAGCGAATCGCAAACATTTAATTCACACCAAAGCAATATACATCAGGCCCGTAGGAACGCGGGGAGGGGGGGTTGGGGGGCCCAATAATTTTGAAAATCATAGTAACTAAAATATGAGTTCTTAGGACAATGCAAAAACCACGCAAAAAATCTCAGTATCTCTAAGTTAGCCTCCCCCCCCAATCTTGAAATGCTTCCTACGTGGCTGTACATGTAGACAATTTTTGATCGGTGTGGAAGCACTATAATCCCTGGGACGTTATAAAACGCAGACAAAAATTAAAGGGTGATGATCATGCTGTTGGGTTATAGATTTTATTGAGTTGTAACAGCCACATTCATAGAGTCCACTGCTGGTCAAAATCTCAACCTGGACAACAAGAAAAACAAATTATTTCCAAAGGACAGGTAGATTACTGAGTCAAATATTTGTTTGTGCTCCAAAGGCTACAGTTCAGTCCAATGATCATGAAATTGCTCAATGATATTTTTGACAAAACTGAATTTAGGTCACCTGGGGTTAAAAGAAAAAGCCTAAAGGTTGTCATTGGGTCAAATCAGACGAAACCTTAATAGAGCTGTAGAATCCATTTATGTTCAATCTACTACTTATGAAACTTTATCAGACTGCTAAGATTAGATATGAGCGAGTTGCAAAAGGGCATTTTTGGTCTAAAAGTATGTCACTAGATCCTGTACCAGAAGAAAATCTGGTCTTTATTTGTAAAGGGTTGTTGTCTTTGAGTAAAAAACTTTTAACTTATTAAAGCTGGTCCTGGTGCCTAAATTTTAATTTCCACCACGATTTTTTAAATATAAATTTTAATACGGATATTTTGAATTTTAGGATGACACCTGAGAAATATGCTTGCATATAATACTGTTTTGTGGTTAAGTTATTTTGTATCTTGTATGCTTTTAATAGATTTGAACAAAAAAGGGTGAAAACTTGTAACCCATTACCCTACAGGCGACTCTCAGGACTATCAGTCCTTTGATTATGCAAATGTTGTAGAGATACGTGCTATCCTGTCTGTTTGTCTGTCTGCCTCTCTTTCTCTCTTCCTCTGTCTGTCTGTCTGTCTGTCTGTCTCCTCTCTCCTCTCTCTCTCTCTCTCTCTCTCTCTCTCTCTCTCTCTCTCTGTCTTTCTTTCCCTTCCCCCTCTACCCAAATATTCACCAAAATGTTTATGTTTCAGGTTCCATGGCTCACTTTAACAACAACCAACAGCCAAAAAGATATTTAGCTTTTATAGCTTGTTTTAGTCGATGTCACACTCTACAACAAGTCTATGAGTTCTTATGCAACAAACTACGATTCAATAGAGAAGATATGAGGTTGTGGAAGATAAGCTCAAAAGATGAGGTAAATTGCTAATTTACATTTCTGTAGAGAAAGCTGTTAATCTCATTACCAAACAACAAAATTTTAGACTTGTCCAAATTGGAAACATTTGCAGACGACAAAATAAAAGGGACTGCAAGTGTAAAATTTGTTTTGTGAAGGTTGGAAAACATTGTGGGAAAAGGAGAAAATGCTGGTTACCAGCATTTCTCCTTCTCGAAAAATGTTTTTTACTGCTTCACAGAAAATCACATTTATAAACACCATATGATTTGTTGTCTGCAGATGCTTTCAATTTGGACTAGATTGTAATTTTGTTGTGTAGTAAAAGGTAACTCTTTACCAAATGACAGAATTTTTGATTTGTTCAGATTGAAAGCATTTGGAGGGGACAAAATAAATGTGACTGAAAAACTGAAATTTGTTTTGTGTGGTAAAGGGTTAAGCTTTTCAGCAAGTGTGCTACTTTCAAAATGATGATTAACCCATTACCACACAATCCCTGCTTTTGACGATCCATAGAAGAAGCCTTTAGAAAACATAGTGGGAAAAGGAGAAAATGCTGGTTACCAGCATTTTCTCCTTTTCCCACTTTGTTTTCTACCCTTCACAAAACAAATTTCAAATTTTCAGTCACTTTTATCTTGTTGCTGCAAAGTTTGGTAATGAGCTAAGACTAGAAATGCAGTTCAACTTCAGAATGAATGGTGTATACAATGTTTTAAATTATCTACATTACAGAATAATTTGACTTTACTTGAGGAGGAAAGTCTTACAGTTGAAGAGGCTGGTATTGAAGAGGGACAGCAGGTTCTTATTGAAGGTATGCTGTTTTTATGTGTACCATTGACTTTATAAAGGGTTGTGTTGTAATAGATACAGTTGTTTCATGCAAAAATATGTAGAGTTTGCTTTTATACTCTTTCCATGATATTTTAGGACACGCATCAATAGGTTGTAAGTGATTTTCTTAGCTGCCACATTATTTTTACATATATGTATAGAGGATATTTGTTTTTTTTGGTGAAAGATCGAAATTTATTTCACCGAGTGGACACCATAGGTAATATTTTCACAAGTGGCACAGCCATGAGTGAAAATATTACTGATGATGTTCAGGAGATGAAATTGATTTTGATCTTTCACCAAAAAAAAACAACAAATATTCTATTTATTTGATGCTTTTAACCCTTTCTGGGAGGAGCTTTATCAAAATCCAGTACAGTTCTTTTCCGTTATTCCCCGTGGCGTACCCCTCCCGCATAGCAACGCATTACAATATTATGTCAAGTGTGAGAAATGTAAGGTAAATGACATCATATTTCAATCTGGTTGCGAGGCACATGCAATTAACCTGGGCAACAGGAACATGAAAATTGGTATTTTCACTGGTGGTACCAGTGTAAGATCGAAAAATATTTCCCTGCTATTTCTCAATATCCTACCGGAAAGCATGAAATAAACTGGTTTTTTTTTTTAATCTATGGTCTCATTGATTATCCCAATGCTATACGTTTAATCCTTTACCATGCAATTCTGACTATCAATTACCCAGCGGAGAAAGACCTTTTTAAAATGTTGTGGAAAAGAAGAAAGTATTGGTCACAAGCATTTTCTTCTTGTTCCACAAGGTTTTCATAAGTTGTCTTCTCCAGGGTTGTTCAGACTCGGAATTCATGTCTTTAAGGGTCAATCTTCTTTCTTTTTCAAAAAGAATCTGTTCTGTTTTGTAGTGAGAAACAAAGACCTAACCTGGCCTGAGGAGATGTCACAAATTGCAAAAAATAAAACACAGAAGAAAGATCCAGGTTAGTAAATGTAGAGTTGATTACATCTTTGCTTCAAATGCAGTCTCATTTGGCCTATACAAAACAATCCTGTATTTTAACCCTTTATCAAGCGACAAAATTTTAGCCCCATACAAATTAAAAGCAGTTGCAGACGACAATATGTGTGTGGCTCAAAAGATGTAATTGTTTAGTGATAGGGTAGAAAACATTGTGGGAAAAGGAGAAGATGCTGGTTACCAGCATTTTCTCCTTTTCCGACAATGTTTTTAAGTCTTCTTTTCAAAGGTTGTCAAAAGTTGTCTTTGTGTGGTAAAGGGTTAACCACTGTGAGTTAAGCTCTTGAAAGCATTTTGGGGAAAGGAGAAAACTAGATACCAGCATTTTATCCTTTTCCCACATTGTTTTCAAAGGGTGTCTTTTTTTAGCTCACCTGAGCACAACGTGCTCAAGGGGAGCTTTTAGGATCACCCGGTGTCCGTCGTCCGTCGTGCGTCGTGCGTCAGTGCGTCGTGCGTCGTGCGTCGTCAACAATTCTTTAAACATCAACTCCTCCTAAACCGCTGGGCGGATTTGGACCAAACTTGGCTGGAATGTTCCTTGGGAGGTCCTCTTTAAAAATTGTTCACAGAATTTGATTCCGTCAAAAACTCTGGTTGCCATGGCAACGAAATGGAATTTTTTAGCAAATTCTTTAAAAATCTTCTTCTCTGAAACCGCTGGCCAGATTTTAAAATAATTTCACACAGATGTTCCTTAGGTGACCCTTTTCAAAAATTGTTCATGAAATTTTGATCCGTCAAGAAACATGGCTCTGGTGAATGGGGGCTTCTTGCACTGTACAGAAATGAAGAAATTCTTAAAAATTCTTCTTCTCTGTAACCGCTGGTCAGATTTTAAAATAATTTCACAGAGATGTTCCTTGGATGACCCTTTTCAAAAATTGTTCGCGAAATTTTGATCTGTCGAGAAACATGGCTCTGGTGAATGGGGGCTTCTTGCACTATACAGAAATGAAGAAATTCTTAGAAATTCTTCTTCTCAGAAACCGCTGGTTAGATTTTGAAATAATTTCACAGACTTGTTCCTTGGGTTACCCTTTTCAAAAATTGTTCGCGAAATTGTGATTGGTCAAGAAACATGGCTCTGGTGAATGGGGGCTACTTGCACTATATAGAAATGAAGAAATTCTTGAAAATTCTTCTTCTCTGAAATGGCTGGACAGATTTTGAAATAATCTGACAGAGATGTTCCTTGGGTGACCCTTTTCTAAAATTGTTCGCAAAATTTTGATTGGCCAAGAAACATGGCTCTAGTGAATGGGGGCTACTTGCACTATATGGAAATGAAGAAATTCTTGAAAATTCTTCTTCTCTGAAACCTGTGGTCAGATTTTAAAATAATCTGACAGAGATGTTCCTTGGGGGACCCTTTCCAAAAGCTGTACATATAATTTTGATCCATCAAGAAACATGGCTCTTGTGAATGGGGGCTACTTGCACTATATGGACATGATGAAATTCTTTAAAATTCTCTTTCTCTGAAACCCCTGGTCAGATTTTGATATTATTTCAGAGACATGTTCCTTGGGTGACCCTTTTCAAAACTTGTTCGTAAATTTTGATCCATCAAGAAACATGGCTCTCATGGATGGGGGCTACTTGCTCCTATACAGAAATGAAGAATTCTTAAAAATTCTCCTTTTTGAAACTGATGGTCAGATTTCGAAATGACTTTTACAGGTGACCTTTTGAAAATTGCTTGGCAAAATTATAAATTTGGTTCCAATGTTTCAATACCTAAAAAAAAAAAAAATAGACTATGGTCATCTCAAAAATTCAGGTGAGCGATCCAGGGCCATCTTGGCCCTCTTGTCAGTGTCATTTCAAAAGCCCTTATTGTTTTTCAAAGGGTAAATTTATGATTACAAGTAATAATGATGAGTACGAGCAATGTACAAGCAATTTCTTTTTTAACCACATTATTTTGGAAAAAAAAAGTCTGCAAAAGGACCATGTAAGTTGTGTGTGTTACCTCTCTGTCAGATGACAAAATTAAAGAACAGTAATGAAGTAATGAAATTATTATGCAGATGATAAGGTAAATATCGCTCTTACAACGAGTATTGTCAGTAAAAGGGTAGAAACATCGTGGGAAAAGGAGAAAATGCTGGTTACCAGCATTTTCTCCTTTTCACACTAAGTTTTCATAAGCCCTCCTCTGTACGAAGATTAAAACCCACGATTGTATAATGAAAGGATTAACCCTTTACCAAACAGTCCCTACCCTTCACAAAACAAATTTCAAATTTTCAGTCACTTATATTTTGAAGTCTGCAAATGCTTTCAATTTGGACAAGCCTAAGATTTTGTCGTTTGGCAATAAGTTAATGTATTTTGGTTTGGGTCGAAGGCATTAGACAAGAGCCACATGGTCAAAAACTTTGTTTTTCTCTAACTCTAGTACCCACAGAACCAGGGGCTACAGGTCTAAACAATCTAGGGAATACCTGCTTCATGAATGCTGCAGTACAATGTTGTTCAAATACTAGACCACTTACACAATATTTTACAAATGGTCTACATATGTATGAAATCAACAGGTATGTTACAGTTTCTTATATAAAAATTACTTTTATGTTTTAATTCCCCATTGCTGAAGAGGGGATGCTGTATATGTGGTTATATATGTCGTAGGCCAGATTGGAATCTAGGCAGATCCGGAATCTGCCTAGACCAAATTAGAATTCAAATTTTGTGTAGACCAAAATGCATCGTTTTCTAATAATTTTTTTTTAAATATATTGATTTAATCATGTTTACAATTGAGAGGTATTTCCATTTAAAGCATTTTATATGATTTTTTCCACAATTGCTCTTTTTTCCACCTTTTTTTTTAGTAGAAAACATTCAAAATTTATATTTACTCTGAATTTCTGACTAAAACTTCTTTTATTTTGGAGTTTACGTTTAAAAGTAAGATGATTCATATGTAGACGCCCTATAGTCAACGAGAAATTATTAAAATTTGGTTTAGGCAGATTGTAGAGCTGCAAAGCTAAACTGGAATCCTGATTTGTTATAGACAAATTCCAGTTTGGTCTAGGCAGATTCCGGATCTGCCTGGATTCCAGTTTGGACTACGACATATATATGTGTGTTGAAAAAATTGTTGCAGGTTACAGACATTTTGCCGACAGAAATGTTTGCAGATTCAAGACAGTCATTATTTATTGGTATTCTTGTGATAAAAATTGTGAGGAAAGAGTTTGCTTGTTAATACTAGCATTTTCTCTTTTTCCCACTATGTTTTCAAAAAGCTTTCTTCAAGGGGTTGTTGAAACTCTTGAATGTGTAAGAAAGGGTTAAGGCCATTTGTGTCAAGATCAAGGTTACAGTGACTTAACCCTTTCCCAAACAATCCCTGGTTTTTAGGGGTCTTGAATAGTAGTCTTTTGAAAACATTGTAGGAAAAGGAGAAAATGCTGGTAACCAGCATTTTCTCCTTTTCCTACAATGTTTTCTACCCTATCATAGACAGAAATCATCTTTTCAGCAAGAGTTTAATTGTCGTCTGCAAATGCTTTCAATTTGGTCAAGTCCAAAAGTTTGTGGTTTGGGAAAGGATTAAAAACGCCAATCCTTGCCAAATAAATATCTGACCAATCATGCAAAAAGGGACCTTCTGGAAACTGCGAAAAGCGTCATCCCTGCAAATTGTCAACTTAAATTGACCTGCACTATCGTTGACCTGTTTTCATCTAATTGGTGTACAGAATTCCCAGATGGTCCCTTTTTACATGAAGGGTCACATATGTAAACAGTGATTGAACAAATTGACTTCAAGCCTTGTACAAATTAGTTACATGAAGTACATGCAAAGATAACCCAATTTATTTTAACCCATTACCACACAATCCCTACTTTTGACAACCCTGAGAAAGAAGCCTTCAGAAAATATTGTGGGAAAAGGTGAAAATGCTGGTAACAAATTTCAAATTCTCAGTCACTTTTATTTTGTCGTCTGCAATTACTTTCGATTTGGACAAGCCAAAAATGTTGTTGTTTGGTAATGAATTCAAGTTTCTGGGTCAAAGATCAATGTCCAACTGCTTTAGTTGATGGATTTTTTTGAAATCAAAGCTGACTTATTCATGTCTTGCGTAGGTTTCACCAGAACTTGGAAGGAGTTCTGCAGTGGCCTGTCAAAGGAAACAGTCACATGACCTACTTCGCAGCAGGAATTGAACCAGAAATGATACTTCCTGGGTTTTTTTTGCCATTCGTTTCAGTTCAGTTTTTATTGGACATATGTCTCCATTTGCAGAACAAATCCATTAGGAATGAAGGGACATATAGCTCAATGTTATGGTGATCTTATCAAAGATATGTGGAGTGGATCTTCCAAAACTACAGCACCTTTAAAACTAAGGGTAAGTATGGAATATTTTTTAGCTATGCTGGTGCAAAAAGAGTGTTAAGCCTTCTGAAAACATTGTGGAAAAGGGAGAAAATGATGGTAACTATTTCAATTTTTGAGTTATTTTTACATTAAAACCTCTCCTCCCAACCACCTCAGCAGTACGAGTAACACACTAATGAGAACGATTTTTGCCAGAACGGAATTTTTCCTTCTTAACCCTTTTCTCAAACAATAAACTTTTGGACCAGACAAAATTGAAAGCATTTGCACACAACAATTCAACTCCTGCTGAAAAGATGATTTATGTCTATGATAGGGTAGAAAACATTGGTTACCAGCATTTTTTCTCCTTTTCCCACAATGTTCTCAAAAGGCTATTATTCCAGACCCATAAAAACCAGGGATTGTTTGGGAAAGGGTTAAAGATCAATGACCATAAATGTAGAACTATGAGCACCCCGCTATTTCGATATTACGACCACCATTTTCAGTACCAATATGAATTTACCGGTACTTTTTGATTTTAACCCCAAGAAACGACTGCTCGATTACCATAACATTCTTTACTACCAGCTAATTTTCACGCGTCGATAATCGCAAACCATAGACTGTGCCACATGTACGAATATTCTTGGGTCTGATGGAAATGACAATCAATATTATTGCTCTGTTGTTTGTCCACTGACCATTGATTGTGACATGATTGTCTTAATTAATCAGAATGTCATGTAACATAATCAAATGACCAGTGAATTTATTTTTAAACTATCGATTTGGCTTTCACACAGTAATCAAGCGTTTATCACACATTGTTGACCTGAATGACAAACATGTCTACATCCAGGTGACCATGATTTATTGTTTATAGCTGACTGATATAATTTAAGACGTTATGGTTTAGACGTGATTGAGATGGGATTATCATTTTGAATTTGGCACTTTACATACTGTAATTATACCCTGACGATTATGTGATTGTTAACAAATGAACACGAAGACTGTTGAGAGCCACGATTAGCAGGCCTATCTGAACAATCAACTCCGATGTAAAAAAAGGAGGTGGGGGGAGAGTTCAGTAAACATCAAACCTTCAACGATGCATTTTTATATAATGTACATACCTATGATTGTTTTAAATAGGCAATTATGATTAGGCATTCTTTTACGGGGTGATTTATTTAGCAAATTCAAGAAAAAATAAAACTTTTCAGTGAACCTGAAAATGTGGCCTTTTTTTATTTGTGAACTCAGGCTTCCCTAAGTCAAATGCATTTACTCTTCACATCATTTAGCCCTGCAAAAGTCTTCTCAGAGCCTGGGTCTATATCAAAATGTAGGCATATGAAACCCGGAAATCAGACCACCCCACCAATAAGACCAAATTTCAAAAGTACAGTGAGTGGTCTTAATAGAGGAGTTTTACTGTATTTGGTTATCTGCTAGTGCTTTGAATTTGAACCAGTTTAAAGTTTTGTCACATGGTAAAGGGTTGATATATCTCCATGATCCATGATACGAAGCACATCCTCACATTACTATAGGTACATAAATACCAGTTTGTCCAGCAATCAGCTGAGTTATGAGGTACACTGGTGCTTTGACATGTAGAAAATTTACCAAAAGCAAAGAGTGTTGACCAAGGGACAGCTTGTGCAGGGGGACTGTAGTTAACTCTTTACCAAACGACAAAATTTAAGACTAGCCCAAATTGGAAGCATTTGCAGATGACAAACTAATTGTGAATAAAAAAAATTGAAATTCAATTTGGAAAGGGTAGAAAATTTGTAGAAAAAGGAGAAAATGCTGGTTACCAGCATTTTCTCCTTTTCCCACAATGTTTTCAAAGCTTTCTTTTTCAGGGTTGTTAAAAGCTGCAATTGTGTGGTAAAGAGTTAATACTTTTTACAGCTGTGTTTAATCCTTTTTTAACTCTTTACCACACGACAAAATTTTAGACTGGTTCAAACTAAAAGCATTTGCAGACGACAAAATAAAGGTGACTGAAAAATTGAAATTTGTTCTGGGAATGATAGAAAACACTGTGGGAAAAGGAGAAAATGCTGGTTACCAGCATTTTCTCCTTTTCCTACAGTGTTTTCAAAAGGCGTCTTTCTCAGGGGCGTCAAAAGTAGGGATTGTGTGGTAATGGGTTAACTGAGCAGGGTTCATTTTGTTTGCAAGCCTCTGACCAAAAGTTTTTTAGGACTTACTCTCTAAGGAATCAAATTCACAATTTATTTTAGCATTGAAAAAGGTTGTATATAATTATATTTTCAACTAAAAAGGGTACATAAAACTTGACTTCCTCACAGATAGATGTTCATTGGTTTGTTTGAATGTAACTGTAGGATTGCAAGAAAATTAATATACAGTGTCATTTCATGCTTTCCGGAAGGATGTCGAGAAATAGCAGTGAAAATATTTTTCGTTCTTACACTGGTACCACCAGTGAAAATACCAGTTTTCACGTTCTTGTTGCCTAGGTAAATTGCGCTGGCCTCACAACCAGATGGGAGATATGATGTCATATACCTTGACATAATATTGTAATGTGTTGCTATGCGGGAGGGATACGCTACAGGGAATAATGGAAAAAAGCTGTACAGGATTTTGATAAAGCACCTCTCGGAAAGGGTTAAAAGCATGAAATAAATAGAATATTTGTTGTTGTTTTTTTCGGTGAAAGATCGAAATTTATTTCATCTCGTGAAAACCATTGGTAATATTTTCACTTGTGGCTGCACCACTCGTGAAAATATTACCAATGGTGTCCACTCGATGAAATAAATTTTGATCATTCACCAAAAAAAAGACAAATATCCTCTATTTGTACTTTCTCTATATGCAAACATAAATGCCAGAGTTTGAAATTCACATCTAAAAGCATTTTCAATGGGATTTATGACTTGACTCTTTACTACACAATTCCGACTTTTGACAACCCTGAGAAAGACAGCTTTTGAAAACATGGTGGGAAAAGGAGAAAATGCTGGTAACCAGCATTTTCTCCTTTTCCCACAATGTTTTCTACCACTCTCAAACCAAATTTCAATTTTTCAGTCACATTTATATTGTCATCTGCAAATGTTTTCAATTTGGACCATTTAAAAAAACTGTCATTTGATAGAGTTAACAGTCTTTATTTCTGTCTTTACAGTGGACTATAGGCAAATATGCTCCTAGGTTTAATGGTTTTCAGCAGCATGATTCCCAGGAACTCCTCAGCTTTTTGTTAGACGGGCTACATGAGGACCTCAACAGGGTCCAGGATAAACCGTATGTAGAGCTGAAGGACTCAGACGGGAGACCTGATGAGATCGTGGCCCAAGAGGTCTGTAATAGTAGCTTCTGCTTACATCTGCAAGAACCTTTTTTTAAAACACTTATGTAACCCATTACCACACAATCCCACAAACTTTTGATGACCCTGAAAAAGAAATCTTTTGAATACATTGTGGGGAAAGGAGGAAATGGTAACCAGCATTTTCTCCTTTTCCGACAATGTTTTCTACCTTTCCTAAATCAAAGTTTGTTTTTTCATTCACTTTTATTCTATGGTCTGCAAATGCTTTCGATTTGGGCAAACCTGGTAATAAGTTCTATGCAGCCCACAATTTTATTGACCCTGGAGGAAAGGACTTTTGAAAACATTGTGGTAAAAGGAGGCAGCTGCTGGATAACATGCATTTCCTCCTTTTTCTTCAGTATTTTATTCTATCACAGAAAGATCTGGCCATTTGAGTGATATTTAAATTGTCTTCTGCAAATGCTTTCAACTTGGACCAGTCTGAAATTTTGTTAATTGGTAAAGATTTCATTCAAAATATCAAGGATAGCTATCTGATTGGCTGACCTTTTTGTCTCAGTCGGTTAGTTAGCATCTTGCAATTTAGAATTGGAATTGAAACTGGCAAATACAGTCCCAGTAGTTATTCTAATGTGTAATGAAATTCAATTAAAAAAAGGTTATAGAAGAGACTGAGAAATAGTTGATAGATTTATGTCTCCTACTTTGACTTCATACAAAAAATGGATTTGTTTATCAAAGGTACTGGGTTTACTTTCTTCAGATCTTTAAAATTTTTGTTTTGGATATCAAAATATTCTCACTTTTTAAGTTATTTGCGTTGTGGAAAAGTACTGATTCTGGTGGAGTTTTTTATTGTCATTCAAATACGGAAATGTTAAGTATAGGGTTGACACACATACACATGAAAACATGGTGTCGGATTTCTTCTATTGTCATCCAGTTTTCAGATAGTTCTACCCTTTGATGAAAAAACTCACCAGTAAGCAGTCTTATTTAATAAAAACCGTGAAACACACTACAAATGAAATTCCAATACTCTTTCTACAGGCTTGGGACAACCACTTATTGCGCAATCAGTCTGTGATAGTAGATTTATTCCATGGACAACTGAAGTCTCAGGTCCGCTGTAAGGAATGTGGGAATGTGAGTGTGAGATTTGACCCCTTTAACTATCTGTCCTTGCCTCTACCTATGGAAAGTTGTATACATCTTGAGATTATTGGTAAGTTGTTTTTATTTCACGTGCATGTTTATTAAGCTTTTCATCCTTAACATCTTTTAATTATTATATGTCTGCAAAACAAATATTTTTGGGGGTATACTGGAATCAGCCTGTCTGTCCATGCGTCCATCCGTCCGTGCGTCAGTCTGTGTACAAAATACTAGTACAGTTCTCCTTGAATTGTATTGAAACTTTGCACATATACTGATTATATAATGAAGATTTGGAAGACACAATTTTCAAGTGTCAACTCTTCCTGGTTGAGGAATTGTCTCCCCTTGAACTTGACACTTTTTTCCTGTTAAAGAGCTGGTGGAGGTATTAAGTCACATTCAGTGACAGCTTCTAGTTGTGATTAATAGGTATTATTCAACTCTTTCCAATTTTTTATTGTTGAGGAATTGTCTCCCCTTGAACTTGACACTTTTTTTCCGTCAAAGAGCTGGCAGAGGTATTAAGTCACATTCAGTGACAGCTCTAGTTGTGATTTATAGGTATTATTCAACTCTTTCCAATTTTTTATATATCTTTATATAAAGCGTTTGCAGATGACAACTCAGTGTTGTTCAAATTAACTCTTTACCACACAGTCCCAACTTTTAAGAACCCTGAGCAAGAAAGTCTTTGAAAATGTTGTGGAAAAAGGAGAAAATGCTAATTACCACCATTTTCTCCTTTTCCCACAATGTTTTCTACCCTTACCAAATCAAATTTCAATTTTTGACTCGCATTTATTTTGTCATGTGCAAATGTTTTCAAATTGGACTACACGGTAGTAGAAAATTTTTGTTGTTTGTGCAGACTGCTCAGGCTGACCCGAGGGCCGAGTCTGTATATTTTGCAGATGCATTAAACGAAGCGTTGGTAGCGTGTAGGAGGTTGTAAAGGCCAGTTTTTTTTCCGGGGACTAATGATAGTCATTGCAATGGGATTCATTCCTCTCCCTCTGCTAACAATTTTTTTGATGATGGTGAAAGAAGCCAGTGGCTTGGACAGAAAATTGTGCGGAGTACTGATTAGGGACTCCTGGAAAGTATGGGTGGGTGCACTGGCTGCAACAGTATAACTGAAATATGTTGAAAATGGCATGAACACTTTACCACACATTCCCAACTTTTTACCACCCTGAGAAAGAAACCTTTTGAAAACACTGTTGGAAAAGGAGAAAATGCTGGTAACCAGCATTTTCTCCTTTTCCCACAGTGTTTTCTACCCTTCTCAAAGTAAATTTTAATTTTTCAGTTACTTTTATTTTGTCATCTGCAAATGTTTTCAATTTGGACCAGTCTAAAATTTTCTCTTGTGGTAGAGTTAACACTTTACCCCATAAGGCATTTCTATGGTATCTCTAACTGACCCTAAATAACAGCAAGTATGAAGCTTTTTCTTATGTGTATATGACACCTTTTGATAGCGTAGAAAACATTGTCACGAGCAATTTCACCTTTTGCCACAATGTTTTCAAACGGCTCCTTCAAGCAATGCGTAGGAATGAGTATCTATGGAGTAAAGGGTTAAACACCATACAATCAGTTAAACCGGCTTTTCACAAAGCATAGCTTTCACACATTGTATGTAACCCATTTGCAGTGATAAGACTGGATGGATCAGTACCAGTGAAGTATGGGATCAGACTAAACATGGACGAGAAATATAAAGCTTTGAAAAAAGAGCTAAGCTCATTAACAAACATTCCAGGGGATCAGATACAACTTGTTGAAATTTTGGGACCCGTGGTCAAGGTATGGTTATGTTTTGATTTTAGTACCTTAACTCTACCAAATGACAAAATTTCTGACCTGTCCAAATTGAAGGCACTTGCAGATGGCAAAATAGGTGTTCTTTGTGAGGCTACAAAACCTTGTGGGAAAAGGAGAAAATGCTTGCTAGTTACCAGCATTTTTTCGTTTACCAGCAATGTTTTTAAAGGTCCTTTTCCTTGAGTTTGTCAACTGACGACATTTTGTTGGTGAAGGTTTACCCTGTGTTCCACAATCTTGACTTGTATCTGTCTTGTAGAATGAGGGTTATGATAACATTCTGTAAAAAGGAGAAAATGTACAAAAGGCCTGTTCCCATTTTCTGCAGCGTTTTGTACCCTTTCAAAGACAGAAATCATTGTTACATTCAATTTGTTATCTGCAAATGCTTTCAGTTTGGACTTGTATAAAATTTTGCTGTTTGCTGAAGAGTTAGCCCTTTATCCCATAAGGCATTTCTATGGTATCTCTAATTGACCCTAAATAACGGCAAGGCTTAAGCCGTTTCTTATTTGTATATGACACCTTTTGATAGTGTAGAAAACATTGTAGCACAAGGTGAAATTGCTCATCATGAGCAATTTCACCTTTTGCCACAATGTTTTCCAAAGGCTCCCACAAGCAATGCGTAGAAATGAGTATCTATGGAGTAAAGAGTTAACTAGGTGGAAGGCCAGAAGAGCTTATGTATCAGTATATATTTGTCTACTGGCCAGGCTGGGTAGCTCATTGGTTAGGGTATCTAACTAGAGACCGGATAGTTGCAGATTCCATAACTGGCTGTGCCAACATTTCTTTTCATCTGTTTTACACCTCTCTGATATATGTGAGATGAGAATTCAGTGGCTTGGAAAGAAAGTTATGTCAGTACAGGAGTAAGAAAGCCAGGAAAGACATAAAGACATGCAAGATGCAGTGACAGTAGTTATATGACTTACTGTTTACCACACGACAAAATTTTTAGACTGGTCTAAATTGAAAGTACTTGCAGACAACAAAATAAAGGTAACTCAAAAACTTGAAATTTGTTTACAGCAGGGTAGAAAACATTGTGGGGACAAAATAATTTATAAAGGTAACTCAAAAAAATGAAATTTGTTTACAGCAGGGTAGAAAACATTGTGGGGACAAAATAATTTATAAAGGTAACTCAAAAAATAGAAATTTGTTTACAGCAGGGTAGAAAACATTGTGGGATAAGGAGAAAATGCTGGTTACCAGGCTTTTCTTTCAGGGTAATTAAGTCAGGATTGTGTGGTAAAGAGTTAAGCTGTTAAAAACACTGCTAAACTCAAGTACAAACATTTTTTTTTTCTGTTTGTGATCATCCTATCGATGTATTGAAGGTATTTTGGAATTAGTTTTAGCTCCACAGGCTGCAGGCAAGCAAGCCTTTATTATGACCATATGTCTAATGTGCTTGTTTGTGTTTGAACTTTTGTTTTAAACATGTACTTTTTGCCCAAAGGTCTCACCACATTGAACAGACTAGACCACAGAGCACATTGTATATTATGTGCTGTCTGATCTTGATCATCACTGTCTACACTGTAGCACCTGAGACCTTATTCATTACTTTATGGTAGACAAGCAACCTTGTAAAGTAAGGTACATGTACATAGTTAAGCCTTTCCCAAACGACAAATTTTAGACTATTCTAAATTCAAAGAATTTGCAGACGACAATTTCAAATTTGATAAAAATGGCAGAAAGTTCTCCAAATGGGTAGAAAACACTGTGGGAAAAGGAGAAATTGCTCGTAACGAGCAATTTCTCCTTTTCCCACAGTGTTTTCAAAAGACTTGTACTGCAGACACATAATAACAAGGGCTTGTTTGGGAAAGGATTAAAAAAGAATACTAGTACCTGAATACAACAGAAAACATAGAGATACAAGCAGTTTCTCCTTTTGCAGTATTATTATTTTAAAATCATTTTTCAAAGTATAGAAGTCTTTCAGGGAATATTAAAAGAATTACCTTTTTTAATAAATGAACATATCTCAACCATCTGTTCACTGTGTCAAAGGTCAAGGTCAGTCAGTGTGGAGAGGTATTGTTATGGAAAAAAGGACTAATCCTTTTCTAAGCAATAGGGAAATAGGGTCACAATGCCAGTGTTTGATTTTTCATTTTTCAGAGATGATCAACAGATTGAATTGTATTGATTGCTATTTGTGATTTATTAATTATCTGAATTATAATTATCATGACAATGAAGTTATGGTTCATTTTGAGTGTAATTGCTTTTGTGCCATTAGTATAGAGTCCATGATTTTCCCACTGTATGATGAGCCTTTGTATAAACAGTAAGGGAAAAGAAAAAATGTTGGTCAATGTTTCCTTTTTCCAAGGATTGACTTGGTTTTTTTTTTTGGAGGCAAGAAAATGCTATTTTCAAGAGCCTTTGACTCTAGAGTTTATGAATCAGAGGAACATTTAACTCTTTACTAAACGACAAAATTTTGGACCATTCCAAATTGAAAGTACTTGCAGACAACAAAATAAATGTGAATCAAAAATTTAAATTTGATTTGGAAAGGATAGAAAACATTGTGGGAAAAGGAGAAAATGCTTGTTACCTGCATTTCCTCCTTTTCTTACAATGTTTTCAAAGGCTCTCTTTCTCAGGTTCTTAAAAACCAGGGATTGTTTGGGAAAGGGTTAAGGAGTTTAATTGTAACTTAATCCCTTTCCACACTAATTTGACTTTTGATGACCTTGGAATAAAAACAAAATTTAAGGGGAAATATTTTCTAATCCTTCAGACACATTAAAAATTTTTCCATCATTTATTTACTCAGTCATCTGCAAATACTGTCAATTTGAATCAATCTAAAAGTTTGTCGTGTGGGAAAGAGTTAAAACAGTAAAATTCAGACAGTAAACAAAACAATAGATAGTATAGGTCCAAGATCAGAAAGCTGCTTCTGTGCAGTTTGATCTTGATTGATGCAAGGTATCAAACTTTTGCCAAACAATCCATGGTTTTTATGACCCTGAGATAGAAGCTTTTTGAAAGCATTTTGGGAAAAGGAGAAAATGCTGCTAACCAGCATTTTCTCCATTTCCCACAATGTTTTCTACACTGCTAGAAACAAATTTCAATTTCTGAATTACGTTTATTTTGTCGTCTGTGAGTGCTTTCAGTTTGGAAAAGACAATATTGATATTATTAATGGATCCTCTTTTATGGTAAAAGACATCAAAAAACTAATTCTTCAGCCTTTGAAAGGTGGATTAGCTCTAGATCCAAGTGACATGTTGAGTTGTTGACCTTTCCACATGTTTTGCAGTCTGTTGCTTTAACTGTTTACCATACAATCCCAACTTTTTACATCCCTGAGAAAGAAGCCTTTTGAAAACATTGTGGGAAAAGGAGAAAATGCTGGTAACCAGTATTTTCTCCTTTTCCCAGAATGTTTTCTACCCTTCCCTAACTGAATTTCAAATTTTGATTCACATTTATGTTGTCATCTGCAAATGCTTTCAATTTAGACTAGTCCAAAATTTTGTTGTTTGGTAAAGAGTTAACTGTATACCATACAAACCAGAAGTTTTAATGACCCTTAGAATGATGTATTTTGAAATCATTGTGGGAACCAGCATTTTCTCCTTTTCCCACAATGTTTTCTACCCTTTCATTGACAAATCTCATAATCTTAGAAACGTTTTGCTGTCTGCAAGACTTTAGTGTTTTCAGTTTTGATCAGTCTAAACAATTGTTGTGTAGTAATGAGTTAACCCTCCTCCAGATGACAGGCTTTCAAAAATCTAGACTTGCCACAATGTTTTTTTCAAGGCTTCTTTCTCAGGGTCGTCAAAAGTAGGGATTGAGTGGTAATGGTTTAACCCATTACCAATCAATCCCTACTTTTGACGCCCCTGAGAAAGAAGCCTTTTGAAAACCCTGTGGGAAAAGGAGAAAATGCTGGTAACCAGCATTTTCTCCTTTTCCCACAGTGTTTTCTACCCTTCCCAGAACAAATTTCAATTTTTCAGTCACTTTTATTTTGTCGTCTGCAAACGCTTTCAATTTGGACCAGTCTAAATTTTTCTCGTGTGGTAATGGGTTAAAGACAAATCCTATCAGTTTAGCCACATTTGTATCTGAAAATCCATTGAATAGAGACAAGTCTAGAATTTGTCATCTGTAGCCAAAAATAAACTCGATCCCTCAATACAGTTTTTGTTGCTTTTGATAAAAAAAAGAAATGACTTTGACTGCATGGGACATGTATTTTTTCAAAATCTTGGATTATTTTTTGTGATATTGGGACAAAAAATTTTGTTGTCTGGTGAAGAGTTTACCCTGTACTACACAACAAGTGTAACCTTGTCCAAATTGAAAGCATTTGCAGACGACAGGTTAAATGATAGAATTTGTCTCTGTTAGGATAGAAAACATCTTTGGTTACCAGCATTTTCTTAAATCTTCCACAATGTTTTAAAAAGGCTGGTTTCTCAGGGTCATTAAACTCCTGGCTAGTGTTGTAATAGGTTAAGTGTGTAAGTCTGATATCAATCCTTCTATTTTTTTACAGACACTACCACAAGATAATCAAAAAGTGAGAAACCTGTTAGGGGGCAGTCTTTATGCATATGAGTTACCTCCCATTGATGAGATTGAACAAATTAGTGCAAAGGAGGAGTTCCAAGAGAAGAAAGCAGCAATAGGATTGAGTGAAATACAAAGGGGAGTGGCTACAAGTATGTAAATTTGGGCTGGTTTTTTTTTCCTTGCATATTATTGTTGATATTGGTAAATGATGTCAAATATTTATAAGGTTTATTTTGATACTGTGTAAGTCATGCTGATAGCTTTTATAAAAAATAATGAATGCTATTCTTGCACCTTCAGTTTATACCTTGGTTTATATTAGGCCTGAAAAGTATGTTCTTTGATTAATCCTTTACCACACAGGGATGAGTTTTGATGCCCCAAGGAAAGAAGCCTTGTGAAAAAATTGTGGGAAAAGGAGAAAATGCTGGTAACCAGCATTTTCTCCTTTTCCCACAATATTTTCTACACTGTCAAAGAACAGTTGCAACATTTAATTGAGGTTGAAATTGTCGTCTGGTAAAGGGTTAAACCATTACCATTCTAGGCTATTTGATGCAATTGTCATTCAGTCATGTTGAAAGGGCCCACTCTAATGGCTCAGTGGTGAGCGTGTCGGAATGATGACCTGGTGGTTGTGAGTTTAATACCAGGTTGAGGCAAACTTTCTTTCTCGCGTATTTTTGCCTCTCACCTCTGCTGAAGCATGGGAGAAAAGTAGGTGGTGGTTTTAGAAAGAATTTTATGTTAGTACTGGTATGAGAAAGCCAGGAAAAACATGTGCATCACGGATCACCATGATATGACCTTAGCTGTTAAAGTGAAGTTAAACCCCAATACAATCAACCAAATCAAGTTGAAACTTGTTCAGAGAAGTAGTAGATATGAGAGTGATCTAAAGAAATATGTTTGGATCTTATGAAGAAACATATAAAATAACAAACATTGGCTACTGTGTTATTAAAATCTATGAATCCTTATTTTTCTAATTCCAGAGAAACAAACAGCCAATGGACATGTAACAAAACTTCAGACTAGTTTCCATGAATTAGACCGCGACACAAGGTCAGCCAGTAACACACCCTCACACTCCAGAAATAACAGTAATGCCAGTCTAAACACTAGCACCAATGGCAGTCTAGGTCTGGATGCCATGCAGAAATCTGTTGGGGATGTTTTTAATGGGTTTGTGATTGGTGTTCATCGGAAAATGGTAAGAACTGTCATACTCTCAGAGATTTAACCCTTTACCACACAACAAAATTTTAGACTTTTCTAAACCCAAAGCCTAATTTAATTGTGGCTAGAATTGTGGGTGTTGTTGATGATTGGGTGAAAAACATTGTTGGCAAAAGAGAAAATGCTGGATTTCAGTCTTTTCTGCTTTTCCTGCAATGTTTTCAGTTGTTTTCTTCAGGGTCATTAAAACTGTGATATGCATTAGGAGTATTAGAGATAATTAAGTACAAGATGTCTTGCCTCATAATAGCAGAATTTCCAATTTCTCATTTTTATATTGCAGACTCTGATGGAACTGTACTTCCTGTCATCTCAGAAGACACGTCCCAGTCTTTTTGGCACACCCATCATATTACCATGTGATGAAAAATCAACCAATCAGGACCTTTATGAGTTTATATGGAAGCAGGTGGCTAGACTGGTTAGCCCTCTTCCACCATCAGAAATGAAACAGGTCAACCATGCTTTAGACTGGTATGAAACCTCGTTATTGTAATTTTATGTTTTGTTTTCAATTTTGTGATTACTACAAGAATATATATTCATGAGAAATTGTCAAGTATCCATGGGTTTAAGTATTGCATTTTGCTCTGGCTCTCTCAGCGTAGATCTATGATCAGACTACAGCTTGTGTTACTTGAGAAGTATTTGCCAATACATGTATTACATAAGAATTATTTAACTCATTACCAAATGACAATATTTTAAGCTTGTCCAAATCGAAAGCATTTGCAGACAACAATATAAAACTTACTGAAAATTTGAAATTTTATTGTGAAGGGTAGAAAACATTGTGGGAAAAGGAGAAAATGCTGGTTACCAGCATTTTCTCTTTTTCCAACAATACTTTCAAAAAGATACTTTTATAAGGGTCAGAATTATGACATGGAAAAATTAATAGTAATGTTTTTATGGTTTTGTTGTACATTGCAGTGATGACAGCCTCAGATATGAATACCCATTTATATTGAAAGTGGTGCAAAAAGATGGGTTTACTTGTGCATGGTGTCCTTGGTACAGGTAAAGTATTGTTTATATTCACATCTTTTTGGCGTGTGATATTTGGAATGCTGGTTCAAGTGTGTGACTTGGTCCATTGTCTATCTTGGATTTAATCCTTACCACTTAGTCCTGAGTGTTTAGGAACCTGAATTTCACAGACTTTTGGAAACATTGTAGGAAAATGAGAAAATGCTGGGAACCAACATTTTCTCCTTTTACTACAATGTTTTTTATCCTTCCAAAAACAATTTCCAGTGCTCAAGCCTTATCTCAGTTGTCTGCACATGCTTTGAATTTAGACAAGTCCAAAATATTGTTTCATAAAGAGTTATTGGAAATCAGCTTGATGGGATCCAGATCCATTGCCCTATGGGTGAGCACAGTATTGAATTTAACCCTTTACCACACAATCCCGACTTTTAATGATCCTGAGAGAGAAGCCTTCTGAAAACATTGTAGGAAAAGGAGAAAATGCTGGTAACCAGCATTTTCTCATTTTCCCACAATGTTTTCTACCCTTACCAAAACAAATTTCCATTTTTCGGTCACTCTTACTTTGTCGTCTGCAAATGCTTTCAGTTTGGTCTGATCCAAAATTTTGTCATTTGGTAAAGAGTTAAGAGGGAAAGCATTCAGTTTCTGTGCAAGAAAGTTGTACTAGGAAGTAACTGCCAGACTTGTAAATTATTTGGTGTTTTCTATTTAAATTTAAATCTCATTTTGTTTTGCATGTTTCCACATTTGAGTTTTTAATTTGAGTCTTTAATTTATTTTTAATATTGTACACAATTCTTTTTTCTGTATATTTTGAATATTGATAAACATATTCAACTTGGTCTATCAACATTTTCTATAAAAGTTTTATGAGTATCTAATCACTTTCTTGTTTATATTTCTTACCAGGTTTTGTAGAGGCTGTAAAATATTGTGCAATACAGAGGCATTCAATTTTGGTAGTTCCTTTATAGCTATAGACTGGGAACCAACTGCTCTTCATCTTAGGTACCAGACAACAGGAGAAAGGGTATATCACTAAATATTCACCTTATTCATCTAATCAGCATTTTGCTCTTTTGAAGAAACTTGCCTTTTTGATTCAAACAAATAAAATCTAAGTTTTTTTGCAGCAGATAATGTCAGAATATAGAGTGAAAAATGAAGAAACAACTCAAATTGAAAAGTTTCTCTCTATGACAGTAACTCAAAATGAATCTATATGAATCCCATGCTTTCTATTTAGTTAATAGCAAATCCATAATTTAAGCCTTTTTTTTTAATTTGTAATCTACAAATGTTTTCAAAAAACGGACAAGACTTAAAAGTTTTTTCAACTGGTAAGGAGTTTTTAACAAAAAAGATGTTGTATTTGTTGTAAGGAATTAACCTTTTACCCTCGACCTAAATTCTTGACTCAACCAAATTGAAAGTATTTGTAAACTATTATTTAAATGTGGCTCAAATGACAACATTTTTGTCCTTGTTCGGGTAGAAAATATTGTTGAGAAAGGAGAAAATGCTGTTCACCAGCATTTTCTCCTTTCCCAACAATGTTTTCAAAAGTCTTCTTCATGAAAACTTGGAACTATGTTTAAAGACCTACAGCTATTAAGTATAGTCGTTTACTTTATTTCGGTGAATTTTTCAGCTTTTTGAAGAGCATGACAGTGTGGCAGATAGTAGACGGAAGCAAACGGAACCTATTGACCTTGACACATGTCTACAAGCATTTACTAAGGAGGAAGAATTAGGAGAAGATGAACTGTACTATTGCTCTAAATGTAAAAAACACTGTTTAGCTTCCAAAAAACTGGACATCTGGAGATTGCCCCCAGTTTTAGTAAGAACAACTTCATTTTTTAACCTACTCACTTCACATTTGTGCTCAGCTCCTCTGCTCTAACTTAAAGAAAAAATAAAACAGTTCATCAGGCCTCATGCAATTTATCATGAGATTTTTAATTCCTTACCTAGACAGTTTTTGTAAATGGAAAAACAGCCAGTGGTTTAGAGTAATCATTGTTCTACATGTTGAAAAAGTTCAGGAATGCATGGACAATTGCACCAACCAACACAACACTAGGAAATGCATAGCTGAACCCTCTATATACTATTTACAAAGTACTGTTCTATATGTTGTTTTTTTCTTGTTTTTCAGATTGTAAATTTAAAACGATTCCAATACTTGAATGGACGCTGGGTAAAATCACACAAAATTGTGAATTTTCCACTACTTGGATTCAATCCATCTTGCTACCTAGCGCCAAGACAACATTCCTTATGCAAATGCTGCAATCCCTCCAGCCAATCAGATCCAGGTTGTCAAGGCAACACCACAACCACTGCTGAGAAGAAAGCAGACACTGTTACTCCTTGTCACTGTGATAAAAATGATCCAAGTAAGATTTGAGTGTCATTTGGCTCTTTATTGTGGACAAGCTTTAGACATTCCAAAATTGAAAGCGGGGAGGAGGCAGAAAACTGTCTCCACAGGCTGAAAACTACCTGAAAATGAGTAGAGATATATCTTTTACATAGTGTTATAATATACCATGTTTTATTGTAATATTCTTACCTCCTGCCGGAAATTTCTTGTGTGTTGCAGGACACCACATAGAGGCTACAAGAGGAATTACTAATAACAAGCTATTTCTGCTCTTCTTATATTGCTTTTACATGGATTCATACAATAAACTTTGCCAATACCTAGGCTGGTAGCTTAGTCGATAGCATGCAGGACCGGAGAACAGGGGGTTGTGGGTTCAATCGAAGGCATTGCCAATTTCTTTCCTAGGACTGATGATAGTCAGTGCAACAGGATTCATTTGTCTCCCTCCTCTGACAATTTTCTCGATGATGGTTATGTGAAAAGTAGCCAGTGCCTTGGACAGGAATGAATGGAAAGAAAACTTTGAGTACTGGTAAAAGAGACTCCTGGTAGGCATGGATAGTAGTACTGCCTATATGACTATAATTATGTTGAAGCAGGTATTGAACATCAAACTTTAAGTCTCTGCTGCAGATCTGTGTCTTAACCCTTTCCCAAGTGACAAATTTTAGATTCTTCTATACAGAGAGCATCCAAAGACTATAACTTCAGAATAGGTACAAATGAGCCTAAGGTCTCCGATAGGGTAAGAAAACATTGTGGGAAAAGGAGAAAATGCTGGTTACCAGGGTCATGAAAACCAGGGATTTAAAATAATGTGTGAACAAAAAGGATAGAAAGTTATTATCAGAACACATTGCCTTATTTCAGAATCAGTTTCACCATCAAGACGAAAAGAAAATGCACCTAATCTGTTGGAAAAGGAGCCAGATGAAAATATGGAGATATCTAGGAATGGTGTACCTTCAGAGGAGATATCCAGCAACTGCATATCTTCAGATCCTGTCAACTGTAATCCTAGCAACTCCATCTCAGGTTGCCATGGTAGCAATACTCCAACTTTGTTGGACAGTTCTGTCAATCAGGAGGATACTTCCAGTTGCCCTAGCAACAACAATGCAACATGTAAACACAGTGACTGCTCAAATATGGCTTATGACCTCTTTGCAATGTCTGTAAGTTGTATTTTGTTTCACAATGATCTTCCCAATTTTATATGCTAGTACATGTTTGGCTGTATTTTCAGGTTGCTGACAAAAAAACTAAGAGAATAAAATCTTTTGGAAAACAAAAGTGTTAGTTACCAGTATTTTCTTACATACTGTCTACTGTGGGAGTCAAAAAGATGTGGGATCATTTGGTTGATTTTACAAGGATTTTATCAAAGTTGTCAGCTGCAAGTTTCTTTCAAATCATCAAGAGTTACATTTGTTTGTTTATATTTCAGTGTTACATAAGCATTGTAGGTGGGAATCACTATATCTGTTTGTTTATATTTCAGTGTCACTCAGGCATTCTAGGTGGGTGTCACAATACCTATATATTTCAGTGTCACACAGGCATTCTAGGTGGGGGTCATTATACCTGTATATTTCAGTGTCACACAGGCATTCTAGGTGGGGGGCTTACTATATCTGTTTGTGTATATTTCAATGTCACACAGGCATTCTAGGTGGGGGGTTACTATATCTGTTTATATTTCAGTATCACACAGGCATTCTTGGTGGGGGACGCTATATCTGTCTGTTTATATTTCAGTGTCGCACAGGCATTCTGGGTGGGGGTCATTATACCTCTGTATTTCAGAGGCACACAGGCATTCTAGATGTGGGTTATTATACCTGTATATTTTAGTGTCACACAGGCATTCTAGTGTGTGTGTGTGTGTGTGTGGGGGGGGGGGGGGGGGGGGGTTGTTACTATATCTGTTTGTTTATAATTCAGTGTCACACAGGCATTCTAGGTTGGGGGTCACTATATCTGTTTGTTTATATTTCAGTGTCACGCAGGCATTCTAGGTGGGGGTTACTATATCTGTTTGTTTATATTTCAGTGTCACACAGGCATTCTAGCTGGGGGTCACTAAACCTGTTTGTTTATATTTCAGTGTCACACAGGCATTCTAGGTGGGGGTCACTATGTTGCTTTTGCCAGGAACCCCAACAATAAATGGTACTGTTATAATGACAGCAGCTGTAAGGTGAGTAGAGTCTTTACTCAGTAACACCCCCAGCTTTATATGCCACCTTAACAGAATAGAAAGGAGGAGGAGGGAGGGGGAACAACACATTATTCTTTTTTCTTCTACTTCTACAACATTCTTCAAATAAGGCTGAAATTTTGATGGAAGCTTGCTGAAGATAAAAATTTTGTGAACCAGCAATTTTTCATATGACTTGTCAATTTATGCTTGGGTTATGGTCCTTGAATATGTTTTTTTTTTATCCATGGTTCATACTGTGCTATTTCTATTTTGTCACTGTGCGCTCACAAGTTTAGGAATATTAAGGCAGCTGATAAAATAACAGCGCAGATGAAGGGCTTTCCTGGCAGAATTTTTCATTGGGTTAGGAGTAATTCAGTAATGAAGACTCTTATCTCAAATCTTCAAGTTAACCCATTACCACACAATCCCTACTTTTGACGCCCCTGAGAAAGAAGCCTTTTGAAAACACTGTGGGAAAAGGAGAAAATGCTGGTAACCAGCATTTTCTCCTTTTCCCACAGTGTTTTCTACCCTTCCCAGAACAGATTTCAATTTTTCAGTCACCTTTATTTTGTCGTCTGAAAATGCTTTCAATTCGGATCAGTCTAAAATTTTCTCGTGTGGTAATGAGTTAATTCAATACTTCACTGCACAAAAATCTCTTTGACTCATTCAAATCCAAAGCAGTCTCAGATGCCATATGATGAAAATTTTCCATGAAAAAGTAAGAAACAATGTGGATAAAAGAAAAAATATGGTTATCAAAATTGTCTGCAGCCTGTCTTAGTAAGTTGTTTGCAGAATGTTATATTTTAATCCCTATCCAAACCAAAAAATTGAATTTAACTTAAGTAGAAAGATCCGAATTCTCTGATAGGATATAAAACATTGTGGGGGAAAAAAAAAAGAGTTACCCACATTTTCTCTTTTTCCTACAATGATTTCCAGTGTTTTCTTCCCCCTGACTACTTCATTAACCCTTTACCAAACAATCCCTGATTTTTACGACTGGGAAATTTGGGCCTTTTGAAATCATTGTGGGAAAACAAGAAAATGTTGGTAACCAGCATTTTCTCCTTTTCCCACTGTTTTCTACTCTGCTGGAAACAAATTCTAATTTTTGAGTTATGTTTGTTTTGTCGTCTGAAAGTGCTTTCAATTTGAACATGTCAAAAATTTGGTTGTTTGGTAAAGGGTTAATTTTTTTCCAAGCCAAAGTGACACTGTTGGTAGCAATCAGGACTGAAGGATGGCGGGTGGCTGATTCCAGTTCCCTGCTCACCAATTTCTTTTGGAGGATTGTTGATGGTCATTGCGACAGGAATACTGAATTTTTTTCAACAGTTGCCATATGGGAAAGCAGCCAGTGGTTTGGGAAACATTTTGTGCAAAGTACTGCTGGAAAGCATGGACAGGTACACTGGCCATCATTGCATAACTGAAATAATGCTGAAAACACCATACAATCAATTGATCATGTCAAAACTTGGGTTTATATGGTAATGAGTTGACCCTTAACTCTTTACCAAATGACGGAATTTTAGACTGGTCTGAATTCAAAGCATTTGCAGACAACAAAATAAATGTGAATCAAAAATTGAAATTTGTTTTAGAAAGGGGAGAAAACATTGTGGGAAAAGGAGAAAATGGAGGTTACCAGCATTTTCTCCTTTTCCCACAGTGTTTTCAAACCACTGAAGGTCTCAGGGTCGTCAAAAGTCGGGATTGTGTTGCAGAGGGTTAACCAAACAATCCTGAGTTTTAACGACCCAGAAAAAGAAGACTATTGAAAACATTGTTTGGAAAATAGAAGATGCTGGCTAACCAGCATTTTCTCCTTTTCCCACAATGTTTCATGTCCTTTCAGAGACCAGTTCCATCATTTGAACCACATTTATTTTGTCATCTGCAAGTGCTTTCAATTTGGACTTTTGTGAAATTTTGTCATTTGGTATAGGGTTGAACTGACATGAATTTTTACTTTCTTTTTCATAGGAAGTGCAAGAAAACCAGTTAGACACAAATGCAGCGTACATTTTATTTTATCAGCGAACAGATACAGACTTTAAAACATTTATGCCAAATGTGACGGGGAAATCTCCGGACACACAGGAAGTTGAGGACGAGTTTGAGTCCGAGTTAAAGAAAGCTTGTGTCATACAATAATGTCATTACAAGAGATTCAAAGATAGGCTGTGACTCATTTTAGGTTTTACTGGGGTATACTGGAATAGACCTGTCCATCTGTCTGTCTTTGTGTGCATCTGTGTTGAGCCATCACTATATAGGATGTTAACCCTTTCCTAAACAGTCCCTGTTTTCCACGACCCTGAAAGTGAAACCATTTGAAAATATTGTGGGAAGAGGAGAAAGTGCTGCCTTTCCCAAAACAAATTTTAATTTTTGAGTCATATTAATTTTGTTGTCCGCAGATGCTTTCAGTTCAATTCAAGGGAAACTAGGGATTGTTTGGTTAAGGGTTAATTTTTTAAAATGGTTTTGTGAGCTAATGCTTTACAACACAATCCTGACTTTCAACAACCCGAGAAAAAGGGCATTTTGAAAATACCGTGGGAAAAGGATCTTTCCCTACTGCAAAAATGTTTTTTTACCCTTCTGGAATCAAATTGCAATTTATGGTCACTTTTATATTGTCCTGTCTGTCTGTCTGCAAATGCTCTGTGTTTGCATATGGCTAAAATTTCGTTGTTTGATAAAGGGTAAATTTGTTACAATAATTACTGATATACCAAGAAATTAGTTATTTAGGTTTATTTTATATAAAGGTTAACCAAATGACACTAATTTAGACTGGTCTGAATTGAAAGCATTTGCAGATGCCAAATCACAAGCGGCCACAACAAGGTATATTGTTTTTGGTAGGGTGGAAAACATTCTGGGAAAAGAAGGAAAATGTAGGCTAAGACCATTTTCTCTTTTTTTTATCACTTTCGTTCAGGGTTGTTAACTCATTACCAAACAACAAAATGTTAGGTTTGTCCAAATCGAAAGCATTTGGGGACGACATAATAAAAGTAAGTGAAAATTTTAAATTTGTTTTGTGAAGGATAGAGAACATTGCAGGAGAAGGAGAAAATGCTGGTTAGCAGCACTTTCTCCTTTTCCCACATTGCGGGAAAAGGAGAAAATGCTAGTTAGCAGCATTTTTTTCCTTTTCCCACAATGTTTTCTAAAGGCTTCTTTCTCAGAGGTGTCAAAAGTAGGGAGTGTCTGGTAATGGGTTAACTCTTTGGACTTGTCCATGTTCAAAGCATTTGCAGACCACAATTCAATTGTGGCCCAACTGACAGGGTTTGTCTTTGATAGGGTAGAAAATATTGTGGAAAAATGAGAAAATGCTGGTTACTCACTTTTCCTTCTTTTCTGTTAATGTTTTCCTAAACCTTCTTCTTCAAGGTCGTTAAAACTCGGGATTGTGTAGGAAAGAGTTAAAACTGAGATTGTTTGATCGAGGGTAAAGAGGCTGTTGAAAACGATCTGCTAAACACAAAAATATTCCTCACATTGAAGCTATTTTTGAATTTTCAAATCATTTTGCAATTACTGAATTCTACCAGATTGAATTACTTCATGTTCAAACTGAAAAGTATGTAGGAATGTATTCATCAGTACAAATTTGTAACGTAATGTCAGATTACAAATGTTTCCTGGAAAATTTCAGTGTAAAAATTTGTCCTGAAGTCTATACCAAACAACAGATTGGAACTAGACTCAACAAAATCGAAAAGCCGGGCCCCAGTAGCTCAGTTGGTACCTTACAGGTCTCAAGAACAGGGGTTCCTGGGTTCCATCCCTGGCTTGGCAAATTTCTCTCTGAGGATTGATGATAGTCATTGCCACAGGATTCATTCCACTTTCACGGCTGACCATTGTTTCGAAGATGGAGATGTGGGAAAGCAGTCAGTGGGTTGCAAAGAAAATTGTGCAGACCACTGGTAAAAAAGATTCCATGAAAACATGGATAGGTGCACTGGCTGCCACAATATAACTGAAATAATGTTGAAAACAGTGTTAAACACCATGGAATCAATCAATCAATCAAATTTGAAAACAATGGAATACAGGAAATTAAATGATGCCCATTTGAGATTGGATCAAAAACACTGTTGCAATAAGAGAGTGCCAATGTTAGTGTCACAAATGTCCATGTGACATTCCATACTGTTGCAGGTTGTTTGTTCATGTTACACGCTGTTTGTGTTTTTGATAGTTTTGAAAGGGAAATCCCTAAGTGTTGTTACCCAAAGTTACCTCACTGTGTCTGTCATAAAAATTGTTGATTTGAACTTCCATTCTTATGGAGCAGAGTTGAACCTGTTATGACCTAGATAAGACTTTGTTACTTCCCCTTGGTAGATAGCTTTTGGATATATCATTGTGAACCTCTTACTGCTTAATACTGACTTTTAACAACCTTGGGAAAAAAGGGTTTTGAAAACATTTTGGGAAAAGAAGAAAATGCTGGTAACCAGCATTTTCTCCTTTTCCCACAATGTTTTCTACCATATCAAAGAAAAATTGCACCATTCAACTCTTTACCAAACAATGAAATCTTTCCTGAGAGTTGCCCAAATTCAAAGCATTTGCAAATACATTCAATTTTGACAAGGCTGAAATTTTGTCATTTGGTAAAATGTTAGTAAAAGAGGAGAGATTGTCATGGTCGTACAAGTCTGATATGGAAATTTCTGAATCTGGTTGTTGTTTTCTTTAACTTCATGGTATGTTTCATAAAACAGTGGGGTTATCCCCAAATTTGAATTACAGTTCAAAGGATGTTAAGATTTTATTTCCTTGTTAAAATGTCTTTGTAATGGAGGCAATTTTGTTAGAAAATGAGGAATTTCTTGCTCTTTGAAAATTATTTTCAGTCTAGAGCTTAGTATCAGTAACCATTTTTTTTTCTCTGAAACTTTTTCCTACTCTGTTGACACATTGTTTTGATATCTTTTCTAAAGAAAGGGTCTCGCAATTCTTTTTCACTTGAGAAGTCTATAGGAAACTTTATAAATTAGAAAAACATTTTGACCAATCATAAAAAATTGTTGTGATGCATTCTGGTTCGGCTCTAAATGTTGTTGATATATCGTACTTCATACTTGCTCATGTAGGAAATAAACAGTAGAACACATTTCATGTAAAATGTTCCCATACTAATACAAGTTTTGTATGCTTCTGTTGTGCACAGCTTTTGAAATTTAAAGGCACCCTTGCTGCCAACAGTAAACAATCAAGAAGTGAAAAGTAGGCAAATTTATACTAATTTAACCCTTTAACACAATCCCGACTTTTAACGACCTTGATAAAGAAGCCTTTTGAAAACATTGTGGGAAAAGGAGAAAATGCTGGTAACCAGCATTTTCTCCTTTTCCCACAATGTTTTCTATTCTTTCCAAAACAAATTTCAAATTTTCAGTCACTTTTATTTTGTCGTCTGCAAATGCTTTCGATTTGGACAAGCCTAAAATATTGTCGTTTGGTAATGAGTTAAACTATGGATGGTACTATTATGAGTCTGTTTGTGTGTTGCCATTATTGTATGTCAAAGTTCAGCTTGCTGGCAGAAAAATAAATCTTAAGAATGAAATTGAAAAAAAAAGGGTTGGCTACTCTAGTTCTGGCTACAAATTTTTCAGTCAATAACTCAAACTTAGACAGTTCATACTTTGCCAAAGTCATTATAAATCAATACTTGTAATGGTATGAATTAACCTTTTACCCCATAAGGCATGTCTATGGTATCTCTAATTGATCGTAAATAACAGCAATGATGAAGCTGTTTCTTATGTGTATATGACACCGTTTGATAGCAAAGAAAACATTTTGGCAAAAGGTGTAACTGCTCGTCACAAGCAATTTCACCTTTTGCCACAATGTTTTCCAAATTTCTACGCATTGCTTGTTTTCTACAAACAAGTGATGCTTAGAAATGAGTATGTATGGAGTAAAGGGTTAACCTTGCTTACATTTCTCACTCCCAAATTGTTCACTTTTAGTAGATATTGGACCTTTGAAGGAATGAATAGCTAGAGAACTTTGACATTGTTATACTTTTATGTTTTACAGACTGAAAATGTTCATTTCATCATCCCTTTACCACTCATTGACGCCTTTTAACACCAATGAGGAAGAAGCTGTTTGAAAACATTGTGGGAAAAGGAGAAAGTTCTGGTAACCAGCATTTTCTCCTTTTTCAACAATGTTTTATACTATATCAAAGAAAAATTACTCCATTGGAGCCACACTTAAATTTTTCATCTGCAAATGCTTTCTATTGGACAAGGCTGAAATTTTGTTGAGATTAATAATTCTTTTGTTTTTTAGATTTTTGTACTTGAACATAGTAGGATAATTTTTATATCACAAAAGCTCAGTAAGCTCCTACATTTTTAAGAGTAAACCCCTGGTTTTTGTTAGTAATCTACTAGAGTCCATATTGTATGAATAGGCAATTTTAGTCTGTTTAAAAGGACCTAAATATTGCAATTTTTAAACTGGTTTTGTCATAATTATAGCAGCATGAAAAAGGATAAAATGTGGAACCAAGATCAGACTGCTCAGTGTGCAGTCTGATCTTGATCTTTAATATCAACAAAGCAGCTTAAGCTGTGTGAGGTTCTATAGGGAGTGGTTGCAAGGAGAAAAAAGAGCACAGAACATTGCATCATCAAGTCAATGGAAAAAGGACATAAGTTCCTACTTTTATCAATCCACTTGACTCTTGTCTGCATCAAATCATACTGTATCAAGCCATGTTTGTACATGTATATGTGAGAACAATCTTGCTTTGTTTTTTATTTGTTATAGAGAATTTATATCAAGTTTTATAATTTGGTTAAGTTATACTTTCATTTTATAGATTAATTGTAAAAGTGTCATATGATTATAATGTAACAGATATAAAAGAAAAAAATCAGATGCTATAAAAAAATGCACTGCTGTTGTTGTTGATATTTTTTCCCCCATACCAAACAATTCTTTTAATATAATCATTCTTTGAAAAAAATGGCTTTTGAAAACATTATGGGAAAGAGAGAAAATACTAGTTACTAGCATTTTCTCCCTCTTCCACAATGTTTTCTGTCTTTAAATGACAAATTACATCATTTGAGAAGCATTTGAATCATCATTTGAGAAATATTTGAGCAATATGTATTGCAGGCAAATGCTGACCCATTTGTCCCAGATCAAAGACTTTCATCATGTAAAAAGTTTTTTTTCTGATAAGCTATTCTTGGTTTTCATTGGAAAGCTTAGCCCTGCTAGGGGTCATGAAGCATACGGGATGTGAGAACAGGGGGTCACTGGTAGGGGTCATGTAGCATACGGGATGTTAGAACAGGGGGTCACTGGTAGGGGTCATGTAGCATACGGGATGTGAGAACAGGGGGTCACTGGTAGGGGTCGTGTAGCATACGGGATGTGAGAACAGGGGATCACTGGTAGGGGTCATGTAGCATACGGGATGTGAGAACAGGGGTGTCACTGATAGGGGTCATGTAGCACACAGGATGTAAGAGCAGGGGGGTCACTGGCAGGGGTTGTATAGTAAACAGGGTGTGAGAACAGGGGGTCACTGGTAGGGGTCATGTAGCATACGCGATGTGAGAAAAGGGGGATCACTGGCAGGGGTGGTGTAGCATACAGGATGTAAGAACAGGTGGTCACTGGTACAGGTCATGTAGCATACAGGATGTAAGAATAGGGGATCACTGGTGCGGGTCATATAGCATACCCGATATGAGAACAGGGGATCACTAGTAGGGGTCATATAGCATATGGGATGAGAACAGGGGGTCACTGGTAGGGGTCATTTAGCACAGAGGATGTGAGAGCAGGGGATCACTGGTAGGGGTCATATAGCACACAGGATGTGAGGTGGGGTCACTGGTAGTGGTCATTCATTTAGCATATGGGATGTGAGAACAGGGGGTCAGTGGTAGGGGGTCATATAACATACAGGATGTGAGAATGGGGTCAGTGGTAGGGTTCATATAGTATATGGGATGTGAGAGCAGGGGGTCACTGGTAGGGGTCATAGCATACGGGATGTGAGAACAGGGGGTCAGTGGTAGGGGTCATATAGTATATGGGATGTGAGAGCAGGGGGTCACTGGTAGGGGTCATATAGCACATAGGATGTCAGAAGAGGGGGTCACTGGTTTGAATCCCCAGCTCAGAGAATTTCTTTTCATGGATTGATTGATACTAGTTGTTATACTCAAGCAGAACGAATGTTTTTGGGGATATACTGGAATCGGTCTGTGTGTTCTGCTGTCGGCCTGTGAGCGAGGGTATTACGTCAATTCAGTGACAGCTCGAGTTGCAACAAGGTTCATTCCTCTCTAACTGTTGGTTGGGGTTTTTCCATGTTGGTTATTTTGGGAGGAAGCCAGTGGCTTTGAAATAATACTGTGCAGAGCCTTTGTTATTAAAAAAAACTCCAGGAAAGCTTGCATAGATGCACTGGCCACTGCGATATAACCAAAATAATGTGGAAATGGTGTTAAATGCTGTGCAATCAATAAATCTTCGGCAACCATCTTCCCAACATTTTAACTCTTGGAGCACTGAGCACATCTTTTGAGACAATGTATATCAAGATAAGACTGCATGGATTGTGAAGTCTTTGATCAACACTGTCAGCTAACTTGCAAGATATTCTTATTAACTCTTTACCAAATGACAAAATTTTAGACTGGTCCTAATTGAAAGCACTTGCAGACGACAAAGTTAAAGTAACTCAAAAATTGAAATTTGTTTCCAGCAGGGTAGAAAACCTTTTGGGAAAAGGAGAAAATGCTGGTAACCAGCATTTCCTCCTTTTATCACAATGTTTTCAAAAGCTGTCTGTTGCTGATAAGTCAAAATATATATCTATGGAGTGAAGGGTTAATCAAATGACAAAGTTTAGACTCTTCCAAATTGAAAATATCCGCAGACGAAAAAGTTTTAAGTAATACAAATGAACTCAAGTGCTTTGAAAGGATGAAAAACATTGTTGGAAAAAGGAAATACTGGTTTCTAGCATTTTTTTTTCCTTTTCCTACAATATTCTTAAAAGCCCTCTCTTTCGGGTTAGTTAAAACTTAGGATTTTGCAGTAAAGGGTTAACCCATTACAGCACAAACATGTATATTACCTTTGGTCAGGCATCAGACACAGGTGTTGAATACATTGTAAAAGAGACAGCATTGAGGTTCCACAAGAAGTTATTCTTTCCCACAAGACGGTGTGTCCATGGTCGTGAGGTAGAGCGTCGGCCTCATAAGCTAAAGGTCCTGAGTTTAATACCCGCGAGCGGATGTCAACTTTGAGATTTTTCATTGGCCCACACATTCGGTGCAAGTACTGGTGTAGTTCCCAGGAAGCAGAATCAAGAGAGATTAGTATAAGTTGTAAGACCTTGTTTCTCAATCGATGTAAAATAAATATGTTTAACTCTTTTACCAAACGTAAAATTTTAGACCGGTTCAAATTGAAAGCACTTGCAGACAACAAAATAGACATGACTCAAAAATTGAAATTTGTTTCTGGTAGGGTAGAAAACACTGCGGGAAAAGGAGAAAATGCTGGTTACCAGCATTTTCTCCTTTTCCCACAATGTTTTCAAAAGGCTAATATCTCCAGGTCGTAAAAACCAGGGTTTGTTTGGGAAAGGGTTAAACTAAGAAGGTGTGCATTGTATAAAAATCAATGTACATGTTACTTTTCCTGTGAGTCTTTTTATGAGTCAAGGAGTTTGCAAGATTTATTGCCATGCTTGAAATTTACCCACATCAACAGCTTTACACATGGCATTTAAGTCAAGATTAATTACGTCTTTGATAACAATAGAGATATATCTTTTTCATTCTTTTTTATTTACAGAAGACATTACAAAGGACATTGGAATAGATGTTACAGAGATGAGAAAGAAAAATGCATGTACTAAAAATATATATACTGACAACAAAAAAATTGCTATAGTCAAGACTAGACGCCAAATTCGGATCATTGCACCAAAAATGTAAAGCTTATTTAACCCTTTACCACACAAGAATAATGTAGACTTGTCCAAATAAAGTTACAGATGGCAATTTAAAAGCAACTCAAATGAGGTCATTTTTATAAGAAAAGGTAGAAAACATTGTGGGAAAAGGAGAAAATGCTGGTTACCAGCATTTTCTCCTTTTCCCACAATGTTTTCAAAAGGCCTCTAGCTTAGGCTTAGGGTCGTTTAAAGTCAGGATTGTGTGGTAAAGGGCTAAGAGGATGTTGCAAGACAAAACATTTTGTAAATTAAAACAAAACGAACCATATGAAAAAGGAGATTTAACCCTTAGGCTGCCAAGCGTGACTCACTGAGCTTTTGTGGACAGTGTAGATCAAGATCAGACTGCACAGAATGTGCAGTCTGATCTTTGATCTACACTATCCAAGAAGATGTTATTCCCCAAAACATGACTTTTGAATTGCAGTACTTGGGTTTTTATTATCAAATTAAAAAATTTCTATTAGTTTATTCAGCTGAATAAGATTTAATGCATCTACTAAAATCATCTGCAGTGGTCAGTCTGCAGGTTCGCTTGGAGTGAAACTTCTTTCTACTGGTCAATTTTCTGCATCTTCGTAAAAGGACCAGTCGAGCCCATAAATCAGTAACTGTTTGTTCTTAACCCATGACCACTCAATGACACCTTTTAATGCTCCCGGGAAAGAGGCCTTTTGAAAACATTGTGCAAAAAGGAGAAAATGCTGGTAAACAGCATTTTCTCTTTTTCCCACAATGTTTTCTACCTTTCACAACACAAATTTCAAATTTTCAGTCACTTTTATTTTGTCTTCTGCAAATGCTTTCAATTTCGACCAGTCTGAAATTTTGTTCTTTGGTAATGAGTTAAACACAATATGGATTTTATGAATCCCTTGTTATGTGATGACTTGATTTGTATCCTGCATCACTGTGGTGTGGTGCATTAAACCACCTTTTCATAGAGCATGGCTCAGATATTTGACCATGAAGACACATATATAAGATATACATAGAAGACAAACTTATTCTACTGTGAAAGGTGCTTCCCTCTAAGAACGAATTATACCGATGTGATCATGTGTGTAAACAAAGGACTATATATCAATAGGTGAGCACAAAAATGTTCTAAGTGCCTGTATGTTGTATAGGCATTTAGAATAGTATTGCACTCACCCACAGATATAGTGTGTCAAAAAAGTACCTTAATGTATAAATCTTAAGGCAAATTATGAGGACCCAGATTAGACATCAAGTTTTACCTGTCTGATCTCTTGATTTGCCACTTTACCCGTAAAACAAAATGCATTTGTGTCTTGAGTATGTAAAAATGAGATTTAAATGAAAAACACACAATTATCGGTAAGAATTACAAAAAAAATGGAGAAAACACGTAAATATTTATTATAGATGTCTGTATATACTGTCCATCTCTTGGTTTCACTGGGTGCATATAATTTATCATATACACAAGGTATTATGCTGAATTTCATTGTTGAACAGTCCATAACCTGTGCTTAGCCTGTCATCTGGAATAAACATAAAATAGATACAAGTAAGTATGCTTGCTTATAAGCCATACTCCATGAAAAGGGAGTTAAATGAATCTACAAATAAAAAGTATTGTTTTGGTCAGCCTGCGCATGTTGATCTAGACCAAAACGTTTTTGTTATTGGTCAATTACCTGCTTGTCAAAAGACCAGTCTACCTAATTATTTCAGTTGGTTTTGTGACACTGATTTTTTTTGATCCACTATAATGTGAGGACTTGCTAGTATAATGCATCATGCATGAATTTTTTACCAAACGACAAAATTTTACACTTGTCCAAATTGAAAGTAGATCTATATGCGGACGAAATATCACATGGCCCAAAACTTGTAGTCTTGTCTTCTATAGGGTAAAAAACTTTGTAGGAAAAGGAAAAACTGCCAGTTACTTGTATTTTCTCCTTTTCCCAATATGCTTTCAAAAGGCCCCTCTATAACACTTGTTAAAAGTCATGACTCTCTGGTAAAGAGTTTAACCCCCATTTGCCAGAGCAAGTGTCACATATTTTATCCATTAAAACAACAGGCAGTTTTTGGCAATATTTCTATTATTATATAGATTAACCATTTTCCAAACAAGCCCTTGTCTTTGCGTGTCTGCAGTACAAGTCTTTTGAAAACAATGTGCGAAAAGGAGAAATTGCTCGTAACGAGCAATTTCTCCTTTTCCCACAGTGTTTTCTTCCATTTCTAGTAATTTTCTACCATTCTTATGAAACTTAAAATTGTTGTCTGCAAACTCTTTCAGTTTGGAAAAGTCTAAAACTTGTCGTTTGGGAAAGGGGTTAAAGTGGGCAATGCTCGTCAAAAACAAGTAGGTGTGATTCAGATCAAGTTAAAATACTCTTATGGCTTTATATTTGAAAAAGAAATTTGTGAGAAATTATTGGGGGTTTTTTTTGTAAAAAGCAATTGTTTCTTTCCAGTTATGCTTTCAAAACACTTAACCCCTTGCCAAACAGTCCCTGGGTTTAACGACCCTGAGGAAGAAGCCTTCTGAAAACACTGGGGGTGGGGGGAGAGAGAGAAGGAGAAAATGCAAATAATCAGCATTTTTCTTTTTTTCCCAAAATGTTTTCTACTCTGCCAAAGTCAAGTTTCAGTTTTTGAGTCATGTTCATTTTGTTGTATGCAAACGTTTTCAATTTGGACCAGTCTAAGATTTTGCCGTTTTGTAAAGAATAAATATTGATTATACTGCTTCTTCAGACTTCAAATCATTTGTCCATAGAAACATGTAATTTTTAATGCTTCTTCATTGAGCTAAAGTTAGCCTGTACTGTATTTTTTCCTCCCCGTTAATCCTTTACCACACAATCCCATGTTCTAACGCTTTCAAAGAAGAAAACTCTGGAAAACATTGTCGGAAGAGGATTAAATTGGTAGTCTTAGAACTTAAAATACGTCAAAATTGTTATATGCATACCCTTTCAGTTTGGACAAGTCTAAAATTTTCTTGATTGGTAAAAAGTTTAACGCTTCTCTACTATGAAAAAAATGCTTTACTAAAAGATCCTGTATATAGGCCAAATACAGTAAGAAGCTACATTTAAACACCCTTTTGGCAGAGCGACGCACAATACGTTCAGGTGTTCCTATGGGGGTAGGTGTATTCCAACGTCATTTGCTGCCAATTTAGTCCAGCCTGGGCCCGTATTCACCAACCATTCTTAAGAATGTTCTTGGTCTAATTCCCCAGAATTTTCAACATTTGTAAGTAACACAACTTCTGATTGGCTAAACCATTTGGTTTAGCCAATCAGAAGTTGTGTTACTTACAAATTTGAAAAAACCTTGGAGAATAAGACTAAGAATATTCTCAAGAATGGTTGGTGAATACGAGCCCAGGAGACGCAAGTTAACTCAGCAGTGTAAATTCTAGATATCTAATAGTTGTGAAATCGTATTTACCAAGTATTCTGATTAAATACTGTGTCTTCGTCTCACCAAAACCTTGTATAATCTCAACCAAACGTTTGACTCTCTGGAAAATTCGGCATTGATTTCATCTCCAATCGCCCTCAAATGATCCGCCACATGCTTTACTGCGTCATCACCTGCAATCATGTGATTCGAACTTCCGCTGACGTAATTGTGGTTTTCGTCGTGATACAACGGTACTTTTCCGAACTCTGTTTCCAGCGGCAAGTACATTCTGGCCTTTCCTTTCAATGTATACTGCATGTTTCAGCGCACGAATTGTTCTCTTGTATTTCCTTGCAGAACTATTTTCACTAACCTCTAACTATTTCGACTTACTAGTATCGCTTGGTACAGATACGTAAGTAATCACAACTGTTTTACGATTACGAGAATGCTGAATTGTATTTTCTATTAATCAGTATGACCAGTTTTTTTTCCCAAGTCACTTGAATTCTTTTTTATATTTTCTTTAACATAAACAATTGGTGTCTCTCCGTGAATTATATGCTATAAATCCTCTTTAACTTGTGTTTGTTTTTTAGATCTACTGCTATCAAATTTAAGCTATGACAAAAATGTCCATGTTACAATTTCACAATAACTTCCAGTATTTGGCGTTTCTGCTGCGATCATGTGTCGAATTAGCAAGTAGATCCAATTTAATCAAATTGTCCGTGTAAAATCGGTTTATATATGGACCGCTGACCACTGCGCATTAGCCAATAATAGCGGAGGGAGTTTGGCCTTCGTCCCAGTTCATTGATACCAAACTGGGTATGGCTTAAAGCCGTGTTTACAAGCAGTACTTTATGAATAAATCAAGTCACTGCCTTCTGCCTTAATATTTTTTGCGTATTTCAGTTGACCAACTTTGAAAACAATGTGGCACAGGGAGATATTGCTCGTAAGGAGTAATTCCTTCCTTTGCCGCAGTGCTACCATTTGTCTACATACATTAATTCATGCATTTTATACATGTTTTTCTTCCTTAACGCACTAGCAAACAGTATACTTACCAGAGTTTAAAGCTTTTGCATATGACAATTTAAATGTGCTTCTCTGCGATTTTTTTTCTGAAAGGGGAGAGAAAACATTGTCGAAGACGGAGAAAATGCTGGATACAAGCATTTTATGCTTTTACCACAATTTTTCCAAAAGGCGTCTGCTTCTCCCTCATCCATGGTCGTTAAAACTCGGGATTGTCAGGTAAAGGGTTAAAGGATTTTTTTTCAAAGTTGTCCGCGGTCGTTTTGTTTCAAGAAGCGATGAGCTAAGTCATTAACCTTTATCCTGCTTATCGCGACTTGCTGACCTTTAGCGGACAGCGTAGATCAAGATCAGACTGCACAGAACGTGCAGTCTGATCTTGGATCTACACTGTCCGATATGGACATCTTTTTCTTTTACAAAATCCATTTGAAATAGCATCGTTTGGGCTTTTACTATTGACTTGAAAAGTTTCATTAATTTATTCAGCAGGAGAAGAGTTAACATTCCTGAAGGCTGTTCACCCCTTGGTTATCGCACATCCAATAAAACGCCAATTTGTTACCTATATAGACTGCTTCAACCATAACCCTTTACCGAACGATCCCGGGTTTTACAATTCTGAGAAAAAAATGAAAGCATGGTGGAAATAGGATAAAACCATGCTGATTAGCAATTCCTCTGGTTTAGCAATGTTTAGCATGCTCAACGACAGATGTCGCCGTACGAACCCAATTTTTTAATTAATTTATCCACAAATATTCGTTTTGACAAAAACTTTGATTTCGTACAAGTCTCTTCCTATTTGGTAGTGTTGAACAATACATGTTATATAGTAAACCTTAAAACAGAGTGTTTGGCTAGAAAATTTCGACTAACATCGAATTAGTTAGATCTAGGATCAGACAGCAAGTTTAATGCTCTAAACACGTGATTATATACCATGATTACGATACATGGTATTGGCAATAAGTATATGATTAGGTACTAGAACCGGCCACTTCCATAGTCAAGTAATGTACGTTACGGCCTGAGGTATTGGGCTCTAGCTACTTTCAGACAAACTCGGTTAACCCATACCACACAATCCCTACCTTTGACGACCCTGAGAAAGAAGCCTATAGAAAAAACATTGTTGGAAAAAGAGAAAATGCTCCTTTTCCCACGATGTTTTCTACTCTTCACAAAAACAAATTTCAAATTTTCAGTCACTTATTTTGTCGTCTGCTAATGCTTTCGATTTGGACAAGCCTAAAATATTGTCGTTTGCATGGTAATGAGTTGAAGAAGATTTTGGACAAGAAAACGCGATGAAATAGAAGTTTCCATCTTTCACCGAAGATAAATACACGTATTAGCATTTGATGCATGTACACGTAAATCAAAATTTAAGTGATAACGCGGATTTGTCTCGAAACCTAATTAAATTCTTGAAGGTGTATGATAGTTAAAGTGTCAAAAGGCTTAGAATAACTCTTGAAGACCCTTGAAGAGCCTATATTCACAGGCCAGTTTGTCTGCAATGTGTTGCAGCGTTATTATAAATTTATTTAATGAAACCCTCTTCCTACTAACCACGTACTTTAACGAACCTGGAGAAGAAAGCCTTTGGAAAACATTGTGGCAAAAAGAGAAATTGCTTGTAACAAGCAATTTCTCCTTTTCCCGCAATGTTTTCTATTCTATTCGGGAACTAATACTAATTCCAAATTTGTCCTTCTATGGTTAATGCATCTCCATTTGGAAACGTCAAAATTTTCGTTTAATCCATCACCATACAGTGCTTACTTCTGACGATCCTGAGAAAGAAGCCTATAGAAAACATTGTGGGAAAAGGAGAAAATGCTGGTAACCAGCATTTTCTCCTTTTCTTACAGTGTTTTATACCCTTCACAAAACAAATTTCAAATTTTCAGTCACTTTTATTTTGTCGTCTGCAAATGCCTTCAATTTGAACCAGTCTAAAATTTTGTCGTTTGGTAAGGGCTTAAGAAAAGGTAAGAGGTTGATCCAAGGAGGATCACTGAAAATGGCGATTCATAGACCGATTTCTAAGCAACAGAATGAACCTTATTTTCTTGTCGACTTCCAAAATGAATCTCCACGAAGAAACGGCCATTAGTCCGGGCGATGTTTCCATAAATGGCCACAGAGCTATAAGAACCAATGGTCCACGACATCACTTTCACTGCAATAGAAATAAAGTTATGGTTTTGATAACAGGAATTAGTCTAGGTGCACAATACGTGCGCGCATTAAATATTATCGTTGACATAAGCCATTAGAGTCGCCGTACTTTTATGAGGAATAGTGGATGCTTGGCTGCGTCGCCCTAGGAGGTACAAACATTTTCTATGGTGTATTCAATATGAAGTGTACAATTTTTTAAAGTTTTTATAATGTTTCTATAGATTTAAGAAAATACAAATAAGAAAAGAAAAGGCGTGTAAAGTTTAATTTAACTCTTTACCAAACAACAAAATTGTAGACCTGTCAAGTTTGAAAGCATTTGCAGACGACCACGTAAGTACGGCTCAGAAATTGAAATTGGTCTTGGGAAGGATAGAAAACATTGTGGGAAAAGGAGAAAATGTTGGTTACCAGCATTTTCTCCTTTTTCTGCAATGCTTTCAAAAGGCTTTTTTCTCAGTATCGTTAAAAATCAGGATTGCGTTGTAAAGAGTTTTTAAAAACCCTTTAAGCAATTCTCTGTTGTAAGGGGGTTTACCGTATCTTAAAAAAAAAAAGAATCGATCCAGTTCAGCCTGCACCAATCTTCCAGACTGACCTGATTAAAAAATATTTCGATTTTGGTTCATTTTTTGCGTTTCCGATGGCCATTCTACATCTAGTTCAGTTGGTTCTAAGATGAAATGTAACTTATGGAGCCATAATTAGGTTTTGACTCCTTAACCCTTTACCACACAATGACGACTTTTGACTACCGTGAGGAATAAGCCTTTTGAAAACATCGTGTAAAAAAAAGAGAAAATGCTGATAACCAGCGCATTCTCATTTTCCCGGAATGTTTTCTTCACTTCCCATGGCAAATTTTAACTTTTCAGTCACATTTATATTGTCGTCTGTAAATGCTTTCAATTCGAACCAGTCTGTAAATTCGTCATTTGGTAATGAGTTCAGTATGATGCACAACAGAGGCGCCTTTAAACCCCTTCTGCCAGAGCACGGCTCATTTATTTTACAACGATTGCTTAACCCATTACCACACAATCCCTACTTTTGACGACCCTGAGAAAGAAGCCTCTAGAAAACATTGTTGGAAAAGGGGAAAATGCTGGTAACCAGCATTTTCTCCTTTTCCCTCAATGTTTTCTACCCAGCTGGAAACAAATTTCAATTTTTGAGTCACTTTCATTTTGTCGTCTGCAAATGCTTTCGATTTGGACAAGCCTAAAATATTGTCGTTTGGTAATGGGTTAACCCATTACCACACTTTTGACGACCCTGAGAAAGAAGCCTCTAGAAAACATTGTTGGAAAAGGGGAAAATGCTGGTAACCAGCATTTTCTCCTTTTCCCTCAATGTTTTCTACCCAGCTGGAAACAAATTTCAATTTTTCAGTCACTTTTATTTTGTCGTGTGCAAATGCTTTCGATTTGGACCAGTGTAAAATTTTGTCATTTAGTGAAGAGTTAACTCATTACCAAAACGACAATATCTTAGGCTTGTCCTAATCGAAATCATTTGCAGACGTTGAAAAATAAGGGTTGAAAAGATTGTGAGAAAAGGAGAAAATGCTGGTTACCAGCATTTTCTCCTTTTTCCACAATGTTTTTAAACGCTTTTTTCTCAGGGTTGTCAAAAGTAGTGATCATGTGGTAATGGGTTAACAGGTTCTTGCCAATTACAAGTGCTATAATTGAACTATGCTCTGACAAAAAAGGACTTATTACATCTCCGTGAAACGTGATACCAAGCAAGCCATCTTATAATGCTGGATTCATAATATCCACTTAAAAAAAACGACTTATATTCATGAGCAAGAATGGCCTTTAGCCATACAGAAAATTAAAATAGCGACAAGTTTTGGCTCAGGTCAGCCTGCGCGGACTGCGCAAGCTGACCTGAATTGATACCTTTCGCAGTCGCATTAGCCCCCTTTTTTTCTTTGAGCATGGCTCAAATATTGATTACTCTCGATGATTGCCTCTTGGAAACCTTAACCAGCGCTCGCGCCAACATGTTGATGGTTTCAATGGTAGACTCCACGAATCAGTAGATTCGAACTTTTGGTGTGAGAAGCCGACGCTAAACTCCTGCATCACTGTCTCTCGCAGTAATGATTATTTTCTCACTGCTTGTACAGAGTAAATCTATTTGGAGCTCAGCGTTCCTTGGTTGCAAAGGCCTCTCCGACCAGTAGCGTACATAAAGTACACTTATACCTCAGCAGGTCGTTCTGGAAACCCCCGAGTAAACCAAAGTCCAACATTGATCTCAGAGGTTTCCCTGGGCATACTCGTGGAAACAATACCCCCACCTCGCAAAATTATACTTGAAGTATGGTAGGAAACGGCCTTTGTCCATGATAATATCAGAAAATATTGGGCCGAACAGAACCAAGACTAGGTTGGTTCGCTTACGGTTTATTATGTAGCAGTAATATCCGTGAAAATGAATAAGATGGTCTTCGCATTCTGAAGATTAAGCAGGAAACATGAGGGTTGCAATGACATCATGGCGGTCAGTGCCCGCATCGCGTTTATTGTGTATTTATTATGAAGCTCGTGATTATTATTTACACCTGAACATTCCGTAATCTCATTTGCAATTCATCCGACATAACCCTTATCAAACTTTTGAACTTACTGTGTGAGTTGATTACTGGTAAGTAAATGCACTTTAAAAGTATTTACCGGGTAAAATGAGAAAAAAATCTGCGCACTGCCTCGCTTGTGAAATGACAGTAACATCCATTAGGAGGCAATGGATGGGCTACCTTTTTTCATAATTATTTACAAATATATATTGTATTTACTTGATTGGCATATCGCTCATTGGATATGCCTTACCCTTCAAGAACCAAATACTAACTCAGTTTCTTTAGCTCTGAGCCGCAGACAACGTGGATTCAAAATCAGACTGCACAAGATGAGCAGTCTGATTTTGAATCAAAATGGTATGATATGCTGTGAGCTCTTGCAAACTGACGGCTCAGGCAATGCCATAAGGAGGTCCTATTGACTATCTAAATGTATCTGTTCGGTATAGAAAGGGTGTACAAATTGAACGAGGTGCCAGAAATCAGCTGTGAATAAAACGATTAGGTCTCTAATCCCTGACTCTGAATACGTTTTGAAGGGCATTCACTTCATAATGCGGACAACCGTGGAAGGTTTTTCCCCAGGACGCCACTTTATTTATTTAACACCTATATTTTTGTTAAACGAAGTTGTCTATCTGTAGTATTACTATATTTATTGTATTCAACTTATTGATATAAAATCTATAGCTGAGCCATATTCTGACATAAAGGAGCTTAATGCATCACTGAAATGCAATACACAAAGCAAGACATCAGATTGTTTCGGACCCAACTGAAATTCACTTTGTTCAACAACATACTGAAGCTTGAAGTTGACTGGTCCTTTGACAAGCAGAAAATGTAAAGATAGTTACAAGATTCAACTAAGTAGGCTGATCGGAATCGCACGAAGTTGTCTGTTTAACCCTTCACCAAACAATCCCTGGTTTTTACGACCCTGAAATAGAAGCCTTTTGAAAACATTGTGGGAAAAGGAGAAAATGCTGGTAACCAGCATTTTCTCTTTTTCCTGCATTGTTTTCTGGTCTACGCTGCTGGAAACAAATTTCGATTTTTGAGTTACATTTATTTTGTTGTCTGCAAATGTTTTCAGTTGGACAAGTCTAAAATTTTGTCGTTCCACTAAATAAGTGGAACGAATTTTTTGAGCCACGATAGTATAAAAGTCAAAGTTTGCTATTTCAGAGGTATTTTTCTTTTGACAAGATGTCTTTATCGGACAGTTTGGATCAAAGATTAGACTGCACGTTCTGTGCAGCCTGATTTTGATCTACACTGTTCGCAAGAAGGTCAGTGAGTTGTTCTTACCAGTGTTTCGAGGGTGAAATCCCAAATATTGCTATTTCAAAGTTATGTTTTTGGGATTAATAGGTATTTTTCAGACAGTATAGATTTAAAATCAGACCACCTTCTCTGCAGTCTGATCTTAATCTACCCTGTGCGTAAAACTTCAGTGAGTCTCGCTTAACAGAGTAAGGGGCTAAGATATATCTTATGTTGGAATGTTTTCATTTAGGTTTATACTATTTTCACTTTTATGTTGTTTCGTTTTTGACAGTCATATTCAGTTCTGTTAACACAGTATGAATATGTTTACAGTCCTTAACTTTTACTTTCCTTTTTTCGACTAGATCTACGTAAATCTGTCGACTAGCCATCCTTGTGTTGCAAAGATTGACAACTCACCAAGTCGTTCTACAAATAATAGAAGAAAAGTGAGTCTTCTTGGGCTAGCAAATATGTCGAATGATACAGAGTATACGTCTTGCGATGAGAAGCGACGTTTGTCATCAGAACATGGTATCCAAACAATATAATTGGCCTGCAACACGGGAAAAGGGGCATTCGGATATTTGCGTAAAGTGTCGTCTCGGATCAGCCGGCGCAGTCCGCGCAGGCTAATCCGAGACGGCACTTTACGACTACATTAGATATTGTCCTGCAGTAGACTTTTGCGAAACAGAAAATCACATTAGAACGGAAAGTGCCTTCTCGGATTAGCCTGCGCGGACTACGCAGGCTGATCCGAGACGACACTTTACGCAAATGTCCGAATGCCCCTTTTCGTGTGTTGCACGCCATATATAGTGACACAAGCCCGCATCTGAGATGGTAGTTCATCAAGACTCGAGATTGGGACATTTGAGGAAAAACAGCGGGAAAAGGGGCACGAACACGTATTGTATTTCAGAATAAGGGCAAGTAACAACTCCTATTTCTGTGAGCTTACGTGGTTATGTACCTTTTTTATGAGGATGACTCAGATGTAGGGCCTGATTATCAGGCTAGATTTTTATATGTATGGTGTGCAGTTTGCCAGTAGCACGGCGGGGAATCACGTGACACAACAACAACAACAATGACCGTTATTTGAAAAAATTCCCCGACTTCAGGTAAGAAAATCTTTAATAATTCCGTTAATGCATGACCGATTGGAATTTGGTTTGAAGCAGAGAAGGCGGAAGGACTCCAGGGATTTGCTTGATGCGTAAGATTTTTTAAACAACACCTGATCAAAAAGTTATTGACGAGCAAACAAATTTTTTACCCTGGATAATTTGTTTGCTCGTCAATAACTTTTTTATCAGGTGTTGTTTAAAAAAATCTAACACATCGAGCAAATCCCCGGAGTCCTTCCGCCTTCTCTGCTTCAAACCAAATTCCAATCGGTCACGTATTAACGGAATTATTGAAGATTTTCTTACCTGAAATTGGAGAATTTTTTCAAATAACGGTCATTGTTGTTGTTGTTGTGTCACGTGATTCCCCGCCGTGAGTAGAGTCAAGTCTGGCGGACTGAAAAAACGCGTCCATAGACATAGGGGAAAAAAGCAAAATGATGCATGTAAAAAATTTGCATATTTAAACAATTGATAACAATACCCGGCATCGTGAACACAATGTTTATTTCAATCAATTTCGTACTGTCACAATCTTTTCAGATGTTGTTTGTAGCCAATTTTCGGTTTGAAAAATAATACGGTTAATTAGATAGGTAAAAACCTGGTAAAATATTCACACTCAGTGTTATTGTCGTCTCATATTCGTTATGGAAGTGAATTAAACGTTGAAGTGTGTTTAATCCCTAATTACAAATAGTGTATCTCCAGTAATAACACGTTAATTCCTCGTTATGGCGGATTATATAGAGCCACTTCCAGCATGTCAGATAATGCTGACACTCCACTTGAGAAGTCAGTATACCAAACTATCTGAGAAAATTGTACATTACGCAAAAAAAGTCTGTGTTAACGACCTGCATATTATATCATCTGGGAAAAAAATCCTAAAACAGTAGAATAGCAGAGCATGAGTGTATAATTATTATGAATTATTTTTCAGCTATGAAGAGGACCAGTTTAAAGAAAAAAAAAAACGTGTTGTGGCATAACGAGAAATCTGTGTATGGTGTCGTTTGAAAAAGATTTAATATTAGCCAAGTTCATCAGGGAAAGTAGCTAGTGGTCTGGAAAGAACGTTGTGTTTGGTACAGATAGAGCTGAATGTCCGCCAACCGTGTTAAATTTCAATGAAAACGCAGTAAGATGTTAAATATTTGTTTGATTGGCGTTTTATGCCGCTTTCAACTTTATTTCAGTCATATTGCGGCGACAGCTCATATATTTATGCTTTCCTGGGTTTCACCAGTACTAGACTGGGGCTTTGAAGTGTCTTGCCCACGTACACTCCTGTGAAAAGACAGTAGAGCCAGCGAAACTCGAAAACGGGGCTTCCAGGGCACGAGTCCTACACATTGCCAGACAGGATCCCCTTAAGGTATCAGAAAATACTATGCAACTAACGAACTTCCAGTTTATGTTTTATCCCTTTACAACATAATCCCGATTTTTAACGATCCTAGGACAAAAAATGTTTCAAATCATGTTATCAATCATGTTATCTTGGAAGGAAACGCTGCTTTCTTGGGTTTTCTTCCTTTCCACTCCCCTCCATTTTTTGTACCTGTATCGTAGACAAAAACCTTTATTTCATGCACAACGAGTTTGTCGTCTGCAAATGCTTTGAAATTGGACAAGTCCAGAATTTTGTCGCTTGGTAACTATATAGTTGATAAATCAGATGACGCAGTTCCGGTATATAGTGAACATTTATGAAATGAAAATGGGCCATGCTACGGCTAAAGGGAGCTTCATGCATCCCCGTGATCAATGGTACCGAGTAAGTCATTTCATAAATGAGGATCCCAAAATATCCACTTTGTTTAATTCATTACCAAACGACAATATTTTAGGCTTCTCCAAATCGAAAGCATTTGCAGACGACAAAATGAATGTGACTGAAAATGTGAAATTTGTTTTGTGAAGAGTAGAAAACATTTTGGGAAAAGGAGAAAATGTTGGTAACCGGCATGTTCTCCTTTTCCCACGATGTTTTCCAAAGGCTTCTTTCTCAGGGTCGTCAAAAGTAGGGATTGTGTGGTAATGGGTTAAATTAACCCTTTCCCAAACAATCCTTGGTTTGGGCGACCCTGAGATGAAAGCCTTATGAAACTGTTGTGGGAAAAGGAGAAAATGCTGGGGACCAGCATTTTCTCCTTTTACCATAATGTTTTGTACCCTATTGGAAACAACTTTCAATTTTTTAGTTACTTTTATTTTGTCGTCTGCAAGTGCTTTCAATTTGGACCAGTCTAAAATTTTGTCGTTTGGTAAAGAGTTAACAACGGTCTCAATCATGAGGTAGTCTAGTTTATTCATAATCTTAAACCTATACTCCATAGATACTCATTTTGACCCATCAACAATAGACAGCTTTTGAAAACATTGTGTGAAAAGGTGAAATTGCTCGTAACGAGCAATTTCTCCTTTACCCACAATGTTTTCCACTCAATCAGATATTTGTATCCTCATTTATCAGTATTTTTTACATCAACTCTTTATTTGCTACTGAAATGGAAGAGCCTAAAAATGGCATATCAGGTAAAAGGTTGAATAATGCAATGGAAAGAATAGATCAGAGATCAGGCTGCACGGTCTAGTGTCGTATGGAAAGAGTAAGCTTGCAAGACGTCGTTCATTGTAGTTAGCTGCAAAAAAAAAAGTGATATCAAAGGGAAGCAACTCTCCTTTTATTGTTGACGTAAGATTTGAGAGATTACGGGTAATTCACGAGTTCGCTGTGGAATTCCGTTTACGAACCTGACAAAATCATCTATAGTACTACATTATTTTGTCTCCCGAGTCATCGATAACATTAAATGCCTGACATGGCTCATGTTCTGTGAAAAGAGGACTTAGTGCACCTGGGAAAAATTCCAACACAGCTCGGCCCGCACAGGCTGACCTGGGTCGAAACCTTTCGCTACTGGTCAATCTTCTGTATGTCAAAGGATCAGTCTACCTCATGGTTCAGTCCTAAGACAAAATGGATTTAATGGCTGGGTGCATCTGCGAAAAATTTCATCACAGGTCAGCCCGCACAGGTTGACCTGGTCGACACCTTTGGCTAATGGTCAATTTTCTGCTTGTCAAAGGACCAGTCTACCTCATTGTTCAGTCATATGTAAAACCATATGGATTTAATGGCTGGGCCGGAACGTTTCGCTATATGGGTTAATTTCCTGTATGTTGACGGACCACTGTACTTTATGATCTGGTCGGTTGTGAGATAAAATTAACTTTATGGTGACTAGCTTGAGATACTATGCATCAAGGAGGTGCATTGAGCTCCCTTTTGTCAGATCGTGGCTTAAATCTAGTTTAACCCTTTATCAAGGGGCAAGAATTTTAAACTTGTCCCAATTGAAAGCAATTGCAGATGACATAATAAACGTGACTAAAGAATTGAAACATGACTTTAGAACTGTGCAAAACATTGTGGGAAAAGGAGAAAATGCTGGTTACCAGCATTTTCTCCTTTTCCCACAATGTTTTCAGAAGGCATCTTCCTCGCTGGGTCGTAAAAAACAGAGATTGTTTGGTAAAGGATTAAACTGTAGATTGATGTTGGACAAACTTATATACTGACATTATTTCCAAGAAACCTCCATTTCTACAAACAAATTCCATCAATTCAGTGACATTTAATTTGTCGTCTACAAACACTTTCATTTTAAACAGGCCTAATTTTTGTCATTTGGTAGAGCTAAACGGCACTTTATGGTTGATTATACACTTCCTGTAATATTTTATGTCCGGGGAAAAAAAAAACGAACATTTTTCATCGGCTTATCCGCCTCAGATTTCTGTGGGTTGCTACTTTTCTACAAAACAAAATACTTTACGTTCCTAGGACAAAACTTTGAACAAGTAGACGGTATACGACAAAACATGAAGAATCCGAATGAAGTTTAATTTAGCGGAAAGGAAAGATAAAAGGCGCAGCATAAAACGGACATTTTCTCTTGGGATTTCTGAGAAAAATACTCGAGTTTGTTTTATCCAATATATTTTCACAGAAAGTTGCCCTACACTATAAACCTAGTCCTGTATTCATTAACTATTTCTAATTTTCATTCTTAGTCTTGCTGGAGATTTAGAAAATAATGCAAAGTTCTTCTCGCTGGTTAACTCATTACCAGACGATTATATTTTAGGCTTCTCCAAATCGAAAGCATTTGCAGACGACAAGTTCTTCTCGCTGGTTAACTCATTACCAGACGATTATATTTTAGGCTTCTCCAAATCGAAAGCATTTGCAGACGACAAAATAAAAGTGACTGAAAATTTGAAATTTGTTTTGTGAAAGATAGACAACATTGTGGGAAAAGGAGAAAATGCTGGTTACCAGCATTTTCTCCTTTTCCCACGATGTTTTCTAAAGACTCCTTTCTCACGCAGGGTCGTCAAAAATCGGGGTTGTGTGGTATTTCATATGAATTTGAAAATCTACTTTGTTTAAACTTAAATGACAGTAAAATCCAAAATTTGCTACTTCAAAGGTATTTTGGGAGAGACGGTATCTCCTCGTTGGACTGTCTATATCCAAGATCAGAGTGCACATTCCGTGCACAGGCCCGTCGGAAGGAAATTTCATTTGGTCCGGCCAGTATGGCGAGCGACGAAGTCGTCAAGCCATGCTTGAGGGGGTCCGGGGGCATACTCCCCCGGAAAAATATTACGCATTTAACCCATCACCACACAATCCCTACTTTTGATGCTCCTGAGAATGAAGCCTTTAGAAAACATTGTGGGAAAAGGAGAAAATGCTGGTAACCAGCATTTTCTCCTTTTCCCACAATGTTTTCTACCCTTCACAAAACAAATTTCAGATTTTCAGTCACTTTTTTTTTTTCGTCTGCAAATGCTTACAAATTGGACCAGTCTAAAATATTGTCGTTTGGTAATGGGTTGTGCCATGCTATGGGGGGTCCAGGGGCATGCTCCCCCGGAAAAAATATTGAAAATAAGACGCTCTCTGGTGCATTCTGGCGCATTTTTTGAGATTTATATTGCGCATTCTTTTTTTTCGAAATTTGGTCTGGCCATTTTTCATTTTCGGCCGAAAATTTGGTCCGGCCATGGCCGGACCGGCCGGACCGCTTCCGACGGCCTTGGTGCAGTCAGATCTTCATATACACTGTCCGCAAAATGTCCTTGAGTCGCGTCTGGCAGCCTGGTGATTAATAATGGTTCGTAAATACAGACCGAAACCTCAAACCTGACTAAGCAAAGTCTAAACTGGTGTGACAGTGTAATTTAGGGTCAGAATGCAGACTGATCTTGCTGAAGAAATGATGTTTAACATTTTAACCCATTACCACACAATCCGTACTTTTGACGCTCCTGAGAAAGAAGCCTTTTGAAAACTCTGCGGGGAAAGGAGAAAATGCTGATAACCGGCATTTTCTCCTTTTCCCACAGTGTTTTCTACCCTTCCCAGAACAAATTTCAATTTTTCAGTCACCTTTATTTTTTCGTCTGCAAATGCTTTCAATTTGAACCAGTCTAAAATCTTCTCGTGTGGTAATGAGTTTACCACTGTCGATTTTCCATCTGCACTGAATTTGGACTAGTCCAAAAACGTGTCGTTTGATAAAAAATTAACACAATGTTTTCAAAAGTAGTCAGCTTCGAAACGAACAAAAAGTCGTCTTATTTAATTCAGCTAGGATCGATAGCAATTTGGCAAATAAGAGTAATTCCTCATTATCAGAAATTCAAACATGTGTCGGAAGATGCACCACGATGCATAATTATGATTACAGAAACTATGCACATATTCTCAGGATTCTCGTCTATCGACCACACAGGACGAATTCCTCCCACTTATGAATATAAGGAACTGATCTTGAAAATCTGTCGAAATTATCCATCTTGTAAATATCAATAGAGGTCCCCTAGCGGCCTGGTTTGCTTCTTAGAGATCGATTTACCCTCAGGGTGTCAAGTACATCAAACGTGAATATTTTATATGCAGTTACTGTGATAGACACAAATATTGCATTGAACGGCTAGTTTTGTTTTAGACTTCCTTCGTCTTTGGTATCTTACTTGCGTACGTTCTGTCCAGTCTGGCGTTGATAGAACTGCACTACCATAGAACCTGCAATATCATCATATCTGAGTAAGGCTATGCATGCTACCTTTTCTTGAAAATACTAATAGACAGACCTCGCTATCTACAACATTCAAACCATTTTGTAAATACCATGACACAGAAATGCCATACATATACATTATCAGCTCCTTGAAAACACTAAAATAAGGATCTTAACAACTGTTACATGCCAAAAATACCATAGACAAACTCGCCTTACACTTTATCCTCCGTGCAAATACCAAAACACAGAATTCGCCTTCCACTTTATCCTCCGTGCAAATACCAATTTGGGAAATAATATGGGAAATAACCATGTCGTCAGAGACAGTCGTTCACACAAATACCGATAGAGGGACCTCGCCTCCCACTTTATCGTTCACAAAAATACCGATAGATAGACCTCGCCTTTCACTTTATCGTTCACACAAATACCGATAGAGGGACCTCGCCTCCCAATTTATCGTTCACAAAAATACCGATAGATAGACCTCGCCCCCACTGTATCGTTCACACAAATACCGATAGATAGACCTCGCCTCCCACTTTATCGTTCACACAAATACCGATAGAGGGACCTCTTCTCCCACTTTACCATTCACACAAATACCAATAGATAGACCTCGCCTCCCACTTCATCATCCTGCAAATACCAACACACAGACCGCGCCTCTTTCTTTAACCCTCCCACCCTTATCCATCGCAAATCCGACTTATGATAGAAAAAGAGGCCTCACTCTCCAACTTCTTGTAGAAATCAAGACTCAAGAGACCTCACTATACAGTTCAGCTATCTTTCAAATACCAAAGGACATACGCCCGTGTTCGACGTACCTTTCTCGTTTGGACCGAAAGGCAGACCTCACTTTTCAGAGCAACATTCTCGTAAATACCAAGAAAAAGAACCCCTTTCTATTCCAAGTTTAAAACCGCTAGTTAGACATGTCATACAAATCTTTTCGAAATTGCAAGCAAGAGACCGCCTTACATCAGGCAAAATCTCGTAAAACTTGTAATAACAGCTACCTAGACAGGCCTCGCTGTCTAATGTTTTCTCGTAAGATAGACTGGTCTATATTGCGAAGCCTATTCTTTGTCATTCCTATGTTGAACAGCCCAATCGAAGAATGATTTTGAAACATTGTAAAACAAAATAAAGAGAAAATGTTAGAAACCCACATTATCATGCTCTCTTTTCCCCTACCCCCCTTGTGCTTTGCCTAGCATTTAAATAACAATTCCCTTGGTTTAAGCCATATTTGGTATGTCGTCTGCAAGTGCTTTCAAGTTGGTTTATCTAAAAATTTTGTCGTCTGATGATGGGTTAGATCGTAATTGGTGTTGATTATTTACTTTTCACAAAAATAACTGTTTTCAAAGTCGTCTGGTAAATGAGATAATGAGACGTATGAAATCTGAAGAAAACTTACTTTATTCCCAGAAGCAGTGTCTATCGACTGAGAAGGAAGATCTACGTGAACGATATCCGTAAAGTATGTCTGCATGAATCTTTCTCATAAATATCAATATGCTTCTATCAACAATTTGTCTCGAGTTTCCACTCCAAATGATTCATTGGCCAAGGTCTCTGATACCCATATGGTGGCGACGTCCGGGCTCGTGTTCAAAAACCACTCTTATCTCTTCACCAGACGACTTACTTTTACACGTGCTCAAATCGAGCATTAGCAGACGACAAATTAAATATGACACAAAAGATAATTTCAGTCTTCAATATGGTAAAATACATCGTGGGAAAAGGAGAAAATATTGGGGTTCCTCCTCGGTATCATTAAAACTCATAAGTACGTGTGTGTGGTAAAAGGTTAATAGCATTCTTAGTGTAATTCCCATTTAATTTCCAAATTCCAAAGAAACGAAGTTTCTGGTTGGCTAAACCAAATGGTTCAGCTTATCAGATATTACGTTACATTTTAACCTAAAATAAGACATGTGAAATACGCAATTTAGACTGTTTGATGAATATAGACCAAGTTGCATTTGCACAAAGCGTACATCAATTTCAACAAAAAAATGAACATGACGTGTTGCCTGAATTTCTGTAGGCATCTGAAGTTTCGCTGGATATCCTTTCGGAAATGGGGACATCAGTCATTTTGCAATGAAATTCTCCTCGGTAATGAAATAATAACTTTTATCACCGTTGAAAAAAATCTGGTAATTTGTGACCACTTGGCATATATTTACAGTTTTTTTCTTTATAATCGAAATATCATATATTTTCATTTGACTCTTTTTCGGTAATAGACTAAAGCCAGCGCTTATTTTCAGAGAAGTGTCTTCTATTAATAAACAAGAAATATATTTTAAAAACATATATGGCATTTATGAGGTCCTGAAGTATGAATATTTTAATGTTTTCTTCAATTTAAAGAGAAAAAATGAAAAGGCAACCTGGCCAGTGCATGCCTCTTTTTACCTCACTGTTTTGCATATTGTTGGGGGAAAGAAACCAGTAGAAATACTTTTAATTTTAGGTAAAGTAAAAGCTTATTCAAGTGGTAAAGAAGTTAGTTCTGGAAAAGGATGTTTTTGATGACAAATATAACGTGGACCAATTTATTATCAAATAAATACGGTCAATGTACTCTGGACGAACAGCTGTTAAATCCGTCACATTATAGGCATTTGCTGACGAAAAATAAATATCGTTCAAATAATGGGTTGTGTTTTCAGTAGAGTCGAAAACATTGTGGGAAATGAAGAAAATGCTGGTTTGAAAGGGGATATCAGTCAGTTGCAATGAAATTCTCCTCAGTAATAAAATAAGCACTTTTAACACTGTTGAAATAAAAAATCAAAGCGTTGAGAACGCTGAAGTGGTATTTGTCAAGGAAACACATTGTGTGGAATTAATAGTTTGAAAGAAACAGAGAAATATTGTTCAAATATTGGCTTAAAAATCAACCCACTAAGCAAATGAATAACTTTTCCGTTGAAGGAGAGTACTCATGACAAAGTTTTAGTTTATTTTTGTATAAGTGGTCTCCCTTTGATCATTAGGAGGAAGCAGGAGTAACGCCCCTTGACAGTAGAATGCATGACGAATAGAGAGAAAAATCCTGTTGATATATCGAACAAAATTAAGTTTGTTCTTGAAAACTATCATTTTGAAATATCTCTAGCCTTTTACATTTAATTTCCAACATTACAATCAATTGTCTCTATCTATAAATATTCATGAGCAATCAAATGGAGTAGCGCGCAACCATAGGACGAACAAGCCAAGGAACGAATTGGTTTTGGAACGAAAAAGCCCAGGGTCAGATGGCAAATTTGTATCATTGCGCCAATAAAAGGCTATGAGGGACAGAAGCTATTTTCAGTCAAAAGTAAATATCTCAACGATCGATGACTTCGTCCAATGTATTTTAATATGCCATTTCAAATTACATATCTGAGTGCCACCGTAGAACTCATCTGCCTGAGAAAAAATGAGTTTAACTGGGTTTATTTCCTTCGGCTTTGCACAAAATAAGATACATGGTTATCAAAATTCATTCTTGAACTCATAGTGGTATTGTCTAGTTTAGTTTAAACATATTTATTTTCCCTCAAATTTACATGGAAATGGGGTTGGGTCACAAGTTATAACAACTTAGAAATCGACCCTCCCCCTACAATATAATGAATTTACAAGTGTTCCACAACTAATTATAATAAACAAGAAAGAGATATAGAGAGAAGGAGAGACAGACAGATAGACAGACAGACAGATAGTCAGAACGACAGACAGACAGACATACAAACAAACAGACAAACAGAGATTTTGTCCATTTGCTCACTATAGTCAAAAGGAAAAATCAGAGCATACGACAGTATGCTTATATCAAGTAAATCGGCCAGTTTGTTGAATATACTCCTGGACTGATACAAATAATTCTGAATTTTCTCGATCTGTTAGGGATGGTTTGCCAAAAAGAAGATCATCTACATTCAATGGATTAAGGTGCTGAATAGAGTTAAATAAGTGCAGTCTTTGGATAACAAAAAGATTGCATCTGAAAAAAATAGTGTTCGGCGTCTTCAGATTCCACCGAGCACGTGCAAAGCTGACTGTTACGAAGATAATTATGAAACAAATCGACAAATACCACAAAAAATTCTGGTAATTCATGACGCCTTGCCATTATTTACATTTTTTTTTTTTAAATCGAAATATCATATATTTTCAATTAACTCTTTTTCGGTAATAGATTAAAGCCATCGCTCATTTTGAGAGAAGTGTCTTCGATTAATTAACAAGAAATTTATTTTAAAAACATATACGGCTTAAGAGGGCCTGAACTATGAATATTTTAACGTTTTCTTTAATATATAGAGAAATAATGATAAGGTAATCTGGCCAGTGCATGCCTCTTTTACCCCACTGTTTTGCATATTGTTGGGGGGGGGGGGGGAAACCAGTCGAAATACTTTGAAATTTTGGTAAAGTAAAAGCTTAGTCAATTAGTAAAGGAATTAGTTCTGGAAAAGGATATTTTTTTATGGCAAATATAACATGGATCAATTTATTATCAAATAAATACGGCTTAAGTCAGTGTACTCCGGACGAACAGCTGTTAAATCCGTCACGTTATAGGCACTTGCCGACGAAATTTAAACATCGTTCAAATAATGGGTTATGTCTTTAGTAGAGTGGAAAACATTGTGGGAAATGGAGAAAATGCTGGTTTCCAGCATTTTCTCCATGTTCCAGTATGTTTTCAAAAACTTACTTCTTCATGGTCGTTAAGACTAAGAATATTTTGGGTCAGGCGGTAAAGGCTTAACTGTATTTACAATGTACTACAGAAGTCCAGATCCATGAATGCTTAACTCATTACCAGACGACAGTATTTCAGACTTGTCCAAATTGAAAGCATTTGCAGACAACGAAATAAAAGTGACTGAAAATTTGAAATTTGTTTTGTGAAGGGTAGAAAACATTGTGGGAAAGGGAGAATTTACTAGTTACTAGAATTAACTCTTACTCAAAATGTTTTCTGTCCTGTCAAAGACTAAAATCATCATTTCACTTGCATTTAATCTGTCGTCTGTTAATGCATTCAATTTAGTCGTAGACACCAAAATACTGTCGTTTGGTAAAGAGTTAACCCTTTACCAGACGACAGGATTTTAGTCCTATCCAAATTGAAAGCATTTGCAGACGACAATTTCAATGCGGCTCATATGCTGCAATTGTTTATTGATAGGGTAGAAAACATCGCGGAAAAAAGAAGAAAATGCTGGTTACCAGCATTTTCTCCTTTTGCTACAATGTTTTCAAAAAGGCTTCATTCCAAGGGTCGTCAAAAGTCGTCACTGTGTTGGAAAGGGTTAAAACGCCATCTTATTTTCAGGGTTTTTATCAGTGAGTTAAATTTCCATTTACCAGAAGGTCCTTCGGCCATTCAGCACTGGAGAAGATTCAATACAGATAATTACGAGATCGATCTAATGTAATACATGTATAGGGGTACTCGCACTAGCTTGACTGAGTGCACGGTGTCTAACGCCATTTTCAAGGGTATTTCGGTTACATTGCAGCGGCCATTGCACCTACCCATTCTTTCCTGGAGTTTTTGTACAAGTAGTTAGCACACTATGAAAGCCACTGGTCGCTTTCCCCGTCAGGCCCGTAGGAACAGGGAACTAAGCTTCCCCCCACCAATAAATTTGACAATCATGGTGATTGAAATTACCCTTTGTTGCGGAAAGTTTTAATCAACGCAAAATTTTCCAAAAAATACGGGTTAGCCCCCCCCCCCCCCCATCTTGAATTGCTTCCTACGTGCCTGCCCGTAGTCTGCGTATGTCATTTTCTTTGATGAGTATTTATAGAATGCGGGAGATAATGCGTTAATATTCGGCTTTGAAGGGTAAAGTTAACTCTTCATCAAACTAATGGAAATTTCATCTCGCGTAGGTAAAAAGAATATCATGAAGTTGTTCAGCTGTTCACTATGAATGGTGCTCCAGGGAAAAGGTAACAAGAATATCATGAAATTGTTCAACTGTCCACTATGAATGGTGCTCCAGGGAAAAGGGGTGCAATGGATGTTCTTACAATATACAAATGAAGTTGTATAATTACAGGTCCATTTCGTTAACCCATTACCACACAATCCCTACATATGAGAAAGACACCTTATGAAAACATTGTGGTTCAAGGAGAAAATGCATTTTGTACTTTTCCCACATTGCTTTCTACCCTTTACGAAACAAATTTCAAATTTTCAGTCACTGATATTTTGTCGTCTGCAAATGCTTTAGGTTTGGATAAACCTAAAATTTTGTCGTTTAGTAGTGAGTTTAGAAATAAAACGACTTAAACATATGTTACAGTAGTTCTTTTGCACACAGTTTTAATGCTTGTCAGCCTGAATGGATTGTGCGGATGACGACATTCATGAGTCTATGCTTTCTGCAGCCCCATCCCCCTTCACAGTTTTTGTACTCAATTGCGTTCAAGTCGCGTTTCCGAGCACAGTTCAGTGCCACATAAATGACGGAATCTTATACTTTCTATTCTCCAAAAATATCTTATTCACTGTTCATGACTCTCAATTTGAATACTCTCTTTGAAAATAGTGGATAACATCTGATGATGATCAGCTTGCTAGTGTGGAATTCACGCACGCACAGACCTGCGACATTTACAGTTAATCTAGAAAAAAAGTTCACACCACGTTCTTTCAAAATAAACATATAGACAGTTAATCCATTACCTACCGTTTTCACGAATATAGCATATATCATTGGAATCACATGATAATCGCGATCAGATACGGTTGATTAAATCACGTAATTGGTAACACCCGATTTCGGCGGTGTTCCCTTTGATCTACTTTCCTTTTAACTTTTTCATGAATTCGTACGCTGAAATTAAGATGCAAATCAATTTGAACCAAGGAAAAACTCATAGTCTCTCTATTTCAGATGTATTAATATTTCTAAAGCAATATCAATATAAAATGGAATTCGCCTACATTTGTTGAACACGTTGTCATCGATTTTCACATTAAAAACAAGAAAGATTTATTAGAACTATTTGACGATAACAAGTGCGCGCGTAAGGAGCACTGTGATTATCGAGTCGTAAACAGGCCTTATTGTATTGTCCGCCATTCGGATTGAGTGTGTACTGTACTTGGCCAGTTACTCCCTAACTTTTGGAATATAGTTTGTGTTTTATGTTCATTTTATTTGTGTTTGGATTGTACAAGCATCTTTATCATTGTCTTGGATATTGCATGACTCTTTCAGATTGCAACTTTGGGGCCTGTTGAAGAAAAAAATTCAATGGAGGCTGAACCCAAAGCACGACCCACTCACCGGAAACGACGGGAGCGAGCACACCGAGTCCCTTTGGATGAGAGCGATACTGAGCAAGAACGGGATGGGGAGGATATATCTCCTGCCCGGGGGACCAAGGAAAGGAGTCGTTCTAAGCCCAGAAAGAAAAAGAATAGTCCCGGGACTTATGAGGAAGACATTATTGATGGATTTGCTATTGTCAGCTTCAAGTCCATTGAAGATCTAGAGGTAAGATCTTCGTCTTTAAAATATTTCTTACTCTGTTTCTTCTCTTAAGATACAGCATTTTCATAACGTACAAGTTGCCTTTTTAAAGACTCTAGCATATGTTCAATGGACACATCAAGAGGTTTTAGATCTTTGTAATATCAATATTTTATTAGAATTGTAAATGATCATTATATTATAATGGGCAAGATTATTTTACAGACTACCACCTAATCGCGAAGTTATTGATGCCACATAATTGTATGTGGGCTATAGTTCTCTCTATTAAAGTAAAGCTTATATCGTAGGTAATAAAAGTCACATTTAACCTTTTACCATTAGACAAAATTTTACATTATGACCAATTTCAAAGCATTAGCAGACGACAAAATAAAGGTAGCTCTGATGATGATTCTTGCCTATATTAGGTTAGAAAACATTGTAGGAAAAGGAGAAAATTCTGCTTACTAGCTTTTTCTCCTTTTCCCATAATGTTTATGAAAGACCTCTTTCTGAAAGTATTTTGAAGTGGGGATTGAGTGGTAAAGAGTTAATTGAATACAGTGTGGCATTGTCATGTGAAGTATTGAATCAATGTGATTCCTGTTAAACCATTACCACACAATCCCTACTTTTGACGCCCCTGAGAAAGAAGTCTTTTGAAAACCCTGTGGGAAAAGGAGAAAATGCTGGTAACCAGCATTTTCTCCTTTTCCCACAGTGTTTTCTACCTGTCCCAGAACAAATTTCAATTTTTCAGTCACATTTATTTTGTCATCTGCAAATGCTTTCAAATTGGACCAGTCTAAATTTTTCTCGTGTGGTAATGGGTTAACCCTTTACTTAACAGTCATGTGGTGTAAGGTCTGTTAGGAATAATGTTCAATAAAACATCATAAGAAATTGATAAACTGTTAATAATCACTATTTTCTCCTCTTTTCACATCAGTATCTAACTTTCCATACACTTCATCGGCTTAGTCTCATCTAAGTTAAAGTCTGCAAATGACTTCACTCTTAGTCTAAATTTTTTGTCAATGGGCAAAATTTAAAAAAATCTGGAATTACAGATTTTATGAATATGCAACAAGGTCACTTATTTGTCATTAAATACCTTAACCCTTTCCCATACAAGCCCTTGTTTTTACGTGTCTGCAGTACAAGTCTTTGGAAAAAGGAGAAATTGCTCGTAACAAGCAATTTCTCCTTTTCCCACAGTGTTTTCTACCCATTTGGAGAACTTTCTGCCATTTTTATCACATTTGAAATTGTCTGCAAACTCTTTGGGTTTAGAAGAGTCTAAAATTTGTTGTTTGGGAAAGATGGGGACCAAAAAAACCAACACTGGACGCCACAAAATATGATTATAAAATATGAAAGAAGAAATATAGCACAGTTTATTTTTTTATTGTAAAATGAATAAACCGTGCCGGAAAGAAAAGATGGTAAGTATAATAAATACATACTTGTAGGAAACTAGACAAAGATCTGTCCTGACAGCTGTACAGTTTAAATCAAGATGTGATCATAATAATTTTTCAGATGTAAGTAGTAAGCAGTTTGTCAGTGCCTCCTGAAACAAAGACTTGCTACATACAACACTAAAAACATTTAACTCTTTCCGAAACAAACCCTGATTTTAACTAAACAGGAAAGTTTTTTTGAAATCACTGTGGGAAAAAGAGAAAATGCTTGTAACCAGCATTTTCTATCCTATAACCAGAGAAAATGGTGGTAACCAGCATTTTCTCCTTTTCCCTCAATATTTTGTATCTTATCAAGGAAAACTTGCTCAGTCTGAGTCACACTGAAATTGACACCTGCAAATGCTTTCAATTTTCATTAGACTGAAATTTAGTTGTCTGGTAAAGGGTTATAGTAAGAATACTGATTACCAAGTAACATTTGATCCTTCCTTTACAGCACTAGTCTGAGCTTTTAACAACCTTGTTGAAGAGTGCTTTAGAAAAAAACAACAACGGTGAAAATGAAACTTTCTGAAAACATTGTGGAAAAAGAAGGAAATACTGTTAATATTAAACTCTTTGCCAAATGACAAATTTATGGACGGGACCAAATTCAAAGCATCTGCAGACAACAAATTAAATCTTGTGAACACGATGATATCTTACTTTGAAAGGGTAGAAAATGTCATGGGAAAAGTTGGGATTGTATGGTAAAAAGTTAACTGTTCTTCTTCAAATCATTTCAGTTCGAGCAAGTCTAAAATTTTCTCGAGCAGTAAAAGGTTGATATGTGTGAAAATATTGTCACAAAAAATGCTTATTGCTAGCAATTTTGTTTTTTATCCCAATGCTTTTTAAAAAGGTACACGCTGCAGGGTGTACAAGGTTTCCCTCAGGGAAGAAATTAATTTTTCACTCTTCACCACATACAAAATGTTAAAATTGTTGAAACCAAAGGCAGTAACTGTTGCTGTCAACCTATCATATGGGGCTCAAGTTGTAGAAGTCTCACAGGATATAAAATATTGGAAAAGAAGGAAAACTATGATTATAAGCATATTGTCCTTTTCCAACAATGTTTTCAGAAAGCATGCTGTGGGTTGTGAAAATCCAAGATTGTGTGGCTAAGAATTAAAAAAGTATGCAGTATTTCACAGAACATGTTTTTCCTGTCTTGATTCAGATTTTCTCTCTCTGCTCTTCCCCTTCCTCACAGCTACATGCACCTTTTCAGGTCTTGGCTGAAAGTGTATGAAAGCACTATACTGTGTGTAAACTGTTTATGTTTTACAGTATTTTTTTAACTGGTCTTTAATTGGTTTTAAATGTTGATAGTTTTTAATGTTAACTTAACCCTTTACCCCATAAGGCATTTCTATGTATCTCTAATTAACCTTAAATAACAGCAAGGATGAATCTGTTTCTTATGTGTATATGACACCTTTTGATAGCATAGAAAACATTGTGGCAAAAGGTGAAATTGCTCGTCACGAGCAATTTCACCTTTTGTCACAATGTTTTCCAAAGGCTCCTACAAGCAATGCGTAGAAATGAGTATCTATGGAGTAAAGGGTTAAAAAGGCTTACTGGAGGAGGGGAAAAGTAGGTAGCAAAGGAAAAAGTATCCTTGAACCATAACACATTGGGAGATTTTTGTGTATGTGGATAGCTCTTCAAAACATTTGGATATTTAGTCTTTTAACCCTTTACTCCATAGATACACATTACTACGCATTGCTTGTAGGGGCCTTTGGAAAACATTGTGGCAAAAGGTGAAATTGCTCGTGACGAGCAATTTCACCTTTTGCCACAATGTTTTCTACACTATCAAAAGGTGTCGTATACACATAAGATACGGCTTCATCTTTGCTGTTATTTAGGGTCAATTAGAGATACCATAGAAATGCATTATGGGGTAAAGGGTTAAATGATACTTATCCATCATAATAAATGAATTTAGAATTTATGAGCCTTTTTATGAATATTTCTGTTGGGTTGTTTGAAGAGAAAAGGGGACATAATTGATATTTGATATTTTTTCATTTTTTTAAGGGATATGCAGAAACAGATATTTATAAGTAACTTGGTAATATTTACCATGTCTTTGAATGGTTAGTTTACAACAAATCCATGGCTTTGATTTTGAAATGTTCCAAATGCTTTCGTAAATAAATAGTATGTATTTATTTAACTCATTACCACACGAGATAATTTTGGACTGGTCCAAATTGAAAGCATTTGCAAAAGACAAAATAAAGGTGACTGAAAAATAGAAATTTGTTCTGGAAAGGGTAGAAAACACTGTGGGAAAAGGAGAAAATGCTGGTTACCAGCATTTTCTCCTTTTCCCACAGTGTTTTCAAAAGGCTTCTTTCTCAGGGGCGTCAAAAGTAGGGATTGAGTGGTAATGGGTTAAGGGACAAGTTTTCACTAATGTTAGACCATGCAGATTTTGTTGTCTGATCTTGGTCTACATTGTCCATCTACTAAAATAACTTCATGACATGTATTTAGTTGATCAGCAGTAGGTGTTTAGTAGATTTGTCTGATGGCAAATAGTTGATTGCTTCATATGGAAGACCTTTGTAGACAAGGAGTTCCGCAAAACTGTAAGGATTTATCTTTGAAAGGGCTGAAATCATGGCAACAAAAAAGAAAAAAAAAATGCAGGTTTCCAGCATCTTCTTAATCTACAATGTTTTCAAAAGCCTTCTACCTCAAGGCCATTAAAAAGGTTAACCAGTTAATGGTGGAATAAACTCAGTGAACATTTTCAGACTAGAAATGATATTCTAATGACTGGATCTTCATGGTTGATTTTGTGCAGAATTTTCTTAGGGGAAGGGAAAAAGGATAGGTCAGATGTAAGACAGCAGTTTTTGTGCAATATGATCTTGATCTACAGCAGCAACTTTGTTGTGAAAGTCTCCATAAGGGTCGAAAACCAATATAGGCAGTGTAAAGGGCCATGATAAAAACACTGGATACAGGTTAATCAAAGCTACTGAAATGAATCTATTCACAGGTGTTGTATTCAGCTAAAATAGATTGTGTTTACTAACAATGTGATGTACACCTGATAAAAAGCCAATTTTAACTGGTTTGTTTCATTTGGTTGAAACACTGATTGCCTATTGGAGATGTGTCTTGAATTGTACATATTAGTCCAGTATGATTTATTTTGGTTTGCAACAGGGGGCTGGCATTTTTGCAAACTTGGTGGCTAAAGGAAAAGATGCTCATGTATTTGCCTGTCTGGCTTTCAGATAAAAAATGTAATTTTTGCATCTGTTGTGGGATATGGAGAAAATGCTCATAGTAAGCATAATTTCTATACCCCACAACAATACATGTATGTGTGTCTATCCTCTTAAAGATATAATATTCCCATCATTTGTGCTGCATCAAATTTGTTGTCTGCAGACGCTGTCAGTTTAGACTTGTCTACAGTTTTGTTGTATGTAAACTTTTTACTACAAGGAATCGATTCGGTCAAATTTAAGTCTTAACCACGACAAAATTTTAGACTTTTCCAAATTTGCAAATGGAAAAATATAAATGACTCTGAAATTGAAACTTGACTTTGGACAAGTAGAAAATATTGTGGAAAAAGGAGGAAATATTGGTTACAAGCATTTCTCTTTTTTCCAGAATGTTTTCAGAAGGCTCTTCCTCAGGGATTGTTTGGTTGGTTGTTTTGGGGTTTAATGCCACTTTACAGCTAAGGTCATATGGTGGTCAGTGACGCACATGTGTTTCCTGGCTTTCTCAAACTGGTACTAATACAACTTTCTTTCCAAAGCCACAATTATTTTTCTCACATGCTTCAGCAGAGGGTAGAGGCAAAAAGATGTCGGAAAGAAAGTTTGCCTCAACCGTGTATCGAACTCGCAACCATCAGGTCACGAGTCCGACGGGCTCACCACTGAGCCACCGGGGCAGAAGACCTGCTTGAACATAGTTTGACAAGTGATGACCTTTTTTCAACTCAACCACACAATACTAACTTTGATGCTCCTGGTAAAGAAGCCGCTTGGAAACATCATGGGAAAAGGAGAAAGTGCTAGTAACAAATATAATGGTGGGCTGTTGTTAGCTAGTTGGTTTTCTATTTCAATTACAAAGGGATGATCGATTGAGATATTAAACTGATTGTCCAACGCTGAACCAATGTTTTTACCCTATCAAAGAATAATTGCACCATTTGAGCCACATTGATATTGCCTTCTACAATATTAATGCTCTCATTTTGAACACAGCTAAAATTTTCTTGTCTGGTCAGTGCTTAATAGGATAGAAAATCTTGTGTGAAAAGAAAGCAGTTTTCTCATTTTCCTACAATGTTTTCAAAAGCCTTCTGTAACTTTTTACCGAGCGACAAAATGTTAGATTAAGCATTTGCAGTGGACAGATTAAAATGTCAAAATATATGAAATTTATCTCTGAAAGGATAGAAAACCTTGTGAGAAATGGAGAAAATGCTGGTTACCAGAATTTTCTCCTTTTCTCTCAAGGTTTTCTAAGAATTTCCTTCTCAGATTCATGAAAACCAGGGCCTGTTTGGTAAAGAGTTATTTTGGGATAAAAAAACCCCAAGATTGTGTGGGTAAGGTATACAAGGATTCAAAGACTGTCAGACTTATTAGTGACAGACCGATTCATCAGAGAATCAAGTTATTTTGTTACAACAATTCGATAGGTGAGTGCAACACTATTCTAAGTGCCTGTACATTGTACAGGCACTTAGAATAGTATTGCACTCACCAATCAAATTGTGGTAGATGCATTAGTCTGAAGTGAACTTGCTGGACAAAATGGTAATTTTATCTTAAGTTGGTGAAATTGATTTATGTAATTGATTAGTCTGTGACTTGTAATGATTTAATTAGATCTTAATCATACAATCAATTGATCCATAAAGATCTTTTGAAAGCCATGTGGGAAAAGGAGACATGCTTGTAACCAGTGTTATCTCCTTTCTACTCATCCAAATTCCATCCGTATAGACAATAAATTTGTGATCTGCAAAATGCTTTCAATTTGGACAAGGCTTAAATTCTGTTTAATGAAGATGAATTCCTCATAACTGATTACCAGCAATGTTTTTCCCGCAATGTTTTAGGCTATCAAAGACGGATATACATTACATGTAGTGTGTGCAAAGTACTGGTAAAAGAAACCACAGGTAAGCATTGACATGTGCACTGGCCACTGTGATAATTTTTAGACTGATGTTGAAATGGCTTTGAACCTCATGCACCTTAAAGGTTTTTGAAACTTCCAGTAAGTGTTATGCCAATATCTTTATGAAAATAATTGTTTCTAGTCCAAACTCACAAGAATGATCAAACAGAAGTGATATGTCAAGCAAATTAACTGCCATTATCTATTACCAAACATGCTTTAGTGGTTTCCCTGGACTTTGTAAATAATTGGATAGTTTCACTTCATATGAAAAATTAGTTGTATGGTGTTTTCAGCCTTACTTCAGTTATGTTGCCAGTGGAACCATCAATACTTTCCAGGAGTTCCTTTTACCAGTGCTCTGTACAATTTTTGTTCCAGTCCACTTGCTTCTTTCCAACATAACCATTGTTGAAACAACGGTCAGCGGTGGGAGAGGAATTATTCCTTTCGCGATAATTGCCATCAATCCTCGGAAAAAAGGTGGACGAGCTAGTGATCGAACCTACTACCCCTGTTCTCAAGTCCTTCACTCTACCGACTGAGCTACCAATGCTTGGCTTGCATGAAAGGAAGAAGGCATATAGCACAATTTTGGATGGCAAACTTGATAGTTTTGTGAAACATGTACTTGAAACCCCCATTGTGATATAAACTTGATAGTTTTGTGAAACATGTAGTGAAACCCCCATTGTGATATTGCAATAGTCCTAAAACTATCGCAATACTATCATGACAGTATTTTTTTTTCAACATTTTATTTTGTTTTTTTTGCAACAAAAATAATTAATGAATTTTACTATATCTCTGCAATCTGGCATGCACAGTTGCATCGAGCGAATTTTAAAATGTCAACTGCTGCTAATTTTACCAGAAATGACAATTTTCCTGGTGTTTGCTCCAAACCTCATGACTGAGTTTAACTATTTACCCATGGATAAAATCTTAGACTGGTCCAAATTGAAAGCATTTGCAGACAACAAAACAAAAGTGACTGAAAATTTGAATTTTTTGAGGGGATGGTAAGAACACATTGAGGGAAAAGGAGAAAATGCTGGTAACCAGCATTTTTCTCCTTTTCCCACAGTGTTTTCAGAAGGCTTCTTCTTTAGGGTCGTTAAAAGTTGGGATTCTGTGGTAGAGAGTTAACCCTTTACCCCATAAGGCATTTCTATGGTATCTCTAATTGGCCCTAAATAACAGCAAGGATGAAGCCATTTCTTATGTGTATATGACACCTTTTGATAGCATAGAAAACATTGTGACAAAAGGTGAAATTGCTCGTGACAAGCAATTTCACCTTTTGCCACAATGTTTTCCAAAGGCTCCTACAAGCAATGCGTAGAAATGTGTATCTATGGAGTAAAGGTTTAAGTCAGGATCAAAAGTAAGTTTTCTTTTCTTTTCCAGTCATCAAAATACCGGATAAAGTGTAAAAAATCATGTGTGAGGAATGAAAGCTACTGAATTATGTAAGAATAAGTATTCAGTCTAAATTGCTTGTAATAAAATATGCATTTTTTCATGGACTCCCCTCTCATTAGCTCAAAGCTTTCCCTTGTGTATTAATTCCATTACCTTCTTAAACAGACTGACATCAGACAACTTTTCAACCTACCAAACCATTTGAAACTTTATACTTGTTAATAGGGCTCCGTATCGGTCAGTTTGATCGATACGATATTTGTATCGATACAAAATGATCGATATTCGATATATCATATGATATTTCAATTTTCAATAAAAGAAAGAAAAAAATGCGAAAATTGTGTTTGTTCTTTTTTCAGCATACCTGAAAAACAAAATACCGCAAATTTAACACTTCTAGATTGTATTGAAATTTCATAATTATGTAGGCCTACATTAATATGAATTCTAACTAGATCTACATTTATTACTCATTAAAAAGCTGAAAAGACAGTCTAAGAGGACTCTGATCGGACAATGTCAAGGAGACATTTTGTTGTGTCATGGGTTTCCGTGTTTTTTTTTTTTCACCGAACAATTTTTCATGCGTGTTAATTTCTGGATAGGTATGTTTGCATGATTCGACATAGATTTCCCAATAAGGATTAGAACTACATGTAGCATCAAAACCTGTTATTTTACTCACGATAAACAGATAATGGCCTTTTTTGTCCATGTTTTTTCTTACGTGAGGTCTCGTGTGTGATTAACATTTGTTATGCAAATTTCAAGTCTATAAAATGATTTACACAATAATTTACGCGAGTCGGAACACTGATTTCAGATAATCTAATGGAAAAAGAGATTTGATTTTCGAGCCACATTTTTTCGGCAATATTAAAAGATCGACCAAATAAAATCTTAGGAAGGTTGAAAGGTCACGGCTTCAATTATTTTCATCGCTACCTTTCGATCACATCACGAGATGTTCATTACCTTTCTTTAATCAACTATATTGACCAATTATCAGCGTAAATTTGTCTGCAATCTGCTGATTGATGCATAATTTGCAGATTTCAAACAACATGACGGGGGAACGAGAATAGGGGTATTAGCTAATTGTCATCCATTGTGTAACGGGTACAGGGCGAGTAATAAAGAATGACGCATTTCGATTGGTTGTAAGTTTCCCAGGTAGCCACACCTACCTCTACGGCTACTCGACTTTAGAGACTACCTAAAGTAAACTCGTAATGAATTTCGCCGTTAAAAACAACTAAATTGGGTATTTATATGCTTTACTTTTATTTTCTTTTGATGATCGATATTTTGTTCGATACAGAAACGTTCGATCCGATATATCTATCGAACGTAAAATACCGGTTTTCGATATATATCGAGTACCGGTACGGAGCCCTACTTGTTAATATTGAAAGACTTTACAGACCTGATGAGTTTCACATGTTTTAATATTACTGAAATAGTGTAATTTTACTTTGAAAGAGTAGAAACATTTGCGGGATAAGGAGAAAATGCTGGCTGGGTACTGTTGTTTTTTCAACCCTTTTGAATCCTTTAATGCGAGTTGCATTTGTCTTGTGCAATTAACTGAGTTTCCTGAATTTGGTGGAGTGTAAAATTTTGTTGCCTGTTTATAATATATAATGAACATTGAATAGGTTTTATCGTATGAATATTTGTAAAACATTGTGCTTTACAAGGAAATTGCTGAACTCTTTACCAAACGGCAAAATTCTAGACTGGCCCAAATTGAAAGCATTTGCAGACAAAAAAATAAATGTGACTGAAAAATCAAAATTTGTGTTAGGAAGGGAAGAAAACATTGTGGGAAAAGGAGAAAATGCTGGTTACCAGCATTTTCTCCTTTTCCCACATTGTTTTCAAAAGGCTTCTTTCTCAATGTCGTTAAAAGTTGGGATTGTGTGATAAAGGGTTAGTATGTGTCTTATTACCTCCCATCATAATGTTTGAACATTATTGTGTGGTTTGACTCTTTCAAAAGAGGCCTTTGCAAAACAATGTGAGAAAATTGTAAACAGCTTTTTCCCCTTTACTACATTGTTTTCAACCCTTTTACATGGCAGTTTCATCATTCTAACTATAGTTAATTTTTTCTCTCTATTATGGTTGCCTTCAATTTAGAAAAGTCATACAATACTGTCATTTGGTAAAGAGTTTAATTCTGTGCCACAAAATTCAAAATTGTTAACAGCCTTTGGGGAACACAGCCCTTGAAAACATTGTGGAAAAATCTCACTTTATTTTGGTTAGAGTTAACCCTTTCCTAGACAACAAAATTTTAGCTTTGTACAAATTGAACGCATGTGCAGACAAAATAAATGTGATTGAAAAATAGAAATTTGTTTCCAGGAAGGGTAGAAAACATTATGGGAAATGGAGAAATGTTTTCAAAAGGCCGTCTACTCAGGGTCCATAAAACTCAGGATGTGGTAAAGGGTGAAGAATTATCTGCTGGAGACAAGAAACAGTTGTCTGCAGGTGGTAACATACGAGTGCAGATCTGAATCCAATATTCCTGAACAGAGGATTCTGGAAGATACAGAAAACCTGAAACGACTTTTCTGTAGCCTGTGATTTTCATGTGTATAGTGCACAAGAGATTTAGTTTTCTTCTTTGTTTCCATAGATTGCTTCTCTTATTGTATTGGTTATAGTTTGGCACCATGATACCTTGCTACCCATTTCATATTTGTGATAGTTGGCCATACCATATCTTGCTTCTTTTATTGTTCAGGGTGGGCCCATCAGTATCTTGCTTCTCTTATCCTATTGGTTGTAGGGAGCCTGTGATATCCTACTTCTCTACTTCTCTTATTAAAAAAGTCAGACGGCCTAACTATAGGTCTGTCTTGCTTCCCTTGTCATATAGGCCATGGCTGGTTTAGTAATTTCTCGGTTCCTTAAATCATATTGGAAAAAGTTGGCCCGACAATATCTTGCTCCAGTTACATAGGTTACAGTTGGCCCTGCAAATTCCCCCAGTGTCTTGCTTCTCTTATCATATTGGTTATACTTTTCCCCACAATGTCTTGCTTCTCTTATCATATTGGTTATAGTCGGCCCCACAGTGTCTTGCTTCCCTTATCATATTTGTTATTGTCGGCCCCACAATGTCTTGCATCTCTTATCATATTGGTTATAGTTGCCCCACAATACCTTGCTCCTCTTATCATATTGGTTATAGTTGGCCCCACAATACCTTGCTCCTCTTATCATATTGGTTACAGTCGGCCCCACAATACCTTGCTCCTCTTATCATATTGGTTATAGTCGGCCCCACAATACCTTGCTCCTCTTATCATATTTGTTTTAGTCGGCCCCACAATACCTTGCTTCTCTTATCATATTGGTTACAGTCGGCCCCACAATACCTTGCTCCTCTTATCATATTTGTTTTAGTCGGCCCCACAATACCTTGCTCCTCTTATCATATTGGTTATAGTCGGCCCCACAATACCTTGCTCCTCTTATCATATTGGTTATAGTCGGCCCCACAATACCTTGCTTCTCCTATCATATTTGTTTTAGTTGGCCCTACAATACCTTGCTTCTCTTATATTGGTTATAGTTGTCCCAACAATGTCTCGTGTCTCCTATCATATTGGTTATTGTTGGCTCCACAAATTTCCACAATGTCTTACGGTATGTCTCTTACCATTTTGGTTATAGTTGGCCCACAATGTCTGGATTCTTATATTGGTTAAAGTTGGCCCTACAATGTCTTGTAACTCTTATCATGTTGGTTATAGTTAGCCTCCCAATGTCTGGCTTTATTATATTGGTTATAGTTGGCCTCACAATGTCTTGTGCCTCTCATCATATTGGTTATAGTTGTCCCAACAATATCTTGCGTCTCCTATCATATTGGTTATAGTTGGCTCCACAAATTTCCACAATGTCTTATGTCTCTTATCATATTGGTTATAGTTGTCCCAACAATGTCTTGCGTCACCTACAGGGATCTCCCAAGCATCTGAAACTCAAGAGTCATTGACTCTTGGGCCACAAAATCCAAGAGTCAAATTGAAATTTTCAAGAGTCAAAATTTTCAGTTCAAGAGCAAGGTTGGTGCTAGGCAAAGAGTTTTAGTAGCCAAAAGGTTGATCCGTCAAAACCCAGGATCAGTCAATGAGCCCAAGTCACTGTCACTTGGTCTTAGTGTCATTTTCTGAGTATTTCATGACTGTGAGTCCTGTATGATCAATATAAATCTAGATCTACAGCTTTGCATCACTGATATAATTTGTAAGTCGTTCAGTTCATTTAACTATTTTTGATGGTTTCATTACATCCATTAGAGAGCCAAGTATTGAAAGTCAGCTTCAAATTCCTGTGCTTGCAGGCTAGTGAATGATCTAAAGGTTCCATGAAAAAAAAAATAATCAGGCTTAACCTTTCACAACACCAGGGATCTTATATAAGATCCCAGACCACACTATCCCCAGTTTGAACAATCCTGAGAAAGAAGGCCATTATTAATGGCGAAAGAGGTGAAAATAGTGGAAACCAGCATTTTTTTTTTTCTTTTTCCAACAATGTTTTCTACCTTTGAAAAGGCTAAACACCTTCTCATAGGCAACAATTAAATTGTCTGCAAATTCTTTCAATCTATTCAAATCTGAAAAGGTGCCGTCTGCTCAACAGCTATTTCAATTTCTGTATACCAGTCATTAATTCATGCACTGCAAGAACTATTTGTTACACGATTTTGATTAAATTCATCGCAAAATATCTGTTTTGTCTTTCAAGTGATCTAAGAAATATCGTTTCACACTTAACCTTTCTTGAAGATGCCGATTTCCGAAAATTATCAGGCATAGCTCCAATAAAAAAAATGGCGAAATATAGACCTTAGTATTCTTCATAAGAAAAAGAAATTTATGAGAAAAGAATTCTGTAAGGCCACTTAAATTTAAAAGGTCAAGTAGAGCTATTTAAAAAAAAAAGTGCGTTTGACGCTGTCAAATTTACTTGATAAACGAAAGTAAAACTTCGCTTATATGTCATTCTGCACCACAGTGTCCAAAAAATTGAGATTGTTCATGAATGTATTCTATTAATGGAACAGGCGTACCCAGTAACTGGCTAATGCGCCACCGTTATCGGATCTTCGTCTATCGGATAGTTAAGGGAGATGCAAGGGTTAACAGCTTAGGATACCCGATATATCACAATGGAGTTGGTGTAGGCCGATTTCACAGTTTCGGAAGTGTTCAATATGCAACACTGATAAGAATTTGACGGTCGGCCATATCATCTGATTACGTTTTAATCACGCCTACGGCTATGGTTGACGCTTAGGCCGGAATTCGTGTGCGTCATTTTGACGTTTATGGTATTTTTTTCGAGCGTCAAATCGGGGTCACTAACGATTTTCAAGCGTCAAAACCCGAGGTCCCGGGTCAAAGGAGATCCCTGCACCTATCATATTGGTTGTAGTTGGCTCCACATATTTCCACAATGACTTATGTCTCTTATCATATTGGTTATAGTTGGCCCCACAATGTCTGGATTCTTATATTGGTTATAGTTGGCCCTACAATGTCTTGCTACTCCTATCATATTGGTTATAGTTTGCCTCACAGTGTCAGACTTTCTTATATTGATAATAGTTGGCCTCACAATGTCTTGTGTCTCTCATCATATTGGTTATAGGTAGCCTCACAATATCTTGCTTTTCTTACCATACTGTTAATGCTTGGCTCCACAATGTCTTTCTTCTCTTATCATAGAAGTTATACTTGGCTTCACAATGTCTTTCTTCTCTCATCATATTGACAGAAGTTGGCCCCTCAATTTCTTGCATCTCTTATTATTTTGGTAATAATTTACCTGACCATACCTTTCTGTTCTTATCACAACCATAGTGGCAAGTGCATATTTCCACAAGGATTTTTAGCAGTCATCTATGATGAGGTACTGGTATTTAGATTACATGTGTCCCATGAACATCAGCAGATGATGTTTATAATTATGAGAAAGCAGCCTGTAGTTTTGAAAGTATTGTTTTTAAAGCAATGTGGAGATGGACTTAAGGAAATCATGGCTAGGTGCAATGGCTACTACCGGTATAATATTGTTAAAATTATGACAATTATAACAGTTCCTATAACCAAACAATCAAAATCATGTTTGATGCTGCAGATGTTGAATAGACAGCAGCCAAAATGATAAAGGGGGGAAAAAAAAAGAGAAATAAAAAGTGCAACTTTTCAATACTAGGATTATGCTCGCATGATTAATGAGATATAAGGGCGGCCAGATATAACTCCTGAATGGTTGTTATGTAATTCAATGTAAGCTTGTGTCAGCTGTATAACATTTCAATTTCATAGAAAGATATCTCCTTTGTGTGTTAGAATGAGATTAGAGAAACGTCTCCAATACCAGTTTGTTCTTATTTATCTCTTTCCCAAACAAGCCCTGGCTTTTACTTGTATGCAGTACAAGTCTTTAGAAAACACTGTGGGAAAAGGAGAAATTGCTCATAATGAGCAATTTCTCCTTTTTCCTACAGTGTTTTCTAGTCTGTCGGAAAACTTTCTGCCATTTTCATCAAATTCAAAATTTTCATCTGCAAACACTTTAAGTTTTGGACAGTCAAAAATATGTCATTTGGGAAAGGGTTAAAGTACATTCTCTCATGAAGACAGCTTTCTGCTTCTTGGACTGTGACAATATTGTTGGAAAAGGAGAAGTTTCTATATATGAGCAATGTAAAAGGAGAAGTTTCTGAGCAAATTCTCCTAATGCCACATCAGTTTTGCAAATGCAGATGTATTTGAATTTTTATTAGTTTAAACATATTTATTTTACATCGATTGAGAAATAAGTTCTGACAACTTATACTAATCTCTCTCGATTCTGCTTCCTGGAAACTACACCAGTTCTCGCGCCGAAAGTGTGGGCCAATGAAAAATCCCAAAGTTTACACCCGCTCCCGGGTATCGAACTCAGGACCTTTTGAATTTTTATTACATTTTGTTGTTCATAATTAAGTCTGTACTAAACTTGCAATAATTGGACTGATCTAAAATTGAAAGCATAATTATGCAGATGACAGTGAATATGGCTCAGATACTAAAATTTTAAAGATTAGACAGATTTACCAGCATTTTTTTTCCTCTTCCTACAATGTTTTTAAAAGCATTCTTTATCAGGGTTGTAAAATCTGAGGATTATTTGGTATAGGGTTAACTCTTGTAACACAATCCCAAGTTTTAATGACTTTTAGGTAGAAGATACTGGAAAACATTGTGAGAAAAGGGAAAAAATGTTTGTAACCAGCATTTTTTTCTTTTTCCGCAATGTTTGTTGCTTGGTAAAGAGTTTAAAAGATATTTTCATATTTATCTTTGGTCAATTTGTCCCAGGAGGTGATAATTCAGAAAAATATGCTAGGTGTTCATCAGTCTCTATTATTGTATTTAGGTTTACTGTTCATCTAATGATGGGATTTTTCGACCTTAAAAATGTTGAAATCATCGTGAGATAAGGAGATAATACAGGCTTCCAGCAATTTCTCAGTTTCTCATAATTTTTTGTAAAGCCTTGTTCAGCAAAGTCTAAAGACGACGGGACTGTTTGGTAAAGGGATGAAAAAAGTATAGAAAAAGTTCTGACAGCACATTTTAGCAATCAAAATGACTTGAATTTGCCAGCAAGGTAATTTACCGTAATTGAACAAGTTCATACAAAATTTTAAAATTTAATGATAAAGATAGGATCAGTTAAGAAATTGAATTGAGGAAAGTTGTTAACTCATTACCACACAACTGTATTTTAGGCTTTTCCAAATCGAAAGCAACTGCAGATGACAAAATAAATGTGACTGAATATTTGAAATTTGTTTTGTGAAGAGTAGAAAACATTGTGGGGAAAAGGAGAAAATACTGGTTACCAGCATTTTCTCCTTTTTCCACAATTTTTTCTTAAGGCTTCTTTCTCAGGGGTGTCAGAAGTAGGGATTGTGTGGTAATGGGTTAAGATAAAAGTAGAGGAATATCACTTTATCACCCTTGACATTTAACTTAATTGATGTAAATATAGGTATAGTAGGTGCATTACTCAGTACCAAACAGAAGAATTCAGATAGGTCAAAACTGAAAATATTTGCAGACATCCATTTAAATGTGGCACAATTCAAGGATATGCATCACAGTGCAGAGAAAACATCGTAAGAAAAGAAGAAAATGCTTTTTTTTTTTCTTTTTCCTCAATGTTTTTAAAAATCCTTTTCTTTCGAACCTTGAAAACATGGGATATTTTGGTAAAGAGCCAAGATAGTTTATTGTGGTAAGTTACTGTCAGCCAGTATTTTCTCCTTTTCCAACAATGTTTTGTACCCGTCCTAACACAAACTTTTGATTTTTCAGTCATATTTAATTTTTTTGTCAGCAAATGCTTTTAGTTTGGACCAGTCTATAATTTTGACATTTGGTAAAGAGTTAAAATTGCTGTTTGCAGTTACTTCGGACAGGTCTACATTGTTGATGTGTGGTAAATTGTTATGAGGGAATTCTGATGAAGGTATTGTTTACAAATATCAGACCTTGCAAATCCAGTATTGATCTGAAGAGATGTTACAGAAGCTGACGGAAATAAAATCTGTAGTTCATTTACAGGCTGAACTGAGACAGTAGTTGTATCTGTGGAGGAAATCCATCAATCTACATGTATTTACCAGAGGCTGAGGATTTTCTTTGTCTTCCAGTTGACTACCTGTAGATAAAGTTGTCGTACAATCAGGAATTGTCTCTGATGGGCAGTATTTTGTACTGGGTTGTTTTAACTCATTATCAATGGACAAAATTTTAGACTTGTCCAAATTGAAAGCATTTGCAGATAACAAAAGTGAAAGAACATTTGGTCCGACCGTCTGTGTGTCCATCAGTCAATCAGTGTGTCCGTCTGTGTGTTTGTCTGTGTACAAAATACTGTCAAAGCGCTGGTGGGGTATAAAGTCACATTCAGTGACAGCTCTAGTTTCAGCTACAGGTTAATGTCAGCCTGGCTTGTATAGTGCAATATCCTTCGATGGAGTAGAAAACATTGTGGGAAAAGGAGAAAATGCTGGTTACCAGCATCTTCTTTTCACACAACCTTTTCAAAAGGTTGAAAGTCAGGATTGTGGTAAAGGGTTAAACTAAACATGTCCACGTAATTTTTTTGGCAATCACAAAATTCTTTTTATTTTGTTATTACGAGTACCAAAAACTAGTTAAGAAGCCATCTGCCAGGGTCGCTATTCAAAGCACCAGGTTGACCAGTTCTTTGCAAGGATTGATGATAGTTATTCTACCCTCCACAACGTAGTGGAGAGGGTTATGCTGGAATCGCCATGGCTGTCTGTCCATCTGTCTGTATTTAGAAATTTTTCCTGTGCAGTACTCGCAACTTATTCGTGTACTTAACTCAAATTTACACACAGTGCTCCTATTTATAATAAGTTGTGCATGTGCAATTTTCATGACCCTGTTCCAATTTATTGTGGAATTGTCTCCCCTTGAACTTTTTTCAAATCTTACTTGTGTGCTAAACCATCATTCTGCATTCTGTGACAAAGAACTGTTTTTGTGACAAGGAGCTGGTGGGGGGGGTATAATCATGTTTAGTGATAGCTCTAGTTTCAACAGGATTCATTCCTCACTCTGTCACCTTTGGTCATTTTTTCAATGACCAAATGTGGGAAGGTAGCCACTGATTGTTATGTGGGAAGGTAGCCAGTGGCTTGGAAAGAATATTGTGATAAGCGCACATAAAATTAGCAGTGGAGCATGGACAGGTGCACTGGCCACTGTGATGTAATGGGTTATGATGTTGAAAATGACACCATGGAATCAAACTATTTATCTTTTTACCAAATGACAAAATCATAGACCTGTCCAAATTAAAAGCATTTGAAGGCAACAAAACTCTGAACCAATATTTGTTTCAGAGAGTAAAAAAAGTATTATGGGAACAGGAGAAATTTTTAGCATAATGTTTTCTAAAGCCTTCTTCGTCATGGGCGTTAAGACTTGAGATTGTATGGTAAAGGGTTAACTCATTACCAAACAACAATATTTTAGGTTTGTCCGAATCGAAAGAATTTGCAGACGACAAAATAAAAGTGATAGAAAATTTGAAATTTGTTTTGTAAAGGATAGAAAACATTGTGGGAAATGGAGAAAATGCTGGTTACCAGCATTTTCTCCTTTTCCCACAATGTTTTCTAAAAGTTTCTTTCTCGGGGATGTCAAAAGTAGGGATTGTGTGGTAATGGGTTAACCCATTACCACACAATCCCTACTTCTGACGCCCCTCAGAATGAAGCCTTTAGAAAACATTGTGGGAAAAGGAGAAAATGCTGGTAACCAGCATTTTCTCCTTTTCCCACAATGTTTTCTACCCTTCACAAAACAAATTTCAAATTTTCAGTCACTTTCATTTTGTCATCTGCAAATACTTTGAATTTGGACCAGTCTAAAATTTTGTCGTTTGGTAATGGGTTAAAAGCATTAGAAGGCAACAAAATGCTACTCTAAACTGGTATTTGTTTCAGAGGGTAAAAAACATTATGAGAACAGGAGAAATTTTTAGCATAATGTTTTCTAAAGTCTTCTTCGTCATGGATGTTAAGACCTGGGATTGTATGGTGAAGGGTTAAATGCAAAGTTTTTGTCAGTTTTTGATGGAGACTGCATAATTTGAACAGGTGTAATAGTATGATGTCATATTACAGGTCGCCCCCTAAAGCTAGTCATAAAACATGTAACCCAATGCAGAAAACATATCACATTGGAAAATGAATATAGATATAAATCTTTAACCCATTACCACACAAGAAAAATTTAGACTGGTCCAAATTGAAAGCATTTGCAGACGACAAAATAAATGTGACTGAAAAATTGAAATTTGTTCTGGGAAGGGTAGAAAACACTGTGGGAAAAGGAAAAAATGCTGGTTACCAGCATTTTCTCCTTTTCCCACAGGGTTTTCAAAAGGCTTCTTTCCCAGGGGCATCAAAAGTAGGGATTGTGTGGTAATGGGTTAACTCCTGGATGTCTGTTGTCTGCTTACCCTTTACCAAATGACAAAATTTGAGCCTGAATAAAATTGAAAGCTCTTGCAGATGACAAATTGTGTGTTACACTTAAACTGAAAGTTTTCTTGGAAGGGAAGCAAACATTAAGAAGAAAGGAGAAATTGCTGGTCCACAAGATTTTCAAAATCCTTGTTCCTACCTGCAAATCGGTAATACTAGCAATTGTATGGTATAAAGGGTTAACTCTTTCACTAATGGCTCCTGATATTTGACTTAAAAATTCTACGACAAAGTTTTTTGTCTCTGCACAAGCCTGACAAGTCTATGCCCAGCCATGGAAGGCAAGGTCTTAGTTCAAGGACCCATATCATCGGTGTACTTCTAAAACCTTGTAACTACAGCTTGTTACAAGCTGTAGTTACGAGGTTTTGGAAGTACACTGACGATATACTATCATTTGAAAAACATTTGAAGTACATTTCAATTGTGGCCTACTAATTACTTGAATGTTGATGAGTCAATAATCTTGCCTTGTGTTAAGGCTGATTGATTCTGTGGTATTTGATGTTGTCTTCAACATTAATTCAGTTATATTGTGGCAGCCAGTCCACCTATCCATGCTTTCGTAGAGTCTCTTCTACCAGTACTCCACACAATTTCCTGACTAAGCTACTGGCTGCTTTTCCACATAACCATCATCGAGTTGATGATCAGTGGTTGGAGAGGAATGAATCCTGTTTCAATGACTATCATAAATTCCTGGAAAGGAATTGGCCTTTGCCACGGATTAAACCCACAACCCCCCTTTTCTAAAGCCCTTTATGCTACTGACAGAGCTATCGGGGCTGTGGGCACCATGGGTAAAAAGGTTAACTCATTACCAAACAACAATATTTTAGGTTTACCCAAATTGAAAGCATTTGCAGACGACAAAATAAAAGTGACTGGAAATTTGTTTTGTGAAGGGTAGAAAACATTGTGGGAAAAGGAGGAAATGCTGGTTACCAGCATTTTCTCCTTTTTCCGCAATCTTTTTTAAAGCCTTCTTTCTCAGGGGCGTCAAAAGTAGGGATTGTGTCGTAATGAGTTAATAAAACTAGAGCTGGGTATTGCCAGAAAAAATCTATCATGATACTGTCACATCAGTAGGACTGTGGCCATTAATTTTGCTGTGCTCCTTCATATATTTCTGCATCAATTAACAACTTCTTTCACAAATGCTGTTATTCACAGTATAGGAATTGATCAACACTATCGCCATAGTAGTAACTTAATTATTTAGTAAATGGAAAATTGAGCCAGAGCTTCAGAGAAGAGGGCATGATGGCATCCTAAATCCATTATTTCTCTTCCAAACCCTATGTTGTGGGTACTCATTAGAATCGTTTCGATGAGACAATTCTAATGAGTACCCATAACAAAGGGTTTAGTTGAGAATAATCAGTAATCAGTAATTATAAAATCAAAATCCCGCCCTCTATCTGGAGCTTGGTTGTGGTAAAGGTTAGATGTTTCATGAAATGTTTATTCAGTTATGAGAGGCAGAATTTAGACTTCACAGGCTAGGCTTGAGACATTGTGAGGCATTTTGACAAGTGGTTCCCACAATTTTATGGGTGAACTTGCTTTGACTTCATGTTTTGCTGGCTTCCTTTGATGGCAGTGAACTTCAAGAGTTTATCCTGTATCACACAACCATGAGTTTTGATTTTCTCCCCCAAGGAAAAGGATGTTGGAAAACATTGAGGGAAAAGAAGAAAATGCTGGTCACCAGCATTTTAATCTCCCTTTCCCAAAATGTTTTCTTTCTTTCAGAGAAAAAATACTTGATTGAAGGTTTGCATTTGCATATGCTTTACATTTGGACCAATGTAAAATTTTGTTGATAGGTGGTAGAGTGTTAACCCTTTACCCCCTTAGGCATTTCTGTAGTATCTTTCTTTATATGACCCTAAATAACAGCAAGGATGAACCCGTTTCTTATGTGTATATGACACCTTTCGATAGCATAGAAAACATTGTGACAAAAGGTTAAATTGCTCGTTATGAGCAATTTCACCTTTTGCCACAATGTTTTCCAAAATCTCCTACAAGCAATGCATAGAAATGAGTATATATGGAGTAAAGGGCTAATCCTTTACCCAGCTGTCCTTTGTCTGAAAAATCCTGGAAAAAGAGACTTGTGAAAACCCTGTGAGAAAAGGAGAACATACACTTTTTCTCCTTTTTACCGCAGTACTTGATAATTTGAAAAAAAAAATTCTGATGATGTGAATTTGATGTCTGCGAAATTTTCAGTGCTTTCAGTTTTTGTACATTTCTAAAATTTTTTTAGTCCAGCAAAGAGTTGACACTTTTTTGCAATGACATGAAAAGGAATTTTGATGAAAAATAAAAAGTGTCAGTGCTTGATTATTATTGCAGGCATGTTTCTCATTTCATGCACAACCTTTTGTAAGATTCTGGAGCTACCCATGAAATTATATGAAAGAGAATCTGAGTTTCACTGTATTTCTTTAACCCATTACCACACAATCCCTACTTTTGACAACTCTAGAGAAAGAGGCCTTTACAGAAAACATTGTGGGTATAGGAGAAAATGCTGGTAACTCCTTTTCCCATAATGTTTTCTACCCTTCGCAAAAGAATTTTCAAAGTTTCAGTTACTTTCATTTTGTGGTCTGCAAATGCTTTCGATTTGGACAAGCTCAAAATATTGTCGTTTGGTAATAAGTTAAATGCAACTGAAATGGTGACTTCTGTCATTATTAGGGTAGCAAACATTGTTACAAAAAAAAGGACAAAATGCTGGTGTTTCAAGCATTTTCTGGTTTTCTCACAATATTTTGAAAAGCTACCTTCTCCAGGGTTGTTAAGTCAGAATTTTCTGATGAAGGAATGGGGATAAAACTGATCAACTTGGAGTACTTTTTGATGAAAGAATAGGGGATAAAACTGATCAACTCCGTCTAATAAAGTAGACAAGGACTTGGTGTACCATACATTTTTGAAATGCTTGGGTTTTGTTCTGATAGCCATGTGAATATTGTAAACACCACTGTTCAGGAGTATAGTAAACCCTTAGGCTGATTAGCTTTAACTCGCTGATCTTTTGCAGACATGGAAGATCAAGATCAGACTGCACAGAGTGTGCAATCTGATCTTAAATCTATCCTGTCCGTAGGGGCATCTTTTCCAATAAAATATTACCTTTGAATAGCAAGATTTTGGGTTTTAACCCATTACCAGACAATCCCTACTTTTGACGCCCCTGAGAAAGAAGCCTTTAGAAAACATTGTGGGAAAAGGAGAAAATGCTGGTAACCAGCATTTTCTCCTTTTCTCACAATGTTTTCTGTCATTCACAAAACAAATTTCAAATTTTCAGTCACTTTTATTTTGTTGTTTGCAAATGTGTTGAATTTGGACCAGTCTAAAATATTGTTGCTTGATAATAGCTTATGATTGGCTTAGAGTTTCATTTCGTTACGTAGCAGCATTAGGGTTGACCCTTTACCACACAGACAACTTTTAACGCCCCCCCCCGCCCCCCCCCCCTGAAAGAGAAGGCTTTTGAAAACATCATGGGAAAAGGAGAAAATGCTGGTTACCAGCATTTTCTCCATTTCCCGCAATGTTTTCTACCCTATCAAAGAAAATTCATTTCGTATGAGCCTTGATAAAACTGTTATCTACAAATGCTTTTAATTTCGACAGGTCTAAAATTTTGACATGTGGTAAAGGGTTTAACCTGTTGATTATACATTAGGGCTGTCTGTATCTGTCTCGCTGATCTACATGCTTATAAATTGGTCCCTTCAGTTTAACCCCTCCACTTAACCAAATGGCAAAATCTTGGACTCGTTTGCAGATGACAACTTCATAGTGGCTCACATGACGTAATTTTCCTTTGATAGCGGGTAGAAAACTTTGTGGGAAAAGGAGAAAATGCTGGTCACCAGCATTTTCTCCTTTTCCCACAATGTTTTCAAAAGGCCTCTTTCTCAGGGTCATCAAAAGTCGTCATCGTGTGTTGTCCTTTGAGGAAATTTAAGGGTAGATTTACTTAGCTTCTACTCGTAGTTTTCGTAGACAACATAGATCAAGATCAGACTATAAAGAAATGGTGCTCTGATCTCTCTATTACTTTGTTACAGAAGGTGAACTATGACTGGAAATATCTTCATCTACATTGGTATAATTATTACAGATTTCAACCTTATATCTCTGAGTGTCAAGTTATAACAATTCTGCAGGAAAAGGGCCTTTGAAAGAGTTTAGGGGAACGGAGAAAAATGCTTTTAATTAACCAGCATTTTCTCCTTTCCCAACAAAGTTTTCTACTGTTTCACAGACTGAATTCATCATTTGCACTTTAACCCTTTTCCAAATACGCTCTGGTTTTTACGTGTCTGCAATACAAGTCTTTTGAAAACACTGTGGCAAAAGGAGAAATTGCTCGTAACAAGCAATTTGTCCTTTTCCCACAGTGTTTTCTACCCTTTTGAAGAACTTTTAGTCATTTTCTGCAAGTTAAAAATTGTCGTCTGCAATCTCTTTCAGTTTGGAAGTGTCTAAAATTTGTTGTTTGGGAAAGAGTTAATTAATTTATTGTCTGCAAAATAAATGCTTTCAGTTTGGTTGAGTCCAACATTTTGTTATTTGGTAAAGACTAAATAAAACCTGGTAAGAAGTTCTATTTTGTTTATCTTACGTTGAGAAAGAGTTAAACTATATTTCACTCTGATGTATTTCATATGAAGTTTACATATGTCACGGGTCAAAGGTCAATCTGATTATAGTTCTGTCAAGGGGAAAGATTTCTTCTCTGCTCTTTGTTTGTACACTGAGGGAAGTCGATATTTAAATTTCTTCTAAATGCCTTTAACTGCTTCAAGCTAACTCTACTTTTTCAAAGCAGATAATTTTCACACTTGACTCATGCGGTCATACCCAGTGTTCCCGCTTTACTTGTGACAAATTTATCCTTTCAGTTTTGAACAATTATATCTAATATGAGATAAGTGTAGGAGAAATAAGACTGAATATTGTATATTTCTAGGATCATTTTATTTTACATTGTATTTTAGGATTATTTTATTTTACATTGTGGTTATTACCATTCAGAAGATAATTCATATGATTGTGAAGATCAGTGTTGTAATGTATTGTGGAGTAACATTGTGGGTTCATATTCGCTAATTATTCAAAACAATATTTAACCTTGATACACCATTTTGAGACTGTCCTGAATTCAAAGAAGCTGCATGCGACAATTGAAATGTGACTACTAGTAGGTTTTAAGATACTGATAGCATAGAAAACATTGTGAGAAAAGGTGAAATTGCTCAAAATGAGCAATTTCACCTCTTCTCACAATGTTTTCCTAAAGCGTTTTTCTTCATTGTGTTAAAACGAGTATATATGGAGGAAAGGTTAAGTATTTGCTTCATAACAAAATTTTAGACTTGTCAAAATTTAGAGCAATTGCAGATGGCAATTTTATTGTGGCTCAGATGGTGCAATTTTCTTTGATAGGGTAGAAAACATTGTGGGAAAAGGAGTTTTCTAAAGCCTCCTTTGCCATGGATGGTCGTTAAATCTAGGGATTACGGTGTTAGAGTTAGGTCATAATTATATTCTCAAGAGTTTTCTTGATTTGAAAGTAACACCCTGTTAGGTGACTAAACCATTTCTGCTGCTTTGCTGAACCAAATGGTTTTGTTAATTTTAAGTTGTATCGGAAAATGTAAGAAAAGTTCTCCTTTTTTGACATTTTTAGATGCCTTCTAAAATGTCAATAATAAAAGGCAGTTTTCTTCCAAGGATTATTCAGAGAGGCAAAAATTGACTCTAAACGTATAGAAATAGGGAACACTTTCAAAATTAGCATGCAAACAATACAAATTAACAAATTAATATGAAAAGTAGAAGATCCTTGAATTTTCTCCTAATGACTTGCCCCTTGGCAGAGCACCATTAAGGAATTGTTTGTTTTGTTAATTCTAAAATAATACGAGTTTCATAAAAGCCTTTATTGTGGCTATTCATTTGCACTGTCTAGAATAGACAATTTAATAAGCACCGACCATGTAGGATTTTAGAGATCTTTTAAAGGTTTGCCTAGAAAACAAGCATTTTCTTCTTTTCCCACTATGTTTTCTTTGCTTCTCTAAACAAATTTCAGTATTTGAGTCACATTTGTCATCTGCATTTGCTTTCAATTTGGAACAGTCCAAAATTTTATGGTTTGAGTTATATTTGCTCTTATTTCCTGCAATGGAAGTGTGAAAGGGGTTCATTAGAAGCTTTACAGGTTAAGCTAGAAGGAAGAAAGAGGCATTAAAATACTATGGAAATAAAAATACTTGTGTAATGAATATTTTCTCCTTTTCCCACTGTTTTAACCCTATCATAGATGAATTTGTTGGCTGAGAAATTTCAGTATCAATGAGACTAAGATTTCCTCTGTTCTAGTGAAGGGGCAAAGTGAGGTTAGAAGGGAAAAAATTGATTGAATTGGTCTGTCTGTAGACTGTAATTTATAGATGTTTTAGTAGAATTGATGGAATTTAGAGCTCCAATTTGGGCTTTCAAGATCTTGTGATGAATTGGAAAAATGGATATGCTTTTATGAAAAGACATGCAGGCGCATGTTTTACAGATAAACAAAATGTCAATGGGTTTTCTGTGTCTTGTAATCTAAGCCTTTATCACACAAATCTGTGTTCTCTCAAAGTTGAGGTAAGATAATTTTTCAGACATTGTGTGAAAAGGAGAAATGCTGGTAACTACAATTTGTACCCGTAAAAAAAAATCTGCTCATTGCAGGTGGCAAATTAACTCTTAACCAATCGGCAAAATTGTAGACTAGCCTAAATTGAAAGCATTTGCAGATGACAAAATAAGTGTGGCTCAAAAATAAAGATTTGTTTTGGGAAGGGTAGAAAACATTGTGGGAAAAGGAGAAAATGCTGGTTACCAGCATTTTCTCCTTTTCCCACAATGTTTTCAAAAGTTTTCTTTCTTCCCATGTTAACTTTTCTATCCTGCCAGAAACAAATTTCAATTTCTGAGATGTTTGTCGTCTGCATGTGCTTTCAATTTGTACAAGTCTTAAATTTTGTCGACTGGTTAAGAGTTAAATGTATTTTAACACCTGCATTATTTACCTGTGGCTGCAACATGGCCTTTGATCACGGCTGTTAAACACCATGACTTAAAAATTCAAGAACTCTTTCCTAGGGCGTAATTTTTTGGACTGTACCAGATTCAAAGCATTTGAACAACCCTGCATAGCTTAGTTGAATGTGATGTTTAGGTCACTTGAGGCTGTAGGTTCAACTCCCACAGCTGACCATCTAAAATTACTATTAGTCTTTCAGACGAGATGTTTAACCCTTTACCAAACAATCCCTGGTTTTTACGACCCAGAGGAAGAAGCCTTTTGAAAACCTTGTGAGAAAAGAAGAAAATGCTGGTAACCAGCATTTTCTCCTTTTCCCACAATGTTTTCTACTCTACTGGAAACAGATCTTAATATTTCAGTTGCATTTATTTTTTCATCTGCAAGTGCTTTCAATTTGGACCAGTCTTAAATTTTGTTGTTTGGTAAAGAGTTAAGTGAAGTCCAGTGAGGGTGCTACACACCAAGAACGTTGAATAACCAGATGGAACTTAGGATGGGTTTTGTCCTGTATCTGCACTATCGCTCGTAACAATACTAATATTGTTTGAGTGATCCGATAGCGCTCCATTTACGCTGCTTACATTCTAGTTGTGTTTTCATAGCAGTTTAAGCCATTAAAAAAAGTAGCAATGTGACGGCATTCTGACCAGATTGCCACAGATCTTATTGAAAGGGAGAAGCCTGATGGCGATCTTGGAGATTTGCTAAAGATCTGTTATTGTTCTTGGTGCTCTGCATTGTGATCTATGGCGCTCTGTGAGAGTGCCGTGGATCGCACCTAGTGGAATACGGGTAAAAGAGCCTTGGGGGCATGGCCCATATAGGCAGGCAACTTGTGGCAATGATAAATTTAACCCTTTCCCAAACGGCAAATTTTGGACAAGACCAAATTCAAAGCATTTTGCTGATGACAAATTAACAGTTGTGAAAAAGATGATTTTTCTATATGATAGGGTAGAAAACATTGTGGGAAAAGAAGAAAATGCTGGTTACCAGCATTTTCTCCTTTTCCCACAATGTTTTCAAAAGGCTTTTATTCCTGACACGTAAAAACCAGGGATTGTTTGGGAAAGGGTTAAGACTCCCAAAACTTGACCAGTGTCTTTTTACCATCGGATGTCCTGTCAGTGGGGCACAAAATAATAAGGCATTGAAACAAAAGCAACCATGAATAAACTATTCTGGTATTATTTTTAGACTGAAAATGTCGGTTAAGTTTGCTGGGCGCACCTAGGATAAACTTTTTGGACAGATGTAATATTGACATCATCTTGTATGGGTTTTGGCAGAGTTTCTTGTAACATGGAGAGCTGGCAGCCATCATTCTGTTGGCTGTCTGTTTGTGTATGGCAGTGAGTGTGCATGACTGTGTTTATCCTTTACATAACAATGCCATGTTTGTACGCTCATGCAAAAGAAAGCTTTTGAAAACCTTGTGGGAAAAGGAGAAAATGCTGCAGCATTTTCTCCTTTTCCCACAAGATTTTCTTCCCAGTCAAAGACAAATGCCTTCATTTGAGCAATACTGAAATTACCATCTGCAAATTCTTTCAGTTTTAACAAATTTAGGAATTTGCATCGAAGAATCAAGAAAGAAATCTTTTGAAAACATGGTGGGAAAAGGAGAAAATGCACTTTCTCCCAATTACCTGCATTTTCTCTTTTCTGCACTATGCTTTCTACTACTTGCAAGCTTTTGAGATGTCTAGATCAAGATACACAATGCACATGGTCTGATCTTACATCCACTTTAGTTAACCCTTTACCACACAATGACAATCCTGGGAAAGAAACCTTGTGAAAACATTGTGGGAAAAGGAGAAAATGCTGGTAACGAGCATTTTCTCCTTTTCCCACAATGTTTTCTACCTCATCAAAGAAAAATTGCATCATTTGGGCCACTTTGAAAATGTCATCAGCAAAATTTAATGCTTTCAATTTGTCTAAAATTTTGATGATTGGTAAAGGGTTAAAGACACAAAGAAAGAGAGAAGAAAACAATTTCAAGATGAGAAGGTATGACAGAGATGTCAAGAAATGATGAAAGCCAAAGAAAATCGGACACAAGGAATTGCTCCTTTTTCCACAATGTTTACAGAAATCTACCTACTATATTCCAGCACAAAACTCACTATTTCAGAGACAATTAAAAAAGTCTTTTCAAGTATACAGTTACACATTGGGTTTGTTATGAGTTGCCGCAATGTCTCTGTAAATGCACTTATACTATTTACCAGACATTGACATACACTTTAACACTTTACCAAAAGACAAAATTGAAGACGAGTCTTAAATTTAAAGCATTTGCAAACAACAAGATAAATTATTAAAATTTCGGAGTTTGTTTTTGGAAGGGTAGAAAACATTGTGGGAAAAAGGAGAATACCAGCATATTCTCCTTTTTTACAGTGTTTTCAAAAGGCTTCTATTGAGGGTTGTAAAAAATTGGGATTGTGTGGTAAAGAGTTGACTCTTTACCCAATAATGACCCCGACCAAAAAACCTTGTGAAAACTTTATTGGAAAAGGAGAAAATGCAGGTAATCGGCATATTCTCCTGCTCCAATGTTTTCTACCCTTTGGTTACCAGCATTTTCTCCTTTTCCCACAATGTTTTCTAAAGGCTTCTTTCTCAGAGGCATCAAAAGGAGGGATTGTGTGGTAATGGATTAATATCTCATCTTCGAAGACTACAGGTAAAAGGTGAAATAACCAACATAGTCAGGAATCTGATCTTCCATAGAGGAGGTAAGAGGTATTCCAGGGGTAAAGCAAGCGGAATGATAATGACAAGATGACATAAAAAAAAAAATCTCATTAGTGTATTATATAATGTTGTAAAAACTGCTATAGAAATGATAATTCACAGATTTTTATCTCTCTAGGCAAAACCCATCACATTCTTGTCTAGGTCTCTCTGATAAGTTTCCCACCCCGTTAACAAAAAGTCTGTTTTGTAGTTTACTCTCTTCTTGTTCAGGTATTTTTTGTCTTTCAACAAATTTCAACTACCAAATTGAGGGTATTAGTAGCAGACAAATTAACTGTGGTTTTAATAATGATTCCTGTTGCTGATAAGGTAGAAAATATTGTGAGAAAAGGAGAAAAACTCTTTACAAGCATTTTCTCACAATGTTTTAAGCACTGTTACACGGTTGTTGAAATGAGGGATTATATGATAAAAAAGCTACTGAATACATGGATATTTATGTGTGGCGAAAAATTTGCAAGTTACCGATTACAGATATTTTGCGGTGGGAAATATTTGCAAATTCAAGATCCTCGATACTCATTGGTTTACGTTTGATAAAATAAGCATACACAGAAGTTAACACATTTTTCAAATTAACGAAAGTGCAAAAACCGCCCGTCGCAAACATTTCCACTTACATAGAATTCCCTAACCCTTTGCCTCATAATCTGCAGTTTCGTCAACCTTACACAGAGAAAGGCTACATGTTCTTTACAGCCTGATCCTGATCTGAAGTTCCCTTGAAATGGAACTTAACTCATTACCAAACAACAATATTTTAAGCTTGTCCAAATTGAAAGCATTTTCAAACGAAAAAATAAAAGGGACGGAAAATTCGAAACTTGTTTTATGAAGAGTAGAAAACATTGTGGGAAAAGGAGAAAATGCTGGTTACCAGCATTTTCTCCTTTTCTCACGATGTTTGTAGAAGGCTTCTTTCTTAGGGTCGTCAAAAGTAGGGATTGTGTGGTAATGGAGCTTTTTAACCCTTGGCCAAATGGTCCCCAAATAAAAAAGACCTTGAGAAAGAAGCCCTATGAAAACATTGTGGGAAAAGAAGAAAATGATACTTATCAGTAGTTTGTCCTTTTCACACAGTGTTATCTTGCCTGTTCCAAAGACAAAATTGCCTCTTTAACCCTTTACCATACAATCCTGAATTTTGACAACCTTGAAGAAAGAAACTTTTGAAAACATGCTGGTAATCAGCATGTTCTCCTTTTCCAACAATATTTTCTACCCATTTAGAGGCAAATTTTATCAATTCAGACACATTCAATGTGTTGTCTACAAATATGTTCAATTTGGACTAGTCCAAAATTTTATTATTCGGTTAAGAGGTTAAACTCACTTTCTGTTTGGAAATGCCAAAAAGTTTATTTTCTGCTGTGGAGTAAAGGGATTTAAAGAACCTGTTTCACAATACACATATTACACACTGGGAGCTGGGACTTGACGGGATCCATGTAAGGAGAAGAGGCCTCGGTGTTATGAATACATGGTCGGCAGATTGACAAATATGTCGCATGATTAATTTGTTTGTATGAACTGATGAATAAGGGTGAACGATTGGGGTCACAGTGTATCTTTTTAGCATAACTTTAAACCTTTACCTCACAATGCCCATTTTTTACGACTACTGGGAAAAAAAATGATTGAAAACGCTGTTAGAAAAGTAGAAAGTGCTGGTAAGCAGCAATTTACTTCTTCCCACAATGTTTTTCCAACCTTTTTTCCAGAAATCACTTTGTTCTGGTAACATTTTCTTGTTTGAAAATGCCCGGGAATTTGTTCGAGTAACATTTTCTTGTTTGAAAATGCCCTTGAATTTGACAAATTTGAAATGTTGCCTAGAAAGAGGTAACACTTTACCACAAATCAAAACTTTGGAGTGGTCCAGATTGTGAGTGTTTGCAGACAGCAAATTCAGTGTGGCTTCAAAAATATAATGTTTGATTGAATGGGTAAAGAATATGGTGGGGAAAAGGAGATTGGTTTAACCCCACTTTAACCCGTTCCCAAACAAGCCCTGGTTTTTATGTGTCTGCAGTAAAAGTCTTTTGAAAACACTATGGGAAATGGAGAAATTGCTCGTAACGAGCAATTTCCCCATTTCCAACAGTGTTTCTTACCCTTTTTAAGAACTTCATGCCATTTTCTCAAAATCTGAAATTGTCGTCTGCAAACTCTTTCAGTTTGGAAGAGTCCAAAATTTGTCGTTTGGGAAAGGGTTAACAGCTAAGGCCTTGGTGGGAAAAGGTTCACACAATGTTTTCTAATGGCTTCTTTTTCAGGGTCATCAAAAGTAGGGATTGTATGGTAATGGGTCAAGGACAAATAGAATTGTCGTCTGCAAACGCTTTCTATTAGGTGAAGCCTCAAAAGGCGTCTTCATCAAACCCAGAAGCCGAGTTGGTTGTAAACAGGACTTGTGAACAAGAGGTTGCTGGTTCAATTCCCAGCTCGGCCAATGTTTTTATGTCGATTTATGTAATTGCAACAGGATTCATCCCTCTCTGACTGCTCACCTTTGTTTCAATGATGATCATGTCGAAAAGCAGCCAGTGGCTTAGAAAGACTCATGTGCTGAGTACTTGTAACAGAAACTACAGGAAAGTATGGTTAGGTGCAATGACTGCTGTGACATTTGAAATAATGCTGAAAACATTAACCCATTACCACACAATCCCGATTTGTGACGACCCTGAGAATGAAGCCTTTAGAAAACATTGTGGGAAAAGGAGAAAATGCTGGTATGCATTTTCCCACAATGTTTTCTACCCTTCACAAAACAAATTTCGAATTTGCAGTCACTTTTATTTTGTCGTCTGCAAATGTTTTTGATCTGGACAAGTCTAAAATATTGTCGTTTGGTTATGAGTTAAACACCATGTAATCAATCAATCTATCTTAGGGGTTGGTAAAAGTTAGGATTATTTGATAAAGGGCTAATCTGTCTGTCTTAGTTTAAATCATAAAGCAGCCATTTCGTTTTTAATATATTCATATTTAAAGGTGGCCCTTCAGATTTTGGGACGAAAATTTTACAAAAAAGCAAAAAAATCATCCTTATTCTCCCATAGCCTTTTAACTTGCCTTTATAAAACCCCAGTAGGCGAAAACCATCCGATAACACGAGAAATTAGAGATTTATTACGGACCAGTATGACACCAACGGGAGACATGTTCTATTTGTAGATTATCAATTCTCGCATTTAAATACAGGAAAACACAGACAAAATTTCAAACATCCGTACGAAGAAGACATTATGGAAAACAATTATTACATATTTGATATGTAATGGAATTTAAGCGTTATCAGTCACATGCCAGACCTTTGACATTCCCACAATGCTTTGTTGATTTCTGGCGCGAAATCTAAAAATAGCTTAAGAGGCTACGCAGCCTTTTAAGGGAATACCATCAAAAAAATTATTTTTTTTGTAATTCTATGATTCTTACTTATTGAGGATTTGTACTGTTTTTTCATATAAATTTCAGTGATATATATATTTTTTAATTTGGTGTGAGGTGAAAATTCTAAATACCCACCTTTAACCCTTTACCTAATATGCCAATTTGAGGCTCATCCATTTCAGCTGCAAATAAAGATAAGATGTCAAAAGTATGGACAAATGATGATACAAATATCTGAGTGAAAAAACATTGTTGGAAAAGGAGAAATTGTTCGTTACAAGCAATTTCTCCTTTTTCCACAATGTTTTCAAAAGCTGTCTGTTGTTGATACATCATAATGAGTATTTATGGAGTAAAGGGTTAATTAGTGCATGAGAGAACTGGGTCACATTGGGTCAAAGAGTAGGACTTGGTCACTGGGGCAAATTTTAGAGGCCACATGTGTCCATTTCTCATGAAAGTTGGTTGGAATGTTTTTCTTGATGATATTTTCATTAAAGTTTATGAGAATGTTTATCTGGATAATGACTTTGAAAATTGGTCTTGTGGGATAAAAAAGTAGGTCGCTGTGTCAAATCTTCGAATAACTAAGTTTAAAGACCACTTTTTCATTCCAGAACTCTTGAAAGTCGGTCAGAATGTTTGTCTTGTTACTTTCTCAGACAAGTTCCAAAGTTGAATACTGGGGTCAAAGAATAGGTCACTAGGACAGATCTTTATTAAAAAAAAAGTGTGTGTATACCTTGCAGACCACATTTCTAGTCAAATGCTGAGGTAGGTAAGTCAGATTGTGTCAAAAATTTAGTTATTGGAGCAAATTTTCTGGAGACCACATTTTCAAACAGATAGCTATCAAACTGGGCAAAAATCTTCTGAAAATGGGTCAGCTGGGTAAAAACTAGGTCATATCAAAGGAAGACATTGACCATTCTGAAAGATACAAAGGCTTACTTAATTGCATTGCACATCACTTTTAGCATTTTTCTTGTCAGGTTAACTTATTGAAATGGTATTCAGCTCATGATAGTTTTCGTTGAACCTTGTGAGTCATAAATTACTTGTCATTAAATTTTATTGCATTCTTTGATTTAACCCTTCCCAGTACAATAAAATTATAGACCATTTGAAATTGAAAGCATTTTCAGATGACAAAATTATTGTGACCTGAAAATTGTAATTTGTTCAAGGAAGGGTAGAAAACGTTTTTTGGGAAAAGGAGAAAATGCTGATTACCAGCATTTTCTTCTTTTGCCACAACATTTCCTAAAAGCTTTTTCCTCATGGTGATTAAAAGTCTGCACTTTGTGGTAAAGGGTTAAGTGAAAAAAGTTTGCCTTGCCCTTTACCAAACGATCCTGACTTTAATTAAACATCCTTTTGAAAAAAATGCTTCTGTAAAACACTGTGGCAAAAAAAGAAAATGCTGGAAACATATCTTTTTCCCATAATATTTTTTCTCCAATTACAGATGTCTAGTCATTCAGTCAGTATTTAAGTCTTTTACCAAACGACAGATTTTTCGGCTTGTCCAAATCGAAAGCATTTGCAGATGACAAAATAAAACAGCTGAAATCTGTTTTATGAAGAGTAGAAAACATGATTACCAGCATTTTCTCCTTTTCCCACAATGTTTTCTGAAGACTTCTTTCTTAGGGTCGTCAAAATTAGGGATTGTGTGGAAAAGGGTTAACTTGTTGCCTGTAAATGCTATGATATTGGATTAGTTTTTAAAGGTTTTCTTTGGTATAGTCTTATCCCATTACTGAACAACAAAATTTTGGACACGCCTAAATACAAAGCTTTTGCAGACAACAAAACATTTCTGACTTGGGGGGGGGAAAAAATGATAACTAGGTGTGGAAGGTTAAAATTCTTTTAGGAAAAAGAGAAAATGCTGGTACCTGGCAAAGATGTTCCATTATGGATGTGAAAACTTTACGATCTGTCAAACAGGATTAAAGGAACACTGGCTGCCAAAGGTAAACAATTTATGAGTCAAAAGGCAGACAAATTTAATTCCTACCGTGTAAAAGTATGGGTACTAGTATGCGCCTTACAACATGTTAATCGTATTGTAAATTGTATTGTAAAGTCGTGTTACAAGGCTAGGGCTCCGAGATGACTTGCCTATGGAAACTTCCACTCAAAACCCATTGCCTCCAGTGAGGCTGGAGCCAAGGACTTCCAGGTTATGAAGTCCTACACTTTACCACAGAGCCACACAGGAAGCCTCCCATCATCTGAGTAAAAAAAGGATTCTCAGAACTGCAGGAATGCAGACTGGAAATGCATGCATGACCTAGCATCATGATTTAACCCTTTACCACTCGGCAGAATTTTAGAACTATCCAATTCGAAAACATTGTGCAGACGATAATTTAATAGTGGCTGTGCAGATGATAATTTAACCCATTAACACACAATCCCTACTTTTGATGCCCCTGAGAAAGAAGCCTTTTGAAAACACTGGGGGAAAAGGAGAAAATGCTGGTAACTGGCATTTTCTCCTTTTCCCACAGTGTTTTCTACCCTTCCCAGAACAGATTTCAATTTTTCAGTCACCTTTATTTTGTGGTCTGCAAATGCTTTCAATTTGGACCAGTCTAAATTTTCCTCATGTGGTAAAGAGTTAATAGTGGCCCAAATGATGCAATTTTTCTTCGATAGAGTTTCTAGTATTTTCTCCTTTTCCCATGAAGTTTCAAAAGGCATTTTCCTCGGGATGGTTAAAAGTCGTCATTGTGTGGTAAAAGGCTGAAACATGCTTCTTTGAAGCTTTAGATAAAAAACTTCTTTCATGAAGCCAGTAGAATTCCAAATGATGATTGATGTATTATGTAAAGGAATGTTCGGATGAATTTGAAAATAATGTCTTGCCAATTTTAGCTTCAGTTCTGATATTGGAGTATGATATAACAATTGCAATGAGGGTTTTCTGTAAACAATTTATCTCATAATTCCCTGTTAAAACAAACATGATGAAAGAATTTTAAAAGCATTGTGGGGAAAGGAGAAAATTCTGATGCCTAGTGTGTTCTTCATTTCCCAAAATATTGTCTATCCTTTCAAAAATAATTTTTAATTTTTCGGTCATATTTATTTTGTCGCATGCAATGCTTTCATGTTGGAAAAGTCTGAAATTTTGTTGTTCATAAAGGGTTTAAAGTTTTCGGACTGGTAACCAGCCTTTTCTCTTCTTCCCACAATATTTGCTACCCATTGCCAAATCAAATTTCCATTTTAAGCCGCTGCTATTGTCATTTCAAATGCTTTAGACCAGTCTAAAATTTTATAACCTGGTAAAGAGTTTAACATCATACAAACAAACTGAATTTGGACAAGTAAAAGAATAGTTGTTTGAGAAAGGGTTGAGAATACAGTGAATACATGAAAGCAGCAGCAGACTGCAGTATGACTGGTGCACTCTATAAGTTTGTCTAAACAATCTGGCAAAGCAAACATTAAGTACCATCCAATGCAGAAGTTTTCTCTTCTTATTGATCAATATCCTTCAAGGGCAGAGATTGTACTGTTTCTTTTGTTGTCTTTGTATCGAGCTGTGATGGGGGGCTGTAAAGATACATCATTGATAACATGCTGAGCTTTTCTTCCTGTTAACTGTTTACCAGATGGCATAACATTTGCATGGAAAACATTGTGGCAAAAGAAGAGATAGCTCTATATTTGTTGTCTTTGTAGTGAGCTTTGATGGGAATGAGTGGGTGGGCTGTAAAGAGAAATCGGGTAACATGTCCTTGTTAACTCTTAATAAGCAATATCGTTCAAATGATATCCCTGCCCGAAAAAAAAAAAAACACATAATTTAAAACGGCTTCCAGTCGGCCATTTTGCATTGAATGAAAAAAACAAAAAAACACTGTCTTACAGACTAGGTTATTGTACACATGTATGAAGTTTTACGATATTGCGTCCAATGGTATAAGAGATACGGACACGCAGACAGATGGAGGTTAAAACTATATCCCTCCACCTTCAGCGGGGGAATAACAAGTAACCAGGGTTTTCCATGACACACAAATCCTGCGTCATAGACGCAATTTTAGTTCAAATGACCCCCCAAAATAAGTGACCGTGCGTCACTGGTGACGCAACTTTCCAAGATCTAGATACTGCGCGAAATTGAATAAAGCGTCATAATTGCAAGTCTGTTCTTGCTTCAATGTCACTGAACAAATGTAGTAATGTCAAACAAAACCGTTTCTTTTTTTAACTGCATGGTTTATTTTAGATAAAAGTGTTTTCCGGTAGTTTATTTATAGAATAAGACTGATTTCTGCATTATTTGTGTAAAGTATATTGGACACGTGTCGTAAATACGGGCCCAGTTGAAGTCATAGCTGCGTTCTCTGTATTTCATAGCGTATTTTACCTGACTTCCTGTATATATATATGTGCTTGAAGTTCATGACCTTGAGGAGATCCATTTTTTTGACCCCCTAAATTAACAAAATGACCCTCAACTAATGAGGAGGGGGGGTCACAATGACCCCCAATTTTCAAAGCCGAGGGAAAACCCTGAGTAATACTTGTGAAATTATTGTGGCAAAAGGAGGAACTGCTGAAAGTTTAATGTTTTTACATGGTTGAGCCCAGTAGTGCAGTCAGGAGTGCACAAAACTTTTAACCTGTAGGACATAATTTTAAACTCAACCAAGCAGCAAGTGATACCAGAGTAGCCTACTACTTAACACTCATGTAATGGTGACTATCTGCAATTATATGCAAATATTGCAACAGAAAGAGATTGCTCCCAATGAGCACTTCTTTTGTCCAAATGTTGCTGTAAGATGACAATATTAAACTTATAGAGCATCAAATCAGCAATACCAGATTGCACAGTGTTTGGATCTAGTTTTGCTGTTGTAATGCTCGGGCCTCCTTCCACACAGATAAGGTGTTCCTGTCCATTTTAGGCACAAGGGATTGACCTTTTTACCAGACTTGTCAATATTTTAAGATTGTAGACTCCAACTAAAGACCACTGAAAGGATAGGATTTGTCTTAGATATGGTAGAAAACAAAAGGAGTAAAGGTAAAACAGCATCTTAGGGCTCACCAGCATATTTCCCTTTTCCCAAAATGTTTCAAAAGCTGTCTTGGGAAAAGGCATAACAGGTTGTATTGATCATTTTGTCTGACACTGATTGTAATTGGTTACTGCAGGATACCTGGGGATTCAAGGCTGAGAGGCAAGAATGCATTAACTCTTTACCACACTATCACGGCTTTCAATGCCTCTGAAAGAGAAGGCTGTTGAAAACATTGTTGGAAAAGTAGAAAATGCTGGTTACCAGCATTTACTCCTTTTCCCACAATGTTTTCTACCCTTTCCAAAACAAATTTTTGAGTCATTTATTTTGTCATCCTTTCAATTCTGACAAGTCTTAAATATTGCAGTTTGGGAAAGAGTCTCCAAGTCATTATCACACAATCCTGAGTTTCAATGACCTTATAGTTTAAGAGGCTCTTGAAAACATTGTGGGAAAAGGAGAAAATGCTTTTTTCTCCCCAATGAAAGACAGAAGTCTGTGATTTTTAGAGCTACATTTATGATTCTATGTTGTGGTTGTTAAAGTATAGGATTGTTTGGTAAGGATTAAATTAACTCTTTTACCACAGAACCTCAACAATTTTGAAGAAAAGAGACTAATACCCCCATTCCACTAGGCCGCGATCTACGGCGCTCTGCGAGCTCATACAGAGCGCCGTAGATCGCCTCAGATCGCTGCCGGATTGGTGATTATGAGGACACTCCCGCTCAGATAACGACCAGATGACGCTCCATCGGCGATCAAGTAACGACCATTGAGATCCGACAGCAATTTAACTGTATATATTCACTATCGTAGCCTCGCTAGGAGCTGCGACCTTATACGACCTGATGTCGCTCCGTTAGCGACCTGAAGCTTTGACCCCACTTTCGCTTCTTCCCCTAGGTGGCATACTGTAGTTGACTAAAACATTTATTGTACTTACACCAGGTGGTCTCCAAATGCGAAATGATGATATGATGACTTTGTAGGATTAAGGTCCCTCTGCATATATGGTATGGACCATTAGAGAAAAAGAATCGGGAACAAGGAAATCCGGGTACTAGCCCCGAGCTCTTCTTCGAGTAGACCTCCTTGGTTCCTCAACGTGCCCAGTGTAAAGCACCGACACACGCGAGCCTACCTCTGGGTTCCAAACCAGTTCACCTCTAGTTGAATGGGAAATACAAGGTTCTCAGAAAGGTCCTGGTTGGGCTTGGTACCGAACCTCGGGCCTCAGGATTGAAAGTCCAGCGTTTTACCACTGCACTACTGAGAGACAGACACTCTTTTATATAGTTCTCCAAAGGCGCGATCGGAGCGCCATCATATCGCCACTTGATCGTAACGGAGCGCTATCACATCGCCACTTGATCGTAACGGAGCGCTATCATATCGCCACTTGATCGTATCGGAGCGCTATCATATCGCCACTAGATCGCAACGGAGCGCCACTAAATCTCTAACAGTCGCTATCGGATCACATAGGAGCGCAATGACCGGCATACTGGAGGAACTTCTGCACTCTTGAGCGATCCGATTGCGCTGCATTTACGATGTTTACGTTCAAGTTGCGTTTCGATAGCGATTTAAGCGATTCAGTAGCGATGTGACGGCGTTCTGACCAGAGCGCCACGGATCTTTGTGCAAGGGAGTAGACTGGTGGCGATCTTAGCGATCTTGGTGATCAGCTAAAGATCTGTTAGCGTTCTTGGCGTTCTTGGCGCTCTGCATGGCGATCTAAGGCGCTCTATGAGAGCGCCGTGGATCGCGGTCTAGTGGAATGGGGGTATTATAAAAACTTTGTGGAAAAAGTAGATAGTGCTGCATACAAGCATTTTCTCCTTTTACTGTCTTCTATTGTCCTGTTGTCAAATTTTATATTTTCAGTTACATGAACGTTTTGTTTTCTTGTCTGCATTTGCTTTCACCTTTGGCAAGTTTTAAATTTTTCAGTTTGGAAAAGGGTTAACTCTTTGCCATACAATCCTGATTTTTAATGCCCATGAGGAAGAAGGTTTTCAAAAACATTGGAAAAAGGTCAAAATGCCAGCATGTTGTCCTTTTCCCACTATATTTTTTAACATCCCCCAAAATTTCACTTCATGAGTCACCTCTAACCTGTTTTTAGCTCACCTGAGCACAACGTGCTCAAGGGGAGCTTTTAGGATCACCCGGTGTCCGTCGTGCGTCAGTGCGTCGTGCGTCGTCAACAATTCTTTAAACATCAACTCCTCCTAAACCGCTGGGCGGATTTGGACCAAACTTGGCTGGAATGTTCCTTGGGAGGTCCTCTTTAAAAATTGTTCACAGAATTTGATTCCGTCAAAAACTCTGGTTGCCATGGCAACGAAATAGAACTTTTTAGGAAATTCTTTAAAAATCTTCTTCTCTGAAACCGCTGGCCAGATTTTAAAATAATTTCACACAGATGTTCCTTAAGTGACCCTTTTCAAAAATTGTTCGCGAAATTTTGATCCGTCAAGAAACGTGGCTCTGGTGAATGGGGGCTTCTTGCACTATACAGAAATGAAGAAATTCTTAAAAATTCTTCTTCTGTGAAACCGCTGGCCAGATTTTAAAATAATTTCACACAGATGTTCCTTAAGTGACCCTTTTCAAAAATTGTTCGAGAAATTTTGATCCGTCAAGAAACGTGGCTCTGGTGAATGGGGGCTTCTTGCACTATACAGAAATGAAGAAATTTTTAAAAATTCTTCTTCTCTGAAACCCCTGGCCAGATTTTAAAATAATTTCACAGAGATGTTCCTTGGGTGACCCTTTTCAAAAATTGTTCGCGAAAGTTTGATCCGTCAAGAAACGTGGCTCTGGTGAATGGGGGCTTCTTGCACTATACAGAAATGAAGAAATTCTTAAAAATTCTTCTTCTCTGAAACCGCTGGCCAGATTTTAAAATAATTTCACAGAAATGTTCCTTGGATGACCCTTTTCAAAAATTGTTTGTGAAATTTTGATCCGTCAAGAAACATGGCTCTGGCTAATGGGGGCTTCTTGCACTATACAGAAAAGAAGAAATTCTTAAAAATTCTTCTTCTCTGTAACCGCTTGCCAGATTTTAAAATAATTTCACAGAGATATTCCTTGGATGACCCTTTTCAAAAAGTGTTCGCGAAATTTTGATCTGTCAAGAAACATGGCTCTGGTGAATGGGGGTTTCTTGCACTATACAGAAATGAAGAAATTCTTAAAAATTCTTCTTCTCAAAAACCGCTGGCCAGATTTTAAAATAATTTCACAGAAATGTTCCTTGGATGACCCTTTTCAAAAATTGTTCCCGAAATTTTGATTCGTCAAGAAACATGGCTCTGGTGAATGGGGGCTACTTGCGCTATAGGGAAATGAAGAAATTCTTAAAAATTCTTCTTCTCTTGAACGGCTGGTCAGATTTTGAAATAATTTCACAGAGATGTTCCTTGGGTGACCCTTTTCAAAAATTGTTCGCGAAATTTTGATTCATCAAGAAACATGGCTCTGGTGAATGAGGGCTACTTGCACTATAGGGCAATGAAGAAATTCTTTAAAATTCTTCTTCTCTGAAATGGCTGGTCAGATTTTGGAAAATTTTCACTGAGATATTCCTTGGATGACCTTTTTGGAAAATTGTTCATGAAAGTTTCATTCGTCGAGAAACATGGCTCTGGTGAATGGGGGCTACTTGCACTATATGGAAATGAAGAAATTCTTGAAAATTCTTCTTATCTGAAACGGCTGGTCAAATTTGAAAATTGTTTCACGGAAATATTCCTTGAATGGCCTTTTTCAAAATGTGATTGCGAAATTTTGATAGGTCAAGAAACACGGCTCTAGTGAATGGGGGCACTGTACGGAAATCAAGAAACTCCAAAAAATTCTTCTTTTTTGAAACTGCTGGTCAGATTTTGAGAGGACTTTTACAGGTGACCTTTTAAAAATTGCTTGGCAAAATAATGATTTTGTTTCCAGTGTTTCAATACCTTCAAAAAAATAAAAGGCTATGGTCCTCTTAAAAATTCAGGTGAGCGATCCAGGGCCATCTTGGCCCTCTTGTTTTTATTTTGGACTAGTCTGATTCACTTTTGTGTCATCTCTTAACCCATTACCAAACGACAATATTTTAGACTTGTCCAAATTGAAAGCATTAATTTTGCAGCCGACAAAATAAAAGTGACTGAAAATTTGAAATTTGTTTTGTGAAGAGTAGAAAACATTGTGGGAAAAGGAGAAAATGCTGGTTACCAGCATTTTCTCCTTTTCCCACAATTTTTTCTAAAGGCTTCTTTATCAGGGGCGTCAAAAGTAGGGATTGTGTGGTAATGGGTTAACCCATCATCTGTAAATGCTTTCAGTTTGGACTGTTTCAGAATTTTTTTTGTCTGGTAAAGTGTTAAAATTGCATATATTATTTCAAGACATGACTTTTAGTACTAGTGTATTAATCCGGGGTTATAAATAATTGGCGGATTAGTGAAGCTAATTCAAGCAGTTCATACAGTCTGATTCAATCTATTATTAATGACATTTTTAGCTGACATTTGCATTAGCTTACTCTATTTTCTATAATAGTCTTTCACAACTCTTTCAAAAAGGTAATTTGTTTTAATCCTGAGAGAGGGTTACTCTTTTACCAGATGACAAAGTTTTAGACCCATTCAAATTGAAAGCATTTGCAGACAATTTCAATGTGGCTCAAATGATGTAATATTTCTTTGATAGAGTAAAAAGCATTGTGGGAAAAGGAGAAAATGCTAGTTAACCCTTTACCCAATAAGGCATTTCTGAGGTATCTCAAATTGACCCTAAATAATGCCAAGGATGAAGCCGTTTTTTATGTGTATACAACACCTTTTGATAGCATAGAAAACATCGTGACAAAAGGTGAAATTGCTCGTCACGAGCAATTTCACCTTTTGCCACAATGTTTTCAAAAGGTTCTTTCAAGCAATGCGTAGAAATGAGTATCAATGGAGTAAAGGGTTAACAGAATTTTATCCTTTCCCACAATTTTTTCAACAGGATTCTTCGAGAGTCATTGAAAGTCAGGATTGAGTTGTGAAGGGTTATTTTTGTACCAGACAACAAAATCATTTGCAGAGGACAGGCATGAGGAGGTTGAAATGATGAGAAATCACCTTTCACCCTGTTACCTCACAGTTCAAGGTTTAACTCTTTACCAAACGACAATATTTTAGACTGTGGTCGAAATGGAAAGCATTTGCAAATGAAAAAAAAAAAGGTGACTGAAAAATAAAAATTTGTTCTGGGAAGGGTAGAAAACACTGTGGGAAAAGGAGAAAATGCTGGTTACCAGCATTTTTTCCTTTTCCCACAATGTTTTCATTACGCTTCTTTCACAGGGTCGTTGAAAGTTGAGATTGTGTGGTAACAGTTAAGGATCCTGGATTAGGCATGCGAAAACAATTTGGGAAAAAGAGAAAATGATGGTAACCAGCACTTCCTCCTTTTCCTCCACAATCTTTTATGTCATATGCAAATGTTTTAAAGTTATTTGAGTACAAAATTTTGTTGTTTAGTATAGACTTCAAAGGTTGAAAACCAGGGTATAAAAGATTCAATGGCTAAACCCATTAACCTATTACCAAATGACAATATTTTAGACTGGTCTAAATTGAAAGCATATGCAGACGACAAAAATAAAAGTGACCGAAAATTTGAAATTTGTTTTGTGAAAGGTAAAAAAATTGTGGGAAAAAGAGAGTGCTGGTTACCAGCATTTTCGCCTTTTCCCACAATGTTTTCTAAAGGCTTCTTTCTAAGAGGCGTCAAAAGTAGGGATTGTGTGGTAATGGAGTAACAAACAAGTTTTAACAACCCTGAGGAAGAAGGCATTTGAAACATTGTGGGGAAAGGATACCCAGCTATAAGCTTTTTGGACTTATCCAGTTGAAAGCAATAGCAGATAGCAGGTTAAAGGTTGCAAAAATGTCACAATTTTTCGGTGATAGAGCAAAAAAGATTGTGTGAGGAGAAAATGCTGGTTACAAGCATTTTCTCCTTTTTCTCACAATGTTTTCAATAGGTTTCTTTGTTGAAATCCTGGACTGTGTGATAACTATAAAGAATGCATCAGCTGTCTGTCGAGTGAAAACCACTGATAACTATTAACCCATTACCACACAGTCCTTACTTTTGACAACCCTGAGAAAGTAGCCTTTTGAAAACATTGTGGGAAAAGGAGAAAATGCTGGTAACCAGCATTTTCTTCTTTTCCCACAATGTTTTCTACCCTTCACAAAACAAATTTCAAATTTTCAGTCACTTTTGTTTTGTCATCTGCAAATGCTTTCGATTTGGACTAACCTAAAATTTTGTCGTTTGGTAATGAGTTAAACACCCAAACAAACAAATCTCATCATCTAAGCAGGAAGTTCACATCCACTGTTTTTTATGTCGTCTTGTCAAAAGTGAGCAGTTGGTGGGCTGAGTTAACCTTTCCCGAAACACAAAATGTTGACTTTTCCAATTTGGAAGTGCCTGCAGTCAACAAATTTAGAATTGGCACAAATGAGCTTTAGTTCTCTTTTAGAAGAAGAAGCTTTTGTAGGAAAAGGAGAGCATGCTAGCAAACAGCATTATCTCCTTTTCCAGGAACATTTTTTTAACCCATTACCACACAATCCCTACTTTTGACGACCCTGAGAAAGAAACCTTTAGAAAACATTGTGGGAAAAGGAGAAAATGCTGGTAACCAGCATTTTCTCCTTTTCCCACAATGTTTTCAACCCTTCACAAAACAAATTTCAGTTTTGCATCTCTTTCATTTTGTTGTCTGCAAATGCTCTCAATTTGGACAAGCCTGAAATATTGTTGTTTGGTAATGGGTTAAACTTTGTCTAAAATTTTGTAATTCAGTAAAGAGTTAACAATCCTGAAAGAGAAGACTTCTGAAAACATAGTGGGAAGAGGAGAAAGTACTGGTAATCAGCATTTTCCTTTTCTCAGATTTTCTACCCTTGTAATAATAGTCCCATTCTTTTAACTCTTTACCACACAATCCCAGCTTTTAACAACCCTGAGAAAGAAGCCTTTAAAAAACATTGTGGGAAAAGGAGAAAATGCTGGTTACAAACCAGCATTGTCTCCTTTTCCCATGATGTTTTCTACCTTTCCCAAACTAAATTTGAATTTTTCAGTTACATGTATTTTGTCATCTGCAAATGCTATGAGTTTAGACCAGTCAAAAATTGTCTTATGTGGTGAAGGGTTAAATAACTAACTCTGTACCACACTATCCTGAGTATGGTCTTTTACTACACATTACTGAGTATTATTACGATCAGTAGGGAGAATCCTTTTGAAAACATTGTGGGGAAAGGAAAAAATGCTGGTAACCAGCATTTTCTCCTTTTTCCACAATGTTTTCTATCCTATCAAAGAAAAATTGTTCTATATGAGCCACTCTCAAGTTGTCTGCAATTGCTTTCAATTTGGACAAAACTAAAAAGTGTTTTGTGTGGTAAAGAGGGAATGACCCCAAGCAATAGAGCTGGTAATGAGCATTTCACTGTCTCCCATGATATCTTCTACCCTTTCAAAGACAATTTCCAGAAATAAAAAGTAATTTCTTTTTTTTCTAGGGTATTCTACCTTTTATGATAACCAGCATTTTCTCCCTTTTTCCACCAGAGGACATTATATTGAAAGCATTTGCACACGACAAGTTTAACATGGATCAAATGGTGCTATTTTTCTTTGGTGAAAGTATTGTTAAAAAGGAAATCCTGGTTATCAACATTTTCTCCTTTTTCCACAATGTTTTTCAAAGCCTTCCTCAGGATAGAAGTTGGGACCATATGGTAAAGGGTGAAGAAGGAAGTTATCACAAGTATAAAGAGTTATAAGCGGAAATTGACACTGAAAGATACTCACGATCCTCAAGTACATTCTATGAAAATAGTAGGAAATGCACAATACAACAAGTATTGGTCACATGTAGTCGAACAGAGATAGTCTCACTATTGTTCCTGTATCAACCAGCATGGCATAGGGCCCAAAAAATTCACTTGTCTGCTCATCCTTACTAGTGAAAATTTGGTGAGGGCAAGTTTAACTGTAAGATTGAGTGCAAAATGACAGAAGGTCAAGTAAGAATTCTGAATTTTTTTACCCTGATGGCAGCATTTAATTCTTTACTAAACAACCGAATTTAAGACTGGTTCAATTTGAAAGCATTTACAGACAATTAACCCATTACTACACAATCCCTACTTTTGACGCCCCTGAGAAAGAGACCTTCTGAAAACATTGTGGGAAAAGGAGAAAATGCTGATAACCAGCATTTTCTCCTTTTCCCACAATGTTTTCTTCTCTCCCCAAAACAAGTTTTAAGTTTTCAGTCACTTTTATTTTGTTATCTAAAAATGTTTCCAATTTGGACCATGGCAGTCTAAAATTTTGTCGTTTGGTAATGGGTTAACATATGACTGAAAAAATAAAATTTGTTTTTGAAAGGGTAGAATGAATTGGGCGGAAAACAAAAGGCCGCATTGTAAGGGTTGTTAAGCCAGGATCATGTGGTAATGATCGAGTTAATCCTTTACCAGAACAGAAGAGAAATTAATTATGATGCACAAAGTAGATCATCAATTGCACTTACAACATACAAAAGCAACATGGTACATGGAGATACTATGGAGATGAAATATGAAAAAAACACCACATAATCCATGTTCTTATGACCCTGAGAAGAAGCTTTTCAAAAACAATGGTTACCAACATTTTCAGCTGTTCCCAAAATGTTTTTCATCTTCTTCATAATGGTCGTTGAAACTTGGGATTGTTAACTAAGGGGTTTAATTTTGTCATTTTCGCAAATTGCTAATAGTTTAGAAAAGTCTGAGGTTCACTGTGTCTGTTGTCTAGTAGAAAGGTAAGATAACATGAATACAGTCTTGTCAATACATTGTAGCAGATAGATACAGATACAAATACAGATATTTTATTGACAAGCACAGAGTACATAGTCATAGCAACATTCTAAATATGATAAAGAAAAATGTCAAACGTCAAGGTCTATAATAATTTATGGAAAACAAAAGAAAACAAAAGAAAACAGAGATAGGAAACAGAAATTTATCCTCACACACACACATCCAAACACACACCCACACCTACTCGCACACCCAGAGATAGAGAGAATGTCTGTCAGATCCTTAACTCTTTACCACACAATCCCGACTTTTAACGACCCTTGGAAAGAAGCCTTTTGAAAACATTGAGGGAAAAGGAGAAAATGCTGGTAACCAGCATTTTCTCCTTTTCCCACAATGTTTTCTATCCTTCCAAAATCAAAATTCAATGTTTGATTCACATTTACTTTGTCGTCTGAAAATGGTTTCAGTTTCGACATTTTGTCATGTGGTAAAGGGTTAAGTCAGCAGCAGTAAAACCCAGGTTTTACTGCTGCTGACTGAAATACTGTTGAAACAGATGTAAAACCTCATCCCCTTATCCAGAGTTTTTTCTCCTTTCAGAAAAAATCACACATTAATGTTGCACTACATTAAATTTTGATTTGTAGTCTATATTTGTTTTGTATTTAGGCAAGTTCAGTAACATAAAATGTGATGGTGACAGAGAGAATTAATGTCATCAGTGCATTCATACAGGGGTCATACAGTGTTGTATTTCTTCAGATAGGGCTGTCAGCTTTAATTACCTTTGTTAATACTCTGTTCAGAGATTTTTCCTTTTCGCTGCATGTTCTTGCTTCATGGAGGTTTGCTTGGTATATATGAATGACAGCCCAGATGAATTTGATTGATTTTAAGGTGTTTAACGCGTTTTTCAACATTATTTCAGTTATATCGCAGCAGCCAGTGCACCTATCCATGCTTTCCTGGAGTTTCTTGTACCAGTACTCCACACAATATTCTTTCTAAGATACTGGCTGCCTTCCCATATAACCATTGTGAAACAACTGTCAGTGGTGAGAGACGACAGCGCGGGTCCAAGGGACTACAATATTTGCCACCTTAACAAAAAATAAATTTCTCGTGATTTGATTGGTTAACATTCGGGGAACATACGTATCATGTACCCTGGTAAAACCATGTAAAGCCAGTTTCCCTTGATTGCCCCGTAAACAGCACTTTGCTTACAACACAACATCCAAAATGATGGTGTTGATCAATCACCAGACTGCATGTTTATGCACCAAACTGCACATTTTAGTGACATCAGTTTCCAGTGACGTCAGTTTTCATTCAATTGGGTGCCCAGAAGGGAATTTTTATTTCAACAGCATACTTGATTCGTGAGATTACAAAACAGGAAAATTTCGCTTAACACGCTTTGAAAGGGTAAAACCTTGCAGTATAATAAATTTGTTGTATGGTCAGGTGGGAGGGAACTTGGAAACTTGTTCAAGGCTGTTTCGAATCATGTCGCCTTCGGCTTGGGGCGACATGATTCACCACAGCTGTGAACAAGTTTCTAAGTCCCCTGCCACCTGACCCTGTAGAACTAGTACTATTAGTTTTGTACTGTACAGTTGCATCAAAAGCCTTTTACAATTTTCATGGACAAAAGAAAACCTCGGTACAATTTTCTTGGCAAGCCACTGGCTGCTTTTCCACATAATTATCGTGAAGACAGTGGTCAGTGGTGGGAGAGGAATGAATCTGTCGCAATGGCTACCGAGCTACCAGGGCTCAGCATGAAAAATGTACACTTTTCCAAAAGCATGTGCAGATGATTATTTTAACATGACTCGCATAGTGAAATTTGTCCTTTAACCCTTTACCACACAATCCCTACTTTTGACGCCCCTGAGAAAGAAGCCTTTTGAAAACCCTGTGGGAAAAGGAGAAAATGCTGGAAACCAGCATTTTCTCCTTTTCCCACAGTGTTTTCTACCCTTCCCAGAGCAAATTTCAATTTTTCAGTCACATTTATTTTGTCGTCTGCAAATGCTTTCAGTATGGACCAATCTAAATTTTTCTCGTGTGGTAATGGGATAGGGTACTAAAACACTGGGAAAAAGAGAAAATGCTGGTAACCAGCATTTTCTTCATTTTACACAAGGTTTTCAAAAGGCTTCTTCGTTCCTCGGGGGTCATTAAAAGTTAAAAGCATTCTACTACAACTTGGGGCAAGGGCGACTTTACTCATTACTAAATGACAAAATTTTAGGTTTGTCCAAATCGAAAGCATGTGAAGACAGCAAAATAAAAGTGACTGAAAATTTGAAATTTATTTTGTGAAGGGTAGAAACCTTTGTGGGAAAATGAGAAAATGCTGGTTACCAGCATTTTCTCCTTTTCCCACAAGGTTTTTTAAAAGCTTCTTTCTCAGGGTCATTGAAAGTCTGGAGATTGTGTTAAAGTGTTAAATACTGTTGTCTTTGATGCATGAGAGAGCATTATGAGAAAAAGGAGAAAATGCTGATCATTAACATTCTTCTATTCCCACAATGTTTTCAAAAAGCATCTTCCTCGAGTTCATTCATACTTTGGATAGAGTGGCAAAGGGTTATTTTATTGTTGTGGGGTCATGAAAATATTGGATCATTTTGTAAAAGGGTTATGAAGAAAGCAAGCTTAAATAAGGAGTCAAGTTTGTGATTGTGACACATCATTTATAATGGGAAGAAAAGGTCTCTTATTTGATTTGCAATTCAAATCAGTTTGTATTTGACTCTAGCCAATCTTTCCATTGTGAACAGTTATTGTCAAAATATAAACCTGGAGTATTTGTTATCTTAATAATCCTTTAAGCTGCAAAGCATGACTCACTGACGTTAAGCGAACGGTGTAGATCAAGATCAAACTGCACAGAATGTGCAGTCTGATCTTTGATCAACACTGTCTAATGAGGAGATATTTTACTCCAAAAATTAAGTTAGAAGTAACATTAATTTGGGTTTTACTATTGGATTAACTCTTTACTAAACAAAAAATTTATAGACTGGTCCAAATTGAAAGCATTTGCAGACGACAAAATGAATGTGACTGCAAAAATTAAATTTGATTTGGGAAGGGTAGAAAACATTGTGGGAAAAGGAGAAAGTGCTGGTTACCAGCATTTTCTCCTTTTCCCACAATGTTTTCAAAAGGCTTCTCTCTCAGGGTTGTCAAAAGTTGAGATTGTGTGGTAATGGTTAACTGTTTACCAAACAACAAATTTATAGACTTGTCCAAATGGAAAGCATTTATAGACGACAAAACAAATGTGATTGGAAAAACTAAATTTGATTTGAGAAGGGTAGAAAACATTGTGAGAAAAGGAGACAATGTTTTCAAAAGCCTTCTATTTCAGGGGGCGTTAAAAGTAGTCTTAGTGTGGTAAAGGGTCAATACTTTACCTAATGACAACAATGGTTGATTGTATTGATTTCAACGTTAGTTCAGTTATATCGTGGCAGCCATTGCACCTACCCATGCTTTCCTGGAGTCTCTTAACAGTAGTTCCTACATTTTTCTGTTCAAGCTACTGGCTGTTAGGTTGTTTAAAGTGTGGTTTATGTAGGAAAGGGTCCTACAATCCTAGGTTTTCATTACCCTAAGTAAGAAGCCTTCTAAAAAACATTGTGAGAAAAGGAGAAAATGCTGGTAACCAGCATTTCCTCCTTTTCCTACAATGTTTTCAGCCCTTCCCAAAATGTATTTCAGTTTTTGAGTTGCATTAATTTTGTCACCTGCAAATGCAGGGAAAAGGGGAAAATGCTAGTTACCAGCATTTTCTCCTTTACGCACAATGTTTTTTAAAGGCTTCTTTCTCAGGGTTGTTAAAAGCTGAGATTGTGTGGTAAAGAGTTAAAAGAATGGGACTACTATTACAAGGGTAGAAAATCTGAGAAAGGAAAATGCTGGTTACCAGTACTTTCTCCTCTTCCAACCATGTTTTCAGAAGTCGTCTCTTTCAGGGTTGTTAACTCTTTACTGAATTACAAAGTTTAACCCATTACCAAACAACAATATTTCAGGCTTGTCCAAATTTGAGCATTAAATTTTGCAGACGACAAAATAAAAGTGATGCAAAATTAGACTAGATTACAATAATATGTTTGGTAAAGGGTTGATAATGGTGGATGATTTCAGTTCATGCCCTTTGCTGCTTTGTTTCTGTTTGATTTATCGGAGGCAGAAACAAGGAAAATAGTGAAGAAAGATCCTCTCCTGATATTGTCTGTATTAGGAGGTAGAAAATCAATCAATTATTGATGAATTTAACCCTTTACCACATAATCCTGACTTTTGACGACCCTGAGAAAGAAGCCTTTTAAAAACATTGTGAGAAAAGGAGAAAATGCTGGTTACCAGCATTTTCTTCTTTTCTCACAATGTTTTCTACCCTTCCCAGGGCAAATTTTAATTTTTCAGTCACATTTATTTTTGTTGTCTGCAAATGCTTTGAATTGGACCAGTCTAAAATTTTCTTGTGTGGTAAAGAGTTAAGCCTTAGAGTGCAGTAAAAACCAATAGATTTGTTTCAGTCTTGAAATAATACCAGAATTATTGCCATTTCAGGGTAACTTTTGTTAAGAATGTCCAACAAAGTATTGATCAAAGATCAGAAAGCATGTTTTTTTCTTTGCAATCTGATCTTAATCTATGCTTTCTGAATGGGTATCCATTGTTGTGAAAGGGGCTGTAGCTCTGTACAGATCTAATTTTAGTCTTGTTCAAATTCAAAGCATTTGCAGTAGACAAAAATTTATGTGATTGTTTTGTCAAGGATAGAAATACATTGTTGGAAAATGAGGAAATGCTGGTTAGCAGCGTTTTGTCCTTTTCACGTAATGTTTTCAAAACCTATCTCCATCAGCTGGGTGGGGAGTGGAGGGGTGAACATCGTAATAAAAGTTGAAATAGTTTGGTAAAGGGTTAAAAACCAATTCCATGATACCAGTTACGATTTGTCATCTGCAAAATTAATGGTTTCAATTTTGGCAAGGCTAAAATTCTGTTTTGTGGTCAGTACTTAACACCTTACCACACAATCCCAAGGTTCAAGGAACAGATTAGAAAACACTGTTGGGAAAAGGAGAAAATGCTGGTAAGAAGTATTTTCTCCTTTTCTATCAAAGTTTTATCTATCAGAGACAAATTCTGTTATCTGAGCTTAACTTATTTTATTGTCTGCAAAAGCTTTCATTTTGGATTAGTCTAATGTTCTGTTACATGGGGCGTTGAAAGTAGTGAGATGGAATAAGTACTGTAAGACTTCCATATTGCACATTTATGTATTTGTTATACTTGATATATACCTGTAGGCGTAGATTGTATTTCAGACTGGACTTGCTGATCTTCTGATTATGTATCCCATTATGCAAGCCAAAGCTGTTTCACTGATAGAAATATTTTAGTACAGAGGGCCACACTTTATGCAATGTTGCCAAAAATGCATTCCATTGTATCATGGATAAATTAATTTAAATTGAGGTGAAATTTACATAAGAAAAGCTTTGCATGTTTTTTGTCGACCCTTTATCACACAATTCAATTTTTTTTGAGACCCTGAAGACATTAGAAAACATTGTGAGAAAAAGAGAACATTCTGGCAACTCTGCAGTCTGTATAGAAGGAGATCAGTCCACCCAAAACATGCATTCTGATCTGTTCTCTTTGCTGAGATAATCTAGACATAAGCAACATTGAAACTGCAGACCAAACAATCCCTGAGATGGATTCCTTTTGAAAACATAATAGGAAAAGGAGAAAATGCTGGTAACCAGCATTTTCTCCTTTTTCCACAATGTTTCATACCCTGCTGGAAACAAATTTGAATTTTTTTAGTTAGATCTACTGTTATCTTGTCAATTTCATGTGTTTTCAATTTGGACCTGTCTAAAACTTTGTTGTTCAGTAAAGCATTAAAAAACGTCTGTTGGGTTCATTTAGTGCTTAACTTTTTACCACACAATCCCGACTTTTGATGACCCTGCAAAAGAAGCCTTCAGAGAACGTTTTGGGAAAAGGAGTAAATGCTGGTAACTAACATTTTTTTCCTTTTCCCACAATGTTCTCTACCCTTCCTAAATCAAACTTCAATTTTTGATTAATTTTTTTTTGTCGTCTGCAAATGCTTTCAATTTGGACCAGACTAAAATTTTGTTGTTTGGTAAAGAGTTAAAGCGTTGATGAGAGACCATGGAAAGATCAGATAAGGATTAATGAGCTGAACAGAAAAAAAAATGTTGCATTTTTTTTAAGTCAATGTTACATCTACATTACACAAGATAAAGTCTAAAACATGCATTTTAACCCTTTTACAACGCAGTGACAACTTTTAATGATCCTGAGAAGGAAAGGTTTTGAAAACATTGTGGGAAAAGGTGGAATTGCTGGTAACCAGCATTTTCTCCTTTTCCCACAAAGTTTTCTTCCCTATCAAAGCAAAATTACACAATTTGAGCCACTTTTAAATTCTTGTCTACAAATGCTTTCAATGTGGGTAGGTCTAAAATTTTGCTGTATGGTAATGGGTTAATGTGGTGAACTCTTTATCACACAATGCAGAGTTTTAATGACGCTGAGATAGAAGCTTATAGAAAACATTGTGAGAAAAGGAGAAAATGCTGGTGACCAGAATTTTCTCCTTTTTCTCCAATATTTCCTACCAAGGTTTTCTTTTTAGTCAAGGACAGAATTCATCTTTTTAGCAACCCTGAAAAAGAAGCCTATAGAAAACATTGTGCGAAAAGAAGAAAATGCTTGTAATGAGTATTTTCTCCTTTTGCTACAATGTGTTCTGAAAAAACTCTTAAAATTGAAGGGTTTCTCCATGATTTAATAAATCACTCTATAGCTGACAATCCCAAATTGTGGCTTGAAGAAGAGTCTTTGACAGCAATGTGAGACATGAAGAAAAATCAAAGCATTGAGAATGCTGAAGTGGTATTTGTCAAGGAAACCCATTGCGTGGAATCAATAGTTGGAAAGAAAAAGAGACATATTGTTCAAATATTGGCTTAAAAGCAAATGAATACCTTTTCGGTTGAAGGGAGAGTACAAATGTACCTTAAAACTATAATTTTGAAATATCTTTAACCTTTTACATTTAATTTCCAACATTAAAATCTATTACTTCGATCTTTTACCCTTTACTCCATAGATACTCATTTCTACACATTGCCTGTAGGAGCCTTTCAAAAACATTGTGGCAAAAGGTGAAATTGCTCGTGAAGAGCAATTTCACCTTTTGCCACAATGTTTTCTATGCTATCAAAAGGTGTCATTTACACATAAGAAATGGCTTCATCCTTGCTGTTATTTAGGGTCAATTAGAGATACCATAGAAATACCTTATGGGGTAAAGGGTTAAATATTCATGAGCAATCAAATGGAGTAGCACGCAATCATAGGATGAACAAGCCATGGAACGAATTGGTTTTGGAACGAAAAGGCCCAGGGTCAGTAGACAAACTTGTATCATTGTGCCAATAAAAGTCTGTGAGCAAGAGAAGCTATTTTCAATCAAAAATAAGTATCACCGATTGATGTGATTGAGTTTAACTGGGTTTATTTCCTTCAGCTTTAAACAAAATAAGATACATCGTTATAAAAATTCAATCTTGAACTCCTAGTGGTATTGTCTTTGACAAATACCACAAAAATGGTAAATTACATTTCTTTTGTTTCCCCACAAAATTTTCTTCATGTGAGCCGCATTACCTTGGAGTCTGGAGTTCGATACCTGACAGCATGTGTCAATGATGGCTTTTCCATAATTCCACATATTTGTTGCAAGCGCTGGTGTATTTCTCAGGAAGCAGAATTGAGAGAGAGTATTACTACACTAAATGTTTCTAAAATGATGAAATTGCTCTTTGGAAGGGAAAGATTATTTAAGTGTGTGGAAAGGCTTAAATGCTGGGTACCAGCATTATCTTGCTTTTCCACAATAAAAGTCTTCCTTTCTCAGAGCGCTTAAAAACATGGAAGAGTTGGTAAAGAGTCAAGAAGCTTGTGATCCCAGCCAGTGGGTTTGGCTCTTTTGGACTGCAAATAGGCCCGGCCTTGGGAAAAACCCATGCAAGAGATGATTTAAGTTAGCTGTCCCCATGATGCGGCTCCAATACTGTTGAAAGTGACATAAAACACAATTTAAACAAAATAATGAAGATTTAGTTTCATGTGGTAATGGATTAAGTCTGGTCTGTGTGTCTACTTGATTATTATGTTGACAGTTGGAGGTAGGAATTAACCCTTTACCAAACAATCCCTGGTTTTTATGACCCTTGGAAAGAAGGCTTTTGAAAACATTGAGGGGAAAGGAGAAAATGCTGGTAACCAGCATTTTCTCCTTTTCTCACAATGTTTTATACCCGATCAGAGAGCTTAATTTCATTTGTAACAATTCTGAAATTGTTTGCAGATCTAAATTGTTAGAAGAGTCTAAAAGAGTCATTTCGGAAAGGTTTACTCAAAGAGAGCCTAATAAATAACAGATATTTTCAGTCTAGAAATACTAAACTCCAATAAAATTGCAGTTTCAAGTTTGCTTCTGTCAATACAGTCTAAGCAACACAGATGGTAGATTATAGATCAGATTGCATATTCTTTGCAGTCTAATGTTGACTTGCATTGAATGCAAAGGCAATTTAAGTTGTGGAAAGTGCTTACTATTTACAAAGCAATGGAATTTTACAGTGGTTAATATTAAAATCATTTGCAGGCACAATTATTTGTTTTAACTGAAATGATAATCACTGACTATGAAGGTGTAGAAATGCCTTGTAGGAAAAGGTAACCAGCAATTTCTTTTCTCACAAGGTTATTAAAAGGCTGTTTCGGGGTCCTCAGTCATGTAAACTTAGGATTGTGTGGTAGAGAGTTGACCCATTGCCACACAATGCCGACTTGACGCTCCTTGACAAGAAGCCTTTTGAAAAAACTGTGGGAAAAGAAGAAAATGCTGGTAACCAGCATTTTCTCCTTTTCCCACAATGTTTTCTACTTTGTCATAGAAAAATTACACCATTTGAGCCACACTGAAATTGTCATCTGCAAATGGTTTCAATTAGGGTCATGTAAACTCCGGATAGTGTGGTAAAGAGTTAAAAGTTTGAAGTTGCTGTGATATGTGCTAGACAGCTATTACATTTAATTATGTTTTCCCCTCTACGATATGCACTAATGCAGGCTTTGAACATTGCGACTCTTTTCTAGTCTACCAGATTTTAGGCTCGTTGGATCCATTATTGCAGACATAACAGATAGCAGGTGAAGATTGGCTACACACTGGGATTGTGTTGTAAGGGTTAACTCTTTAATGGCAAAAAATTTTGACTTGTCCAAACTCAAAGCATTTGCAGACAACAAATCAAAAGTGGCTCAAATGATGAAATTTGTTTTTTATAGGGAGGAAAACATTGTGGGAAAAGGAGAAAAATGCTGGTTACCAGCTGGTCTTCTTTTCCCACAGTGTTTTCAACTGCAGTGTTCAAAGTTACGAAAAGTTGGGATTGTGTGGTAAAGAGTTAAAACACACAAAACATGCAGCTGAACATAAAACTGATAGATGTCTGCTGGGCTATGCAGGTTATCAAATTGACTGATGTTTTTTGTGGATCTTTTTTTTCTTTATGATGAGAAAAAAATGATGTGGGTTTTCTTTGCTTGTAAAGATTGTGCTTTTTATCAAAGTGGAAAGAGGCATGGTTAGAGATAAGTTAACAAGTTAACATGTTATTTATAACATCAACAGGTTTAGGAATTTCTTTATGATGTTTGGTAGAGATATTCTAGGTCTTTCTTTACCAACCACATTCTTTGTCTTATTCCCAAGAATTCTCTACATTTGAAAGAATCACAAGTTCTGAATATCTACATAGACTGGTTTTAGCCCATTACCACACGATCCCTCCTATGTACGATCTTGAGAAGGAAGAAGTTTTGAAAACGCTGTGGGAAAAGGAGAAAATGCTGGTAACCAGCATTTTCTCCTTTCCCTACAATGTTTTCTACTCTTCACAAAATAAATTTCAATTTTTCAGTTACTTTTATTTTGTCGTCTACAAATACTTTTGATTTGGACAAACCTAAAATTTTGTCGATTGGTAATGAGTTAATCGAGCAGAAGCTGAGGTACTCTCAGAACCTAGCTCGTTAGCAAGGCAGTATAAATGACAAGGCAGTATAAGTGTCCATTAATTCTTTATTACCATATGACAAAATTTCAGACAGATAGATGGAACCATTTCCAAAGGACATAGTACATGTTTCATTAGTAATGGGATTTGTCTGAAAAAGATAAGAAAACATTGTGGAAAAGGAAGAAAATGCTGGCTACCGGCACTGTTTCCTTCTCACACAATGTATCCATTAAAGCTTTCTATTTATGGTCATTAAAACTTGGGATTGTGTGGTTAAGGGTCAAACAAGCACAAAGGTTTCAGAAGGCTATTTTCAAGGATAGAAAACAATGTGAAAACTTTTTCTTTTATAGGGCAGAAAGTGTTGTGCTCTGAAGGAGAAAATGCTGGTTATTATCATTTTCTCTTTTTCCCACTATATTTTCTTAACTCTTTACCAAATGACAACATTTTAGACTTTTCCATTCACAGATGACAAAATAAATGTGACTCAAAAATTGAAACTTGGCCATACAAGAGTAGAAAACATTGTGGGAAAAGGAGAAAATGTTGGTTACCAACATTGTCTCCTTTTCCCCACTATGTTTTCAGAAGGTCTCTTCCCCTGGGTCCTAAAAACCAGGGATTTTTTGGTAAAGGGTTAAGTCTGTTTCCCATGGTGTAACAAAATTAGGATTGTGTTGTAATGGGTTAAATGTTTATCTTATTCTGGAGGAAATGACTTCAGCATACTTTATCTTGTTTCATAAAATCATATTCCTGTGCTATAAATTTACTGATCATTATTTCAACAGTGGTCATGTTGGAAAGCAGCCAGTGGCTTTAGAAGGATAAATGAGGAAGTGTATCAGGAACTCCAGAAGAGCCTGGATAGGTGCAATGGCCACTGCAATATAACTTAAATAATGTTGAAAATGGGATTAACCACTGTACAAGCAATTTCGCTTGTCGAAATGCTTGCAATAACCTAAGTAAGATGATGGTGGATTAAAATTATTTTTTTCTTCCTTGCAGAAATTTACAGCTGGAAAGCTCACCTGCAAAACTCCATCTACCAAAAGTAAAAGAAACACCTCTCTTTCACCTGCCAGACATAAACCGAAACAAAATGTCAAGAAAAAGAAGAAGAAAAAGAGACCAGTGGTAAGTCACACAGGACTTTGTTGTATCTTACAGTTGATAGTTTTGCCCATTGTGGCTTTCCTTGATCTATAATTACTTGCCCCTGAAGGTGATAGTTTTGCCCCTTGTGGCTTTCCCTAACCTATAATTACTTGCCCCTGAAGGTGAAAGTTTCCCTTTTGGCTTTCCCTGATCTGTAATTACTTGCCTCTGAAGGCTGATAGTTTTGCCCATCGTGGCTTTCCCTGACCTATAATTACTTGCCCATGAAGGTGATAGTTTTGCCCCTTGTGGCTTTCCCTGACCTATAACCATTTACCAAACAACAATATTTTAGGCTTACCCGAATAGAAAGCATTTGCAGATGACGGAAGTGACTGAAAATTTGAAATTTGTTTTATAAAGAGTTCTAAGAAAACACTGGGAAAAGGAGAAATTGCTAGTTACCAGCATTTTCTCCTTTTCCCACAATGTTGTCTAAGGGGTTCTTTCTCAGGGTCCTTAAAAGTAGGGATTGTGTGGTATTGGGATAATTACTTGCCCCTGAAGGTGATAGTTTTGCCCCTTTTGGCTTTCCCTGACCTATAATAACTTGCCCCTGAAGGTGATAGTTTTGCCCCTTGTGGCTTTCCCTGACCTATAATTACTTGCCCCTGAAGGTGATAGTTTTGCCCCTTGTGGCTTTCCCTGACCTATAATTACTTGCCCCTGAAGGTGATAGTTTTGCCCCTTTTGGCTTAATATCCCTGTCCTATAATTACTTGCCCCTGAAGGTAATAGTTTTGCTCCTTGTGGCTTTCCCTTACCTATAATTACTTGCCCCTGAAGGTGATAGTTTTGTCCCTTGTGGCTTTCCCTGACATGTAGTTATTTGCCCCTAAAGGTGAATAGTTTTGCCCTGTGTGGCTTTCCCTGACCTATAGCTACTTACCCCTGAAGGGTTGCTATGTTAACCCTTTACTACATGCTAGAATTTGAAAGCATATGTACAGAAATTTAACATGTGGCTTAAATGGTGGAATTTGTCTTTCATGTGTTAGACAACATTGCAGGAAAAGGAGAAAATACTGGTTACCAGCATTTTCTCCTATTTCCACAATGTTTTTAAAGGCATCTTTCACTCTAGGTTGTTTAAACTTAGAGTTTTTTTTGGGAAAGGGTGATAGGTTGTACAATTATGAAAATCTAGCATAAAAATTTATCTTGTCATCTTTTGTATGCCTGATTTACTGATGATGGCACATGGCAAGTGAAAAACAGAGCAATCCTTCCAAATAGGCATTTCTTTCACTTGAGCTATTATGTGATCAATGATAAAAGCAGCCCGTTTATAACCAACCATACAGCAAAAGCAAGCTTGCAACAGTTGAAAAAAAAAAACCACCAATGTTCAACAGTGCTAAAAAGAAGCAGACTAGTAAAGGGTAATGTGGCCCTATGATTATGCATGTCTGACTGCAATACAGACTGCCTATATACTTGTTATCCATAGGGTTAACCCTTTACCAAAGTTTTAATAGCAGAACTTCACATTTTATCCTCATTGAAAGCATGTTCTCACAGCGTATAAATGTTTTACCAAAAATCCCGATTTTTAACCAACTGAAGAAAGAAGTCTTTTGAAAAAATTTTGGGAAAAGTTGCTACAATCTTTTTTACCCTTATCAAACTATCTTTCAATTTTTGATTGACATTTTTCTTGTCCCTTGAAAATGCTTTCAGTTTGGAATTCCAAAATTTTGTCATTTGAGAAAGAGGTTACCTTTTACCAAACAATCATGAGTATCAAAGACCCTGAAGTAAGGAGCCCATATTTTTTCTTGTCCTAAAATGTTTTCATAAGGTTTCTTTCACAGGGATGGTTAAAGTCGGGATTGTGTGATAAAGAGTTGACCCTTTACCCCATAAGGCATTTCTATGCTATCTCTAATTGACCCTAAATAGCAGCAAGGATGAATTCGTCTCTTACGTGTATATGACACCTTTTGATAGCATAGAAAACATGTTGATAAAAGCCGAAATTGCTCGTCACGAGCAATTTCACCTTTTGCCACAATGTTTTCCAAAGGCTCCTACAAGCAATGCGTAGGAAGGAGTTTCTATGGAGTAAAGGGCTAAGGTACGAAGTTTCTTTTGTGATACCTCTTCTATCAAGTTGAAAGCCTTGTTTATCTAGTAGCCTATGAGAGTGAACATGACTTGTTATTTTTACCTCAGTTGTATTGGATATAACCTTTTTTCGAGACAGAAAATTTTTTTAGCCATTCCAGATTGAAATATTTGCAGCCAACTAAATAATGTGCCTCTAATAATTTCATTTGTCTGCAAAAGGATAGAAAACTATGGAAATGGTATTAATGAGCATTCCTCTGTTTCCTACGATGTATCAATAGCTTTCTTTTTCAGCGCAGAGAGAACACATGATTGTAAAGTTAATTCCATCAATGACAACATGGAAAAATTAGAAATGACCCTTTCATATTACTTATCATGTCTATCTACTAAATGTACATCAAAAATTTTAATGATGTTTACATTTGAAAATCAAAGGTTGAGGTCAAAGAAAGGTTGAATGTGAAAAAGAATGACTTTACAAAGCATGTTGAAGTTCATATGTACATTAATGTGGAGAGTAATAAATAGAGCTTTTTGACATTTTGTAGGTCAAAGGTCAAGGTCACATGGGGTGGGATTCGGTAAAAAACAATTATTGATGTCAACTTAGACTTTCTTGCAAGTGTATTTACCTTGATAAGTCAATGACCCTAATTTTCAGGCCACATATTTATTCTGAGGTCAAGGTCATTGTAATTACCTGAAAATATCATGTTATTTAAATTTGGAAGAGGTGTCAGTGGCTGCATTACATTATAGTAGAAATGTTGTTTGATGTTTCTGTGAAATTTAGAGAGATATGTGCATGGGAACATGAATTAGACCACGCTTGTAGGGACTTGACCAATCAGCGTTCAGTATTTCCGTTGTATATATCGAAGATACAACTCTCGTAGTTGTATATCTGGATATACTATGCTATACTTATATCACGCACGTGAATTCCGGACAATTTTTGATTGCAATTTTGAGTCGGGACAAAATGTACCCTTCGCGGTAAAACAATTTTGAAGTACGATTTAAAATGGGTATATAACATTTTCATGTGTGAGTGCAGTACTATTTAAAGTCTATACAATGTACACTCATTTAAAATAGTATTGCTCTCAACTAGCGATTAACTACAGCAAATTCTTGAATGGAGTGTACTTTAGGCGGTAGAAAAATAAGGCTAGAGGTCTGGATAAAGTTCAATGTTCACATTTTGGCTTTAAAATATGCCGTTGCCTTTACAACAATTTTTCTAAAACTTCAATTTGAGAAGGATTAAACACTTATTTTCGCTTAGAAATTACAACAAATTCGACAGCTCATTAGTTTGCATTGGAGTGTAATGTGTCAGTGCACCTACACATGGATAGGTTAGTTTAGTAATGTTTAACTCTTAACCTGCTAAATAAGTGAAATGAAACCTTTAAGCCAATAATAAAAGCCCATATTTGGCTATTTCAAATATATTTTAGGGAAACATATCGCCTTATCGGAAAGTGTACATCCAAGATCAGATTGTACATGTTCTGTGCTTTCTGATTTGAATCTACATTGTCCACTAAAGGTCATTGATTCGAGGTTAGCAGCTGTTTAAAACCTTGAACCTACAGGTTAAGCTCAATGGCTCTACAAAGTTTACAAGGTTTTCATGTACGGCCTTGACATTGCTTACAAAAACTGCTCGAAATTTACGTATTGAACATAATTGCCAAAAAAAAAAATGAACAATATTTCTGAACAACATTCGGCATGTGTTTCGTAATAAAATAGACTAGAACTGTCTAATTACGAGAGACACATGGTAAGTTCTAAACGATGAACGTCCCTATTGTCTTTGACAATCTACATCAATCAAAACATAAAGTTTTCAAAATTTTGTCGACAAATACAATTTCGATCTTAACAGTCCACAAATACGTTTACTTTCATTAAAAACATAATGAATAATTTAACATTTTGATATAAATTAGTACCTTACTTATGCCTCTTTTGAACCAGCTGCAAAACTTTCACTTTAACAATTACAATGACTCAATTTTGTAACAAGCTTTTTATCTACTATAGATATGAACATATGACGTAAAAAGCATGAATAAACAGTCACGTGGTCTAAGTAAGATAGAAAATCTCGTGCCGTGATGTATGGGAAATATACACTCGCTAACGCTCGTGTATATTTCCCATATACCACGGCACTCGTTTTCTATCCCATACTTCGAGGGGTCAGCGCAAAACTATTCTAACTCAATTTTTGTCAAAAATTGTTTTTTTTTGCATTTATTGGATTGAAATGGTACGATACACGTTATGTTAAAATATTGCAGTAATACTCCAAGTAGTTTTGGAGATATTCAATTTTTTAAAAGATATTCTATCTCCAAATCGGGATACTCTTGGTGCAAAACTATTCTAACTCAAGTTAGCATAGTTTTGCTCTAAAATCCAGCATGAAAATTTCAAATTCAAAGTGCAAGACTATTCTATCTTGATTTTTAGGTTTGATTACATCTTAAATCTTGCTTCTGATTTCATAATACTGAAAGATTTAACAAATTTAATGGAGAAAAGTTGTACACTTAGATACTCTTTGCTTTGACTTATACTTATCTAACAAGTGGCCATTTTGCATTACTATAAGATTGATTTTATGATCAACATTAGGTAAAGATCCTGTACTGGATGTATTTGACTCCTTTTTATTCATCTTGCTAATCAACTCACCATACAATCAATGTTAAATGTTACACCAGTAATTTCAACATAAACTTTAGGCATTGAACAAGATTCTTTGCTGTTTAGGTTTGCTTTCTGTAATCCTGATACATCCTATATCAAAGATCATTGCAGTCACATGTATGCTGCCTTTGATTATTATGTTTATTTGAAGTCTCATTTATTAAAAAATGGGCCTTGAACATCACTTAGACACGTGGAAAGCTACTAAATCTTAGGTTGTCAAAATGTGGCACAAGCAATGGAAAGATGGATATGTGGGCCACTCTCTTATTTGGTCATAAAGGAATCAGTTTGTGAGTACATTGTCTTGGATCAAACTTTCTGCATGTGCAGACTTAGTCTTAGTCTTTGCATTTTCACAACATGCTGTAATTTCATAATTAAGTATATGAGCAGTCATTTTTTCTGTTCTGCAGCTAGTATGTTTAATGATGTCTAACTATATTTATTAAACTGATGCCACTGAAATCCCTGTATACATTTATTTCCACCTGAAATGTTTATCTAAAACCTATGAGACATTCGATTTGATGGTCACTATTGATTGAAAGAATTTGCTTATAATTATATGAATATTAAAACACAGAAATATTCTCAAGAAAATCATCAAAGAAATACTAATATCTGCTTTATCCACTTTCTGGTATATCTTACAAATATATTAACTCTTAAAAATGTTAAAGCCAAAGCTACTTGAAATGGTTAAACTTGATGCCAGTCACATATATTTCAAATGATATATACATGACCTTTGTGGCTGAATTTAGAATCTCTAATAGTACAGAACAACTCAAAGGGTCTATGAGGACCAAAGCTTACCACTGTTTAAGCTTCCTGTATTCTCTTTTATTACAAAATATAATTTTTAAAAGAAAGTTAAAGTATTCAATATGGACAGGTACTTTTCAGTCCTTTCCATCAGACTATGTTGGAAAAAGCAATCACCAAAAAAATACTTGAGGTGAAACTTGTATCTAAAATGATGTAAATTTGTATAAAAGAAACTTGGCACACTGACTAGCACATTTTGGGCTAAATCAGCACTGGCATCCTTTTTAGATACTAATATAGAAAAATTCAGTAAGGTAGAAAACCTGGATGGTAATGCATCAATTAGCTGAGTTTACAGGAGCTAATTTGAAAATAGAGCTATTTTCAAAAAGCATGGGCAGCATTTCAATCTGTTGTTTCATGATGATGGTATCTATAGGTTTCAAAAACTCAACCTAAGCATAGTCGACTGCTGAAGATGGCCCAATTATATTTGTTAAACATGTGATCACCAAAAGGCGGAGGCTGGAAGGTGCTCATTTTTTACCTAATTAATGGGACACAGTTTGAGCAATTTTGAACATCTGACATTTGACAATGATACATACACATATTACACTATAAGTCTGGACTTTATGATTCCATGAAAAGAAACGAGGCTACAGCAAATCTAGAACATAGGACTCTCATGTTAGGACTGTTCTTGAATTACCAAACATCGTACTTGTGACTGAAAGCATTTGCAGATGACCAATTAAATATGGTTCTCTTGATGGGATATGTCTATAAAAGGCTGGAATACTGTATTGGAAAAGTAGATGATTGTTCTAAAGGGTACTAAATTATGAAAATGTTTGGTAAAGGACTACTCAAGACATGCAACATACTGCTACATATATGTATCAAAGGTCTGGTGGTTAGGGACAAGGTACCCAAGTTTTTAAGTACTGAACTCTATCTTAAACAACTGAATCCAGGACCAGGCCATCCCTGGAATTATTTTGGACAATATGATTTGAGGACTGTAAAATGATATTACAGGACTTATGTGAACTATCTAGGCTTCTTGGTTTCAGCAAAGTGTTAGAATAACTTTCGCCAAAAAGAACACTTATTCAAAATGTGTAGCTCTCCCCATGGACACACTTTGGACAAAACTCGAATAATACTATATGATAATACTAGTATTAAAAATATAAACTCAAAAACCAGTTCAATATTTTTTATGGTTTCAGAAAAGAAAATAATTTATAAACTCTTTCTAAAACATATGATCATAGGGCAGGGCCATGTCTACCCCCCAAAGACTCACTTTGAACTGTGTAGGGTACCACAAGCATTTGCAATATACAAAACATTGAACATCTAGGCTTTCTGGTTCAAGACAAGCGCATCTTTAAATTTCTCTTTGTGTGTCTATAATTTATCCCCTCCCTTACTTCAAAAAAAAGGTCAATTTAAATTTGATTCTGATCAATTGAACAAGCTTTATACTATCACTGGTGCTGTTTATGTTGATCATGTTCAGGTGGCACTGGCCAGACTTTTTTGGAAATCTATTGCTCCAAAATGTAAGGGAGATAATGGAATTTGATTCCTGATCTTTGAAAATAATGACAAACAACTAACTTTGGGTGATATTGAAGTTTGAGCAGTTTTTATGTTACACTTGAGACCGTAATCATCTTGTTATGAGAATGTTTCCAATTTCTGAAATCTTTAAAAGGAAAGAACAAAAAGCCACCATGTTAAATTCTCACAATGTGGATACAGAAAAGCAAAAGCTTTACAAGGAAGAGCTCAGAACATTCTGTATAAATCATAAAGATTTGAATGATATTGTTTTACAGTATAACAATTATATAGCCCTGTCTAAAACATTCACTTGGTGCAGTGTCTCAGAATGATCTCATCTGTTGTGAATCCAAAAAAGCAATTTAAAACAACTTTCTGATAACCAGCAAGCTATTATTAGTGGGAAATACAATGATTTAATATCCATCTGCAAAAAAAGTCATTCAAAGAGTCCACCAAGGTCGATATTCACCAATCATTCTTCAGAACGTTCTGAGTCTTATTCTTCAGAATTTCATCAATGTGAAAGTAACAGAACTTCTGATCTGGTTTAGCCAATCAGAAGTTCTGTTTCTTTCACAGTCAGTAAATCTTGAAGAATAGGACTAAGAAGGTTCTTAAGAATGGTTGGTGAATACTGACCCTTGTATTTCATTTTCTATCATACCAGTAAGATGACTATGGGACAATTTGACAATACAGGTGGAACATCTTTTACTGCTCACAATTATACACACAAGATTTACCAAGTTTGGCTATAAAACAAAGAATTTAATCCTTGTTCATCTGTGTATCATAATAGGTAACAATCATGGGAGGTGATCATGATTCCAAAATCTGACTGGTTGAGTGGAAGATATCAACTTTTGTATCAAAAGTACATAATATTTTAAGAAAACTACTATAATTATGACAAAGTATTTTTCTAGCTGCCATTCCAGATATTTTATTTTTAAACTGTTGTGATTAGAGTGCTTTGAAAAAATCTATTTCTGCTAATGTTTCAAACAATGCATGTATGTGTTCCATTCATGAAAATGGTAGGTTTTATAATTTTACAGTTAAGACAGACTCAGCATACATGCAGGATTGTCATATCACCTCAAACATCAAAGTATAGACCTATAAGTGATCAGAAAAGTAGCCTAGAACTACTGAAAATTTAAGTTGGAATAGTTTTGCCTTCACCCTTTTTGGGTTTTTATTTGTTTTTGTATTGCAAAACTATTCCAACTTAAGATAGAATAGTCTTGCGAAACAAATCCCATAACATTTACGTAATTTCAAGCGCAAAACTATTCTAAGTTGAAAAATGTGCTATAAAATCAAAATAATTTTTTTTTAATTAAAACTTTTAAGTATTTGTTGTTTCCCAAGTGCTTTCAGATATGTTGGTGGATAAAATGGTTCAAGAAAGCCAATACAAGAGAAATGAATCAGTTTTTTCCCTCTCCTGAAAAATTTGTCAAAACATAGTTAGAATAGTTTTGCGTTGAGCCCTCGACTTGTTCTGCTCTGAAATAAACCAAAAAAACTTGGTATAAATTGAAATTAACTGCCTAATTAATATCACATTATCCCAGCTCAATGCAGATTGGCTCTCCAATTTTGTCAGTCATTAAACCATTACCCTTTATGAGATTTTTAGACTACCCCTGTTTAACTCTTTACCACACGACAAAATTTTAGACTGGTTCAAATTGAAAGCATTTGCAGACGACAAAATAAAGGTGACTGAAAAATTGAAATTTGATCTGGGAAGGGTAGAAAACACTATGGGAAAAGGAGAAAATGCTGGTTACCAGCATTTTCTCCTTTTCCTACAGTGTTTTTAAAAGGCTTCTTTCTCAGGGGCGTCAAAAATAGGTATTGTGTGGTAATGGGTTAACTCTTCACATAACTCTAGTTTTTGATAAAACCGAGGAAGATACATTTTGAAAACATTGTGGGTAAATGAGGAAATGCTGGTAACCAGCATTACCTCCTTTACCAACAATGTTTTCTCTCCTATCAAGAACAAACCTCACCATTTGAGTAAGAATGAACTTGAAGTCTGCAAATTCTTTCTGGTTCAAACTCTTTTATCAAATGACAACCATCAAAATGTTTGACTTGTTTAATTTAAATAGAAACACTTGTAGACAAAAAATTGGATGTTTCGCAAATATTGAAATTTGTTTTTTTGAATAGTAAAGAACATGGTGGAAACCGAAGAAAAAGTTAGTTACCAGCATTTTCTGATTTTTCCACCATGTTTTCAAAAGCTTTTTCGTAGGGTGCAGTGGTTCTGAAATAAGCTGCCCGAGTTGTCCGAGTCGTCCATTCATCAGCCCGGACAAGTAGATTTTGAAGGCTGGGTTGTCTGTGGACAAGTAAAAATTTCAAGGGAACTAGCAATTAATTCTTTCCGAAAGTGAAAGTTGGCCGTTTTTTTGAAAATGATACAATTGGAAATTCCCTGAATGGTACTCGAATCAAGCTGCCCTCTCCGATGTAAATCGATTTTGTGTAGTATAAGCGTCTATAAATAGCAACGGCCAATCATATGCCTAGACGTTTGCATTGAAAACTCTTTGTGTTCAAAAATTAAAATTCAAACGTCTGGTCGATACAGACTAATGGCGATGCAGAAAACTCTTGATGGCTTTTTCTCACAAGATAAATCCTCGTTCCCTCCTCGTATTATTCATCAAGATAAAAACTTTCAGGTCGAGAAGAAAAAAAAATGTGAGGCAGAGTACTACAAGGCGTAGGACGCCACGAGGAAAAGGGGGGGTTTACGATTCTTGGCTCTTTGATTTTCCGTGGCATGAAAATGCAGACGATCTGGGTGTTTGTAAACTATGTAAGGAGTTTCCGAGAGCAGTGGGTTATTTAAAGGGCAGCATACTTTTTATGATGAGGAAAAACCAGTGTTCATGCAAATATGTGTAAATCACTTTATAGAATTGAAATACACGTAACAAATTTTGGTTACATACGAGACATCACGTAAGAACAAGAAACATGGAGAAAAAAAATATCCATTATCCGCTTAATTTTTGTAAAATGAGGATTTGAAGATACTTGTTGCCCTTACTGATAAATTATTGTCAAATCACATGCAAAAACCTATCCATAAGTTAACACACATGAAAAGTTGCTCGATGCAAAAAACACGGAAACCCATGACACAACACAATGTTCCTTTTGACATTGTCCGATCAGAGTCTTTTCCGACCGTCTTTTCAGCTTTTTAATGACTATAAACAGTAAATTTCCACATATACCTTAATATAACACACTTTTTTTGTGCAAAACGTCGTTATTGATTACGATACTTCTAGTTTGGAACCATTCTTGTCATACCCTCATACGAAATCTTACCCTCAGATATACGGCTTAGGGCTTAAAAGTATCCTTCAATTAAAAAGACAGTGGGAATACTGAAAACTTATGGTGATTATTTGTTTATTTGCTGTTATATTGATATTGTGTGCATCTTATCCTTTTATGTACATGTATATAACTTCAAAGTACGGACAAGTGGGTTTTTGATACGGACAAGTCAATTTGTGATCATCGCTTGTCCGTGGACAAGCAGACTTTCAAGATATTTCAGAACCACTGGGGTTCTGAAAAGTTAGCATTGTGTGGTTATCAGGATTTTGACAAGGTTCCTAGTTTGATTCCTGGGAATGGGTGTAAATTTCATAAATATTTATTGCCTCACACTTTCCGCGCAGGCACTGGTGTAGTTTCAAGGTTGCAGAATTGAGTAAGATTAGTATAAGTTGCAGCATGTTTCTCAGTCTATGAGAAAGAAATTTATGCTTAACTGAAAAAAAAATTACTAAAGAAATGCACTATCAGTAGTGGAGAAAATGCTGGCCATCACAATGTTTTCTGTTCAATGAAAGACATGTCTGTCTTCTTACATAACATCCTTCAAAAAATCAAACAATCTTTAACTCTTTACTACACAATGACGACTTTTTAACACCCCTGAAAGAGAAGGCTTAGGAAAACATTGTGGGAAAAGGAGAAAATGCTGTTTACCAGCATTTTCTCCTTTTTTTCCCACAATTTTTTCTCCCTTTTTAAAGAAAAATCATTTCATATGAGCCACATTGAAACTGTCATCACCAAAATTAACCCATTACCACTCAGTCCCTACTTTTGACGCCCCTGAGAAAGAAGCCTTTTGAAAACATTGTGGAAAAAAGGAGAAAATGCTGGTAACCAGCATTTTCTCCTTTTCCCACAATGTTTTCTACCCTTCCCGAAACAAATTTCAATTTTTGCGCCACATTTATTTTGTCGTCTGCAAGTGCTTTCATTTTGGACAAGCCTAAAATATTGTCGTTTGGTAATGAGTTAATGCTTTCAATTCGGACTGGCCTATAATCTTGTCATGTGGTAAAGGGTTAAAGGATTAAACTCTAGAGTGCCAGGTAAAGGACATTTTCATCCGAGAAATACAACCCGTATAATTGCATTTTCGTGATCGCTTTTGTCTACACTGTTTCAGCAAAGTGGACAGTGTAAATCAAAGATCAGGCTGCTGATATTGTGTAGCCTGATCTTTGATCTACACAGGGCCACATAAGCAACTGCAGTTGTAAATTGCACTTTCTCATTATCTGAGATTGAGCTCCATAAAGCCGGGTCTAAATTGAGGACAGATTTTAATCATTTCCATTATTTGCCCATAATGATGCAAATTTTTTCGTCCTCTACAAACAAATTACAGCATATGAATAAAAGAACAGTAACTGTTACGGTTTATGAAAGGGACAAAAGGAAATACAGTGGCTTGGATTACTTGGGGCATGATCATACTCTTAACCTTGTACCACTCAAGGCCGACTGTTAGCGACCATGAGGAAGAAAGCCTCTGAAAACATTGTGGGAAAAGGAGAAAATGCTGGTAACCAGCATTTTCTCCTTTTCCCACAATGTTTTCCACCTTTTTAACCCTTTACCACATAATGCCGACTTTTAACAACCTTGAGAGGGAGGACTTTGGAAAACATAATGGGAAAAGGAGAAAATGCTGGTAACCAGCATTTTTCTCCCTTTTCCATGATGCTTTCTATCTTACCAATGACAATTTCATCATTGGGCTACAAATATATTGTCATTTGCAAATGTCATCTGTCATCTGCAAATGTTTTAAGATAGACGAATCCAAAGTTTACTCATGTGGTAAAGGGTTAATGGGTAAATTTCCTGTTTTGAGTAACATTTAATATGTTGTCTGCAAATGCTTTCAGTTTAGACACAGCTGAATTTATTTTGTTTGGTAAAAAGTTAACCCTGCAGAAAAATGTAGACCCAGCAAAATTGAGAGTTTTTGCAAATGTGATAATTTAGATGTGACTCAAATGAGGAAATTGTGTCTTCGATAGGGTAGAAAATGTAGTGGGAAAGGGAGAAAATGCTGGTTACCCATTATTCATACTTAATAAGTTTGCATGCCTTCATTCTAAGTTGTCTGGCAGATAACTTTTCAATAGTGTATTCTTGGATAGTAATCACTTGTTTAGGAGAAGGCAGTTACACACCAACTGATATTTTGAATAGCCATGAAGTAACTCAAAGCCTGAATTGCCAGGATATTTGCTGAAAACGGCTTTAACTCTATACCATTGTAAACAAAATTTTAGGCACGAACAAAATTAATTAAAGCATTTCAAGATGGCAATTTCAGTGTAGCTTAACCCTAAGGCTGCCAAGCATGTCTCACTGACCTTTTGTGGACTGTTCAGATCAAGATCAGACTGCACAGAACGTGCAGTCTGATCTTGAATCTACACTGTCCAATAGGGAGATACTTTTTCCCCAAAAAATAGCCTTGAAAAAGCAATATTTGGATTTTTACTTTCGGAAAGAAAAACCTCATTTTTAGTTATATACCAGGATAGTAGTTAAAAGACTATTTCCCTACTTAAAATGGCAGAAAACATTATAGGAAAAAGAAAAAAATCCCCCTAATGTCTTCAAAAGCCCTTATCCTCAGGGTTATTAACTCTTTACCACACAATCCCGACTTTCAATGACCCTGAGAAGGAAAGCTTTTGAAAACATTGTGGGAAAAGGCGAAAATGCTGGTAACCAGCATTTTCTTCTTTTCCCACAATGTTTTCTTCCCAGCAGGAAACAAATTTAAATTTTTGAGTTACGTTTATTTTTTCGTCTGCAAATGCTTTCAATTTGAACCAGTCTAAAATTTTGTTCTTTGGCAGATTTAACCCTTTACCATACGTCAAAATTTAAGCCCTGTCCAAATTGCAAGCATTTACAGACGACAATGTCAGTGTGGCTCAAACAGTACATTTGTTTAGTGATAGGGTAGAAAATGTCGTGGGTAAAGGAGAAAATGCTGGTTACCAGCATGACCAGCATTATCTCCTTTTCCCACAATGTTTTCATAAGGCTTCTTTCCAAAGGTGGTCAAAAGTCATAATTGTGTTGTAAAGGGTTAAACCTTTGGATTGTGTTGTTAAGGTTAAACAACAAAGAAAACTCATAAGCCATAATGTCTGTATATAATCCATATTGATGTAAAATGCTACCTGTGCCCCTGCATAGTTAACTCTTACCCAAGACGATATCCAAGACAATATCCTGGACCAGAGCTCCAGACAGAGAGTGTGATCTTGATCTAATTAAAATAGGAGTTATATTTTCCTTTAACCCTTTACTGAACAATCCCTGGTTTTGATGACCTTAAGACAGAGGCCTTTTGAAAACATTGTGGTAAAAGGAGGAAATGCTGGTAACCACCATTTTCTCCTTTTGCCACAATGTTTTTTAAACTGCTTTAAATTTTTTTTAATTTTTCAGTTACATTTAGATAGGAGTCTGTAAGTGCTTTCAGTTTGGACCAGTCTAAAGTTCTGTCCTTTTGTAAAGTGTTAATCCTTTACCCCATAAGGCATTTCTTTGGTATCTCTAATTGACCCTAAATAACAGCAAGGATGAAGCCGTTTCTGATATGTATACGACACATTTTGATAGCATAGAAAACATTGTGACAAAAGGTGAAATTGCTCGCCACGAGCAATTTCACCTTTTGCCACGATGTTTTCCAAAGGCTTCTACAAGCTATGCGTAGAAATGAGTGTCTATAGAGTAAAGAGTTAAACCCTATGTTATAGGGACTCATTAGAATCATCTTGATTGTTGTAATGAATACCCATACCATTACTCCCTTTAAACTTTTAATTACTTTTGTAAACATAGTTCGAAAAGGAGAAAATGTGGGTAACCAGCATTTCCCCCTCTCCCACAATGTTTTCTACCCTTCCCGAAAGGAATTTCAATATTTTAGTCACTTTTTATTTTGTCATCTGCTAGTGCTTTGAATTTGGACCAGTCTACAATTTTGTTGTTTGGTAAAGAGTTGAATGTAGCTCAAGTGATGACTAATCTCTTGGATAGGGTAGAAAACATTATGGAAAAAGGAGATAATGCTTGTAACTGAAAATGCAGCAATTTCTGCTATCCCAAAAGGTTTTCAGAAGCCTTTTCTTTCATGGTCGTTTAACCCTTACCAAATGATAAAATTTTAGACTGGTCCAAATTAAGAGCAACCGCAGACCACAAAATAAAAGTAACTCAAAAATTGAAATTTATTTTCAGCAAGGTACAAAACAATGTGGGAAAAGGAGAAAATGCTGGTGTCCAGCATTTTCTCCTTTTCCCACAATGTTTTCAAAAGGCTTCTATCTCAGGGTCGTCAAAACCATGCATTATTTGGTAAAGAGTCAGAATTTGGTAAACCGTAAAAATAATAACAATTAAACCATTTTGATTCTTTGTTAACAATGTTTCCTAATGAACGAAATACTGAGAAACATGCAGATTTTAGAATGTCACTATGAGGGAAAGTGTTCGGATTTGTCATTGTATTTAGCCTTCCTTTATGTCATTAATTGTTTATTAGACTTCCCAACAAAGCTGATTAATTGATGTGCTGATTGGTGGTAAAAAACTAGTCTGCTATTGGAATATCTATTTTTTTTGTGGCAAACTGCTATTAGAGAGGCATTGAAGTTGTAGTCAAGGGAAATGACTGGGTTTTCATTTCAGTTTGTAGGGATATAGAGTTCATTCCCCTGACCTAATGCAATAAAATGTGTGGTTAGAATATCTTTAACCCACAATAATGATGAGTTTTAATGGTCTCTAGAAAGCAAGCTTGTGAAAACATTGTTTAGAAAAGGGAAAATATGGTAACTTGGGTTGTCTGATTTTCTAACCCCCATGTGAAAGAGATATCATTGTTCAGTTGATGATATTGACCTGAGTTAGGGGTCACATAGATCAGGCATACTAACCATTTCTTTTATCTTTTAGTTCTCTACAAAACAATTTGGAGTTAAGTCCTTACAGCATGTTAAAGTTTCATACTGGACCAAACTGAAATCACTCGTGGACAAAATATTGAATGTAACTTAACCCTTTACTAAATAATTCCTGGTTTTTACGACCCTGAGATGGAAGCCTTTTGAAAACACTGTTGGAAAAGGAGAAAATACTGGTAACCAGCATTTTCTCCTTTCCCCACTATGTTTTCTACAGTGCTGGAAACAAATTTCAATTTTAGAGTTCTGTATATTTTGTCGCCTGCAAGTGCTTTCTGTTTGGACCAGTATAAAATTTTGTCCTCTGATAAAGAGTTAAATTGTGATTATGATCGGGTAAAAAACATTTTGGGGGGAACAGAGAAAAATGTTTGCCAGCAGCATTTTCTCTTTTTTCCTTTGTTTTAAGCTCTCATTGCCAAAGGCCAGTGGGCTTATGTCATGGCCTGGTGTCTGTCATGTGTCCGTTTGTGTGTCAGTGCGTCCGTCTGTGCATGCTTGTGCTAACTTTTATTTCAAACATCTTCTTCTCTGTCATCTTGTTACTAACCATAATAAAGACTAGAGTTACTAAATTTAGCAATGTCTCATGGGTTTCCTATTTTACAGGGCCTTTCATTGTATTATTTGGAATGGGGCTTTATCTTTTGGAACTCCACCAGGATTCAAGTAATTATAGCTTTGCAGTCAAAATTGGCTTTGCCTGGGTGTCACAACTTTCTCGTAGGATTTTACAAAAAAAAAATTGAATGCCCTCAAGTCTGAAACCAATTGACTGAATATTGTAATGTTTGGCTTGAAGTGCATTTACTTATTAGCCAGTGGAGCAATACAGGGCCATCATGGCCCTCTTGTTTAAAGTTTTCTCACTGGGAACGGAGAAAAATGCTTGCCACCAGCATTTTCTCCTTTTTCCTTTGTGTTTTATCACTCAAGGTCATCTGAACTCGGGATTTTATGATAATGAGTTAAAAATGATCGTGAAGAAGAGACCATCTAAAAACATTAAGCAATAAGCAGACAACGGTGGTAACCATCTTTTTCATACATGTTTTTGTATTCTTTCAAAAGCAGTTCTCATCATTGTTGCTGCACTATCACATACCACCTTGATGAAAGTCTCATCTGAACGACAATAAGCAAGTTTTGTTGGCTAACGGTGAGAATGGAACTACACCCATGGCACTACATCCTGACATATTATTGAGCTTACAAAATTTTTAACTCATTACCTAACATCAAAATATAAGGTTTGTCCAAATCAAAAGCATTTGCAGACAACAAAATAAAAGTGACTAAAAATTTGAAATTTGTGTTGGGAATGGTAGAAAACAGTGCAGGAAAAGGAGAAAATGCTGGTTACCAACATTTTCTCCTTTTCCCACAATGTTTTCGAAAGGCTTCTTTCTCAGGGTCATCAAAAGTAGGGATTGTGTGGTAATGGGTTAATAAGGTGGTCTGCCACTCGAGCTGGTCAGTTGGATTGAATGGTTGTTGAAAATTGCTTCAGATTATCAGTCTTTTCTGTAGAGTTTTGAGAAAGTAGAAGCAGGCCCAGTCCAATTATTCTTTTACACTCTAATGAGCTGAATTTTAGAACAGATTATATTTCTGTGAGCCTAGTTTGAAGTTATTCTCATCACAAGTCCCATATGGCTCTATTGATTAATCTAATAAATACTGCAGCTGAAGGACAAAATGCAAATGACAGTTTTATATGTTTCAAAGGTCTTGGGGGAATTCAGCTTCTCCATAGAATTTCCAGATAATCAATGATTGTAAAAGCAAATGTATATGAACTTTATGGAGAGAAATGATGGATTTGGGAGTCTTTAACCCATTGTCCCATAAGGTATTTCTGTGGTATCTCTAATTGACCCTAATAACAGCAAAGATGAAGATGTTTCTTATGTGTATATGACACCTTTTGATAGTGTAGAAAACATTGTGGCAAAAGGTGAAATTGCTCACCACGAGCAATTTCACCTTTTGCCAAAATGTTTTCCGAAGGCTCCTACAAGCAATGTGTAGAAATGAGTATCTATGGAGTAAAGGGTTAACCCTTTGCCATACTATGACAACTTTTTAACACCCCTGGGAAAGAGGCCTTTAAAAAAATTTTTTTTTGGGGAAAAGGAGAAAATTCTGGTAACCAGCATTTTCTCCTTGTCCCAAAATTTTTTCAACTCCATCAAAACATTGTTGTACTGTTTGAGCCATGTTGAAATTGTCGTCTGCAAATGCTTTCAATTTGGACAAGGCTGAAATTTTGTCGTCTGGTAATGGGTTAACCCTTTACCTAATAATTCTACGTTTGATTGACCCTAGGTTTGAAGTCTTTTGAAAACATTGTGGGGAAAGGAAAAAATGCTGGTGACCAGCATTTTCTCCTTTTTCTACAATGTTTTCAACTCTCAGAAATTCTTTTCTCTGAGATGAGTTTTATTTGTTGTCTTAACATTATTTTGATTTGAACAGTAGTCTTCATGTCAACCTATCACCACACAATCCCAACTTTTAACAACCCTGAGAAAGAAGCCTTTAGAAAACATTTGTGGGAAAAGGAGAAAATGCTGGTAACCAGCATTTTCTCCTTTTCCTACAATGTTTTCTACCCTGCTGGTAAAAAATTTCTTTTTTTGAGTTACTTTTAATTTGTCATCTGCAAGTACTTTCAATTCGGACCAGTCTCAAATTTACTCAGTACCAAACAACAAAATTTTAGGCTTGTCCAAATCAAAAGCATTTGCAGATGCCAAAATTAAAGTTACTGAAAATTTGAAGGGTGGAAAACTGGGAAAAGGAGAAAATGCTGGTTACCAGCATTTTCACCTTTTCCCACAATGTTTTCTAAAGGCTTTTTTCTCAGGACTGTCAAAAGTAGGGATTGTGTGGTAATGGGTTAACCCATTACCACACAATCCCTACTTTTGACGCCCCTGAGAAAGAAGCCTTTTGAAAACACTGTGGGAAAAGGAGAAAATGCTGGTAACCAGCATTTTCTCCTTTTCCCACAGTGTTTTCAACCCTTCCCAGAACAAATTTCAATTTTTCAGTCACCTTTATTTTGTCATCTGCAAATGCTTTCAATTTGGACCAGTCTAAATTCTTCTCGTGTGGTAATGGGTTAAGAGTTGCCCATAAATCTGTTTCAATCAGAAGTATTTTCTTTATAGTAGGAGGCTGCATGTCAACATCTGGCTTGTCCATTACAGTACAAGGCTAATTTTAACTCTAAAATATCCTGCTAAATAACTAGAATGAACTTTACATTGAAACTCTTTACCACACCAAAAAATTTGGTTTGGGAAGGGTAGAAAACACTGTGGAAAAAGGGGAAAATGCTGGTTACCAGCATTTTCTCCTTTCCCCACAGTGTTTTCAAAAGGCTTCTTTCTCAGGGTCGTGAAAAGTCGGGATTGTGTGGTAAAGAGTTAAACCATTACCACACAATCCCTACTTTTTATGATCCTGAAAAAGAAGCCTTTGGAAAACATTGTGGGAAAAGGAGAAAATGCTGGTAACCTGCATTTTCTCCTTTTTCCACAATGTTTTCTACCTACCTTCCCAACACAATTTTCAAATTTTCAGTCACTTTTATTTTGTCGTCTACAAATGCTTTTGATTTGGACAAGTCTAAAATATTGTTGTTTGGTAATGAGTTAATGCTTTTTTCAACGGAATTCTAGTCCTGTTACATCAACTGATTGCTTGTTCATGTTTTACCTGTCTTTTTACCAGTTCCACTGTGTAGGGCTGTCAGTGCTTTGCCCAATGATGCTTCCACGCCACATGACCAGCACTGTCTTTGTTTCCTTATTAGAATTACCTCACCTCAACAACTTTGTCATGGAGAACCTTTTGTCTAATGTAGATGGTATTGAAAACAGTTTGATTGTGGCACAAGAAAGCTCTAGAAAATACTAGAAAAAAGGCAAAAAAGCTTGTCACCAGCTTTTTCTCCTCGTTTCACAGTGTTTTCATCTGTTTCACAGCCATAAATAAAAATTCTAGCTGTGTTTGAACTGCCAACTGTAAATGCGATAGATTCTGATGACTTCAAATTCTTGTTGTGTGGTAGAGTTTGAACTCTTTCCATAGTTTAGGCAACACCAGAAGCTTTTTTAATGAACACTGTAGATTAAGATCAGACTGAAGAGAGCATTACACTGTCCACTGCTATATCGTAGATTCTGACCAAACTCTCTCATAATCTTGCAGAGAAAATGTATTTTTAGGCTTTGAAAAAATTCAGTTTATTTATTCAGTAGTGAAAAATGGTGAAAACCTTAATTTTTTAATGACCTTGAGAAAGAAACCCTTTGAAAACATCGTAGGAAAAGGAGAAAATGCTGGTAACCAGCATTTTCTCCTTGGCCTAACTTGTTTCCTACCTTTCCCTTAATAAATTTCCATTTTTGAGTTACATCAATTTTGTTGTCTGCAAATGCTTTAAATTTAGACCGGTGTAAAATTTGGTCATCTGGTAAAGAGTTAATTAACTTAAGCTATGCTGCACTTACAAACACCTAAAATGCAGCCCAGATAAGCACGATAAAGGTTTTTATATTCAAGTATAAAACCAAAAGAAGAGATAAGGTACAGCAAGAAAAATAGGGAAAAACAACAGCAATCTAAATCAGTTTATCAGCTATGCTTGTTTGAAATTCCAAGTGGTCCGAGTGATTACTTGAGTGTTATAGGCACTTGAAGACAATTTTGGGATCTCAAGTACTCCTATACCCCCTCAAAGCTTCATCTTCAACACCTGGTTTTTGTAGAGGGAGTTTTTTGCCCTTTTTGCTGATAAGCTTGTCTAAAATAGACTAAGGTTTTTGTGTTACCATTTCCCTTCTGAAGTTGAGATTTTAGATTTCTTTTGTTGTCTGCTGTAGTAGTTAATCCTTAACTTATTACCAAACGACAATATTTTAGGCTTGTCCAAATCAAAAGCTTTTGCAGACAACGGAATAAAAGTGACCGAAAATTTGAAGTTTGTTTTGTGAAGGATGGAAAACATTGTGGGAAAAGGAGGAAATGCTGGTTACCAGCATTTTCTCCTTTTCTCACAGTGTTTTCTAAAGGCGTCTTTCTGAGGGTTGTCAAAAGTAAGGGATTGTGTGGTAATGGGTTAACCAAACAATCCTTGGTTCAGTACCCATGGAAAGAAGGCTTTTGAAAACATTGTGGGAAAATAAGAAACTGCTGGTAACCAGCATTTTCTCCTTTTCCCACAAAGTTTTCTACCCTATCAGAGACCTAAAGTTACATTTGTAGCAATTCTGAATTTGTCGTCTGTAGATGCTCTCCTTTGGAAGAGTCTAAAGTTTGATGTTTGGGAAAGGGCTAACCCTTCACCACACAAGACTGTGTTTCAAATAGTTACTATTTTAGGTACAATATCCTATGTGCTGCAAGGGCTCAGGCCTAGAAATGGTACTATATTAGTTAAGCTTGGGAGAGACAACATGAGCTGCTTAGTTGGCATGGTAGATCAAGATCAGGTTCAAATCCCAAGCATTGCCAGTTTCTTTTCAGATATTCATGATATTAATTCCTCCCTCACCACTGATCATTGTCATTGTTTCAGCTATGCTTATGTGAGAAAGAAGTTAGTGGCTTGGAAAGAATACTATGTGAACTACTGGTAAAAGCAATCCCAGGATAGCATAGAGATAGGTGCCTTGACCATAGCAATATACCTGAAATAAGTTTGAAACCAACATTAAACACCATATAATCAATCATTGCTCTTGATAGCAAAGGTTAGGTAAGAGAGATGTGGTTCAATTTTGACTCATCAAACTGTGGAAGAACTTTAGGCTGTTGCAAGAGTTTCAAACTGAAAGCCTCCGTGTTACAAGCCTTGTGTGTGACAGACTAGGCAATGGGTTCTTTGACAATGGTTGTTACCAAACAACAAATTTATAGACTGGTACAAATTGAGAGCATTTGCAAATTACAAAATAATTGTGACTGAAAAATTTAGAAATTTGATTTCTGAAGGGTAGAAACACTGTGGGAAAAGGAGAAAATGCTGGTTACCAGGATTTTCTCCTATACCCACAATGTTTTTAATAGGCTTTTTTTCTCGGGGTCGTTTAAAGATTGGATTGAGTGGTAAAGAGTTAAAAGATTTAAAGCACTTAACCAGCGAAAGCTCAGGCATCATGTTGAAATATCTTATGGTCATAACTCATTACCAAATGAAAAAATTTTAGACTTGTCCAAATCAAAAGCATTTCCAGACAGCAAAATAAAAGTGACTGAAAATTTGAAATTTGTTTTGTGAAGGATAGAAAACATTGTGGGAAAAGGAGAAAATGCTGGTTACTAAAGGGTTCTTTCTCAGGGGCATCAAAAGTAGGGATTGTGTGGTAATGGGTTAAGCAGGACTTTTTGAGAGGGAAAGAAAATGTAAAGGAAATAGGTGGAATGTGTCTTTGTTTCTCTTCATAGATCTGGAGAGAAGTTGACAAGAAAAAAGGCATCTCGATGTTGATGTGTTAAATCGTGACCCTTTAAGATGCAAAATATTATTGTAACTAGAATCTGAAGTGACATCAAGTATTCAGTACTGCCTACCAACATGACAACATGTTTCACATTTTGTAACCCTATACCAAACGACAAATTGTTACACTGGTCCAAATTGAAAACAGTTGCAGACAACAGTAATTGTAATTTGGCTCAAAATGGAGAGAAATGTCTTGGGGGTAGAAAACACTGTGGGAAAAGAAGAAAATGCTGGTTACCAGCATTTTCTCCTTTTCTCATAATGTTTTTCAAAAGGCTTTCTTCTTCAGAGTTATTAATACTTGGGATTGTGTGGTAAAGAGTTAACCCTTTCAGACTCAAGAGGTGAAAACAGATGTTTTTCCAGACAGTTACTGTATAGACCAAGATGAGACTCTACTGAAATTGGACAAGTTTAAAATTTTGTTATTTGTAGAGATATACTCTTAACTCTTCACCACACAATCCTGACTTTTAACGCCCCTGTGAAAGAAGCCTTTTGAAAACATTATGGGAAAAGGAGAAAATGCTGGTAACCAGCATTTTCTCCTTTTCCCACGATGTTTTCTTCCCTTCGTAAAACAAATTTCTATTCTTAAGTCGCATGCATTTTGTCGTCTGTAAATGGTTTCAATTTGGACCAGTCTAAAAATTTTGTCGTTTGGTAAAGAGTTAAAGCAATATGAGGCTTCAAAATTTATACAAGGGTGAAATGCAGTGGTAAAAGTTGATTTCCTTATCTCTACTAGATTTGAGAGGACCAAATTCTAGACTAGTACACTTTGACAAAGTTTGCAAACCACAAATTAGATGTGGGTGAAGCAATGGGACTTGATGATAAAAAAATTTGTGAGAAAGGTGAAAATGCTGGTAGCAAGCATTTTCTCCATTATCTCAGTGTTTTTGAAGACCTTTTATATCCGGGTATTCAAAAGTTGGAAGCCCTCCTATTCAGAGTTATGAATACAGAGGTTGATCAGTAAAAGGTTAAAATATATTATTTTGTAGGAATGATTAATGCATAATGTATAAATAATCTTACTCTAAAGTAAAGTTTCAAGGAGATAGCTGTCATCTTAGTGTGGGGTATCTTGAAGAAGTCAAACACTCATCTCCACTCTTGAACAGTTAATATTTCTTGATAGCTGTGATTTCCTACAACCCCTAATCCAGGGAGTACTTCCAAATATGGGCAAAAATGATGAGTCACATGGATAAATGAAGTTTGTTTTAAGTTCTAAATTAACCACAGGATCTTGAGTTATAGTGACCCTTTGAAAAACAAGAGGGCCATTGGCACCAAAGCGCTCTGTTGCCTGTGCATGTCATATTCTTCAAAGATTGGACTGTCTTATATCACTAGCCCCGAAAGCAGGCAGACTGTAATATTACGCTCTATAAAGTAGCAATGTAGAAAATAGCTTTTATCAATATGTTTGAGGAGAAATGAGACGGGCTTTAGCTACAGATTTCTCTAAACTGCTGATCATAGCTGAGTGAGTTGCATGAGGTAGCGTTTTATTGAGTAAAGGTTTATTTTAGTTTGAAATTCAAAGTAATGGTTGTCGCGTAGGAAGGTGGTTCGGTTCTGTACCCACGATGCCCAAATTAGATATATGAGTATTTATAGAATGCCATCTAGGGGAGATAATGTTGTTTTGACAATTTTTATGCAGGATGGATAGTGTGCAAAGCAGTAGTAAAAGAAGGCCCAGGAAAACATGGATAGCATTGCAATGGCTGCCTGGATATAAATGAAATGATTCTGTAAGGATATAACAGACAAAAAGAAGAAAAAACTGTAATAAATTGTCAGTGGGATAGAGTTCTAATCTCCTGAAATGTTGGGTGATAATCAAATTTGACTGCCTGATAGATTTCAATGAAATATTTGTCACTCTACCTACTTTTCCATCAATCTTGATTAACCCTTCGTCTACTAAAGGAATGAAATGGCTATATTCCAGCTGATACGAAGACCAAAATGCTGCAGTTGGAAGTCTAGGTTTTTTTTGCCAGAACATTCTCTAAGTATTTGACAGTGTAGATTGGAGATCATATTGCACATGCACTCTGATCTTGATCTACATTATCTGTAGGGCCACAAAAATCCTGTCTAGCATCATTTGAGTTAACTCTTGGTACACCAAATACTGCAGACTCTGCCTCTGTTAACAGCTGTAACTCCAAGGAAACTGGGTATAATTTTGTTTGAAAAGCTTGACTAGGCAAACAGATGGTATAGATCCAAGATCAGACTGCATATTTGATGTAATCAGATCTTGATTTCTCCCTTTAGCACAAGCTCTATCTTTGGTCAGTGGTTGTGAAAGGGTTAAAATCCTAAGCTTTGAATCAATATTGTCTGCGAATGAAAAACAAATAATCCGACAATATTGGTCGTCTAAATCACCCCCCTTGCTTTGGCATGAGAGGACGTATTATCGGGCCTATCTGGTAGATGGGGAGATGAGAATTTCAAGTGAGCCCGAGATAAACAACTTTGTGTGAATTACAGTGTTGTTACATTACCTGATCAATTTTTGTATGTCAACAAGGTTTGGTAGGTTTGTGTCCGGGTGGGCACTTGTACGCCATCATAAATGATAAAAATAGTGCAGCAGAGTTTGTAGGGCGCAGGGCATTTTACCTTTCTGTTCTGAGTTCAACAAGCTCATTTCCAAACGACAATATTTTAGGCTTGTCCAAATCGAAAGCATTTGCAGACAATGAAATAAAAGCTACCAAACACTTGAAATTTGTTTTGTATAGGGTAGAAAATATTGTGGGAAAAGGAGAAAATGCTGGTTACCAGCATTTTCTCCTTTTCCCACAATGTTTTTTAAAGGCTTCTTTCTCAGGGTTGTCAAAAGTAGGGACTGTGTGGTAAATGAGTCAAAGCTCTGCTGGGTAGCTCAGGGGTAAGAATAGCATACTCATGACCTGGTGGTTTCAGGTTCCATACCAAGCATCTTTGCGAGCCAAGGTTACGATCACTATGTGGATCTTACCTTGGCTGATTAAGCCCAATTTCGAGATTCCTGAGACGCTCCCTCTGTTGGATGCTGGTTATTACTCCCCTTTAGATCATACATATTTCTAAAACCCATTGAAATATCGTTTTACAAACCGCTTACGGATACACATGAAGCGATAAGCAGACATCCATGTGGGTTTCCATGTTTACCTTCTATTTGAAAGGTAGCGACCTTATTCCACTTTTATCAAATATGAAATGCTACGAGCGATTTCGTTCGTTGCAGTTAGAGCTGGCTGCATCCAATGAAAAAGCATATGGGGGAATGTAAAAATCAAGCTCGATCCGCCAAGGGTTGAGTAGCGTAGTGAATTGTCAGCCTTGGCTTGCGAAAATGCATACCAAGTGGAGGCAAACTTTTCCCAATTCTTTCTAAGAGCTCACTGAATCTTGAGATAGAATGGTGCTTGGACATGCAGCAAATTTATCAAACCCTTGAAAGTTTGACCCCATTTTCTGCACAGGTTGACCTGGGTCAATAAATATTTTCAGATGCATTAACCCATTACCACACAATCCCTACTTTTGACGACCCTGAGAAAGAAGCGTTTAGAAAACATTGTGGGAAAAGGAGAAAATGCTGGTAACCAGCATTTTCTCCTTTTCCCACAATGTTTTCTACCCTTCACAAAACAAATTTCAAATTTTCAGTCACATTGATTTTGTCATCTGCAAATGCTTTTGAATTGGACAAACCTAAAATTTGTCCTTTGGTAAAGAGTTAACTCTTTGCCACACAGTCCAGAGTTATGGGATCCTTCAGGAAAGAAGCTTTTGACAACATTGAACATTGATGGAAAAGGAGAAAATTGTGTTACCAAGCATTTTCTCCAGTTATCAAAATGTTTTCTACCCTTCTTATAACAAATCTCATCATTTGGGTTTATGTTTTATTTCTTGTCTTTACATGCTTTCAATATGGACGAGCCTGAAGTTTTGTTGTTTGGTCAAGGATTAAATCTCAACCAAACGATCCTGGTTTTTCACAACTCTGTAAAAGGTGTCTGTTGAAAACTTTGTGGGAAATGGAGAAAATGCTGGAAACCAGCAACAGCTCCTTTTCCCACAATGTTTTCTACCCTTCCCAAAATGAATATCAGTTTTTGAGTCACTTTCGATTTGTTTTCACTTAAATGTGTTCAATTTGGAATAGTGTAAAATTTTGACGTTTGATAAAAGGTTAACTCCCCTTGTCACAGAACATGACCACATTTTTTTAGACTGACAGTATAGAGAAAAGCGTCCATTGATTGTACCCGTGGAATAGAAGAGTTAAAGCTTGTTCAAGTGGTTGATTAAGTGCGAAAGAGGAGTTGTGCTCATAAATGAAAATTCAGAATAATTTCAAGTGCCTTATTGGTCTTTTATCCTGAATTTATTGAGTTTTGCTAATACTGTGGTGAGCAAGCACCTTGGATGATCAATTGAGTCACTAGAAAGTGTCTTCCTGCCCCAATTTGTAAGACATGTTAGTTTCTAAAGGTCAAAATATATTACACTTCAGTCAAAAAGACAGAAAATTCATTTCTTGAGAAGGCTTTTGAAAATACTGTAACCAGCATTTACTCATTTCCGTAGAATATTTGTACCCAATCAAAGAGGGTTATCATGATTGGAGCTATATTTGTTGTCTGCAAATACTTCCAATTTGATTGGCTTTGATTGTTATTAATGCATTACCAAAAGACAAAATTTTAGGCTTGTCCAAATCGAAAGCATTTGTAGACGACAAAATAAAAGTGACTGAAACTTTGAAATTTGTTTAGTGAAGGGTAGAAAACATTGTGGGAAAAGGAGACAATGCTGGTTGCCAGCATTTTCTCCTTTTCCCACAATGTTTTCTAAAGGCTCCTTTCTCAAGGTCGTCAAAAGTAGAGATTGTGTGGTAATGGGTTAAACACTTTGTATTATCTTAAAATGATGGCAGATTATGAAATTTTTTATTTGTCCATGTAGACAGAATTAACTTTGCTCATAGTAAAACATTTATCAACTCTTAACCAGACAAGAAAATTGTGGATGCAACCAAGCTGAAAGCATTTGGAGACAAATGAATTGCAGCTGAAGTAAAAATTTCTGCCTTCAATAGAGTCTTTGATAGGGTAGAAAAGATTATGGTAACCAGTGCCACATTCTAGGAGACAGTAGCTATCTTTCTCATATGTCTCGCAGGCTTCACTGGAAGTGGGTTAGAGCTCTGTAGTAGCTTGCCCATAGTGGCCGAAAGGGCGGAGTAAACTTTGGCATACGGATCCTACATCCTCATTCTGTGTATACTGAGCACATTGGAAGGGGGTTGCTGATTTGAATCCCCAGATCTGTAGGTATCATTCCCAGGATTGATAATGGCAACAGGATTAATTCTTCTCTCCCCACTGGTAGCAAAGGTGTTTATGTGGGGATGCAGTCAGTGGCTTCAGGATTTTATGGCCGAGCCCTGGTAGCTCAGTCGGTAGCGTACAGGACTTGAGACTAGCTTGGCCATTTTCTTTCAGAGGATTGATGATAGTCATTGTGACATGATTTATTCCCCCCCCCCCCCCCCAGCCAGTTGCTTTGAAAGAAAATTGTGTTGAGTACTGGTAAAAGATACTCCAGGAAAGCATGGCTGTGCTATAACTGAAATAAAGTTGAAAACGGTGTTAATCACCATGTAATCAATCAGAATATTGTGCAAAATACTGATAAGGGAGAACTGGCTGGAAATTATAGATAGATGTGGTCAGGCCATTGTACTGTATAAATAAGAATAACTTTGAAAATGGCATTAAAATACCATAGAATCAAATCAGTCATTTTGTATTTCTTGCATGTGACTTTTTCCAATTTGTCTTAATTTTGAAAAAGTGAAATAAAAGATCTGGACACCTTATATCTGATGGCAAAAGTGGCTAGAGGGCAACTGCCATCTTTGTCTCCATGTTTTCAAAATTAGTCCAAAAGAAAAATTACCACTTAAGGCCACTAGATGAAAGTACTTTTAGACTTCCAAATTGAAATCATTTGTAGATAACAAAAAAAAAAAACTGACTTCAAAACGGCAATTTACATTTGGAAGGGTAGATACCTTGTGGAAAAAGAAGAAAATGCTGATGCCAAAAATGTTTTCAGAAGCCCACTTGACTAGCATCTGTAAAACTCAGGATTGTTTGTTAAAGGGTTAAAATAATAGAAACTCTGAGGTTAGAGTGGTTGAGAATTGTGGGTATTCTTTGATAGCTTAAGCACTGGGTTGTTATCAACTTTTCATCACGCTTGAGGAATGGGGCAGATTAAAGGGAGAGCAACCACGCCATTGACTTATCTTAAGTAAGCAAGGTGCTGCTTTAATCGCCAGGAAAATTCCTTCAATCATGGAATTTTAAGACGTTTTCATTTGATTAATGGGGCAATGTTGTATATTATCGGCCACAGGGATCATTTATCCCTAGGAGGGATTCAAGCTGTAAATTGAGTTTGCGCCCAGCAATTTCCTATGTCTCCGTTTAAAAAATATAACATTGCATTACTGCATGTCTTAGGTAATTGATGTGGTGTTATTTGTGAAGTGTAGCATAGTGGATGTGTTTTGTGTTTGGTATATGTGCACAGTTTACGTGTTCGTTTGTTATCACTTTACCATACAATCTCTTGTTTTTACAACCTCTGAGAAAGAAGGCTGTGATAAACATTGTGGGAAAAGGAGAAAATGCTGGTAACCAGCATTTTCTCCTTTTCCCACAATGTTTTCTACCCTGCTCGAAACAAATTTCAATTCTTGAGTTACACTTCTTTTCTTGTCTGCAAGTGCTTTCAATTTGGACCAATGTAAAATTTTGTCGTTTGGTAAAGAGTTATACAGTTTACTATAAATAATTATGGATAACAGAGGAGTTTAATATTTCTTAAGGTGAGATTTTTTATTTTCTCCTTTAAATGCTGTTTTGAACATTTTTTCAATTATATAACAGTTACAGCTCACATATATTTCTTGTCTGGGTTCCAGCAATACTTGGTGAAGGCTGTAGTCCCCAATACAGAAGGATACTCAAATGGGACTCGCATCTTAGCTTTTTACATAACAACAAAGGTTGACCTTTTTCCAAATTCAAATCCGTTGCAGATGACAAATGGAAAATTGCTAAGATGATGAAATTTAGCTCTGAAATGGTAGGAAACATTGTGGAAAGAGCAAAAAATGCTAGGTACTTGCAATTTCTCCCATTTCCACATTTTTTAAGCTTTTTTCTTGAAGGATTTTAAAACATGGGTTTAGTTGGTAAATAATAAAGCGGAATTGTTAAATTGGATTGTTTAGAAAATGAGTGGGGTTCATGGTTTTGAGGTAGAGCATTCTGCCTTGTAACAATATGGTCCCAAGTTCAGTGCCCAGAAGCAGGTGTCATCTTTGGGACCGTCATTTGCACACCCATTAAGCACAAGTACTGTTGTAGTTTCCAGGAAGCAGAATCAAGAGAGTTGTAAGAACTGCTTCTCAATTAATATTAAATATGTAAACTAGTAAATGAGGAAATCTTAACCAAATGACAAAGTATTAGACTTACGCTTAAACTATTTTAAGATTTTTTCAGATAACACATCAAATGTGGCTTATGTGATAAAATGTATCTGTAAAAGGGTTGAAAACATCATGGGAAAAGGAGAAGATGCTGTGCATTTAGCATTTTTGCCTTTCCAACAATGTGTTCAAAAGCCTTCTTTTTCAGTGTTTGTAAAACTTGGGATCCTTGGTAAAGATTTAACTAACTGCATGTTACAGATGCTAATGTGTATTTTGCCATAGGTTACTGTTAAAGTAAAAATTTCTTGAAAAGAGCAATTTGTGCATTTTCATCACAATTTCATATATTTTACATGAATGTTGGCAATTGTTTGAGTGCTACACATGGTAGAGTAGGATGGCTTACAACGCCTTCCATGGTTGAATGAGGTTTACATATTAGAGAGGGTGGTTTACTATACTTTACATGATAGAGCAGTAAGATTACTGTGCCTTTCATGGTAAATGGTTGAATGATTCATAGAGCTGGAGTGGTTTATTGTGCTTTACATGTTAGAGGAGGAGGGTTTACTGTGCCTTCCAGAGAGTGGTTTACTGTGCTTTACATGGTAGAGCAGGATGGTGTGCTGTGCCTTCCACTGTAGATTGTTGAATGGTTTACAGAGCTTAACCCTTTACTCTATAGATACTTATTTCTACGCTTTGCTTGTAGGAACCTTTGGAAAACATTGTGGCAAAAGGTGAAGTTGCTGTTTTTGTCACAATGTTTTCTATGCTATCAAAAGGTGTCATATACACATGAGAAATGGCTTCATCCTTGCTATTATGTAGGGCCAATTAGAGATACCATAGAAATGCCTTATGGGGTAAAAGGATAATACGCTAGAAGGTGGGTGCCAAACAGTGCCTTACATGGTAGAGGATAGTTTACAGTTGCATGATAGAGGTGTCGCATTAACAGTCCTTTACTTGGAAGACAGGGATGGGTTTACACACAGTGCTTTTCATGATAAAGAAGAATGGTTAACAATGCTTTACATAGTAGAGTAGGATGGCTTACAGTGCGATGCATGGCAGAGGGTGGTACTTTACCGTGCTTTCCATGTTAGATGGGATGGTTAACATTGCCATGACCCTGCTGCGATTTGTTGTGGAATTATCTCCCCTTGAACTTTTTTCAACTCTTAGCGATACTGCATTCTGTGCCAAAGACCTTTTTTGTGACAATGAGCTGGGGGAGTGGGGGAAAGGGGTTATGATCACATTTAGTGATAGCTCTGGTTGATTTTATTGCCAGAATATTGCAAAAAGTCAATTGAACAGTGGTTTCCAGGTTCAGACTTCTTTTTGAGATCCCAATGTTAATCTATACAGCAAAAAGGAGCAGAGTTGCTTTTAGTGTGCTTAGGGCAAGAGGGAAAGAGGGACAACTCTGCTAATGAGGTAATAAAGAAAAAGGTTTGAATCATTTGAAGTGCAAAATTAGGGATTTATGGTTATGATTGATTTTAAATGAGGCATGCCATACAATCCCTTTGAAATGAAACACCCTGTTGCATAACCCTGCACGGAACAATTTGAGTGTTTGATGGAACAATTTGAGTGTTTGACAACTTTCGAAAACATTTGGGGTAAAGGAGAAAATGCTGGTAGCCAAATGTTTTCTTTCTTATTAAAGGCATATCAGGTCATTTGATCCATATAGCATTGGTCATTTATGAATGCATACAGCTTAGACAAAAAATAAAGATAATTCTTCACTTGGTAAAGGGGTAATATCTTATCCTTTTATCATAAATCTGCATTGTGGGATGCAAAATCATATTTGATGTTTGTGAATATTGTGTGGAAAATGTATTTATCCCTTGACAACACCATCTAAAGTTGAGATTCTTTACCATACAATACAATCTAACACTCATCCAATTGGAAAGTTTTTGTTGATAACAAGTTTAATTTTTTCTCATATGATGGAATTCATCTTTGACTGAAAAGAAGATATACCAAAATTTTCTCCTTTTCACACAAGGTTTTTTATCAATTAGAATTTTATTTTGTATTTAACCCTCTACCCCATTAGGCATTTCTATGGTATCTCTAATTGACCCTAAATAACAGCAGGGATGAAACTGTTTCTTATGTGTGTTGCACACCTTTTGATAGCATAGAAAACATTGTGGCAAAAGGTGAAATTGCTCGTCACGAGCAATTTCACCATTTGCCACAATGTTTTCCAAAGGCTCCTACAAGCAGTGCGTAGAAATGAGTATCTATGGAGTAAAGGGTTAAAAGTAGGGATTGATTGGCTCAGATTAAACGCTTTACCAAATGATCCTGAGTTTCAAAGACCTTGAGAAAGAAGCTTTATGATAACATTGTGGGTAATCTATCTATCTCTCTTTCCACTGTCTTTCGGTTTCAAGATGAAATAGGGACTGAAAAAAGAAATGACTTCTGCCTGTAGCCCAGTTGGTAATGTATGGGGCTTTCAACTTGGGGTCAGATGTTCAATTCCCATCCTGGGTGAAGTATTTCCAGGGCTTGATGATTGTCATTTCTAGCTCAGTACTGAAAATTGATTGGGCAAAAGTATTAGTGGGAAAGCAGCCAGACTGATCAAAATATCTTTGAGCAACCATTGATAAGTGCACTAGCCTAAATGATACAACTGAAAAATGTTGAGAACTGTGTTTAACATGAAAGAGACTGAAGAAATCCTGTAGTGTGTAGGGGTTGTCAGAGTCAGTTAGGAGTCTCAGCATCAAGTAATAATATTAGGATTGAAGTTGATCTCCCCTGTTAATGTCCAATAATACCGCACAGCAGTGTTTTTTTTTATTGATCAAGTGACAAATAGAGGTCTATATGGGTAAATACAATCCATTTGAGGCCATTACCGGATGCAGACGTCTTCTCAACACCTCCATTTGCGTACCAAACTTGTGTGCAGTGTGGAAAATGTAATTGAGTTTTTTCATTTATGAAGAGCAATGGCTGGTTTTCTGGATATTTCTGCTCATGATAGTGTGAAAATTATTAGGTATTGTTATGAGTAGAGTGTCAAGTACAGATAACTTGAGTTCTTCTTGGAAGGAGTCTGAATAGCCAAACAAAAGAAAGGGGTTAACACAGGATATATTGAAGCCAGCAAACGGAAGATGATTAAAGCTCTGGGCACGGGAATAGATCGTCCATTGATTTTGATCAATCTGACATTATTGTTGTAGCGATTGTACAAATCAAATTATACAGACAATCTGACGTGCTTCTACGATAATGCTGGATGAAATGAAAACTTAGATGTATTATTAAACGAACACGATAGAGAGTATTGATTGGAAGAGGTATAGCGCTGTGGCAGAGTGGTTATTTTGTTAAACATTATTGTGTGGATGGTATCAGATAGCAGGAAAGATTGTTTCAAAGGGAGCAAAGAGAATAACACAATTCCTGATTAAATTTCACCAGATTAAATGACAGAATTTACGATGTCACTTGAAATAACATGTAATATTGGCGAGGCAAATTTGCATACAGTGGAGAAAAATAGGCGTCATTTGCATAATGAGGGGGAAAATAAAAGTATGCAAATGGGTGTAAAAACAGAGGCGAGTGATTTGCATGCAGAGAATGATAAGAAAATTAGTGTGATGGAGATTGTAGAGCAAGATAAAACTTCACCTGACCTCAAAAGCTGTGGAAACAATGAAGACCATGATGAAAGGGAATCCCGAATGCAATCTGAACATGGTGTTAGTGGCAGGAAGCCTGTTCAAGGGGTTGATAAGCCTACTGAAGAGGACTTTGAAGACCCTTGTTCCTGTTTTGGTGATACAAACAGGGCACCGGCAGGCTTTAATAAGGAGATAAATGAAGGAAATCGGGAGAAAGGAAAGGCAAATGTTCTTAATGTTTTGATGAAAGATGGGCTTAAAGTAAAATTTACAAAGGTAAGAGGTGACTGCCTTCAGGCATCTTTATAGTTGTAAGCAGGTTGTATGGTTTTAATGGTAAATCTATTGCCTCCTGTAACAATTTAGACTTTTAACACTTTCCCACACTATCCCAAGGATTAATGACTCTGGGCAGGAAGACTTTTAAAGACATAGGGGGGAAAAGGAGAAAATACTGGTCACCATCATTTTCTCCCTTTCCCACAATGTTTTCTACCTTTCTGTAAGACAAATTTCATGTTCTGAGTAACACCAAATGTGTCTCCTGCAAATACTTTCAATTTTCGACTTTAAGGCTAAAACTTTGTTGTTGTGTAGAGTAAACCCTGTACCACACAATCCCGACTTTTAACAACCCTGAGGGAGAAATATTCTGAAAACATGGTAGGAAAAGGAGAAAATATTGGTAACCAGTGTTTTCTCATTTTCCCACAATGTTTTCTACCCTTACCAAAACAAATTTCCATTTTTCGGTCACACTTACTTTGTCTTCTGCAAATGCTTTCAGTTTGGTCTAGTCCAGAATTTTGTTGTTTGGTAAAGAGTTAAACAACTTTGTAAGTGAAAACAATTTGGTAATTTGAGAAAATGCTGATATGTAGCATCTCCTCCTTTTCCCACATGCACATGCTTTCAATTTGTACCAGTCTAAAATTTTGGCTTTTGGTATAGAGCAAAAGTAACTCATGCCACAAGGGCAGGTAACTGTGAAATTATTTATGCAGAATTTTCATGGAAAATTAGCACTTGCAGCCAAGTATTGGCACCTGCATGTAATTTTCTTGCTTAGAAATGATGGAATTCAATATTTACCTCACATCTTAAAACAGTTTGTTAGTACATGGGAAGGCAGCCAATAGCTTTAAAATATTTTAATCCTGGCAATTGGTTGACTTTATGGTGTGTGGAGCCGTTTTCAACCTTATTTCATTTATATCATCATCCAGGCACCCAGTGCACCTGACCATGCTTGCCTGGAGTTTCTTTTTAACTAGTGCTCTGCACAGTTTTCTTTCCAAGCCACTGGCTGCCTTCCCACATAATTGTTGTCGAAACAATAATCAGTGGTGACAGAGGGAAGAATCCCGTCACATCGACTTTTATCAATGCACTGAAAGAAATTGGCTGAGAGAGGGATGGGGAATTGAACATATGGTCCCCTGTTCTCAAGCGCTGAGCTCCCGGGCTCAGCAGTAAGAGGATGGAAACACAGACCATGTGAATAGTTTATCTGGCTGCCATGGTGTAGATATTTGAAATGCAGCATAAAATGTTAGTAAAACTAACATCATGAAACTTGTTCAGGAAACCTGTTTCATCATATTTGGCTTTTTTCAAGAACCGTTTGACCTCAGAGATTGTGACCTCATGAAGCAGTAGATATAATTGAGTCTGGTTCTCTGTATTTATTGGTATCTGGGCTGTCAATCTTTGATGAATAATGTGCCAGTCTGCAGGTTGAAGTATATTGAAGAAATAGACAGCCTGGTCTCCTGTGATAGTCCGGTCTGTTAACTCGATTTTTTAGCAAAATGTTTACACTCCGGACGAAAGCAACAAATTTTGCATACAGTTAATAGACATCATTCTGAACCATTTGCGCCTGGTGTGCCCGATTTTAGTGGCCTAGTTCATTAATTACTGCCTATTATATATTCGGATAGATGTAGTGTCCGAATACTCTTCCTTTGTATTTTATCAGAACACATATATTTGTATCTCACAATGATTTTATCACTGAGGGTCGATCAAAACGCTTTCAAATTTAAGAGAACTTCATTTTTTTTATCGAAAATTTGTTTTTTTATTTACTTTGTAGGTGGATTTTGGTTTAATTTTAAGTAATATAGATATGAATAAATCCGGAATGATACCCAGAATGTGCATTTTTTGCAATTTTTTCACTTATATATCAAGTTCCGGAATTTTTGAAAGGTCCAAAAAACCTAAAACGGCTGTACCGGTAGTTTTATTAATCATCTTTTTCGAAGATACACACAAAAGAAATGTCGTTTTATCAGTCTTTAGGTAGACTTCAGAGAGTAAAGCAGTGCCATAAGCGCTATCTTCTGCCGGGTGTGTTGATAGAACGTTTCGTATGCAGACTGCATTAACCCTTAGGCTGCCAAGCGCGACTCAATGATCTTTTGCAGACAATATAGACTAAGATCAGACTACGAAGAACGTGCAGTCTGATCCTAGATCATCTAAACTGTCCGATACGGAGATATTTTTCTTCGAGATATTCCTATGAAATAACATTTGGGATTTTACGATCGGCTTTAAAGTGTCATTTAATTTGTAGGATAAGGTTTAATAATTTGAAAACCAACCCCCTCCCATTCCGAAAGAAATAAGTGCAAATATACAGTTAAACTGGGACCGGTTAAATCAGGTAATGCATTTGAAAACCAAAAAAAAAAATGTTCGGGCAGAAAAATGCATCTCTTAGGACCAGTAATTAGAACAGACTTATCCTGTGTAACAGATTTTAACCATTCCAACCCATTACAAGTAATATCATCGTAAGGCTGAACGGGATAAACACTTAATTATGACACGTGTGTGTTAATCGGTGCTCGAACTTTTGTTTTTTCTGGAAGGAATGGGAGGTTTGAGATTTTAATTGAATTTTGTTATCACGATAGTTAATTTATAAGGTAGTTCAAACAGGAACGTGACAAAAATGCAACTATAGAGATTTTAAATATTATTTCAAAGTCAGGGTTTTCGCTGTAAATTGAAAATGTATAATATCCCAGTTTTTGGTAAATAAACTGTCTCTGTCTATTTGCCGATACTGGAACGATTTTTTTTTAAACAAAAATTATTACTTTAGTAGTTTAAATAAATCAAACCACCGATTCCTGGATTTCGAGCCGGTACGTTAAATAACTTAGCCAAGGAATTCGACAAACATTAGTTGATCAATCAGACATAAAAATAGGAAAGGTCTATTGCAGTTATATTAATGTTATTTTTCTCCCTTTTCCCCAATTTCTTATACAATATTGAATCTTCATAAACTCTTTACCGAACGAAAATTTTAGACTTGCCCAAATTGCAAGCCTTTGCAGACAACAATTTTGAATGTGACTTGAGAAAATGAAATTGTAGAATAAAGGTGGTTCAAATGGTTGTAATTGTCCTTGAAAAAGTAAAACATATTGTTGAAGATGGAGAAAGATTCCTTTTTTTTCCCCAATATTTTCTCTCACACTTTGAAAATTCACTTTTCACAGATGATTTTGAACTACATATTGATTTCATTTTTTTGCGGGGGTTGGGATGGTGTTGAGGTTGAGGATGTGAGACAAAAAAACAGAAAGTGGGACAAACCAGCACGTCAGCCCCCTTTTTCCGGGTCGCCAAAACACGAAATACTTTGGTATTTAAAAGGTAAAATAGCGGTCCAGTGTCCTCAGAGAGACAGGGACAGTCCATTTGCTGATATAGCACTATTATCAAACCGTCTTTGTTACGTTTTCAGGCATGTTCCTATTGACGAATAAATTAATGTTATAGATCATGAACAAAAGAAACGTGGCTTCAGATCAAATTTCAAACCTTCCATACCGTTTTCACAAAATATTTATTCAAACTTCAATTTGAGCATTTAAAGATGTGAAAAAATGGGTAAAGGGTTAACTCAGTGTTCCTTTGATCTCGGTATCACACTACAGGGTGGGTGACCTTTAGAAGAGTTGTAATGTACCATCTTCTTACAGATTTCCAAACCTGTGTCACATTAAACTTACTCTTTGTATCTTTTGTTTCATATTAATTTACCCGTGTGGTGATCATTAATGGACGGGATTTTGAATTATACACAGGTTACAGAACAGAACAGAACAGAACATATATTTTATTGGACAAGTACAAGCGTACATAGTCAAATATTACATAATTTATATAACAAAGCATTTGTCAAGGCCTCTCTCACTCCCTCCCTCTCTCTATCACGTGACAATTTCTCTCTCTCTCTCTCTCTCTCTCTCTCTCTCTCTCTCTCTCTCCCCCCCCCCCCCCAAAAAAAAAAACACACACACACACACAAAACAAAACTGCTTACAAGTGAGGATGACATACAAAAGGAATTTCACTTAATTTGGAAAATATGATGAATAATATGTTAATAAAAAGCTTATAATATACCAACACAATGATGATATAACAATTAGTTGTACAGAAAATGAAATCGCACTGATAATGCAGATTCGATATATTGTGCTACATTTGAAATTGTTCTTTTTTCTTGTTACAGAGGGTTCATTCTTAGTCGCTATATGCTCTTTATTTCAATACAATCTCATAAAATGCATATTTTGTCTGTTCATGATTTTTTTTTAAAAAGCAATATCACGAAATATTGCTAAATTGTGTTAGAATTAATTTCCCCTAGATTTTGTGCTGTGTCATTTACTTTTCAGTTGTGAATTTGTCCAAATTTAAAGGGTTTGCGAACGGGACATACAGCATTTGTCCTTGAAAAACATGCTTTGGATAAAAAGAAAATATCAATTATATCAAATGTAATCGGCAGATCGTCTATTGCATTGTATTCGGAAATCTGAAGCCAATTTGATTTGTCCTGCCGATCGACCAAATTCAAAGGAATCCTATATGCGAAATTCAAAGTCAGTTCTTTTTAAGTATGTAAAGTGCAAGCAAATGACAGGCAAATGGACTGACAGATAAACACACAGATACGAAAGACACATAGAATATTCATAAAATCAATCCCTAAATCCAGCTGTGCCGTTAAAATGGCAAAATATTTCTGAAACACCATTTTTTGAAGATCATACATTGTGACTAAACGGGAAACAACCAAATTACTGTTCTAAAAAGGAAGAGTATTCGGACAGTACAGTTATCCGAATTTCAAATCGCAATAAAAATTGATCTAGGGCCTTAAAATCGGGCACACCCCTTTTTTTCGTTTTAGAAACGTATTGTTTACATCATATAAAATTTTCACACTTTCGTCCGGCGAGTAAACATTTTTGAGCTAACAGACCGGACTATGACACTCACTTTAACACTTGCTCAACTGTTCCTGTGTTTTAGGAGACTGAGGGGTTAGATATCAAATCATCTTTGCAAACAAAGAAAAGGCTGGTAACCAGCATGTTTGTCCTTATTACACTATACTCTCCATCTTCTCAAAGATAAATTCTATCATCTGAGTTACAACTGTGGTCTTCTGCAACATGCTTTCAATTGGACAAGTCTGAAATTTTGTTGTCTGGTAAAGCGTTGATATGTGATCAGTTTTATTGTGGAGCGGTGAAGTAGTCCCAAGAGGGATCTGGTAAAAGTATTCTTGTTCTGGAGGAAAAAATCTTCACAGAATCTTGACAGGGAGGCCGTAACAGCTTTTAGTTGGAATAAACTGTCTCCTGATATAGGCCTGCCATTTGACGGGAGGAAAGAATACAGACTGGTACCAGCCTACAGAGATAAAAGCAACCAACAAGGGAAGTGCAAGATATCTAGAAACTGTTTCCTGTGACAGATTTAACTCACACGAGAAAGTTATAGATTGGTCCAAATTGAAAGCATTTGCAGATGACAAAATAAAGGTGACTTAAAAATTGAAATTTGTTCTGGGAAGGATAGAAAACACTGTGGGAAAAGGAGAAAATGCTGGTTACCAGCATTTTCTCCTTTCCCACTGTGTTTTCAAAAGGCTTCTTTCTCAGGGGCGTCAAAAGTAGGGATTGTGTGGTTATCGGTTAAACCTTTTCTTGATAATCCTGTGAAAGAAAGCTTTTGAAAACATAAGTGTGAATTGGAATTTTCTCCTTTTCCTACAGTGTTTTGTATCCTCATAAACACAAATTCTATCATTGAACCAGTTGTCTCCAAATGCTTCTAATTTGGGCAACTGTAAGATTTTTTTTTGTGGAAGAATTAACAAGTTATTACTAGTAGGCTTATTTTAGATCACCTGAGCACAAAGTGCTCATGCTGTATCTGTTCTTTGATGTGTGGTGTTGGTTGTCCAGGAGTCAACAATGACAGTGTAGAGGCCACATTTTTCTGTCAGAATCTATGTGAAACATGGCCCAAATGTTTGTCTTGATAATATCACAATTTTGAAATTGGGTCTTGTCAGGTCAAAAGGTAGGTCATCAAGTCAAATCATAGAAAAACCTGTGTATAGTCTGGAAGCCATATACTCAATGAAATTTGGTTAGAATTTATGTCTTGATGTTCTAGGACAAGTTTGAAAATGGATATGTCAGGTCAGGAAGTAGGTCCCTTGTTCATATTATATAAAAACCTTTTGTGACACCACATTTTGAGGTAAATGCTACTAATGAAACTATGTCAGAATATTTGTCTTGATGATATCTCGAATAAGTTTTAATTTGGGTCACATCAGGTCAAAGAATAGGTCAGCAGAACTAATCTAAAAAAAAGGACACTTTCTGTTTTTATGTTCTGTTTTGCACATGTCTACTAAAGGACAAAATCGAATTGAAGCTTAAAGTGCCGTCTTGGATTAGCCTGCGCAGATTGCACAGGCTGATCCGAGGCGACACTTTACGTAAATGTCCAAACGCCCCTTTTTGCATGTTGCAAGTATGATTGAAATAATGTTGAAAGGGATGTTAAAAATCTTTTATATCAATCAACCACATAATACTGTACATCAGCTGCAGGAGGTATTGAGATAAAGTATGAAGCAAACACAATTGTCATAGGTGGGTTGATGGGGACCAGTATATCCCTCTGAAGTCCCTAGTCTTTATACACCTCTGTACAAGATTATTCTAGGATTTGTGAGGGATTAGCCTCATTTTGACAACAAGAATCTTCCTCATATCCCCAGCTTTTGGGATTAACCCTTTTGCAAACCACAATTTTAGATTCTTCCAAACTAAAAGTATCTGCCAACAAGAAATCCAAAATTGATACAGAAATGATAAACGGTTCTGTAAGGGGGTAGAAAATATTGTAGGAAAAAGAGAAAATGCTGGTTACCAGCATTTTCTCTTTTTCCTGCAATGTTTTCAGAGGTCTCCTGCCTCAGGAATATTTCATACAAAGGATGAATCTTACCCAGGTTTCATGGGCATCCAAATTATGGAGAGGGATTAGTGGTTGTATGCAATGGTCTTAGCCAGTTTGATAAATGACTTCCATCATTTGTAAATTATCCTTTTAAGTTGATCCCTTGTTGCGAAAACAGCTTAACTGTTTGTGGTAATACACTAGAGATAGGTTGTTTTAGGCAAATGAGACTGATATTGCAAGAGAGGTGATAAGATGCCATTTCACAAGTACTGTGTTTTAGCTACTCACATATTTATGGTTTGTTCCTTTTCAGTAGTTGCAATAATGTGATGTTTAACCCATTACCCAATAATCTTTTGCTGTCACAGCCCTCATTAAGCTTCTAAAAGGAATGTAGGAAAAGGAGAAATGCTGGTTACCTTCATCTTATTTTTCCTACCCTTTTTGTAAGACAACTTTCATCACATCAGCTACATTCACTTTGTCATCTGCAGGTATCAATACAATGAACAAGACTAAAAATTTGGCAACTGGTACTGGGATAAGTGACTTTAGAATTTAAATGAGGTTAATAATTATTGTAAGTTGTACAGGTATTGTGCAATAAGATCGACTATAAACATTTGAAAATTATGTAGATGAAGCAGGCTACTTAACCCTTTACTCTATAGATACTTGTTTTGAAGTATCAACAACAGACAGCTTTTGAAAACATTATGGGAAAAGGAGAAATTGCTCGTAATGAGCATTTTCTCCCTTTCACACAATGTTTTCCACACAGTCAGATTTTGTATCCTCATTTGTCCATATTTTTGACATCATATCTTTTTTTGCTGCTGAAATAGAAGAGCCTCAAATTGGCATACCAGGTAAAGGGTTAAGTTGCTCACTTTGGCCTAATGTTACCTATGTAGCCTATATCCTTTTCAGTTGGAATTCTTAACAGCAACCATTTAGTAGCTTATATTGAACCTTTTTTGCAAATGACAGAAATCTTGCTAATTTTTGTAAGAGAGAAATGCTAGGAACTAAAAATTCTCATTGTTCCAGAATGTTTATAGAAGCCTTTTTTATCAGAGCTCATTGCAGATTAATTTATAAGGAGAAAGTGTCTGTTTCCAGTATTTTCTCCTTATCTTAACATTGTTTTGAAAAGCCTTCTGTCTCAGATTCATTAAAGATAAAACATGGGTTAATTTGACTGTGGTGTAGAGAAGTGTCAGTGATGTTACCTAGGTGTTCATTGATGTTACGTAGGTGTTGTAGTGGGTGTTTTGGCTTCTTGGACTCTGCAAATGCTTTTGATTTGGACAAACCTAAAATTTTGTCGTTTGGTAATGAGTTAACTTTGAAAAAGAGTTTTGACTGGTTTTGCTAAGTGTCATTGGTGTTACCTAGGTGTCCTAGTGGGTCTTTAGGCTTCTTGGACACCCTGAATTGTAAATTGATTTTCAATTCTGTTTGCTGTTGACAGGTATTATGGGTATTACTTGAACACCCTACTCACAGAGGACCTCTACCCAATTTATATCTTGTGGGTATAACCTTCTGTTTAACCCATCACCACACAATCCCTACTTTTGACAACCCTGAGGAAGAAGCCTTTAGAAAACATTGTGGGAAAAGGAGAAAATGCTGGTAACCAGCATTTTCTCCTTTTCCCACAACGTTTTCTACCCTTCACAAAACAAATGTCAAATTTTCTGTGGCTTTCATTTTGTCATCTGCAAATGCTTTCGATTTGGACAAGCCTAAAATATTGTTGTTTGGTAACGAGTTAAGCTCTATACCTGGTTAGTCAAGATGAAAATGGGGAAAACATTTTTGCATTGAAGAATTTGCATGGAGAATTCTTCAACTGTGAGTGTTTTTTCACTAGACTTTGTAGGAAAGAAAGAAATTCTCATTACAAGCATTTTCTTCATATCCCACAATTTCTTCAAAAGCCTTTTCTCCGGGTTGTTGAAACTAGGGATTATTTTGAGTTCACAATAATTTTCAATTTTAATCATACCTATGTTCAAAGTATGATGATTTTCTCTGAGTATTGCGTGCAGGATATGGCTAAAACCTAGATTATTCTGTTACTAAACAATCCTGTGTTCTAATGACTTGGAGGAAGGAGGCTTTTGAGAACATTGTGGGACAAGGAGAATATGGATATAATCAGCATTGTATTCTACCCTTCTTAATTCTTTACCAAACGAAAAATTTATAGACTGGTCCGAATTGAAAGCATTTGCAGGCGACAACATTAATGTGCCTGCAAAATTGAAATTTGATTTGAGAAGAGTAGAAAACATTTTAGGAAAAAGGAGAAAATGCTGGTTACCAGCATTTTCTCCTTTTCCTACAATGTTTTCAAAGGCTTTTTTTCTTAGGGCTGTCACAAGTCGGGATTGTGTGGTAAAGAGTTAAAATAAAACCCACCATAATTAGGAGCTACAGCTTTTTTTTTGCAGATGTTATATTTTCAATATGGACCATTATAAAATTTCGTTGTCTAGTAAAAGTTTTTCCTTCACTAAACAATTACCACAATCATGAAGATTGGTTGTATTGGGGTTTAACGCCACTTTAACAGCTAAGGTCATATCATGGCGGTTGGTGACGCACATTTGTGTTTCCTGGCTTTCTCATACAGGTTCTTACACAACTTTCTTTCCAAAGCCACTGACTACTTTTCTCACATGCTTCAGCAGAGGTGAGACGCTAAAATATGCCAGAAAGAAAGTTTTGCCTCAACTAGGTATTGAACTCGCAACCACCAGGTCATGAGTCTGACACGCTCACCACTGAGCCACCCGGGCGGGCGACAGTCATGAAGAAGAAGCTTTTGAAAACACAGTTGTTAACTAAGAAAATGCTGATAACCAACAATTCCCTCATTTGTGTCAAATTCATTCTGTTGTCTGCAGATGCTTTCAAATTGTAAATCTTTATAAGTTTGATGTCTGGTTAACCCTTTACCGTACAATGCAGACTTTTGACAACCCCGTGAAAGAAGCCTTTTGAAAACATTTTGGGATATAGAGAAAATGCTGGTAGCCAGCATTTTCTTCTTTTCTTGCAGTGTTTTGTGATACAAATCCAACCATTTGTGCCAAAGGTTATTCTGTTATCTGCACATACTTTTATACTGGAAAACTTTATAACTTTGATGTCTGGTTGACCCTTTACCAATAATTCCTGTTTTTTACCACCCTAAGATAGAAGCCTTTTTAAAACAATGTGGGACAAGGATGAAATGCTGGTATAGGCATTTTCTTCTTTTCCCATAATGTTTTCTACCCTGGTGGAAACAAATTTCAATTATTGAGTTACGTTTATTTTGTCTTCTGTAAGTGCTTTCAATATGGACCAGGCAAAAAATTTTGTTGTTTGGTAAATGGATAACCCATTACCACACAATCACTACTTTTGACGACCCCGAGAAATAAATTCTTAGAAAACATTTTGGGAAAAGGAGAAAATGCTGGTAACCAGCATTTTCTCCTTTTCCCACTACAATGTTTTCTATCCTTCCCAAACCAGATTTCAACTTTTGAGTCACATTAATTTTGTTATCTGCAAAGGCTTCCAATTTGGTAAAGTCAGTTAAATGTGCTTATGCAGCTGTTGCTTGTATACAAAGCATGTTGCATGAGACCTTATTTACAATCAGTTGCAATACAGGATTACATTGATGTAATTTTAATCACCCAGAAGCATCAAGGAAGTGGAAAAATAGTTCCTCTGAAGGATGGCTTATCTGGTAACCAAACGGCAAAATTTAGACTGGTCCAAATTGAAAGCATTTGCAGACGACAAAATAGAAGTGACAAAAATCTGAAATTTGTATTGAGGAGGGTAGAAAAGATTGTGGGAAAAGGGAAAAATGCTGGTTACCAGCATTTTCTCTTTTTCCCACAATGTTTTCGAAAGGCTTTTTTTACAGGGTCGTCAAAAATAGGGATTGTGGATTAAGACAGTCATGTCTTGTGTGTTTACAGACAAAGGTGAATTCTTTACCAAATGACAAAAATCTAGACTTGTCCAAATTGCAAGCATTTGGTGATGTCAAAATATATTGGACTGACACATTGAAACTTTTTTGGAGAAGAGGAGGAAACATTGTGGGAAAAGAGAAAATGCTGGTTACCAGCATTTTCTCCTTTTCCCATGATAATTCCGAACAACCCCAAGAAAAAAAAAAGCCTTTGAAAACATTGTGGGAAAAGGAGAAAAGAGGTTTTTAATGCAGGGATTTGAATTTGTGGTGAAGGGTTGACATATTAATAATAAACCATATTACCAAATGACAAAATTGTAGACTGGTCCAAATTGAAAGCATGTGCAGACGACAAATTATATGTAACTCAAAAATTGAAATTTGTTTCCAGCAGGGTAGAAAACATTGTGGGAAAAGGAGAAAATGCTGGTTACCAGCATTTTCTCCTTTTCCCACAATGTTTTCAAAAGCCTTCTGTCTCAGGGTAGTTAAAAGTCGGGATTGTGTGGTAAAGAGTTAAAGAAGAGACAAGGTGAGCAGGTCTTGTCTGTAAAAGTAGAGTGACACCTGAAATGATTTATAGGGAATAAGGAGGATATACTGTATGAAATAGGATATCCCTTTACCAAACAATCCTGACTTTTAATGACTCTATGTAAGAAGCCTTTTGAAACCATTGTGGGAAAAGGACAAAATGCTGGTAACCATGCAGCTGGTAACCAGCAATTTTTCCTTTTCCCACAATGTTTTCTACCCTTCCAATATTTCAGTTTTTGAAACTCATTCATTTTGTCGTTTACAAATGCTTTCAGTTTGGAGAAGTCCAGTGATTTGTTGTTTGTTAAAGAGATCTGTTTGGGATATTTTTGTGACATTAAGCATGGATTTTCAGCATAGCTAGGTTGTTATGTTCACAGCATTTGGGTTGACTTTGTTTAACTTAATGTTCCGAAATGGTTCAAGGCATTAAATGGTTCAAAACAGTGTATTGCCTTTCATGGAAAAGGAAAAGTTACATCATTTCAGAGATGGTGAATTTATCTACAAATTCTTTCCAGAAATGGAAGAGCCCAAACTTGTGTCACTTGGTAGAATCTGAAATTTTAAAACAGTCCAAATTCAAAGTAGTTGCAGATGACAAAATAAATGTAGCTCAAATTACAACTTTTGTCTTTGATCGAGTGGAAAATATTGTGGGAAAAGGAGAAAATGCTGGTTACCAGCATTTTCTCCCTTTCCCACAATGTTTTCAAAATGAAGTCGGGATTGTGTGGTATAGTGCTAAAGTAGCCTATTTTATGGTTATCTAAATAAAAAAAAGTTTTTTAGCATTTAAGTATACACTAGATAAAAAAGAAAATAGCATTGTCCTCCAAATTTAAAGCATTCAATTTTGAACTTGAAAATTTAATATGGCTCATGTGATTGGGGTCTGCTTTTTTTTTGAAAAGGAAGAAAACATTGTGGAAAAAAGGAGAAAATGCTGGTTATCAGCATTTTCTCCTTTTCTCACAATGTTTTCGAAAGCCATCTTCTTCAGGCTCTTTGAAACTTAGAACTGTGTTGCAAAGGGTGAGAACATTCACAATATCTCTCTCTTGTCTGCAGATGGCAATTGCAATAATCAGAGTATTTTCATTCTCTTCAATTCGCTCTAGGAATATTTTCAATTATTTCCAAGCTTTTTTTTTTAATTAAGTCGGAAGAAATCTGAATATCCTAGGAGAATATGCCGTCATTTAATCATTAAAGCCTCAATTTCTCGTTTTTCAAAAGGAAATTAAAACTTAAATGACAAAAACAAAAGTAACTAAGTGAGCCAATTGATCTACTGTTTGTCCTTGCTATACCCACTTTAACGAAAAAGCATGGACTACTTTTTCTATCAACCCTGCCTAGCCCTGTATTGTATTTGGTAGGGCATGAGAATGATTAAACCCAAGTGAAAAGTTGCTAGGTCCCTCAACCTTTTTTTACCAAGTTTTAAAATTTATTTCTAGACCTGCTGTTTTTGAAGAAAACACCAAGGTGTTGTCTTAACTATGGTGGCGTCGTCGTCATTTTTGTGCAAAAATGTTGACACTCTGTAATACCTGTTACAATTTATTTACTTCTTACTTGGGCATGTTGTTAACCCTTTACTCCATAGATATTAATTTCCACACATTGCTTGTAGGAGCCTTTTAAAACATTGTGGCAAAACGTGAAATTGCTAGTGACGAGCATCAAAAGGTATCATTTACATGTTAGAAACGGCTTCATCTTTGCTGTTATTTAGGGTCAATTAGAGATACCATAGAAATGCCTTACGGGGTAAAGGGTTAACTAAGAAAAGGAGAACATATACAACAAGGGCAGGTAACAATCAAAGTTTTTTAACACAGTTATGTTCCTTTTTCCACTTTCTCTTGAATTTCTCACTGAAAATCAAGCACTTGCATTTGCTCATTGGCACATGTATGCATTGCTCATTTTTTGCCAGCAATTAAGGCTTCACCCTTTACCACATAATCCCTACTTATGACAACCCTGAGGAGGAAGCCTACAGAAAACATTTTGGGAAAAGGAGAAAATGGTAACCAGCATTTTCTCCTTTTCCCACAATGTTTTCTACTCATCATGACACAAATTTCAAATTTTCAGTCACTTTTATTTTGTTGTCTGCAAATGCTTTCGATTTGGACAAACATAAAATTTTGCTGTTTGGTAATGAGTTAACCAACCATACAATAAGTTACCGGTATTGTATATGTATTGGTATGATTTAATCTTGAACGTATCTGAAGACCCTTAACCCTTTCCCAAACAATCCCTGGTTTTTACGGGTCTGGAATAGTAGCCTTTTGAAAACATTGTGGGAAAAGGAGAAAATACTGGTAACCAGCATTTTCTCCTTTTCCCCACAATGTTTTCTACCCTGTCATAGACAGAAATCATCTTTTCAGCAAGAGTTGAACTGTTGTCTGCAAATGCTTTCAATTTGGTCTAGTCCAAAAATTTGTTGTTGGGAAAGGGTTAATATTTACTTTTTGCCTAGGACTTATTGCCAGACAAAAAAAGTATTAACAATCTTGATCAAGACAACTTTTAACCTTTTACTCCATACATACTCGTTTCTACACATTGCTTGTAGGAGCCTTTGGAAAACATTGTGGCAAAAGGTGAAATTGCTCCTGATGAGCAATTTCACCTTTTGTCACAATGTTTTCTATGCTACCAAAAGGTGTCATATACCCATAAAAAATGGCTTCATCCTTGCTGTTATTTAGGGTCAATTAGAGATACCATAGAAATGCCTTATGGGGTAAAGGGTTTGAAAGAATTGTGGGAAAAGGAGAAAATGATGGTTACCAGCATTTTCTGCTTTTCCCATAATGTTTTCTACCCTCTCACGGACAGTTTCAGTCATTTGAGCTACATTAAATTTGTTTTCTGCAAATGTCTGCAAGTTCTAGAAATTTTCCTTTGTGGAAAAGAGTCATAATGGCTGAAATATCACAAGTAAAAGGCAGAATACTTGGGTGTGAAATATGATGATATTGTATTCATCCCTAAAGAGCAATTACATCAATAATTAAAATGTATTGGAAATAACAAACATTTTCTACATATATATATGTATGAAAACTGCAGTTTGCATCCAATAATACAGAACAGGGAATAGTTGGTATTTTAGTATTATCGTCTCTTATTGCAGAGTATCAAGATAACAATGCTGGAATTGTCTTATCTACTTGCATTTTGTGTCATTTTCTTGATTAGTCTGTCCATATCAGTATTTGTGGACTTGTCTGTAATTTTGCCATGATCTTGCATAATCACTCTACTTCTGACTGAGAGTTTTGAAACTGGTATGCTGTTTAACTTTTTACCACACAATCCCTACTTTTAACGACCTTGAGAAAGGAGCTAGTTGAAAACATTGTGGGAAAGGAGAAAAATGCTGGTAAGTAGCATTTTTTCTTTTTCCAACAATGTTTTTTACCCTTCTTTAAACAAATTTCAAATTTTCAGTCACTTTTATTTTGTCGTCTGCAAATCCTTTCGATTTGGACAAAACTAAAATTTTGTCGTTCGGTAATGAGTTAATTAAGTGCGAGTTTTGTATGAAGTAAATTTCTTGCCTTGTAAAATAAAGCACTGTAAACCTTGAAGTGCTTTCATATTTGTCATTGCCACTATGGCAAGTGTAGATGAAGATCAGATTCTACAAAATGTGCATTCTGATCTTTGATGTACACTCTTTGATTCACTGAAATGCTTAAACAAAAGCAACCTTGTATTTTTAGCTCCACTGCCCAAAGGCCAGCGCACTTAAACCATGGCCTGGTGTTTGTTGTGTGTCTGCCCATGTATCCGTCCTTCCGTCCATCCGTCCGTCTGTCCGTCTATGTGCAAAATACTAGTAATTTTGTATCGAAAACTCCTCCAACAGTTTTCCTTTAATGGTATTGAATGCACATCTATTGATCACATATTGAAGATTTGCAAGACACAATTTTCAAGTGATAAATCTTCCTGGTTGAGGAATTATCTCCCCTTGAACTTGACACTTTTTTCTGTCCAAGCACTGGCGGGATGGTGTTATTAACTCATTACCAAATGACAAAATTTAAGGTATGTCCACATCCAAACCATTTGCAGACAACAAAATAAAAGTGTCTGAAAATTTGAAATTTGTTTTGTGAAGGGTAGAAAACATTGTGAGAAAAGGAGAAAATGTTGGTTACCAGCATTTTCTCCTTTTCCCACAATGTTTTCTTAAGGCTTTTTTTTTTCAGGGTCGTCAAAAGTAGGGATTGTGTGGTAATGGGTTAAGTCCCATTCAGTGACAGCTCTAGTTTATAGATTTTCTCAGTCAAAGGGTTAAACAAATCAGATTGAGTAATTTGACCTTGGATCTACATTATCCTGTTTTTTTGTCAGTTTCAACCAAAACACCAAGTGAAGGAATATAAGGATGGGCTGTAACTCTTAGATACTACACAACAAAATTTTAGACATGTCCAAGTTGAAAGCATTTGCTAACTACAAAAATGTGGATCGGTATTTAAAGTTTTGTTTGGTAAGTATAGAAAGCATTGTGAGAAAAGGAGAAAATGCTGATCACCAGCATTTTCTCCTTTCCTCGCAATGTTTTCTAAAGGCTTTCCTTCTCAGGGTTGTCAAAAGCACAAAAGATTGGACAGGACCAAACTGAAAGCATTTGCAAGGGACAGTTTGTGTAATTGTAATTTTTCTTCGATGGGGCAGAAAACATCGTGGGAAAAGGAGGGAATGCTGGTAACCAGCATTTTCTCCTTTCCCCACAATGTTTTTACCCTTATTTAATCAAAGTTCAATTTTTGAGATACATTTATTTCGTTGACTGAAGTAACTTTGAATGTGGACTGATCCAAAATTTCGGCTTGTGGTTAAGAGTTAACCCTATACTCCATAAGGCATTTCTATGGTATCTCTAATTGACCCTAAATGACAGCAAGGATGAAGTTGCTTCTTATGTGTACATGACACATTTTGATAGCATAGAAACATTGTGACAGAAGGTGAAATTGCTCGTCACGACCAATTTCACCTTTTGCCACAATGTTTTCAAAATGCTCCTACAAGCAATGCATTGAAATGAATATCTATGGAGTAAAGGTTTAGCCCTTTCCCATACAACAAATTCTGGACTCTTCCAAACTGAAAGAATTTTCAGACGACAATTTTAGATTTTGAGAAAATGGCAGAAAGTTCTCAAAAAGGGTAGAAAACACTGTGGAAAAAGGAGAAATTGCTTGTGACAAGCAATTTCTCCTTTTCCCACAGTGTTTTCAAAAGACTTTTACTGCAGACACATATAAACCAGGGCTTGTTTGGGAAAGGGTTAAACTTGTTTATCTTGTAAAGGGAGATAAATCAAACAGGAGCCTCTCATGTCTGTATCAAGTTTCCCTCTCTGATAGCAAGTATGCCCTGACTTTTCCTATTCATGTCTGTTTAATTTTGGTTTAGTCTGGTTGCCTAGAGGCAAAAACAAATTGACATTTTCTATGGTAGATTAAATCGAGTTTTATGGAATTTCAATTAAATGTAATGTACAGTTTTTCTCTCTGTAGTCTGCTGATCAGAGAAATAAGCTTTTTGAGATAATATTTCTTCTATTTTTATTCCTTCTCAATGTTTGAATTAGCTACTGTGTGTGTGTTTTTTTTTTAAGAGGGATAAACTTTATTATTTAACACGTGAATTTGCCTGGAAAAATTGGACTTTGATGACGCTTTTTTCTGAAAGCAGTCAGTAGCTTTGAGCATGGTGAAAGAATCAGTATGAAAACAAAGACAAGTAAAATTGATAACGTAATATAAATTTAACCCTTTACTACATGGCAAAGTTTTAGACCTACCCAAATTGAATGCATTTGCAAACTACAAATTCATAGTGGTTCAAATGACACAAGTTTGCTTTGATAGGGTAGAAAACTTTGTGGGAAAAGGAGAAAATGCTAATTATCAGCATTTTCTCCTTTTCCCACAATGTTTTCAAAAGGCTTCTTCTTCAGGGTTGTCGAAAGTCGTCATTGTGTGGTAAAGAGTTAAAAGTGTTGAAAATAGAACAAAAAGTGCATAATTATCTTGAAATTACATATTAACTGCGCTTGCAGGCTACCTATTTAACACAAAAACTGAAATTTACCTTTACAAGGTTAAAAAAACATGGTAGGGAAAGGAAATCAAAGTACTGATAGTACTGAAGGCCAGGAAATTGAGGATACGAAACAACACATGAGGTCAATTTTAATTAATACAAACAGGTAGACAGACAGGGATACAAGCGGATTCCACTAAGCCCCTGGAATTCTTGGTTTTATCATGAAATTTTGAACTGATACTAGAAAGCACCAGCCAGAAACTAATTAAGCCAGAGCTAGGCATGTGCTCACAGTTATGAGGTGCTTGATAATGGCTTAGAATACTTAGTAATTTGTCGTGCTTGTAAACAATTCCAAGTCAAAATTGAACTGTATTCAATCGGTGCAATACCAACTTTGGTTATCTAAATTTTCTGAGACATGTGATGTCTTGTAGTCCTGTATGACGTTATTTTTTACATTTATGACGCAAGAACATATTCATTTTTATTGATTTCAATGAAAATACATGTAAGATAGATATCAAGGTAAAATGTAATGAATAATAAAGATCGGAGTGATACGGCAGTTGGTCATGTTGTCTCTACCTTCCACAAGTCGACGAAATTTTGAACTGGTCATATTTGAAGGAAGTTATAGATAAAAATCCAAAGTAGTTCTTCGTGTATATTGAAAAGTAAGATTTTGGGGAAATTGGGAGGATTTGCTTGTTACAAGCGAATTCTCTTTTAGCCAAAATATTTTTTCAATAAAATACTGTGAAAAGGTTGGATTGTTTTGGGAAAACGATTATGCTCGGTTTTCCTATTTTACTTGCCTATTTTACGGACAAGTCACAGTGACTTGAGCTTCGATACTTATATCTACATAATATAAAAAGACGTTAATCCTAATTCATAATCGTTGTCCAAGGACAACTTGTGTCAAGCCCGCAAACACTTGACTCTCAAGTTTGACCTAGACCCTGGACCTGAATAAATGTTTCAAAGGGAACTTCTACTCATGATGGAGAAAAATGCATTATGCTAATTTATATCGGAATCTATCCAAAACTGTAGGAGTTATGGTTCGGACGAAAAATTGGCCTTCAATGGGGCCTTGATCTTGAATCTACTTGAACAGATGTTTCAAATGGCACATCTAACCGTGATGGAGGTTAATTGTGCCAAATTATTTTGAAATCCATCCACAATTGTAGAAGTTATGGACCGGAAATGTTCGAATGCACACAAGCCCTAGTGAACACTAGAAATATGTGTGTCAGAGACACAGATGCCCCTGCTAAATGGTATTAGTCACAGGTATGTCATATGACACTAGTAGAGAGAGAGAGAGAGAGAGAGAGAAAAAAAATACATTAAATGACAAGCGAACGACTACAGAAAAAAATTATGAGCATTTATTTGGTTTCAAATCAAAGTCAATCAAAGACATTTTTAAGAATCACACAGGTGTAATCTATTTGTGACAGGTGTAAAAGGTGTGAAATACATCCTATCAGTGTGAAATAGGCAGTATAAACAATGACAAAACTACCAAATAACTCTTGGATAAAGGTATCTAATACACATAATGTACATATTAAAGACAACGAAATTTCAAAAATATTTTTATAGACAACTTGATTAACGATATGGATGAAATCTGATGTTGGGGTCTATTTTTCTAAAATTTTATTTGGGGAGGATTTCACCAAAGAAATGGTCTCCAGGGGACAATTTCTCCGGAGTATTGAACATAACACGGGCCAACCAGTTTGGGGACGATTTCTCCAGGGGCCGATTTCTCCAGCATTCCGCTGAAGTACCCTAGATTTCGTCTATATACATAAGAAAAAGTGATAAACATAACACGGGCGAATATTCTATACGTAGTTTGCTTTATTTACAATCGCATTTTAACGGAGACGCGTTTTGTGACACACATGTTCAAATGTCAACACAACGTTATAGACAAACTCCGAGCAGAGTCGTCGTTCGTTAATCTCACCATACCTGAATATGAATGATCCGGAGTGCAAGAGAGAGCGTTATAGATATTAACCGTATATAGGGCGTAGGAATACACAACTGCCGGATAAACTAAGTTTATTAGGTTACGCCTTTATTAGGTCAGTGTGAATGACAAAAACGGGATAAAAAACACATACTCTTCAGTTATTAAAGGATTGTAATACCCTTGCAATTCTATGGCGTTTTGCAGATGAAAGCTTTGAGGAAAGGAAAGCATTCACACCGTGTGATAAGCAATCTCTGTATATACTTGGGAAACTAGTTGTTTTGGCGGACTCAGCGATATAGAGTGGACACACCAACCAACATTTTTGTCTGAATAGACAGCTTACAATCCCTATGGGCAAGGGAATCCCTTGAGAGGGATTCCCTGGCCTAAAAATGCTTCTTTCCAGTCTTGTCTCCTTTTCTTACAATATTTTCAAAAGCCCTCTTCCTCAAGAGCATTTAAACTTAAGATTATGTGGTAAAAGGATTAAGATTGCTTTTGCAAATATAGTCAAGAAAAGCAGAAAGCAACAACCAAAGATCAGATGTAAGCAATTTCATTGATTTATTTTGTCTTTGCAATGTGTTATAGCATTACATTCGTTAACTCTTTACCAAACAATTCAATGTTTCAATAACCCTGATGAAAAAGACGATTTTAAGTTTTCCTCTGATGAAATAAAATTTGTCCCAAAATTTGATTGAGTCCTTACACATATATAATAAATTATGTTTCAAGCAATATCATCAAGGGAATGAAGGATAAAAACAAAGGAATACATTTAAAAAGGATAATTTAATTCGGTTACTTTTAGTCTTTATCTAGCAAGGGAGACCATTTCACTTACAAGAATGGCCCCAATTGGAAACATTTGTTGGAAGAGGTTTAATTTTAGCAACCAGCCTTTTCTCCCTTCCCACAATGTTTTCTTTTCTTTGAAAGGAAGATATCATCATGTTTTATTTCTTGGATTTGTCTTCTGCAAAGATTTCAATTCTGAAAAGTCCATTACCACTATGGGTTCAATATTGAATATTGAACACAATGTATCGTATTTTGTGCAAAGCCGAAGGAAATAAACCCAATTAGACACAAGTTTTCTTAGGCAACTGAGTTTTTCGGTATCACACAGTTTTGAAATCAGAAAAAGCATATTAAAATACATTGGGTGAGGCTATCAATCGTGGAAATACTAATTTTTGATTGAAAATAGCTTCATTCGCTTATAGTCTTCTATCGGCGCAATGATACATAACTTTTCTACCGATCGATCGGTCCTTGGCTTTTTCGTTCCAAAACCAATTCGTCCTATGGATTGTTCATTCTATGATTGCCCGTAACTCCATTTAATTGAACATGAATATTTATAGATCGAAATAAATTATCGTAATGCTGGGATTTAAATGTTAATAGCTAAAGATATTTCAAAAACTATAGTTTTCAGGTACAAACTTAATTTGATATTTTTTTCATCTCTTTCCATCATGCATCTTACTGTCAAGGGACATTATTCCTGATTCCTAATGATCAAAGGGAGACCAACAGTATTCAAATAATCGAATTTTGTCATGAGTACTCTCCCTTCAACTGAAATAGTATTTATTTGCTTAAGGTTGACTTTTAAGCCAATATTTGAACACTATTTCTCTTTTCTTTAAAATTATTAATTCTATACAGAGGGTTCCATGACAAATACCGCTTCAGTGTTCTCAACACTTTGATTTGTGTTACCTGGTAGAGTTATCTCCTCAGTTGCAATTAAATGAAATGGACATTTGTAGTGATGAACTGTTTAGTAAACGATAGCATTGTAGACCTTTCTCAATTGAAAGCAATTGCAGACAACAAATGAAAAGTCTAGGTATTTGACTTTGACAGGGTAGCAAGGGTTCTGGGAAATGGAGAAAATGCTTGGTACTGGCATTTTCTCCTGATTCCACAAAAGTTTTCAACATCTTTCTTTTGTTCAGTAAATACTGTGATTTCAAGGCATTTTCTGCTACATCGTCTGTAAATCTTATAAACCGTGGCTCAAAGATCAGACTACACAAAAAGTGCGGTCTTGTATTTATCTGCAATGCTTACAAAATCTTTAAAGTTGGATTAAAGCTGTAATTCTTTTCAACATGACAAATATTTGTCCTGTCAAATTTACAGCACTTACAGATTGACAAATACGAATATGGGTAACATAACGAAACTTGCCTCTAAAAGGATAGTTTGATTGATTTTATGGTGTTTTACCACACAATCCCGACTTTTAACGACCCTGTGAAAGAAGCCTTTTGAAAACATGGTAGGAAAAGGAGAAAATGCTGGTAAACTGCATTTTCTCCTTTTCCTACAATGTTTTCTACCCTTATAATACAATTAAGTTTTGATTTTTCAGTCACATTTATTTTTTCATCTGCAAATGCTTTCAATTTGGGACAGTCTATAATTTTGTCGTTTGGTAAAGAGTTAATGCTGTTTTCAACATTGTTTCAGTTATATCCTGGCAATGAGTTCTTCCTATTTATGCTTTTCTGGAAAATCCTTTTCCCAGTTCTCAGCACAAAGCCACTGCTGCTTTCCCACATTACCATTGTGGAAACAGTGATCAGTTGTGAGAGAGAAATGAATCTTGTTGCAATGACTATCATTAATCCTAGAAAAAGAGACTGGCAAGGGTGGAATCAAACCAGCAACCCCACTGTTTTTGAGTTCTGTATGATACTGACTACACCATTGGGCTCGACTGAGCTCTGAGCTGACCATGTGGATTGAAAACATGGTAATGTTTCTACAATGATTCATAAGCCTAAAATTTGTGATCTTTGAAACACTGGATGTTTGATATAAAACTTTTTTTCTGTGATTCTCTTTTTCCCACAATGTTTTCAAAAATTGAAGGTCAGTATAACAAGATTGGTAGAGGATTCAACCCTTTAGCAAACAGTCCCTGCTTTCTACGACCTTGAGATAGAAGCCTTCTGAAAACATCCTTTTCCGACAATGTTTTATACCCTGCTGGAAACGAACTTCAATTCTTGAGTTATGTTTATTTTGCTCTCAGTTTGCACCAGTCTAAAATTTTTTTGTTTGGTAAAGGGTTAACATCAGTTTATGACATTATTTTACAAGGATATTTACAAAATCCTCGGCTGTAAATTTGCTTCGGATAGTAATGAGTTAATCTCTGGGTTTATATTTCATAGAAAGCAATTTTCCAGAATAATAGGAGCAAAAATTGCCTCTAACCCTTTACCACACAATCCTGAATTTCAAGGATCCTGATAAAGAAGCCTTCTGAAAACTTTGTGGGAGAGGGAGAAAATGCTGGTAACCAGCATTTTCTCCTTTTCCCACATTTTCTTTACTTTTAGATGCAAATTTATAATTTTAGCTGCTGTTCAATATGGTGTCAGCAAATGCTTTCAACATTTTCTTGTCTAAAATTTTTGTCACCTGGTAACAGGATAACTCTAAAATCCCATTTCTACAGTGGCCTATCCAGGCAGTAAAGCTGAAGTTCAGACTGCACAAAACGTGCTGTACGATCTTCTAAAGACACAGTTTGATCTGCACAGTTTGCTTTGCTGAAACATTGTGGACAAAAAGCTGCTATCACATAATTATTGCAATTTTGTTTGTTGTATTTCTGAACTGAAGATGTCTGTTTTGATTTTCTGCGTTCTAAGGGTTAAAATTTATGGCGGTATCTAATACAGCGATTAATAAAGCAGATAGGAAATTGATGTGTTGTATAAAAGATAATTAGAGAGGGGAAGCTCTCTAAAACTGAGGCAGATTTAATTATAGGAGAATAATCGGTTTCCATGGAGACCTGTTACTTTGGTGATCCCAACAGAAAGGGAGATTTGATTGAAATTTAACAGAAAAGGGGAAGGAAATTGTTCCAGTTATATTGCGATAGAATCTGCCTCTGATTTTGAAGTTCCTGGAACAGACACTGTTTGTGAATTTATTTCCTGATGCCTCCAGGAAAGTAATTTTCTAAGCTTGTTCTGCAGGCTTTATATATCACAGATATCTGTGAAACTATTTTACTCATGTAAATGCATGTTTTGGGGAGGCTTAAATGATCTTTCTGCTGATTTTGATTGATAGGTCTACCAATGTCTTATCGGCCTATGAAAAGGCAGCGTTGGGCGTCATAAAAACAAAAAATTCTAACATTGCTGGTTAGCTTGACAGACTTGACAACTGAAATACCACGTTACTAAGGGGAAGGGGGGAGGGGGCATGCCAAACTCGCGTTTACAGAAAGGTCAATTCTTTACCAGACAATACCAAGTTTCAACAAAATTGAGGAAGAAGGCTAATAAAAGCATTTTTGGAAGGGATCACCTGGTGACAACAAGTATTTTCTACTTTTCCTACACAATTTTCTGCCCATTCAAATGCAATTTCCTCTATGTAAGTAACATTTTACCTGTCAACTTTCTTTTGATTAAGTAAAAACCATGACAAAGCCCGTCAATGTTTGTAGCTCACCTGAGCTTGAAGTGTTCACGGTGAGCTTTTGTGATTGCGCTATGGGAGGTGTCTATCTTGTGGTCATCAACATTTACCCTGTATGTACTCTTGAGGCCATAAATTCAGTCAGAAACTAATGAAACTTGGTAAGAATGTTTGTCATGATAATTTCTCAGACGGCTGTGGAATTGGATCATGTGGGGTAAAAAGTAGGTCACCAGACAAATTTTTTAGAAAAACCTTTCTTGCACGGTATAGGTTACATTATCAGCCTGATACTATTGAAACTTCATTAGAATGTTGTCTCGAATCATTCAAAATTGGGTCATGTATCGGGTCACAAAGTCATATCTTAAGGGGAAAAAAGAAAACCTTGTGAAAACTCTATAGGCCACATTTTTAGCCTAATGCTCATGGAAGTAGATCAGACAGTTTGTCTTGATACTGTCTAGGAAAAATTTGAAATTGGGTCATGTTTGGTCAGAAAGTAGGTCACTTGGCTGAAATTAAGGAACATCATGTGCTCTTTACAGGCTATATTTTTAGCTTTGTGTGATAATATTTCAGACATGTTTGAAATTGGGTCATGTCAAGTCAAAAATTTGTCACTTAGCCTGACTGTAGAAAAACTTGATGTGCAGTCCAGAGACCAAATTTTAAGCCTTACACTAGTGAAACATCAGAATGTTTGTCTTGATGATTTCTCAGATAAGATTCAAATTAGGACATATCTGCTGAAAAATATGGGTAACTCAGGGCCTCTCATTTTAGCAAAATGTTGTGTGTACCAAACCCACCACTTTTTCAGCCAGATACTCATGAAACTAGGTCAGAGTCTATCTCTTGGTAATATCCTATTTAAAATTAAATTTGCATCAAGAAAGAAGATCACAAAGCCAAATCTTACAAACACCTTGTGTGGAATCTAGAAGCTACATATCAGCCTCATATTCACGAAACTTGGTCAGAATTTTTGTCTTTTAGATCATCACAATCAGATCTCATCAGCTTGGTCAACCCAAGGGGACTTTACTCAGGCAGGTGCTTGTTTCTTCCTGCCGAAATTCACTTATATGTGAACAAACTTTCCCATGTTTTGAAAAATTTTCTCAAGAAGGAGGCAGGAAAAAAAAGTATTATTTTAAAACATTACATTTTTTCCCACTTTGTTTCCTACCCTTTACAGATATATCCATTGAAGTCATGTCAGTGTGTTGCCTGCAATGCTTTCTTTGTGGATGACTAAAGATTTTGTCATCAAAGGGTTTTGTCATCTAAGGGTTAAAAGTAGGGATGGCAATGGTTATTAAATTTGCTAACCGGTTAACCGTTCAATCTTTCGATCGGTTAACCAATTAACCAAACAACCATGTAAAAACATTTAAGATGAAGGTACCTGCTCGATATGTCAACATTGACAACCGGTGCCAGAGTAATGCATTCCCGTGATGTTTACTATTTCTTTACTTTGATGCAAAAGATGGCCAATCTATCGACAATCTCTCTCCCCCCTCGGCAATAAAATCATTTTCCCACAATGAGTTTTATAGAGGACTACAAATTATCAGGACATTTCAGTGATTCCACTACGCAAATTATTGCGTAAATCACCTAATAGAACTAAAATTCACGTAAAAAAGTTTGGTTTCACATTAGACCTCGTGTTAGAAAGAACAAAAAAAAAACCCATTATCTCCTTAACTTGTGTAAAATACCAGGATTTGAAGTTACTTGCTACCCCTTTTGATAAGTTATTGTCAAATCAGGCGGAAATACCTATCTATGAATTAAATGAAAAAATGCTTGATGCAAAAAGCACGGAAACCCATGACAGAACAAAATGTTCCTTTCGACATTGTCAGATCAGAATCACATCTGATCATCTTTTCAGCTTTTTAATGATTTTAAGCAGTAAATTTTCATAGATATATTTATAACAGACTTTTGTGCTGTATCGAAAGAAAAAACTAGGGGGAACACTGCTATTGACAACTTCACAGAATCTACAAACTGAATCATACAGATGATAATCATACAGATGATGGTATGGTTATTGATCGTCAAACAAAGCGGCCATTGCTTAGTGATCGGGTGCAAGCCATCGCCTAAACGACAGGGTTAAATTTTAGACTCTCCCAAATTCAAAGCCTCTGCACTATACTATGATTTTTGAAGATACTTATCGAAGTGATAATGGACGAAGAGAAACCGCTGTGCCTGCTTGAACCCAGGTTGATTGACTTATAAATTTCAATCCCTCTTTCTCTGATTGATCAATCCATGCATATATTTGATTTGGGGTGGGTACTTAATGAAAATCCAAACAAATCAATTACGATAAGCCAGTTCCTATGATCCAAAGAGGACATGTGTCTGATTGTTTATTATGGGAGACTGGGGACTAATTAACGAATTAACAATTTTTAATATTGCACAGACATGTCAAACTGCATATCTTAAACTGTATGCACCTTGAAAACCCAAATCCACTTACCTCTTTGAAACTCGGGAAAAACCCTCCTTGTTGGGAAGCATATTGACCTTTTCGTAAACTAAGAGGTCTAAAGAGCTTTATTTTATTTATTTTGGAATTGTTTTGTATTTTATGTTCCTAGTATCATGTTGACATTAATACCTACTGAAAGTGTGCTCATGAGGGATTGAATGAGTTGTTGGATCAGATTTTATTCCCAAAAGGCTCTTTTAAAGGATCAAAATCATGTTGAATTTATAGAAATGTATGACAACTTCAGTTTTCTGGAATAGAGTTACACTGAATTATTGATAAACTGACAGTGCCAGGCGATATTTTCCCTGGTTACAGAATACAGATATTTATTATGGACTGGTTTGATGTTTTGTGTTTCTGAATCTATACGCTTTTTCTGAAAAAAGTACAAAATTTGAGCTTGATGATATATTCTCTTCCAGTCTGTGAAAGGCTCAGTTCAGTAAAAATTGGGCAGGCCTAGGGTAGTTACTTTATCTTCAACCATTATCCTGCATTCTCATGGCCATGAGGAAGAATGCTTTTGAAAATAATGTTGAAAAAGGAGAAATGCTAATAACCAGCATTTTCTCCTTTATCACAACAATTTCACGTCATTCCAAGGTAATAATTATCATTTGAGCCACATTTATTTCGTTGTTTGCTACAATCCATTTCTGTTTTATAAAAAAAAAAACCAAACCCTATCAGTAGAGCTGCCTTTAACTCATTACCAAACGACAATATTTTAGCCTCGTCCAAATTGAAAGCATTTGCAGACGACAATTTCTGTGTGGCTCAAATGGTGCAAATATTTATTGATAGGGTAGAAAACATTGTGGGAAAAGGAGAAAATGCAGGTTACCAGCATTTTCTCCTTTTACCACAATGTTTTCAAAAGGCTTCTTTCTCAGGGTCGTCAAAACTCGTCATTGTGTGTAAACAGCTCTTAATATTTCTCATCGATGTAAAGTCAAAGACAGATTTCTCAAATGATATTAATAAGGAAAGGTCCTTTTATGACTAGTTGCCTTGCAGCTATGTAATAGATCGGGATTATTTACACAAACTTGCAGTCTGATCTTTGGTCTACAGTCTGCTTTCCTAACATTCTAGGCAAGAGCTACCTTGAAACTGCAATTATTGGGTTTTATTTCTACACCAAAACACCTGTACAGTCTTAGCATACAAGCCCAAAACTGACCTCATTTTTGAGGACAGCGGTACTTTTAGAAACTGTTATATTAATAGCCCGATTATCACCATAATGGCCATTAAATGTCTTGGTCAGCCCCTAAGTCTGAGAAAGGGGAGGTAATTCTTGCAGTGATCTTGGCAAAAAATTGACTGCTTCAGTAAGCAAATGAAAAGCAATAAAGAGTGACTAGACTTTGAAAGAGGAAGGGCTAATTGCCATTACAGGACACCAGATAATAATAATGTTACAGACAAATTTCCCCGTGGAACCATTCAGAGACATGAAACATGAACATTAAAAAGAGTTATGGACTTCAATAATGGGCAAAGTAGGTTTGTTGTATGTAGTCCATGTTTAGATGATGTCATATTCTTTTTTGATAGAAAAGTCCATAAAAGGTATGACATAAAGATGACATTGACCTTCTTTGGTAGCCTTTATCCCTGTAACTTTAACCCTATACTACAGAAACATGTCTTTACATCCTTGAGGAGAATGCCTTGGAAATCAATGTGGGATAAAGATTGATTGATCAGTTGATTGTCTGTATGGTGTTAATGCCGTTTTCAACATTATTTCAATGATATCGTGGCAGCCAGTGCACCTATCCATGCTTTCCTGGAGTCTCTATACAAGTTTTCCGCCCAGTATTATTTCCAAGATACTAGCTACTTTCCCACATAATAATTGTCAAAACAATAGTCAGGGGTAGGAGAGGAATTAATCCTGTTATAATGAATATCATCAATCTTCAGAAAGAAATTGGCCCAGTCAAGGATTGAACTCATGACTCTCTTTTCTCATGTCCTGCATACTACCAACTGAGCTTCTGGGGCTAGGTTTAAGAAGCCCTCTTCACCTAGGGCTGTTAAAACTCGTGATTGTGTGACATAGGGTTAAGATGAATAATTGGTTTTGGTATGAAAGGGGTCAAGTTTGATTGTCATTTCAGAAAGAAAAAAGAAATCACCCCCCAAAAAATGTCTGGTACACAATATACCTTCCCCAGCGGCATTATATCACAAGGACGTAAATCAAATTTGGTTCTAGAATTCAGTTTTACTTGGTTTATTATGGCAGAAGGTACAATTTCATGTTTAATGTAAGACAGCACTGTGGGTTTATTAGGCATTGTGTTTGATAGAGAAAAGTTTATGTCACTTTCTCATGCAATTCCCTAGAGAGACATGGAAATGCCTCGTGAATATTTTAGTCTTATTCTAAACTAGCATGGTATACCCCTTTACCAAAAATCCTAACTTTTGATGACCCTAAGAAAGAAAGCCATTGAAAACATTGTGGGAAAAGGGGAAAATGCTGGTAACCAGCATTTTCTCCTTTTCCCACAATGATTTCTACTCTATCAAAGAAAAATTTCGCCATTTGAGCCACAGTGAAATTGTCGTCTGCTAGTGCTTTCAATTTGGACAAAGCTAAAATTTTGTCATCTGGTAAAGGGACACCATGGTTTGGAGTAATTGTTTTGTTGCTTTATCTTACCTACCTTTGCATGCCAAAGTGAGAAGCATGTCTGCGCCCATTACAACTCGACAAACATTTACACTGGTCTAACTTGAAAGTATCTCCGGATGACTATCTTAATATTGCACAATTACAAAATCTTTCTTTGAAAATGTCGCAAACATTGTGGGAAAAGGAGAAAAAGATGGTTGCCAGCATTTCTTCCTTTTCCCACAATATAATATTTTCCAAAGTCCTTTACCTAGGGGTTCTGACAAAACTGAAGTAATTGCATAATGACAAATCTGTAGACAAAGCTCAACAGATGATTTTTGTCTCTGAAATTGTAGAAAGCATTATTGGAAAAGAAGCATTTTCTGGTTACCAGTATTTTTTCCTTTTCTCCCCCACAATGTTTTCCAAAGCTTTATTCTTCAGGATCATTTTAGCTGTATCCTTCAGGATCATTAAAATCTGTCAATGTTTGATAGAGAAAGCTAAATGATGAAGAGGATCACATATACTACTCAAAATTTGCTAGGGATCATCCTAAAAGATTCACTTTTAATACATATGTGACATGCATCATGTAAGGTTTTACAATAAGTTACATTGCCATTCTCAGAGCAATAAAATGACTGGTGGAAATAGATCTTTAAGCCTTTACCTCACAATGCCGGCTGTTAAGGACACTGAGAATGAGGCCTTTGGAAAACATTGTTGGAAAAGGAGAAAATGCTGGAAACCAACATTTTCTCCTTTTCCAACAATGTTATCTACCCTGTTACAGACAGTATAGTGCATGCTGCATTTAGTTTTTGGTCAGCAAATGCTTTCAGCTTGGACATATCTAGAGTTTTATAGTATGATAAAGAGTTTATGCAAAACTATGTAACTTATAAACCCATACAGAAATATGTAAGTGATCCCAATCAAAGTTTGAGTAGTATATAAAGAAAGAGAGTGATGGTATTGACCTCTGTTTCTTGGTACCCAGGGTTCAGTGGTACCATTGTTATATTACAGTCTGTTAAATCAGTTCAGTACTTCCTGGAGATGACTATGCAACTTAGAGCTCAAGAGGTTTTGAAAATATTGCATAGATCAAGATCAGTCTGAAGGCTCTTTTGTAGTCCAACGCTGTTGGCAGAAATCTCTGTTTTCTATGGCAAGGCTTTTCGGAGTCCAAGCTTTGTACTGGTGATACTGATGGGTAGCTCAGGGCTGGAAAGTTGACATCTGTAAGAAAACCACACACTTCTTTCATACAATTTTCAAGTGTTATATAATTTTCAAACCAAACAGTCATAGATCATTTTCTTCTGTGTTTAAACAAAATGCTTCCTTGGGGAAAACACTTGAATGATAGGTCCTGTTTGTCTATATTTTTCCTAAATATCTTGAAATTACTTCACACACTTCGGAACTCAAAGGAATTAATATTGATGTGTTCTTGGGACTATTTTCCTTTTAACCCATTCCCAAACAACAAATTTAAGACTCAGTCAAATTGAGAACATCTACAGGGAACAAATCTTAAAGTAAATCAAATGAAATTAAGTTCCTTGACAGGTCAGAAAACATAGTGGGGAAAAAGAGAAAATGTTGGTCGTAACCAGCATTTTCTCCTCCTCCCACAATATTTTCAAAAGGCTTTTTCCTCAGGGTCCTGAAAACTCTGGATTCTTTCTAATTGGATTACCGTGTTTTGGTGCGTATAACACGCACATTTTTTCAGCTCTGAATAATTTCAAACTGGGGACTGCGTGTTATACACTACAATAGGCAAAATCATTTTTTTTTCCTCCTTGAAAGTCGGTCGTATACCTGTTCAAAGTGGGTGGGGGGCGGGGCGTAGGTACAAAACGGCAAAGTTCTCTCGCCACAGCCTTAACTTTCGTCATCATCCCATTTCAACTTTTACCGATTTAAATAAAAAAACATTATGTTTTAATTTTGTTAAAATGTACTTGTACATTCTTAATTTGTGGATTAGGATTCGTAATTTCCCGATTCTATCAGCCATTTTGGCAATGACGAACGTACCCCGGAATGATAAATATTGATTTACTGTTATCGTCCGATTCATCTCATATTTTTTTATTCTTTGTTAATAGCTAAAATTTAACAATTATTAAAGAGTAAAATAATGATTCAGAAAGAAATGAATGATTTAGAAATATATATATTTATCGCTACTTTTTACAAAAACCGTGATTTACATCAAATAGATCTATGTTTATTTCACACCTGTCACATTTGTCGATGGAGGTGAGAAAATAGGAGATTAACTACGATATGGTCGTCAGTTCAATGTGTGAATTTGCAACATGTCATAAGATGGCATGTTTTTATAATCCCCCGAGTACACATCGAATCATTACCGTTTCCACTTTGATTAAAAATGGTTATTTCCCTTTGATAAAGTATCGCCATTTACAATTTTTCAAGATAGCATCGTAAGCTTCAGATGTTATGATATTTTGGTCAATTTGTGATGCGTGTTGTACATCCGAACAACCTTCTTTCCTCGGATCTGATGCTGAAAAAGGCCTGCGTGTTATACATGCCTGCGTGGTATACACGTTTTACGGTAACCCAAAGATTTAACAACCCAGAGAAAAAATGTGTCTTAACCCTTTACCAAACAATCCCTGGTTTTTACGACTCTTGAGATAGAAACCTTTTGAAAATATTGTGGGAAAAGGAGAAAATGCTGGTAACCAGCATTTTCTCCCTTTGCAAACATGTTTTCTACCCAGCTGGAAACAAATTTCTTTTTAAGTTACATTTATTTTGTCGTCTGCAAGTGCTTTGGACCAGTCTAAAATCTTGTTGTTTGGTAAAGAGTTAAAACATTGTAGGAAAAGGCATTTTCTTTTTTTGAAAAAAAAAAGTTTGCTACCTTTTCAGAACCTTGAATTATTATTGTCTTTTAGAAAGAGTCTATTTCATAAAAAGGCACATTGGTTTCAAAACATCTTCGAATTTTCTTTGATTATTTCTCAGTTGAAGTCCAAACAATTGTCAAGGTAATCGGTTATCATCTTTGGCAATGTAGGGGTTAACTGTGAAATGATTGAATTTTAGACTAGTCTAAATTTAACACATTTCTGTACGATAAATGTGCGCAGTTCAGTCTATGAAAAAGTAGAAAACATTGTGGGAAAAGGAGAAAATGTTGGTGACAAGCATTCTCACCTTTTCACACAGTGTTTTCATAAGGACTCTTCCTCAGGGTCGTTAAAACATTGGATTGTGTGGTAAAGGCTTAATTTAGATAAGAATGGCTTGAGGGCCCTGAAATCTTGGAAATTCATCTTACGGGTTTTTTTCCTCACTACCAGAAAATTGCAAGATAGGAATTAATTGTCAGCTTCTTTCTGTTTTATGTGGGTTATTGGGGCCCATAAAACAAGTATTGAATTTATATTATCATTGCCAGTAGTCAAATAAATCTCCCGAGATAAAAATGGGATTCCTTCTGGTTGCTTTCCTTTTAGCCGATTTCTTCAGGAAAACTATCCCTTGACTTCTTACAAATTGACAAAATTTTAGAATAGTCCAATTTGAAAGCACTCCAGACCACAAAATAAATGCTAGAAGGAAAGGAAATTTGTTAAGGGATATTTTGTAGTAAGCATTATAAGTAGAAAAAAAGAGAAAATGCTGGTTACCAGTATTTCCTCTTTTTCCCACAGTGTTTCCAGGGTCATTAAAAGTCAAGATTGTTTGCAAAAGGATTTAAGTGCTGTACAGAACCAAGTAGACATTTTAAATCTAGAATTAAAACCCAGGTAAGAGCAATATCCTGGTAGACTTTGTCTGGAATGTCTGACTTTAGCTGATAGTGGAAATTAAAGATCAGCTTGCATATTTTGTGCAAGCTTATCTTGATCTGCACTTGCTAGTTTCGATAAGCATTTTAACTCATTACCAGAAATCAGAATTTTTAGACTGGTCCAAATTAAAAACATTTCCTGATGACATAATATTAAGTGACTAAAAAATTGAAATTTGTTTTTTGGAACTTGAGAAAAAGTTGAGGGAAAAGGAAAAAAATGCTTTTCTGAACTGTGTCACTTAGGATCAGACTCACAACCAAGAGAATGTAATCTGATCTTTATCTATCCTGTCCTTTTTATCTAGAGATGTGGTGATGTAATGAAGTCTCATAAAAATATTAGTGATTAATGGGCTGCATGCCCATTTAACCCTTTACCAAAGCCAGTTAAAGAAAGCAGCTCTTGAAAGTCATTGTGGGAAGCAGAGAAAATGCTGGGAACTAGTATTTTCTCCTTTTCCCATACTGTTTCAGCCCTTTCTTAAATAACCCTCATCATTTGATTCATTTTGAATTTCTCATCAGCAATATTACTGTGTTTTGAATTCCGTCAAGGGGGTAAAGAGTGGATTTATTTCCAGCATGAAGGATAAATGTTACCAATATTGTCAGATATTGAGGCTTTTATTGTGTGTGGTGCAATTGATACAACACATGCTAATCAGCTAATGTCCTCGGTCAGGCTTTTAGATTACAGAATGGCCTATATAACTCTTAATCCCGATGGAACAAATATTTGAACCATCCTCTGACAAAAAGGGGCTTGGGGCACCTTTGTGATGCATGATATTAACCCTTTCCCAAACGACCAACTTTTGGACTAGACCCAATTGAAAGCATTTGCAGACGACAATTCAACTCTAATGCTGAAAAGATGATTTCTGTCTATGGTAGGGTACAAAACATTGTTGGAAAAGGAGAAAATGCTGGTTACCAGCATTTTCTCCTTTTCCCACAATGTTTTTGAAAGGATACTATTCCAGACCCGTAAAAACCAGGGATTGTTTGGGAAAGGGTTAAGAAAGTCATCACGTCATTGTGGATCTGTTAATTAACCCATTACCACACAATTCCTACTTTTGATGACCCTGTGAAAGAAGCCTATAGAAAACTTTGTTTGAAAAGGAGAAAATGCTGGTAGCCAGCATTTTCTTCTTTTCCCACAATGTTTTCTATGTGTCACAAAACAATTTTCAAATTTCCAGTCACTTTTATTTTGTCATCTGCAAATGCTTTCGATTTGGACAAACCTAAAATTTTGTCGTTTGATAATGAGTTGCTTTCATTTTTTCTAACAACCAACTGGGTGATGAGGTAAACTGGGCCTGTGATATGTAGAGTATGAACCAACAGCAAAAAAGTATTGACACTTGTCAGATATCGTTGGATGTTTTTTGCAAGTGCAAGTCCTTTTTCCACAGAGTGTTGCTCATTCATTTTCAGTCATAGGAATAGAATAAGAATCCGTTCATTTTAACACATCAAAATTGAGGCAAGCTCTGTAATGGGGACTTGGCTTATTTTCATTATGAAGTCCTGCATCAATTTTCAGACTATTTTTGACTACAATATTTCAAAATATTAGACAGTGTTGGTCAGGGATCAGACTTCAGGTTCCCTGTAGTCTGATCCCATTGTACACTTTTTGCCAGCATAGTCTTATGTTGGCTGTTGGGTTAAGGGCGACTGGCTAGTAAATTGGGAGATAAAGCAGATTTGGCTTAGCAGAAAGAGCTTTTTGGCCCGGCAAATGAATATATCTTACAAAGGTTTACAAAAAGACATAAAGATTCGCCATTATCACATTTGCCTGTGTTCATTAGACTTGTATATTAAGTTTTCTCGCTATAACTCAGAGTGGCAGGATAATATCACTATTCTCAGAGGAATTCCTGTATTTCTGGACAAATAAATGCAAACAATTCATCAGTAAGGCTATAATTCATTATGGTGTGAAAATAGATAGTAGTCCTTTGGGTACCAAGGCAGACGAAAAATGTTAACTCTTTACTACAGAACAAATTTTAAGACTTGCCCAAATTGAAAGCTGTTGCATACATCAAATAACATGCTTGCACAATGCTATTGTTTGGTAAGAAAGAGTAGAAAACATTGTTGAAAAAGGAGATCCTGCATGGTATCCAGCTATTTTCTACAATGCTTTCAAAGCTTTCTACTGGAGGTTAACCCTTTACTCCATAGATACTCATTTCTACACATTGCATGTAGGAACCTTTGGGAAATACTGTGGCAAAAGGTGAAATTGCTCGTCACGAGCAATTTCACCTTTTGTCACAATGTTTTCTAAGCTACCTAAAGGTGTAATATACACATAAGAAACAGCTTCATCCTTGCTGTTATTTAGTGTCCATTAGAGATAGCATAGAATTGCCTAATGGGGTAAAGGGTTAATTTAACTTTACCAAATGATCTTGAGTTTTAAGGACCCTGGAAAAGAAAACTTTTTAAAAACACTGTGGGGAAAGGAGATTTTTTTTGCACCCTTTCACAGACAAATACCGTATTTTTGGCCACATATTATTTGTTGTCTGCAAATGTTTGGATGAGTAAAAAATTGTCATAAATTTTGGTAGATTTAAGTATATATGACTGCGGTAAAAAGGTTTCAACCCTAAGAGCCTGGTACAAAGCCTGCACAGAAATATTCAGTCTGGAAATAAAGACCTAGTGTTTGCAGTTTAAACTCTTTACCAGAAGACAAAATTTTAGATTGTTCCAAATTGAAAACTTTAGCAGACAAGAAAATTAAATTGACTCAGATATTGAAAATTGTTTTGGAAAGGGTAGAAACATTGTGGGAAAAGAAGAAAATGCTGTTTTTTTTTTCTAACAGCAGACTCAGTCATGAGGTATACTGGTCCTCTGGCAATGAAAATAGCAAAAATAGACTTGGGTCAGCCTATGCAGACTGCGCAGGCTGACCTGGTTGATACCTTTTGCAGATGCAATAAGCCCCCTTTTCACAGAGCATGACTGAAATCTTCATTTGATTCCCACTGGCTTTAACCCTTTACTGCACAAGAAAATTTTAGACTGGCCCAAATTGAAAGCAATTGCAGACGACAAAATAAATGTGACTAAAAAACAGAAATTTGTTCTGGGAAGGATAGAAAACACTATGGGAAAAGGAGAAAATGCTGGTTACCAGCATTTTCTCCTTTTCCCATAGTGTTTTCAAAAGGCTTCTTTCTCAGGGGCGTCAAAAGTAGGGATTGTGTGGTAATGGGTTAAGAAAAGTAATGATCATAGCATGTTGATTTTATACTTTCAGACTCGGAATAACATTCAGAATCAGAAAAGTAACAAAAAGTACAACAACAGTGCTGCTGACAACAGTGAGTCGAGCGGTGAAACAACTGACAATCTAGACACCAGCGATTTTATTTTCAATGGACCAAAGAAACCAACATTGAGTGATGTAAGTCTATCATGCATATTTAACTCCTACTCTACTGAATAAATAAATTGCATTTTCTCAGATGCAACAAAAAACGTATAGCTACAAGATCAAGGGACGGTTTTGTTCATAACAGGGGTCAAATTTAACTTTTTTTTCAACTAGCAAAAATTTGCTAGTGACCATTTTTTCTATTCGCAAAACTCAATTTTGTACTAGCAATATTTTAACCATTGCCACTCAGTCCCCTGTTTTAACTACTCTGACATGGGAAACTTACGAAAACATTGATGAGCCCATTTCCCCATTTCCTACAATGTTATAAGATCCGCCTACCTATAAGGTGCCTGTTTCGTGCTTCACATACATTACGTCGATTTGAGAGCGCAAGGTTTGTGCTTCCCAAAAGTTTACGAAATCGTGAAATTTACAATTTGAATACAAAGAGTGCAACATGAAAAACCGTGATTACCCGTCGAATACGGCTAATATTATAGCTCAGACTCTACACATTCGACAGTGGGCTTAGACAGTTTTATCGTTTTGGGGTCTGTGTATTCTGGCAATGTCACAGAATAGGCTACGGCATTTTTCCAAAAAAACTATAGATATTTTCCGCTCCATACTCCACAGAAATCGGACGTTTATTTGGTGAAAATAGCTAAATGTCAGCCAAAGTGGTCACTCTATTATGAAATTTTATAGTAGAAAGTGACCACTTCAGCTGACATTTAGCTATTTTCACCAAATAAATGTCCGATTCCTGTGCATACTCTCAGCGAGGCTATGCAGACAGATGTAAAAACAACGTCAGAATCGTCTACGTGCTTTAAATATCAGATACATGTATTAATAATATCGCAACAAGCATCTCTATGAATATCACGTGGTCGGCGATACTCTCAAAGGATAGTTCTACACCGCATACGGCAATACAGTGTACACAAAAAACGACCCCATTCATAGATTAATTCAGATTTTTAAGTGGTAGGTTTGCCCATTTTCTGGTGCACTCGCAAATTATTTCGACCGTTAGGATTTGGCACTCGCATTTTTTCATTTCAGCTCGCATTTTGCGAGTTTGCAACCGTTAAATTTGAACCCTGCATAATCCAGAATAAACCAGTGACCAGTATAAGTCAGAAATCACACAGCACTTTCTTTGCAGTCTGATCTTGACGTACACTGTCCACAAAAGCTTCTGGTGTTGTCTATGGTATGGAAAGATTTAACCCATTACCACACAATTTCTACTTTTGACAACCCTGAGAAAGAAGCCTGTAGAAAACATTGTGGGGAAAAAAGGAGAAAATGCTGGTAACGAGCATTTTTTCCTTTTCCCACAATGTTTTCTACTCTTCACACAACAAATTTCAAATTGTCAATTACTTTTATTTTGTCATCAAAAAAATTTAATGCTACAGATTTGGTCAAGCCTAAAATTTTGTCATTTGGTATAGAGTTAAGATATTTTGTACTTTTGGCTTGGCTGTTTTCAAAGAAAACACTAAAGTATGAGATGGCTTTTCTTCCTCTTGCAAAAATTGATCATGTCACACCGGTAGTGATGGCTTTTCTTCCTCTTTCAAAAATTGATCATGTCACACCGGTAGTGATGGCTTTTCTTCCTCTTGCAAAAATTGATCATGTCACACCGGTAGTGATGGCTTTTCTTCCTCTTGCAAAAATTGATCATGTCACACCGGTAGTGATGGCTTTTCTTCCTCTTTCAAAAATTGATCATGTCACACCGGTAGTGATGGCTTTTCTTCCTCTTTCAAAAATTGATCATGTCACACCGGTAGTGATGGCTTTTCTTCCTCTTGCAAAAATTGATGTCACACCGGTAGTGATGGCTTTTCTTCCTATTGCAAAAATTGATCATGTCACACCTGTAGTTTCCATCTTATCATGCATGCACCTTTACACCATATTTGAGTCATAAAACTTTAATATGCACAACATTGCACGAAAACTTGCCAAATCTGTTCATCGGTGTGGGAGGGATGGGAGACAGAGTCAGTAGGTGAGTTGTAACATAACAAGCTGAAAATGGATTGGAAAGGAACCAAAATAAATTCATGATTAGCAACATATTAGCAAACCAGAGAGAATACAGTTCTAATGCCAAAATCTTCCAAACACGTATTTCAATATTGCATGTGTGCTGTTTGCTTGTTTTGTGTCCTTCCTGGATGCCCATTTAATTAATCAATTTGTTAAAATAATGATGATTATTTGTTGGTGATACATGAGAAGTTTGTAGAAGAATTTATCAGACAAAAAAAGCAACCAACAATAAAATGAACGCTTCTTAAAAGTTGTAATTAGTTTTTCGAAGGGTAGCAAACATTGAAAGAAGAGAAAGGACTTGCTTCCAGCATTTTCTCCTTTTTCCACCATTTTTTCAAAAGCCCTTTTCCTCATAAAAAGCCAGGCATGTTTGGCAAATGGTAAACTTCAATCTAAAGGACAAAATAACCTTCTGCTGTAGATGCAGGGAGACTCAACTTTCTATCTGTGTTTCATTAACTCTTTACCACACAATCCCGACTTTTAACGACCCTGAGAAAGAAAGCTTTTGAAAACATTGTGGGAAAAGGAGAAAATGCTGGTAACCAGCATTTTCTCCTTTTTCCACAATTTTTTCTACGCTATCCAAATCTAATTTCAAATTTTCAGTCACATTTATTTTGTCGTCTGCACAGGCTTTCAAATTGGACTAGTCCAAAATTTTGTTGTTTGGTAAAGAGTTAAATGTAAGTTCTTTTTTTTTCCTTCAGGTGAGCACAAGATCAAGTTCTGGAAATGGCTATGTGGTAGGTTTACTTTTCTTGCATTGTTTCATCTTTTATTTTACTCCTTCATGTAGACTAGGTAACTTTTCAAGCATGATAGTAACTTTACTTCCAGATGACAAAACAACAGACTTGTCCATGTTGATATGTTGATGGCATTATTTATCAGAGTCCAAACTTATATGTGCCTAATTCTAATACTTGCCCTAATTCAAAGTATTTTGTAAACATATTTTAAATAATAAGAGTTTATCTATAAAAAGATAGATACATGGTGGGAAATTCACCTATAGAAGCATTTGTAATTCATTTAGAGACCATCCTATCTTATGTAAAAGAAATGAAGCAAAAAGTAAAAAAAAATCCATATGAGGATGGAAAAATTGTATGTTCGTGGTGGGACAGTGTGGACTGCCACCAGGCACCCAGCAACCTTATTTCTATAGATAAGTGGTATGGCATGGGGCTGTTAGTTATTTAAGGCTTCAAGGACCACACCTCATAGTTTAAGGCAAGTCATGAAAAACATGTACAGACAACATCTCAAATATATAGCTTATGGGAAATGTCCTGAAAATAAATGAAAACATAATGGTGAAAAAAAAAAAGTGTTGACGAAAAAAAAACTAAAGCAGATTGCCAGCATATTCAATAGAAATCGAAATTAAGAATTTTTGCTAGCTGAGCACAGTCTGGGCTGCATTTAGGTCTCTCTTGCTTATTACCATCAATTGGCACTCTTAGGGTTTTATTTGTCAGTGTAACCCCTAATCATACTTTAATGACCCTGATAAAGATGGCTTTCAAAAACGCTGTTGGTAAAGCAGAAGATGCTGGTAACTAGAATTTTCTGCTTTTCCCACAATATTTTGTACACTTAAAGAGACAAACTTCATCATTTGAACCCTTTCTGATATGGCCTCACAACAATTTTAGACAAGTCTAAAATTTTCTTGTGTGGTAAAGGTATAATTTACAATGTAAAATGCGCATCTTGTATGAAGGACTAGGGTAATGAATAGAAAACTGCCTCAAAAGTACAGCCATAGCAGGGATGTATTTTGCAAAGTAAATCCTCATTAATTTTAACGAGCTGTTGAACTTTTTAAGCGAGAGAAGTGAAGCTTGAATGCAGAAGTGCCTGAAACCCAACTTTCTCAATAGGTGTTAAAATTCACTGTACATCAAAGCAAGCTATTGAAGTTGTAAAACTGCCAAAACTTAAATAAAATCTCTCTTGATTAGTTTTAAATTGGATGGTGTTTTTTTCCCCTCAATCTAATCACAAAATGAACTTCATAGGCATGTGCATATCATTTTTTGGTATGTCTCCTTATTATCTAGATAATAGTTTCTTTGATTTTTGGCAATCTTATATGTCACTTAGCAACTGCAAATCTTCAATCTAACTCTTTACCTGAAGAAAGGATCTTTGATGAAACTCTTTTCCAAACAACAAAATTTCAGACTTGTTCAAATTGAGACACCTTTGGAGATGACTAAATATGTGTTATTAAAAAGATTAGAATTTATAACTGAGACATTACAGAACAGGAAAAGGAGAAAATACCAGCATTTTCTTCCTCTTTCACAGTTTTCAAAAGACATCAGCCTCATTGTGGTGAAAAGTTTGGATAGATTTAACCCATTACCACACAATCCCTACTTTTTAACGCCCCTGAGAAAGAAGCGTTTAGAAAACATTGTTGGAAAAGGAGAAAATGCTGGTTATCAGCATTTTCTCCTTTTCCCACAATGTTTTCTACCCTTCACAAAACAATTTCAAAGTTTCAGTCACTTTTATTTTGTCTTCTGCAAATGCTTTCAATTTGGACAAGTCTAAAATTTTGTCGTCTGCTAATTGTTTAAAGGGTTAAAACCCTATTGAAAGTATTTTACAGAGAACAACTTACAATGTGGCTGAAATCGATATAATTTCTTCCTGAAAGGGAAAGATAGACTTATAAATAAAAGTGAGAAAATATTTAACCCTTTACCAGACGACAAAATTTTAGTCTAGAGCAAATTGAAGGCATTTTCTGTTTTCAGGGAGAGCGATTCATTTTGATGTTAATAGTCTTGCTAACATTAATATTAAATTCAGAGTAAAGTTTCTATCATTCGGTTTTTATATACCTGAAAACGAAGTTTGTGGGGGGTATACTGGAATCAGCCTGTCTGTCGGTCAGGCGGTCGGTCTGTCTGCAAAATCTTGTCCGGACAACTTCTCCTACAATTTCCGTACAATTTGCTTTATACTTGGCAGAAGTGTCCATTTGGAGTTTTAGATGTGCAAGAAGCAAATTTTGTGAAAATTCCATCAAGAATTACTGAGTTATTGCCCCTGATTGGACTTGAAAATGCTTGTCCGGACAACTCCTCCCACAGTTTCTGTCTGATTCACTTTAAACTTGCCAGAAGTGTTCATTAAGAGTTCTAGATGTGCAAGACGCAACTTTCGTGAAAATTCTATGAAGAATTAATGAGTTATTGCCCCTGTGACATGAAATATAGGGGCGGGGGTATTTATCACCTTTAGTGACAGTTATTCTAGTTTTTGTCAAGAACTTTATCTTTTATGCCCATGAATGAACCTGCTTGTATTGCCTGACACTGTTTATTCTTTTCAAAGACCCTCTTTTTTCAGGGTTATGAACACTTCAATTTGTGTAGTAAAGGATTAAAAAGCCAGTGGAGCGCTACAGGGCCATCATGGCCCACTTGTTATTATTTTTTTGCCAAAAGATATTCCTTTGAAATATCAATATGTATTTATTCAAGATCAGCATGCATCAAATTCTGTACAATCTAGTATTTAACTCTTTACCAAACAACAAAATTTTAGGTTTGTCCAAATTGAAAGCATTTGTTTTCTTCCCTTCACAAAACAAATTTCAAATTTTTAGTCACTTTTCTTTTGTTGTCTTCAAATGCTTTCGATTTAGACAAACCTAAAATTTTGTCGTTTGGTAATGAATTAAAGTCCTTAAAACTTGGGATTGTATGGTAAAAGGCCAACCATTTCCTAGACCACCAAATTTTAGACTTGTCCAAATGAAAGTATTTATTGAAGATTAACAAACCCTTCAGTCCTCAACCCTAAGATTTACCAACCTTGAGAAAGAAGGCCTTTGGAAATGTGAGAAATTGATAAAATGCTGGAAACCAACATTTTTTTCTATTTCTTAACTCATTTGACTAAACGACAATATTGTACACTTGTTCAAATTGAAAGCATTTGCAGACGACAGAATAAAAGTGACTAAAAGTTTGAAATTTGTTTTGTGAAGGGTAGAAAACATTGTGGGAAAAGGAGAAAATGCTGGCATTTTCTCCTTTTCCCACAATGCTTTCTAAAGGCTTCTTTCTCGGGGGCATCAAAAGTAGGGATTGTGCAGTAATGGGTGAATAAGTTTTTCTTGTCTTCCTAAAGCCCCGGTCACATATTCACGGAAGACCGCCACGGAAGAGCTACGGTCTAATCGCTCACGGATGACTACGGAAATGACAAATTTCGTCCTCCGCTACGGATACACAACGGTGTGAGTACGGAGTTCGACGGATCTACAGCCAAAATGTAGGTCAGAGTTCCAGGAGTGATACGGACTGTTACGGTTGGACACGGTTTAATACGGAGCGACACGAATCAGGACGATTGTAGTACGGTTACACTACGATTTGCTACGGTACAAGTACGGATTAGTACGAATAAGAACGATCCGATACGTAGTAGTACGAATCGTCACGGATCGATACGGACCTACCACGATTTAGCATTCCGTCCAAATGCTCTAGCCTGCTCACTTTCAAAATGCAACAAGTTCGGCCATGAGAGCCTCATACTGGCCATGGACGGGTCTTCGTAAAAGCCAATCTCTAGTCCACATATTCTATTACCTGATTATTATAATCAATTACCCATCACAAGTTTACAAAATTTGGCCTTCACGAAATTGAAAGTATCTGCAGACAACAACTGTAAATTTGGTACAAATGAGATTTGGTTCTACAATAAGATAGAAAGCATTGTGGGAAATGGAGAAATTGCCCATTTTGAGTATTTTTTTTTTTCGATTTCCTAGAATCAGAATGTTTTCTTGACTTGTCTGTTGCAGACCCATAAAAAGAAGGGATTGAATGGCAAAGGGTTCAATGAAAATATTGTTATGCTCTTATGTTCATAAAATCTATTGTTTATTTCACAATTACACTGATTATCATGTTCATAAAATCTACTGTTTATTTCACAATTACACTGATTATCGTGAATGTTTATGTTTTAAAAGTAAAGTGCTTGTCTTTATAGTTAGTGTCACCCATTTCGAAAGGGCCAGCCTGGCACTAGGCAGGCAACCAGTAACCATACATTGAACTAGCTGGCGGTTCACCAACCAGCCATATCAGAATAAGCTCCTGGCGGGGCTCGAACCTTTGACCTGTCGTTTCGTTGGCGGTTGCCTGAACCACCAGAAACGGTGACAGTTTTATGTACTCGCACTATTTGATCGTTTTACTTGCATGTTTAGCATCGTTGTTTGGATAGAATGTCACATTATAATACTGATGTTTATTCATTTTCGTACAATGTTTTGTGAAATATGTAACCTTAAATTAAAGGTATTACTAGTAGTACGATAAAAATATAATTATTACATCTATGTATCTCATCAAGCTGCTGGACCAGTGCCTTGACATTTTGTGCCATACCAATATCCAGTTGCAGCCAACTTATTGCAAACATCATTTGTTGACGGTTCATGATTGTTAGCTCAACAACAAAGCGCAATTGTGTTCTATTCTACAAAGACAATAAAAATACCCTTGTTGAAGTACATCATTCTGAATTTATCCTACCAAACAATAGTGGTCCTTACAATTCCGTACTGTGTCGTGTTGCAACGTAGTGAACCGTAAAAGACCGTGCGAATCCCTTCCTCTCCGTAGTGCAACGTATTAAGGTCGTGATTCTCCGTGACAAATCCGTATCATAACGTAACTAAAACGTAGTGTAACCGTGCTAATACGTAGTTCTCCGTATCAAATCCTGAAAAAAATTTGAGCCTACGGATAAGTACGGACTGATACGGTTTTAATACGGACCAGAACGTATCAGTACGGTCTAATACGGACTAGTAAGGATACGCTACGGTCGTTTGATCCGTAGCGAATTTTTGTGCATGTTCAAAAATTGTCAAGGACCGCTACGGATATACAAGGACTACTACGATTGATTACGGTTACAATACGGAGAGCTACAGACTAGTACGAGTTGTCACGGACAATGCCGGAACGAATCCGTAGCTCTTCCGTGGTGGCCTTCCGTGAATATGTGACCGGGGTATTAGACAACCTTCAGTTTTTAGTCACCATTCAGACATACACAAAAATCTTTCAATTTGAACAAGTTGAAAATTTTATCTGGTAAAGAGAAAAATCTGGTTTAAAAATTACGGGATTTTCCTTCAAAAATGTGGAAAACATTGCTGGGAAAGTAGAAATTGCTCATTACCAGCAATTTCTCCTTTTTCAATAGTGATTGTATAACATAATACCTTCTCAAGGCTGTTAACCCATTACCACAAAATCCCGAGAGAATCCTCCTGAAAACATTGTGGGAAAAGCAGAAAATGCTGGTTACCAGCATTTTCTCCTTTTTCCACAATGTTTTCATAAGTCATCTTTTTCAGGGTCGTTAAAAGTTGGGATTTCTCCTTTTTCAACAGTGATTGTATGGCATAATACCTTCTCAAGGCTCTTAACCCATTACCACAAAATCTCGAGAGAATCCTCCTGAAAACATTGTGGGAAAAGCAGAAAATGCTGGTCACCAGCATTTTCTCCTATTTCCACAATGTTTTCATAAGTCATCTTTTTCAGTGTCATTAAAAGTTGGGATAGTGTGGTAAGGAGTTAAAAAAAGAAGCCTTTTGAAAACATTTTTGGAAAAGGAGAAAATGCTGGTAACAAGTATTTTTCTTCTTCTTCCACAATGTTTTCAATCCTATCAAAGAAATCCCATCAGTTTAGCAACATTTAAGTTTTCTTATGCAAAGGCTTTCAATTTTGAGGAGTCTATAATTTTGTTATGTGGTAAAGGGCTAATATAGATGAGGTCTTACTTTTTGTGTCTGGCAAAGAGTTCGCTGCAAATACTTGGCAATTTTATTTATTGGAGTTTTGCATTTGTAGATGAAGCTTGTAATATGTTTGTGAAAAGGACCGTGAAAATAATGTTCAATAAAGAAGATTAAAGGATTCGGTGTCATGGCGCGGAAAGTAAATGTCAGACTCCCGTGATGTTTATGCGAGAATAAGCAGTTAGAAAAGAGATGTATTGATCGGCCATAATACGCTGCAAAACAATTCCCGGGAACATATAGATGACATGGATTAGTTTCCAGCGAGCAGAGCTCGACATTTGATTATGAGACTCTCGCCCGTGCTGTTTGTATATTTCCTTCAGGAGGTGCTGTCTGTAAATAAATGGGCTATTTGTCGTGATTTGTCCCCCCCAGAAATAGAACAGTTACTGATGGTCTGTGTTTTAGAAGTTTATCAACAATTGATGACCTAATGAATTACTAATGTTTTTAAATCCTCACAATGTAGCCCCTTTCCAAACATTATTTCAAATTTTAAATGACACTGAGAAAAGTCCCTTTTTTTTAAAACTTTGTGGGGAAAAATATAGATGCTGCATATTTTGCTATTACTGTATTGTTCCTTTTTATTTCCTTTTAACCCTTTACCACACAATGATGACTTTTGATGACCCTGAGGTAGAAGCCTTTTGAAAACATTGTGGGAAAAGGAGAAAATGCTGGTAATCAGCATTTTCTCCTTTTCCCATGTTTTCTAACCTTCTCAAATCAAATTTCCATTCCTCAGTCACATTTACTTTTTTGTCTGCCAATGCTTTCAGTTTGGACCAGTCTATAAATTTGTGGTTTGGTAAAGAGTTAAGGATAGATGCCATCAATTAACTCTTTACCAAATGACAAAATTTTAGGCTGGTCCAAATTGAAAGGATTTGCAGACAGCAAAATAAAAGTGATTGAAAATTTCAAATTTGTTTTGGGGAGGAAAGAAAACATTGTGGGAAAAGGAGAAAATGCTGGTTACCAGCATTTTCTCCTTTTCCCACATTGTTTTCAGAAGACTTGTTTCTCAAGGTCGTTAAAAGTCAGGATTGTGTGGTAAAGAGTTCAAGTATATTTGGTTATTTGTATGGTGTCTAATCTTGCTTTCAATACTGTTCCAGCTGTATGACTGTAATCAGTCAATTGTTCATGATTTCCTGGAGGTTCTTTTATGAATATTTCCACACTGGCTGCTATCCCACTCAACTTTAGTTGCAACAATGAACAGCAGTGAGAGAGGAATGAAACCTGTCGCAATGACTACTAATCTTTGGAAAGACATTGCTAAGCCAGGGATTCATACCTCCCCTGCGAAAAATAGTTCTTGAATTCATGAACAATTCCTGACCTACAGTTCATGAACAATCCCATGAACAGCAAATGGCCGGTTCATGAACCATTTTTGTTCATGAACTTTTGGTTTTATTCCATGAACAGTTCATGAATAACCACTATTAATCAGTTCAATGAACTGTTCCATGAATCAAAGTTCATGAACTGGTTGTAGCGTCCAAGACTTTTTTCTTTCTTGGTAGAAAAACTTTGATTCATAAATCCAACCCTTCCACTCCCTTTGTTCTAAACCGTTATGCAGCAACAAGTAGTATGTTATGAAGTTAGAGCATTTTTCCACTTGCAGCCACATAGTCAAATATTAATGTTACTACATATACTTACTTCTCTTACAGTAAATATGTGCAAATTGCATGACTGAAAATGGGTTTAAGTTATTACCATCCTAATGCTTGTAGAAATTTCTTATTAGTTGATAAATAAGGATTTATATTGATATAATATTTTTGAGC